>CM065053.1:20155714-20776071 GCA_032883995.1 Coronaproctus castanopsis | reverse complement strand
TCTACAAGGAAAAGAATAAGAGTGGGTAGCCTAAGGTGATTAGTTGCAGGAATAGCATTCCATAGATCGCAAAAGGTTTTATTTGTTCTGTATTTGATGGAAGCGATTGTATCGGATTTGAGTATAGGGAGATGGTGTCTGCTCCATTAACTATTTCGTCTGCTTGTTCATTTGGTGGAAAACCTATGTAACTCGGCATCCATAATAAAATTATACTAAGAGAAATGCTTACAGTGTGTAAGAAATTCAAATTTTCGTTCCAAGGCGGATAATATTAAATTAAAAAATTTATAATCAATTACAGTCTCGTATAAATTGTCTATTCTGGGTCTCGATGTACAATGGAGTGGCGTCTGCGGCTAAATTGGGATTACCTATATACTTTAGGCCCAATCTATTGTCAAATTGAACTTATAGATTGTCCCTCTCTCGTCGGGATAATAGTCGTAATAATTAAACCAACTGTATAACAAATCGGACAACTTTAAATACGAATTTAAATTATTTTCTTTCCAATTATCTTACTACTGCAAGCTCCTACGATCGGATGTCATTTTACACATACCCACACACACACATATATACGTACAATATTTGTATTAAAATATACGTGTATGTGTTTACGTGTGAATTTCTCATTGAGCATTAAACATGAACGCACGTATTTATGGTCCTATATAAAACTGACCCAAACAAATTTAAAAAATTCGGCACGTATTTATCGCTGATTATACGTTCAAATTTATGTTTCTTTTTTCAATCGTTAAATTTTTAATTTATTCCATTTTAAAATAAAACGTTTCTAATTGATCATTTATTTTTTCAGGTCCGGATCAAATTAAACCGGCCAACAGTTTCACTACTTGGAGACCGGATGAAGCGGTAAAATTAAGACCACCGATCATTTCTACGGATAGACCAGCGGATGAATATATTTCTATACCGAGTCGATTGAAATTAACAGCGGCGAAATATCCTGAGCGCACGGCTATCGCTTATCGCGTCGATGAAGTGATACGGACGATCACTTTCAGGTTCCTTGTATAAACAAATTTTCTACGATGATACCAGTGCCAAGTTTTTTTTTTTTTATTGAAATTCATATTAATTATGCGACAATTTTACTAAAAACACTTTTTCAACACCCAGTTTTATAGCTTCTTAGATTTACACTGCACCGCCAACTTAGGCTTAATCAGTGTGCTAGTCCCCCCTTTATTCAATACCCTACAGTATATAATAATGTAGTAAACACTTGTACACTCGCATTTTCACGGGCTGTGCGCCAGTTTTACCCCTAGTCACCGAATAACTTCTCATACGAAGTAATTTTTAAACTATAATTTTTGTGTACTACATGCATAAATATGGGGATTATCCATATATGATATATTACACAACTTAAACGTTATTGCACAGAATGTTCACACAAACGCACATGCGTACATACACGTATACTAATCCAATACATATAATTTTATTAAAGTTTTATCGCTGTTTCGCAAGTGCTAGTAAAAAACTTTAGTAATCCCGGAATTTCTTGCGTAATACGTTAAAAGCAAATAATTGAAATTTTCGGGCGGTATATTCGTCTTGTTATTTTTATTGTATAATCTTATGTAGTGTGTCCGTAATAGGGCATACAAAGAGTAGATGATTTGCAGTTTCTACTGCGCCACATTCGCAACATTCTTACTTAAATGAAAAAGAAATAGATAACAGTCAAATCATTTTATGTCTATTGTCTTCTGATATATAGATAAATACGTAAATATATAATATCGCCACGGTATACCTATATTAAACCACTGCTGGTTGCAGACGTATGTACGTCTTCTATTTTTATATGACGCGTATCTAATTCCTTCCAATTTCACAATATCATCCTTTCGCCTGATCATGAGCATTCATTGCGTATAACGACTATATTAATTGGCCATCACTGCAATATACGCTTGGTCTATCTTGTGTCCTGCCTATAAAGAGAAATTATGCGAAAATTAGAACGGGTTAGTGAATACATATATTTAGGTAATTACAAAGGACAAAGAGGTAACACGTCTTTCGTGGGTAGTTTTTGGAAAGTTGAAGAGTATACTTAAAAATAAGTATATGCTTAATTATTTAAAAAGGAAGATATGTAATCCTCCTAGTGCTCACATACGGAAAAAAAAAATCGGAGTCTTACTGAATCTTGCAGTGACACAGAGGTCTAACCACACGCGGATAAGATAACAGACTAAACTGGCGGATGTTCTAAAAACGGGCCAAAATAATAATATAGTGAATACCATGAGAAGGCTTTAGGATTCGTGGATGACACTCGATGGTAGAATGATATACAACAGTTCAGCGGAGTGAAAGAGATGAACGAAGGCTGCAATCGGTACAAATTGAAAAATATAAGGACTGCTTATATCCGGCAGTGGATAGTTATAAATGCATCGCTATATATGAAATTATAGAAAGCAAAAATTTATCGTAAATCGATAACTACATGAAAATGCATAAATTTTCGAAAATTCTGTTTGTTTTCACCATTTCAGGGAATACGAATCAATATGTCGTACGGTAGCGAAAGCATTTTTGAAATTTGGCCTAGAAAGGTACCATGGCGTTTGCATATTAGGTTATAATTCGGCTGAATGGATTTTTTCCGCTATGGCTACAATTTTGGCTGGGTAACTTTGAAAATTATTCAGCTAACAAAAATTATAATTTTTTTCTTTCATTTTAATTTCGGTATTATTGTAAAACATGGTGAATTTTCACGTCTTTATTACCGCTATTTTGTTTATGGGTAAAAATGCGTACGTGTATGTATAATTTCATAAATTTTATCGACTTTTTCCTATTATTATTACTAACGAAATTTATGATTATGATTCGGACTGAAACCAAATTTGGACACATCCGAACTGAATTTTAGAGTGCCTCAAGGAAGTATCTTGGATCCGCTGCTTTGTACGATTAATTCCTGATTACTAATAAGCTAAAGTAAAAAAATAAATAAAGATATTAATCTACCCAAAAATTAATACTCGTACAAAATGAGCTAGCAAAAAAATTCTATACATAATTAAAGGTAAAAATAATATAAAAAAACAGAACAAAAAAAATTCTTTCGACCAGGCATCAGTAATTAATTTGAAACATTTTATTTATTCCTCCAATTAATATTTATAATATTAATATAATAAAAATATTTATTATTTATATATATATATCATCGTCATTGGTGTATCAGTCCGTTGGCTGGTTCGTTCCATGCACCAACAGCCTCCATGTAAGTAAGCTGCTTTTTTTTTTATCTCAGCTTATGTCGATGTGTTAGCATCTTCCAGTATAGTATCCACCAGAGTTATTCTTGGTCGCCCACGTGATTTCTTCCCGATAATCTTCCATTCAATTACTTCTTTTAGGATATTTTGATCCTGCCGTAATATATGGCCGATCCATTTGAGCCTCGTCTGTGTAATCTTCTTCAGTATGTTTCTTTGTTCATCAATCCTGTCCAGTACCGAGTTATTGCTGACTTTGTCAGTCCATATAATTTTCTGTAACTTTCTCCAGCACCACAACTCGAATACCTGTACTTTATTTTTGTCTTTCTGCTTCCATGACCATGTTTCTGCTCCGTATAAAGCTATTGGTCATACCAGCGTTTTCACTAGCCTCTTCCGCATTAGTAATGGCATTGTTTTCTGCGTTAACAACGAATAATTATCCATAAATGCTTATTTGCCCAATGCGATACGGCAGTTAACCTCTGGCGTGCAGTCCATGTTAGATGGTACTATTTTACCTAAGTATTTAAACGTTCTCACTTGTTCGATTACTCATCTTCAATTTTTATGTGAATATTTCGGATGTCCTTACCAATTACCATAATTTTAGTTTACTTTTTATTGATTTTCATGCCATATTTTTACATTACCGAATTTAGTTTATTAATCATTTTGTGTAGCGTTTTGGCGCTACCTACTAATACCACTTGATCATCAGCAAACTATATATATATATATATATATATATATATATATATATATATACATATCTACATATCTGGAGGAATAAGTAAAATAAGATATTTTTATTTATATACATATCCTTATTTAAATATAAGCAGAAGAGAAGCTAGAAGTATAGTAAACAAAAAAAACTAGAAAAACTTAATAAGGGAAAACAAAGTAAACTAGATTTTTTTAATTAAAAAAGTAATAAAGAATCAAAACTTGAACAAAATAATTTAACTTTTTAATAAATAAATTAAATATTAATTATTTTAAAAATCAAAAATTTATATATTAATTTGATTAAATAAAAAAAAAAATTAAACAAAGAAAATAATTAAAACTAATAGATTTCTTTTAAAATTAACAAAATGATATTATAAACAAATTAAATTAAATTATTTATTTTTAAAAATCAGTAAATAAACAGTGAAACTAAATTTTTATGGTATTAATTGTTTCTTTAACAAATAACAATAAAAAAATCGAAATTCATAATTTTTTATTAAAAAACGATTAAATGAAAAGAAACTAAAAAATACAAAAGTTCAATGTAAATTGTTTAAAAATTAAAATTTAATAAAACATAACATATTAATGGCAAATAAATTAACTCTTTAAAGTACAGAAGTTTATCGAACATTTGACCTTTTCGTGCATAGGTTGCATTTTAAAAAATAAAATAAACAAATATTTGCAAAATGAGTTCCTTTTTTCACATTATTAAAGTTTTTTATTATTACATTATGTAAATCTCCATATGCCGTTTGTAACTACCAGGGCTATTACAGCATAAGGAGACATTTGTCTAATTTATAACACTAGGAGTCCACTTTCTCTGGCAAAATCTAGGATTCTAACCATTAATTAAAGGTTGCTTGGGAGGATTTTGTTTATCGGGCCCTGTATTTTGTGTTTTAATCTGTGTGGTGTAAGTGTTTGGCAGTTTTATATTAAATGTTGGTTCTGTTAAATGTCGGCATTTCAAAATAATTGCCACCGTGCGCATGTGCAAAGTTAAAAAGTGCATTTACATTTAGAAATGTGTATTTAATATAAATTACAACACGCTAAAAACAAAATAATCGACACCTAAAATTTTACCAATATTACTGAAATTCCTTATAGTTTATTAAAATTAATTTAAACGCTGTAAACAATTATATAAACTTATAAAATACATAATAGCTAAATTATGTATATTATATATATATATATATATATATATATATATATATATATATATATATATATATATATATATATATATATATGTGTGTGTATATATATATATATATGGACATGCAATTTTATGTGTATACAATCGCGCGAACTTGATAATTAATAGTTCTATCATAAATGTAAAAATAATTACATAAAGTGATAACATAATTAAAACATTTTATTTTTTATGGAATATTTGAAAACAATCTTTGTCATTTCGTAAGCAAGGAGGTACACGTTGCAAGTTGAGCATTCCTAGATTGTACGAACAGGTACTTTTTCGGTTTTTCTAGAGGTATGGAAGCCGGTATCTATCTGACCAGTAGTCCGGACGCCTGTTTACATTACTTAACTTTGAGCAGGGCCAATATCGTCGTTGTAGAAGATGATACGCAAGCACAAAAAATACTGTCCATCAAAGATCAACTATCCGATCTTAAAGTCATCATCCAGTGGAGTGGGGAACCTCCTACCGAAAATGTATACACGGTAAGCAGTTCCTGCGTACACTAATTTTTTTTTTTTTAAACAAATATATATAAAATAAGTTTAAAGAACGATTATGATTACGATAATAAAATTTTTGAAAAAAAAAATTAATAAATTATCAATTATTTAAAAGACGGTGAAATTATAAAATTTCTTCAAATATCGAAGATTTTAACTTATATAGCGAATATGCACAATACCTGTACAAATTAATTTGATACATGGAATAAGACGTTACAAAATTTAAAAGCCAAGGATAATAGCTTGTGGAAACTTACAAAAATAATGAATAAAACTCATCGCAGCATCCCACCGCTTGAATCTGGGGGAAATATAGCTTACTCTAATAGTGAGAAAGCAGATCTGCTCGCTCAATTTTATTCGGACATACATACACAAAATTACTACTTATCCACAAGCAATCACCGTACGGTAGTCACATGTGCTGTTAATTACTTCCTCAAAAATAATAAGTCCCTACACCCTGTAGCTTCCCATCTTACTACGCCTAATCAAGTGTGGAAGCACATTAAAAAATTAAAGAATAAACTATACACTGGTCCTGATAACATTCCAGCTATTTTATTAAAAAACATGCCGCGTAAAGGCGTCATTCTTCTAACAAATATCCATTAATGCATCAGACAAAAATACTTCCCCACTGTATACGGAAATCCTCAATTTAATGGAAAATATGTTACTAACTGATCTAACTAAATTTGCTAATGATAATAATATTTTACCGGATAATCAATTTGGTTTTAGACATAATCTTTCTACAGTGCACGCGGTGGCTACTGTGTGCGACGCAATAACGGATAAGTTTTAAATGAACATACAGGACTTTTACTCATTGATATGGAAAAAACCTTTGATACTGCAGGCACCATCGTCTAATTTATAAAATGATAAAACTACACTTTCATCCTAATCTGATATGCCTATTAAACAGCTATTTAACAAACAGAAACTTTCGAGTAAGAATCAAAAAGGATTACTCCGCATCTAAAACCATCCATGCAGGCGTTACGCAAGGTAGTATATTGGGTCCGTTCTTATTCTTAACCAATGATATTCCTCAATTTAAAGATGTAGGCTCCATAATATACGCAGATGATATTGCTTTATTAATTTCGTCCTTCAGATTTAACGCTATAACTAATAGATTTCAATAAAAGTTTACAATGATCAATGCATTCCGAAACAAATGGCAATTAGCTGTAAATGTTGTTAAAACGCAGGCTATACTATTCTCTAAAAGAAGGCCATCTATCAAACTTGAAATTACATTGAATAATACAACCATACAATTGAAAGAAAACGTTAAATACCTAGGCGTTATACTCGATAAAAAATTAACTTTTAAGAAACACATTAGTTATAGTATTAATAAAACTACAGCAAGAATGTTTACACTGTTCCCTATTTTCAATAAAGCATCCAAACTAAATATTCGAAATAAATTAATTATATATAAGTCAATTATTGAACCAATACTAACCTACGGTTGTTCTGATCAAAAAATACAATTAATACAGAATTACTGCTGTCAAATCATATTAAACTTAATACACAAAGATACAATTAATGCATTAAATGTTGAACTTGGACTTCATAGTGAACAGAATATCGCTACTCGCAAGTAAATTTTTTCTTAAATGTGAACTGTCAAAGCAATATTTAAGTATAATTACGAATCATTAGCTCTAAGATATAAAAAATGTAAACACAACCGTCTGAAACATAACTTTCTGTCATAAAAGTGTCAACTATAATATTACGTTAAAATAAGTATAAAATAAATTATTTCATATTGATATTATAACTGAATTCGTGTTTCCTCTCCTTTTTTCTTTTTCTGTAGTTTGTTTTTTTTTCTTTGTTTTTCCAAGTATAAATTAATATTTATTTTATACATAAATGAAAATGTATCTTTTATCATTGTATTCATAAGAATTTTACATTGAACAAGGCCTACAAGCCGGTACCAATAATTGATATTGTCAAATAGTTTATATCTTTTATTTATATGAATAAATTTCTTCTTCTTCAATATTGTAAGATGGCGGGGTTATTTATTAATATTTATTTTTTTCATTCAATTTACGCGTCCTGTACAGCAACTACTAGTTAGGAGCACGAATATTAAGCAATTAAATGATTTGATAAAGTTCAGTAATACGCAGGATATGAATGAATCATCGTTTAGGAGCATGTGTCAAGAAGGCGGAGATTTAGTAAGGATATATAGATTTTAAATTTGAAGATTATGTGGAAAACATAAATATTAATGTTGCATGTAAGACAAACCGAAGCTAGAGTCGTTTCTGAAGTAACCGAGTATGAGTCTTGTATATGGGTCGGACGAAGTCGAGATGTAACTACATCATCTTTTCATCTTAGAATTAGAACGCATTATGAATATGAGAGAAAAATCAGTCGGTATTTTTGTAAGGAAAATGAGCAGGCGTACTAGACTCTGAGTATCGTAAGGTTATGAGACAAGACGTAAATAGGTGTAAAATCGAAAATTTCGCTCTTTGGAAAAGTGGACAACGTTCTAGAAAATAGAATAGATCAGTCGTAAATGGAAAATCTTAAGTCGGGTAAGAATGTTAACAGTTCCTCCTCTAAGAGAACTTAGTTTCCAGAATTTCATTTTTTTAATGGAGTGTTTTGTGAAGAATAATTTTTTTTAATTTACCGAATAATATAAAAAATTATTTATAAGTTCTATATTTCTCGTTTTAAGATTTTAAATGACTCGATTGTCGATAAATGAAGCGCTGAAAATTAAACTTTCAAGAAAGGACGAAAAATTATTATAAAGTAAAGAATTTGAATAATTCGTTCATTGAATAACAAAAAAAGTAGTTCAAATCGTTAAAGTTTTATATAAAAATACCACAACGCTTTTCAGCTATTAAGCTATATATAAAATATATATTATACGTAATTTATAAAAATATAAAAAGAAGACAAAAATAAAATTTAAGGAAATGCTTGATTTATATATACAATATTACAAGAATAGCGGAGTGAAAACTTCTTTATAAAAAAAAATTGATAATGAAAGTGGTAAACAAAACAATTAACAAATCAACAATAAACAATTTATATAAAAACAATTATATTAAATAGGTGGACAAATAAAATCTTGCCGTAATGTAAAAATTGATTAAATTTATAATATCGTTCTTCAAACTAATTCTTCGTCGACATTTTATCGCGGAATTTAATAAATTATTTATAACACATTCTTTTATTATTTCCATTTTTCTTGTGAAAGATGTGAAAGTAATTGATTAAGTTCGATGATAAATTTTGATAAAAAATTAGTTTTAAGAAGAATATTATGCATTTAGTCAATTTTTATATGAAACATAAAATTGTTATTTTGGGGTATTTAATGTAATTGTTTATATATGAATTTTTATTGTTAATTTGCCGATTGTGTTGTTTACTACATTCACTATCAGATTATTTTATAAATAACTCTTTCGGTCATCGTGGTCTCACTAATTTATTTTACAAACGACACAATGGTTTCTTTAGTTTCTTTGTGAAACCACCTTCATATGTATACCAGAGCGACCTCTATTATGATTTAAATCAACTATTTTCATCAGAAGTGAAGTAGCTACACTCCAGCGATTCGTTTTTATTTACATTTGAATTACAGGTATTGAATATTGTGTTTTTTATATATTATTGTTTTTTATTACATATGTAAAGTGTTTTAATATATTAAGAGGTATGTGTTGCAAAATGCTATTCATTTGTTATTAGCACGCGTATTTCCTCAGTTATTTTTAATTTTTCATTGTTTCTAAATCGTAATGTAAAATGTGTATTGCCGATAATGTAACTATTGCTTCGTTATTGTTTTCTTATGCGTTATTTCTCAAGTCAAAAATACATATTATTATTATTATTTGTGGTCTTTTTTATGTAAAAAAAAATATTTTTGTTAATTTTTGAAAATTTTACCTAGTTTGATACAAATGTTATTCGACTTTAAATCTACAACTTGTTAAGACCCCTTAGATTATTTAATTGCACGATCAAGTTGAAATTAAAGCGGAACAAACATTATTCGATGTGTAAAGTATTTACAACTTTTTTTATATAGGGACGCCTTTAAGGCTTACTCAACGTGAGGGAAACCGTTGGAAACTGTTTATATTTGAATTAAAGATGCTAACTTCTATAGTGAGAGATTAATTTTAGATTATCCAAATGAAGAAGGGACGATACATTATACGGATATATGAGGAATGTAGTGAGATAAACGGCGCCACAGCAGAGCATTAAAAAAATCATGATCGGGATTGCAGATTGTTTGTTCAGAATGGAGGGGATAGAGGAAAAGACGATCGAGTAACAATTGATGCCCAAATATATAATTAAAATTTCGAAACAGTCGTTCTAATCTTAAACTATTTTTTTTTTTTAATTATTTAAATAGTGGAAGGAAATGATGAAAATCGGCGAACAACAATCTGACGACGATTTGGAACGTACTTTGAAAACCATCGCCATCAACGAATGTTGTACGCTCGTATTTACTGTAAGTAAACTTTATTATTTTTTACATTTTAAAAAAAAATTATATTCAAACTAATTTTCTTTAAATTAAACAAGTATATAAATTATTTTTTTGATCACGATGCTCAATTTGATAATTTTTTTTAATGACGAGTATTGTTTTTTTTTTTTTGGTACAAAAAATCAGAATCACAGTTTACTCGAGGTATAAGTTCGTGTCTCTTTAACTTCGCTGAAAACTGCGAGGTTAATAATTTATTGACCAATGGTAACGAGATCTGCTAAGGTAACAGTTTCTCACGGTTTTTCGAATGTCTGACAAAAGTTCATTGTTTCTTCCGTTTTGTATTTTAGCAATCTGTATGGATTAATTTTTTTTATTATTTTTTTTTTTTAACAAAGATATGTCTTGTGTCTGCAGGTTCTTATAAAAGTTGGTACGTCACGAAAAGTGTTTCATCAATATATGTAAAATCTTCAGTAATTACATTATTTACTTTTGCTATACGACGCAGCATTTTAAACGAGTAACAAACAAACTAATTGATTTCAGCAATTACATTTTTACAGTGTTACAACTACAAGTAAATTCATTATTATTATTATTAAATTAACTCTTTGAAGAGGAGATGAAGCGAAGGAAGAAGATTAAGAGACTAAGCGAGGAATATGAAGGACAATCAACTGGAGTGGATTACTGGAGCCAAAGTTTTATAGGTTCTTGCATATCAAAAACTGACAGATCAGATGTCGACATGAAGGGACGGATAGTTTTAGTAAATGTCGCTATTAGAAAAGTTAACTGTATATGGAAAGACCATCTCCAAAAGAACAAAATGACGACTCCTGCAAACACCCATTTTCTCTTTGGTAGTTTATAGAAACCACAACACAATGAATCTAGTTAAACAAAAAAAAAGATCCCAGAATCGGAGCCAGCCAATGACCATTAATATTCATCAAGAGACGCATCCTAAGTTAAGTACCTTAATCAATAACCTTAGCAAATAATTAAGAAATATAAAACAACTTGGACTTAAAATTTAATTTTTAAAATAAGTATATTACGTAGGAAAAATTAAAACAAAAACCCTACACAAAAGGACGAAACACAATAAGCAACTTTAAGTCTAGCACAAACACGGATTAAAAAAAAAAGAGATACACAAGTATGTGGAAAATTTAAACGTGTAGATGTAGAAGAAAATAAAAAATAATCATATGGTTAAATAACACGTTGTATTAACAAGAATTGCAGAAGGAATACAATTGAGGAAAGAAAATCCTAAATTTTATGAGCAAACTACGTAAAATCGAAAATCGTAGCAAAGTGCAATAAAGGGGAGGAATAAAAGTAATCGACATATTAGAGGGCGAAAAGTGTCGACAGTTGAAGAAAAATGCTCAGTATATATTGGAATGTAAAATAGTTAATTGAAAGAAATCGAAAACCCTGTCAACGAACATAATACCATTTTACGACGATTATGACTTACATAAATCTATTTTTGGTGTGGACACGTCTTGTGACTGAGATCCATTCTAAAAATCCGTCGCGAAAAATGACTGATTGATTTACTCAACATTTTAAACGAGTGAGGAGATCTTTTGTGGTGTATTTTAAATATCACAAAACATGTTCACGTTGAAGTGTGAATGTTATTAATTTTTTTTTTTAATAGTTTTAACGTTCGGTGTTCTTTGGTAGCATTTTTGAAATCTAGAATAAATTTTGTACCTTCGATATTTAACAATATGGTGCTGAATATAAAACACATCCGCATAGACGTTTTAAAGATACATTCGTCCTATATGTAGATATTTATAAAAACGTAAAATACACGATTCATTTGAATTTCGTATTGTAATACTAATGAAAATTAACTTTTAAATGGCTAAATTTCTCACTGAGACGAGCCGGGACAATTGTTATATTTCTAAATAACGATTTTCAAATAAATTATATATTTTTAAAGTTTTATAACACTTACAGTATATTTGCAAATGTGAAATAGAACGAAGTTTATCTGTTATAGCGATAGTATTAATTAGAATTTACAAATTTTTCCTATATAGCGGTAGTGTACATTAGGTTATTTTAGTTATTGTCTTTTCTTCAACTTATTTTAGTTAATAAGCAAAATCGTGTATTTTAAAAATTAATTATTAATAATCTTTTTATAATAATAAATAATTAAGTTAAGTTCTTTTATTTAAAAAATTATTATTATCTGAATTGTTATTTTGTTTTGGTGTGTTGTATATTTTCGTTCCCCGATGAGTGAAACCGTTAAAATTCATCATCGTTATTCCGTTGTCTGTATTTTAATTTTTTTCATCGTTAATTCATTTATTTAGTTACTTTAAAATTTATTTATTAATGTTTTTAAAAAATATATATGTATTATTAATAAATTGTTTTTAACTAAATGTGTGAATAAAGCTCTCTTATTCTTTAGATTAGGTTAGGTTAGTTTAGGCTAGTTACAAGCATGATTAAAGGAAAAAGGAAGAACAGCGCATCACCCGACCATGTTAAACATCACATTTTGATAGAAGTAGTGAAAATCTATTGTAAAAAACGAACTTTTCTTGATTTATACGATGAAGACTGTTTCAACGGGGATTAAAGCGTTCACGAATGTTACTTTATAATTAAATAATTTAATCGATAAGTTATTTTTCAAAAATTACAATTTTATAGTTTTGACGGTAATAATAATTTTTTTCTATGGAAGTAGAGATTTTTATATTTTTTAATGTAAGAATCGACGCTACTGCTCTCTAACGGAAGTAAGATTCACATGGTTTCTATAGATAGCTGTAGTAAGTTTCCGGTTAAGATCTAGTTATTCAAAATTTGTCCTATCCGTGTGATATTAACTATTCGAAATAAGTTGCAGCTAATTATTTTGCACGTTTATATTTATTACTAAAGTAATCGTTTCTAAATTCCTATTTATTTTCTATGAAGACGCACTCGCTTCCATGAAAAATATTTAGAATTATAACTTTAATATCTTAGTTAATAGGTTTATATATATGTATCACACGAACTCGATTCGCTTATTTTAATCCACTGTGCACAGTCGGCAACGGATTCTATGCCCGTCTCTTGGTCTCCATTGTGTTATTCACTTGATCTATCTGTCATATGTTCTTCTAGCGACATGGCCAGCCCACTTTATTTTAATTTTGCAACGTGTTGTATCATATCTACAGCTGGATATGCTGTCTTATTCGTGTATTGATTTTTCTATCGAGTCTCTTGATATCCAGCATTGCTATCTCATGGGCTCTTTGGTATGGTCAGTTTTCTAATAACTTATTTTGTTTCTGATCCATACGTGAATATACATTCTTTTTTAAATAGTTCAGTATGTCTCTGTTTTTTAATACATTATTTAGGTTTTCAAAAGTTATACATGAATTGTTCTTTAATTTCTTTACAAGTTACTTCTTCGTCTACTGTGATTACTTGAGCCAGGTGCACATAGTCATTAACCCACTTCAGTCTTTGTGTATCCATTTTTACTTCTAGTTGCGAGTGCAAGTTTATCATGGCATTCGTTTTATCTATATTTATCTTCATTCCAACAACTATGAAAGTCATTTACCATATCCTGTAAAGCATGTGTGCTATTACTGGTTAACACAGTATCATCGCCAAAACGCGAATGATTGAATTTTTACCACCTATAGTCTATAGATGCTACATGTAATCCTAGATTGTATTCATTGCATCTTGTAATTAAAATCCCAATAGTATGCAAGTGAGATCTAAAATCTAACTGTTTACATGGTTAATAATAATCCATTTGCTTCATCAGGCGATTTGCAATATTTATTTTTTTTAAATGGGGTGCCTTTACAGCTTACCCAACGTGATACTGTGGGGACTATCTACATCTTAATTAAGCATGCTGACTTCTCTAAAAATGTCGCTATATGGGGGAATAATTCTAGATTATCCAGATGTAAAAGGGACAATACATTATACGGAGGTGTAATACTCGAAGAACGTAACAAGATATGGTAAAGCTCCGAACGCAACTGCGCTACAGCAGAGCATTCAAAAAATACATGATCGGTGTTGCAGACTGCCTGTTCAGAATGGAGGGGGCAGAAGGGGGTTTCTCTAAGCTGCGTACGGAAAAGACGGTCAGGCAACAAATGATGTCCAAATCGCAATCTGCTGATGAGTACAATTCCCTTACGACTAATCTTTTTAAAGAGATAGAACCACCCACGGGAGTTTTTGGAGAGACGGCTGGAGGTGATAATAATAAGTGACAGGCGATTGCTAATGCTCTTAGTGTACATTAGCTCCCATTGATCCCTATGCTCTAGCTGAATAAAGTGAATGATATCTTTACTTGCTTTAAAAATTTTTTATTTACTTCATTCCATAGGTAATTTGTGAATTTAGTATTTCCAATAAATTACCTATATGTTTTCCTAATATTATTTGATATACTTGGTTTCATCTTTGTATCATATAGTTCTGTGAAAAATCTTTAACTTTCTTCAAATAGTTCTATTTTACC
This sequence comes from Coronaproctus castanopsis, assembly GCA_032883995.1. Lineage (NCBI taxonomy): Eukaryota > Metazoa > Arthropoda > Insecta > Hemiptera > Monophlebidae > Coronaproctus > Coronaproctus castanopsis. Next base: position 20,761,250 of record CM065053.1, on the reverse strand, counting down.
AGTAAGAGTATCTTCATCGTGGTTTTTCAATTTTGTTAGTAATGTACTTCCTGTATACATTGCTTTTTTGAACACTTTAGAACCTTCATTGCGTTCTATTATTTCTTTAACTATGTATTATCCTATATATTTTCTCATTTGTTTCTGTATTAGTTTATTCAGTTCTATCTATTCAACTTGATTTTCATCTCTATCAAATTTCTTTTTTTCACCTTTCTTCAATTAAATGTTTTGTGGTGTCGCTTATTTCCCTGTTTTCCCCCTTTTTTTTTGTTCCTGGCGCAACTTTAACTGCAGCTTCCCTCACAACATTAATAGTCAGTTCACTTTGCTCATTTATTTCTAACGTTGTAGTATCTCCTGATTTTTGAATACGTAATTTTAATTCAGATATCCATCTCTGTTTCTTCTTAATTTGTCAGACTTAATTATATTTACTTTATTTTTTTTCGAGGAAGTAATTCCTATTGTAGGTATCTCTGAGCACTGTGCTTCTTACCAATCTATCATCGCTTCCAGTGTTAACTCTTTTTATCACTGGTGCATCTTGCACTACTTTGTGTTTATTGGCAATGATAAAGTCGATTTCGTTTTTATAATTGACATTGAGGCTTCTCTATGTCCATCTGCTCTTAAAGTTGTTCTTATTAGTCAATTGCTTTCATTCAAGGAATTATAGAGTATTTCTTTTGTTTCGTTTCTACACTCCAATAGTCACCAACTGATGTTTTGTATCGATTTTGTTTAATACCTATTTTCGCATTAAAGTCTCCGGAAATCACCGAGAAATTTTGGATATTGTTGCATGGCTTCAATTAGATTATCATAAAGTTAAGTGGCTTTATCTGATATCTGAAGTACTATGTATGTTGTTCTGTCTAAAATTGCCGTCTATCGAATTACTCTTCGATGGACCATTCTATTGACCAGGAATTGGCACCACTTTGGTATGTATTTTCTAGAGTAGTACAGTACATTACCCGTTTTTAATTTCAAAGCTCCATTTTAAATTTTTCTTATCTCATTTAACCTTAATATATCCAATTTTATTTCTTTCATTCGCTTTCCAGTTATTCTAATTTGTCCGTTGTAGAGAGTATTTTTGCATTGTGTAAGGACACTAAACTTTAACATATCACTTTTAATAAATTTTATAGTTTATAGTTTTACTATTATTATGTTTGACACTTCCTAGAATATCTTTACATTCAGTTATATGTTTGTTGCATCCAATTATGCACTCCACATTTATGTATTAGAGGGGGTGGAATGCTAATCAGTTGCCCATTATGGCTTTGGCAATTACGGCCTTTTTTTCTAATGAATTGGGAGATACATTTTATCCATACTGCTGGGTATACTATTATTTGTTAGTTTTATTTATTTTTATCATTGTCATGTATCTTCTGTTGATGGTTGGTAAGTTAATATTATTATTGGGGCAGGGTGCAAAATCTGCATAACCCTGCATCTTGATTTTACGTTAAGGTTTACTCCCTTAGCTGAAATGGTCCGGTTTTGAGGCGTCGGATACTTTCCTACTCACTCTGAACTGAAATTCATCAGCCCGAGTGGAACACAAGGTCACGAGCGAGCTGCCGATAGTCTGCAGTCATTATACAGTGAAAAACTTAATGGTATTTATTAGGAAGAACAGCTGCTGGTGAACTTTCATGTGTTTTCTTATGGACAAATGTTGTGAGCTCTGGTTTTGTTTGTCTAATCATCTCTAAACTCAACGAAAAGAAAATTACTAACCAGCATGACGTGAAACCTGGTTGTTGTTTTTTCCGCCGGTAGAACTAGGACCATGTGGTGGACGAGTGACTACTTACTAAAGAAGCTGACTCTGGTCTTATCAACCTGTACCCTGTAATTTTTATATATATATATATATATAACATATATAAAATATATCTATGTACATTTAATTAATTAAATTATCCACTCGTTAACCGAGTATGGAGTACCATCAATTATTTATGAGTCCTGAGGTGGCTAATCAAACCAATTTTTGCGGCGCACACCTTTCCGCATGCATCGCACGTAAAAGCGTCATTATTAAACATGTCTAATAATGAGAATTGTCATATTATTAGTAAAGAATTTATCCATAAAACAATCTCTAAAACATTTTTGTTGTTTTTAATATTTGAACCCATTCTGCACTGCACTTATTTTTATTATTATTTTATGGATAAAAAGAAAAACCTGTTACGTTTGTTTTTAGTCTGGTACAACAGGGTATCCGAAAGCTGTTATGTTATCCCATGATAATATTTTGTACGGAGCAAGAACCGGATGTAGAACTATTCATACGAACGGAATAGAAAATAAATCATTATCATGTTTACCGATGAGCCATATCGCGTCTCAAGTTCGTACGCTTATTAGAATTATCACGTTACTTTTGATTTTGCTCTTAAGTAACAGAATTAAATGTTTAAACATTGCCCAAAAATGACTATGATAATACACATTTTGAATTTAAAATTTTTAGACAATTATAAAATAGCGCTTAATTTATGTAAAAAATAACACAGACAACCAACATCTATATATATTATTTACCATAAACTGACCATTAAGATGATCTAGTGGTGTACGTGTAAATTCTATACTTAACTCACCTGTTGACACATAACCGTAGAGTAGGTTATTTGGTTTGTTTCATCTCAAACGCTTTACATCACCAGTCGTGTCCAACGTGCTAGAAGCTGCGGTATTCGAATGATTTTCCAAACTCTCTTCATGACTATGAGTATTCTATTTAACAATCTCGTATATTCAAACGTAATTTGTGACATACCAACATGCTTTTGTTACTCGTCAAATTTTATTTTGAGCAGTCTATGTAACTTTATATCTATAGGTTTTGTATTACCTTACAGTTGTACTCCGTATAAATAGACCTAACTATAATAGTATAAATGAGATGTTGTCGATGGACAGCCAGCTGTTTCGATCTATTAACCAGAACAGATATCTAATACTCATATATTGCGCTTTCTTTTTTATTTGAAAATGATATCAGTAAGTTAAGTGGTCGTCAGACCAATTATTTCACATTTAAAAAAATTGCGATATTTCTTTTGGTAAACTGAACATTTACAGATTTGTTCTAATTAACTTTTATGTTCCATTTTTGTAAATCAATTTTCAACTCAAGCGGAGGCTGACTGTAGATTAACGTTCGCTCTAGTATCATATCATCGGCAAATGCAGCCATCTGTAATAACCCGCTAACTTGTCCCATTCCAACTACATAGCAAACAGTAGGTTCCGTCTTGGACATATATCACTTTCTCATAATCATCTACTCCAAAATTCGCACCGCTCTTTTGTCTACTCCCAAATCTTTCCGTTATCCGCCATATATTATTACACTACCCTGCACTCGATCCTTATCGACCCCATATCCGTCGGCATCTGTTTCATTCTGCAATGGTTCAATTATTCCACAATTATACAATTCTTTTTCTTCTCGAACTAATTTACCACATTTAACAGTTAGGGCATCAGTACCGTGATAGCTCAAATTGTCTTTAACCTTCGATAAAATAGGTAATAAGGAAATTGGACGGTACGATGTAACAGAATGCAATAATTTCCGCATACTTTCATTGTTTTAGAAAAATAATGTAATTGAAATACCCTGTTACATAAAAATGTTAAATCTTAGCTTCCTAGCGAGTTTAGAAAGTAATTCTGCGGTTAATAATTTGAATCCCAATTCAGCATTTTAAGTACCCATTTAAACTCTTGTGGCGAGGTTCACTGGAACCAGCAAGAATGTGGAACTGGGATCTTTGAAAAAATATTGATTTCACCTTTGTCACTGGTTGTTGCATTTAGTTTGAACATTGTTTCTATATAATTTGCAAATAAATCCGCTTTCTGTTTTGAATCACCAGTCCAAGATCCATCCACATATTTTTCTGACGTTCGTTGCTAGAGGTATTAAAAATTTCGTGTTTTAATTTCTATTAATACTTTTTAGAATGACAAAGGTATTTGCTACTCATTTAGCCAATGTATTCAAATCAGAAATTGGTGCCTAATACAAATAAATCCGCTTTGATTGTAAATAATTCAAATTCAGCAGCTCAACCGTCTTCATCGTTACAATCAAGTCTTCCGACTAAATTTGCATTACCTCGAGAGGTGAAATCTATTATAAAGTCGTTGAAGAGTAACAGAAGTCCAGGATATGATCTAGTAACAGCGAAATTACTTAAAGAATTTCCTAGAAAACCTTTTATGCTGCTTGTGTACATTTCTAACTCGCTTGCATTATTTTCGAATGCAGTGGATATTTGAATAAATCACCGTGTTCCCTAACCCTCTGTAAAAATCCGCATTGTGTATCAGCCTATCGACCTATATCGATTTTGTAAAAAGTATTGGAGATATTAATATCGAATAGATTGCGACCTTATTTACGTTCAAATAACATAATACCAGCTCGTCATTTCGGCTTTAGGGAGCAACATTTAACAGTAGCTCAACTACGCGGAGAATTAAATATCAAGAAATGAGGCAGGTTTATACGGTTGAGTTTATTGATATTGATCAAGTCTTTGACAAAGTGTGCCACGAAGGCATACCACTTAAATTGAAGTCGTAACTTCCGTCTAGTTTATATTATTCCTTCTTTCTACGACAGACATTCTCAGGTACGTTATAAACAGGCGCTTTCTGAAATCGATCATATTTTAGCCGGTGATACTGCAGGATTCAGTGTTGGGACCCACGCTGTATGTATTTTATACCGCAGAATTTCAACGTGCAGTTACTAATAGCAAAGTTGTAGTCCCGCTCGTTAAAATAAACAGTGTAGTAATCCGTGTAAGGTCTACTATTAGGTACCCGGATATCAACTTAGACAGTCATCATATAGTTTAAAAAAGAAATGAACTTATTATCCGAACTTAGAAAATGAACTAGCTCATAGACAGAAACAGTGCTCTGACACTTAACAACAAACGGCTGATATATACAGCTGCTGTTCGACTAATCTGAATCTACGGAAATGAACTGTGGTGTTGTGCTAGAGATGCAACTATTAGAATACTATAAACAGCTTAAAATAAAATGTTGAGGAAAATTACAAACGCACCCTGGTATATAACCAACGCAAATTTACATGAAGATCTAAACACACCGCATTCATATTATAAAACAGTATGCTCAAAGATATGCCGGTAGACTGTGAGACTATCCTAACAGCTTAGATAAACACATGTTAAACATTTCCAATGACATGAGAAGATTAATTCGCAGTAAACCACTGGACATTGTTTATAGTAACAGCTATTGGTTGAGCACCACTGAATGCTTCTTCCTCTCATGATAGTTAACAAACGACAAAAATATCGCTAGATAGCCACGCTCGGCTAGATTGTGAATAAAATAAAACATAAAGGGAAAATAGTTATTGTATGAATTGGATATCTCATCTGAAACTATTTTTGTTTAAGTATTCTTTTTTTTTCGAACGAGTTTTTTAACTAATGCAGAATAATGTTTACCATTTTCACTTTTTCTGAAATTTTCGATGTAAGCTTGAGATTTAACTCTGTATCGAAATATTCACTGAAAGATTCTCAGTCTGTTTTGTAATTTTACAAACTAGTTGGTTTTTCATTATGTGCAGTGATAAAAAAAAAAAAAAAAAACATCGAACATGGACTCGACATCTGCATAATAACAGGGAATTCCTTTAATAACGAAAAACGGTAAAAGTTCTAATAATTGATTATTAAATGCCAGTTAAAATGCGAACAATGAAGAGTAAGTTAATACATATGACTAAATTAAATCGTAAAAAAAAAATTGAAAAAAGCATGATATTCAATTATACTATATAAACACACACACTTGCACATATACTATGTATTTAATTTGTGGTTTGGTGTTAGTGTTGAAGGTTGTACATGGTGTACATGTATCAAGATATATATATATATATAACAGTAATTTATACATGTAAAATGTGTTACAGTGGGCGGATATTTTCATGTCGTTAATAGACGGTTCAAGTATATACATCGCAGATAGGAATTGCCTGAAGGTAATTTTTTTTATGACTAATAGAATAATGTCAAAATGATAAATATCTGATTTGTAAAGCACATGTATAGTCTCCCTAAACATATTTAACTGAAATCTGAGCGGATAAAAATGATAAATGTGTGATTTGTATAGTCAGTGAACATATTTAACCTCTGGGCTGGTAAAAAGTGCATAAGTTTGTGTATATTAGAAGAATTATGTTAAATCATCGATATACAGAAATTTCAAACATAACCGAATAAATCTTTATTAATGTTTGAATATAATTTTAATAAATTTCTTTTTGATACTAAGAGTTATGATGAGTTCGAATAAGTGTTATCGATAATTTTTATATCTAATGCATATTGGAATACGCAAGGCCGTCGTGTGTCTGTTATATGCGGTTTTATTATTATTATTATTATTATTAAATTAAATTAACTTGCCATGTGCAGAGCTACTAAGGGCTAGAGACACGAGAGAAAAAGTATTAGTTATTTTATGTAGGAAACGAATTAGTTTTAAACGGGTGTTGAAGTTGTCAGCGAGGAGAAGTGAAAAGAAAGTCAGGAAATTCAATAAGGATCTCTGGTAGAAATATTGGGGACAAAAGCACATGGTAAACAGTAAAACATATCGCAAGGCACACCGAGGTGGTTCATTACGTTGCAGGAGGTGAAAACGTGTCATCTTTAAAAATATTTTATTCACTTATTTAAATTAATGTGCCATATACAGCAACTAATGGCTTAACTAAGCATCGAATTAAGTGATATAGTCCAGTATCATCTAGACAGCGTAGAAACCTTGTCATCAATGAGTAACTCAAGGAAGATGAAAAGTCGTAGTAAGATCTCTGTACACTGTATTGAGGACACTATGTTAGTATGTGTTGGACAGATAGCACAAAGTTGCAGGCTGTACAAGCCAACTGCCCATCTCCATTTTGATTCTTTTATGCTTAGTATTATATCCTTTATTCTTGTTGTTTCTCTAATCCGTTTATTTTCTTTCTTGTCTTTCAATGTTATTCCAACCATTTTCCCTTTCGATTCTCCTTTGAGCTACGCTTAGCCTACTGCTGTTATATTCCACGTTTTGCTGCCATAGGTCATTACCGGGAACACGCACTGGTTAAACGTTTTTCTTTTCAGGCTGACTGGAATCCCCCCATTTTCTAATGTAGCGAAAACATTCAATACAACCTGGCGTCATAAGTATATTTACAAAATAATACAATTGTCAAATATTAATGTTTCCGACTATTAAGTAGACATAAATATAAAAAATATACCTTAAAAAATGTGTTAAATTAAAACAATTAATGAAAATTATGAAACTTTACATACAGAAAAACATGATAAAAAAAAAAAAACTAAACGAAAAATAAAAATAGTAAAAGAAAGAGATAAAAATATTTATTAAATCCAATGACAAATTTTGAAGTTTTAAGAAGTGTATAAATTTAATTAATTTTTATATGGGGCACAGAGTTTTAATGTTTCTGCCTAGTTAGTGAATTTGGTTATATAAAGATTATTATGTATATTGCTGATTATATTATTTGTCACATTCACTATAAGATTATTTTATAATCAAATCTGTTATTTACCTTTTTCTTTGTAGTGTTATGTATTTGTATTAAGTATTTTTTACATTTACATTTTATTTTATTTTTGTTGTTTATTTATATTTTTTTATCCTCTTCAATATTTTATTGTTTTTTATTTTCACTTATGTTCTCTTGAAAATGACTTAATAACCATTGTGTGTCTTTTAATATAAAAATGTAGTGATTTGAACTAATTGTTGTTGTTTATATTTTAAAAATCACTATCGTTTCCCGGCCACCGTACTGCTTACATCAGGATAACATCCACTGCATATTTAACTGGAATGTTGAACATATGTCCCCTAAACATTCCTCTTCCTGTTAATAGTCCCTACTTTCTACACGCAATGCGCTCGTTTATAATTTTTTATACGATTTCCTTATATATATATATATATATATATATATATAGTTACATTTAAGGTCAACCTCTTTTGATATCATTACCCGGCTGAAGTCAAGGAAAAACGCCCTTATTGCAAAAAACCTCAATATCAAGTAGGACCGGCGAGAACAATGTAATCGATTAAATCCAGACAAACGGAAACTGGTCACGTACTCTGATCATAAAGTGGAAACTCCTATTCCTTTCATTTGTCTAATAAACAAAAAGTTGTACCTACCGTGATTATTAATTATCTCGAAATAAAACGGTTTTCGTTTAGAAAAATAAACTGCAAATGGTCCGTTATCCGCTCGAAATATGTTCGTTACTTCGGGTAATCCTGGTCAGCGGGCTAAATTTACTCGAATGTATTAATCCAGTTACCGCGAGAAAAATCAGAAGCTTTTATTCAAATTTTGCCGCGCCAATTACTTATTATTATTAAAGGGGGAAACGTATCTGAATTAGAGTCTGTGTGTAGTTTTTTTTTTATCATAACAATGAAAGGATACAGCACCGACATTGAATGCAAAGTTGAATTTGCTAAACTGTCTAGTCTTTCCAATAGCTAACTTACGCGTGCAAAACATTGCCCCTTACTGTTGAGTGTGTAAGCAGAATTGATGGGTCTGGGCATATAGCTATTGAAAATACTAATGAATATGTTTTCCAGAATACACAGTCCTTTTATCAAACGGAATAATAAAAAGATTCCTCGATTTCTTCGGACACTTTGCGAGAGATATAAACTTTCTACAACGTCTAATAATCATTATCGGAAAAGTGAACGGGCGAAGAAAAAAAGGAAGACCAAGAACACGCTGGGCACGAAGAGTTGCTGCTCGCTCAGAATAGGACAACATGGAGATCAGTAGCATATACGGCTGTTTCTTAACATCACTACGCCAGGTATAAAGGAAGAAGAAGAAGGCTAGTGTTTTAATGAGCGTTCTTTATGTACGGATGCCTTTCCATTGTATCTGTTGGTGGAGAGGTTGTTTTGTCCATTTTGTGTGTGTATCGATATAATATAATTTATCGATGAAGTCTATCTATATGGGAGATACACTTGTCCATTTTTGTATGATTTTGTGTATGTCGACATAATAGTAATTTTATTTCATTTATTTTTTACATAAATAAGCTGATATAAAGTTTATATACGCCCTTCTTTACGCTTCGCTGATAGTCTGAATTTGTAAATATTTCTATTACATAGCGTTATGTACTATCTTTTTAAATATTACTTTGTATTCAGCATGCGCTGTTTTACAAATAAAGTTTGGTTTGATTTGGTTTGATTTAATTATTCGAATACTACAGACGACTGCAAAGGATGGTTCTACTTATGTATAAAGAAATGAAAAGTGCGCATTCGATCGAATTACAGTTATACATGCAATTGTTTACGTAGTTCCAGTGTAAGTCCGACTGCGGTAATGATATTAAAATAACAACGCTATATAATTAAACTCGATTGCAGTACGTATTAAAAATGTATGAACAACTGCAATTTGTCTCGAGGATAGTTCCACTTATGTATAAAGAAATGTGTATTCGATCAAATTACATTAATATCTACGTGTATTATTTAAATAGGGGAGTTTCGGTGCGAGCGCGGTAATGATATTTAACAACGCTATATAATTAAACTCGATTGCAGTACGTATAAAAAATACCGTATAAGTCGTGAATCGCTGATAGTTTAAATAAAGTTTCTCTAAAAACGTACGCTACCGACCGGAAATATTGTATACCGTTCTAATTTACCTACTTCATTATCGACTTCGATATAACGGAATATATTAATGATTTGAAAAATAAACGTTAAATATTGTATTTTTAATAATAAAAACGTAGTTCTCTCTTTTTTTCTTTTATTTTTAGCGATTATTATTATTTTTTAATGGGAATATCGTCGTATTTATTTTCTTAGACAACTCTGGTAGAAAATTTGAGAGCGAGTCGTCCCAGTTTTCTGATGAGCGTTCCTAGAGTATGGGAAAAATTGAAAGATCAATTAACGCGCTACGAAGCTGATTGCAGTTTTCTAAATAAACGCATTATATCTATAGCTAAACAAGTCGCATTAAGTCATCACCGGGATTCAGTTAAAAGGTAGATTCTATTTATTATTATTATTAATTTGAAGAATGTAGTGATTTTTATTTTAAAATAAACAACAAAAAATAAGTTAAAATCACTAAAAAAAAATTTATTTATGAAAAATCACAAAGCTTTTCGGCCGTTAGGTCATTATCGAGTGAATATTTAAAAAAATAAAAAATATAAAATGAAAAAATATTAATTTAAGATTAGAATTCACAAAAACTGAGCAAAATGAACAACCTATGATAGGTTGTTCATTTTGCTCAGTTTTTGTGTATTGTAATTGCGTGATAAAGGTGCGATAAAAAAAAGGCGACGTCCAGAGGAAAATAATAGTAAGCGGGAAAAGGTGTTACAGCATGTGAAGCAATTGGAATATCTGGGCAGCCTAATAACAAACGATGATAGAACGGAACAGGAAATAAGGAGAAGAACAAGCCCAGCGAAGAATGGTTTCAGCAAAAAACTAAGCCACCTCTCGTCCAGAAATTTATCTTCGGATATTAGAAAACATTTTATTTGCGCGGAGTAAATGAAAAAGGTGAAATTTTAACAACGATAGAAAGAAGAAGGTATATGGTAATAGGACATATTATACGTCACTCGATATGGATTGCTAATCTGATAGAAGGAAAAGCAGTCGGGAAAATTCAAAGGGGAAAACCGCGAAGGAAGTTGATGCGATGTGAAAATTAAAGCATTAGCCAAAGACTCGCTGTCATGGTATCCACCAACCTACGAGTTGAGCAGAAGAAGAATCTTAAATTAATATTTATTCGTTTCATGTTTTATTTTTTTAAATATAACGGCCTATCAGCCGAAAAGCTTTGTGATTTTTCATTAAAAAAATTCGATGATTCTTATGCTGTTGTTTATTTTATTATTATTAATTTAAGATTTTTTTCATTTAATTAATTTATTTTCGACGAATAATTTTATCAACCGAAATTTTACTTTCGTTTATTTAAAACATCGTCGCCTACGCTAAATGGTTTATCGTAATCGTCCTCGAAGTATGACCTGAACTGTGTGGCTACCCGGTTAATGAAAAACATTGAATATAGACTACGCGCCGATTGCGACCGAATAAATCAGCGTCATATGGAAAAGTTTTGATGTTGCATCGCTTTTCACTAATGCGTCTGTAATCGATACTATTGATATTATCGATAAACTCGGTGTTGGTGACGATGTTGTGAAATTCATCATATTGTCCACTGATAATAATGTACTTACGTTTTTGACGGAATAATACCAGGTATTTTTTGCCAACCTATTTACGGAAGAAATTGGTAAATTTCTAACTTACAAAGTGAAATCCTAAAAGACGGTACCGCTATGTAAATGATACATTTATGATATGGCAACGTGGAATCAAAAAAGTCGTTAGAAGAGTTCTTATTCGATTTAAATTCGTTTCGCCCAAATATTATAAGGCTTTCTATGGAAAAAAGTTTTCGAAACGTCAATCTTGATGTCACAAAACTTAAGAACCAAATGATATTTTTCTGTCAGGCTAGCCAAAACACGCGAGAAATCATCATATGCTGATCCCGTCACATTCCAATATAAAGGAAAATGATGAAGCTGACACCGCAGCTAAAGGAGCAACAAAAATCACAGTACCAATACAAGATCAAATCCATCCACGATATTAAAAACACTTTTCACGACGCATGATCAACCATTGGTTCATGGAAAACAACCGTACCAACACGACGGGATGAGGTTGTGTTAATACGGCTTAGAATTGGTCATACCGCATTAACACATAAGCACTTTTTCGAAAAGAGAATACCATCAATATGATGTCACTGCAGACAATAATCGAACACATTCTAATATCGTGCATACCACTTCAACAATTCCGTCCCAGTCGCTGTATGTCGGTACATACAGCACTTTCCGACAATCCAGATCCATCAAATTTGTGAAAGCAATAAAATCCACTCATTTGAATAATTACCCTCGGTGCCTCGAACATAAGTTGTGGTACACGGCAACTTAAAAAAAAAAAAAGTTGTGAAATGAGAATTAGTATTTTTAGGTGTCTTCATGGATAAGGGAGAAAATGGAAAATTTTTTACATCTGTCTTACATAAAAATACGCATACATGTGTATATATATAAGGAAAGATTTTCATCATTAACCCTGAACAACGATTAGATTATTTTTCTCATAAGCGATAGGGCATTTATAAATTAGTTAATCGAAGCGTGAGAATAAATTAGTAAATAAAAAAATTCAATTAACATTTCGAAATAAGTTAATTAAATATATAATTGTTTGTTCGTCGTTTCAGTAGTTATTATACGCCAGCGTTATATAAGCTGTTCCAAATGACGGTCTACAGAAAAATGAAGGAAACCGTCGGATTAGACAATTGTAGGAAGCAAGCGTTTATAGGCGCTCCTCATTTACCGGAAATCGCGGATTATTTTACCAGTTTAGATGCTCCATTGCTCGATGTAATCATTTCGTTTTAACCATTTCGGTCGCGTGTGAAATTTTGACGCCGAATTAAAAATTGTTATTAGGGATGTTTATTATCATGTTGACACAAAAAAAAAATTAAAATTTTATTAGTTTATAATATAGGATGACCCAGAGAAGACGGACAGTTTTGGTTTTGAATAGCGCAACACTGCTACAACGCAAACCGCGTGATCCACGGTATACACACGGGAGATTCGTTTTTGTTCAGTTATCACGGCATCAACGAGAAGGTAAAAAAAATTTATGAGCATACTAAATACGTCCACCGGATCTGGGATAACTGAAAATTCGGATTTCTGAAGAAATTTCAAAAATTCAGCTACCTATGCTCGAATAAATCTTCGAAAATTTTGTAAAGACCGAATGAACGTATTGTTGCAAATGACGGTAGTCTGAACGATATCGTGTTCCACGAATGATGTTATAAGCTAATTTCTCGTTTACCTATTTCCAAATAAAATTTCATTCAAAAATTTTGGCCGAGTAGTTTTAAAAACAACAAAACCTCCCGTCTCCTCTGTGTCACCCTATATAATACTTTAGATAATTTTCAACGTATTTATATAAATATTTTTAAAATCGAAACGTTTCACGTCAACCGGATATAGTAAAAAGTAATTTCGTCGGCTTTCTGTATAGCGAACATTGTGACTGATATATAAAACGTATTTAGTCGGCTCTAAGATGATTTTCTTCGTATAAATATTATTTAATTCTGAATCGCCCGGAAGACATACGATTTTGTTAGCGTTAAAAAAAATTTCATCGCGTACCGTATAAATTAACTGAGTGATTATTACGATCGAAATTATTTATCTCTCGTGTGGATATAAATAGACCGGGTTTTAATAAAATTAAATCGTGAATTACTTTATTAGTTTTAAATGTTACAGTTGTACGGAATGTCCGAAGCGAGCGGAATAATCACCGCAGGTACTACACAGGATGATATAATGAGAGTGAAAATATTAAATCCGGACCAAGAAGGAAATGGCGAGGTTAGTATATTCGAATTGTACCTTACTATTATGATTATTATTATACTGTTTACAAAATGCAAACATAATGCCGAACCAATTACTGTCGAAGTTAAAGAACTACAATCCACTGATAGTGTAAAATACCTAGAAATGCACCTAGATAAAGGGCTAACTTGTTAAAGACATATTAATATAAAGCGAAACAAATAGGACATTCAATTTCGTACATACCGATTGGCTTATTGGAAGAAACCATTATCCATAAAAAAATAAATTACTATTGTACAAAACTATCTTTAAGTCAGTACGGTCGTACGGTATTCAATTATGGGTTATGGCGTCCAATTGAAATATTTCTATAATTGAAAGCTTTCGATCAAAATCAATGCGTATACCTCGGTATATTAGAAATGATGACGTATATAGAGACCAAAAAAAAATAGGAACTGTGAAAGGTGTAATAAGGATATACAGTGAAACATACGTACAGCGCCTAAGATCGCACCTTATCTTAAGCACGAATTAGTCTCACTTTTCGAACTGGAAAGATGAATGAACTAGCGACTACTTATGAACAGGATTATACTTTTAGAACTCGGGTGATAATTGTAAAATGAACAACGAAAAAGTATTTAAAATAATTATTTTTTTTTATATACAAAAATACTGAAAAGCATTTCGGATCTTAAGTCATTATCAAATGGATGTAAAAAAATAATATATAAGAATATATATAATTTATAATATATATATATATATATATATATATATATATATATATAAAGGGTAAATGAATAAAATAAAATGTTAGAAAATTTAGTTAATTAGTTTAGTTTTTTTTTTGAAATTCAGTTCCAGACCAAATCAGTAAGCACAAATACCCCACATTAATAATAGAAAAAAAAGATTGAAAAGATTAATCGCCATATATATTTGAGAACTATAATAAATAAGAATTAGTATGAATCTCATTAATTAAAATGCAGAATAGAGAAAGCGAGGCGTGCATTTCATAAAATGAAAGTATTGTTTACATATATAAACATCTAAATGTACAAACAAAAATTAGACTTACTCCAATGTTGTTTTTTTTTTCAATAATCTTATACGGAGTAGAATCGTTTTCTTTGACGGAAAATATGTCGGAAAAGCTGAGAGTACTTTTGAGATGTAGTTATATCGTCGTATAAAATTCCCTGGACGCAGAAACGTACAAACAAATATGTTTTATCAACGATGATCAAAGAAATCCTGAATACGGTAAAATCCAGGAAATTAGAATATTTGGACCGGCCTAAATGAGAAATAAAAGAAGATATGAATTATTGCAGAGCATTCTCCGAGGCACGATGAAGAATATTTTGGCTCGAGAATTTAAGAACGTGGTTTGCGGCAACATCTACAGAACTCTTCGGAGCAGCAATGAACAAAACCCTAATAGCTAATTTTATCGCGAACATCCGTCGTATGCACCGAAAGAAGAAGAAGAAAGAAAATATTTAACTTAGATGTATAACACAATAGTATACACGTAAAAAAAAAATATTGCAATATTGTACATTTAAATTAAATTATTATATTTTATTTTTTCCTTTTTGTATTTTTTATAAATTCTATATATATTTTTTTTAACGTCCACCCGATAACGGGTTACTAGCCGAAAACCACTGCGGTTTTTTTATATATCAAAAATTTAGTTAACTACTTTTTCATCGTTCATTTATTTTTTCAAAATCGATATGTTCGAGTTTTCCGTTCAATTGGGATTATAATTCTTTATTTCTTTCCGAAAATTAGATATGTTTTAACGGACGAGGAGTTTGTATGGGTTATCTGAATGAAGAATGTAAAACTCGAGAATCTATAGATCCGGACGGTTGGATGCGCAGCGGAGATATCGGTATTCTGAATGATAAATTCGAACTTAAAGTTACCGGAAGGATAAAAGTACGTATTAATCGATAGCTAACGCAACTGATCTTATTAACGGTTAAGCGAATATTAATTTAACGATACGTAGTAACACATTTAGGAAAATAAATACGATCCTAGTTTAAATGGGACAGAACGAGAATATATATACGCGAAGATGACTATTTATAAATATTTAAAAAAAAAAAATGGAATCTTATACTTACTGTATAAATTAGTACTAGTGATAAACCCTTTCATTCACACATGAAATTTCGACAGAAAATAATAAAATTTATACAAGATGTATAATATACAATGCTGCTCTTTACAGATGACTAAATAATTTTCAACGCGTTTCGATGAATATTTTAAAAATTGAAGCATTTCACGTCAACCAGAAAATAAACAATTTTGTTAGCAATAAAATTTCATGATGGACATTTTGACTGAAGAAATTAAATTAACACAGTCGACGAAAGACGTGTACATTTACGGAACTTTCAGCGGTTTATATAAAGAATACATTGAACTATGAGTTCGTACTCTTAAGGCGTCTGATTTCGACGATTAACAAATTTCGTGCCTTCTCATTTGGCTGAAAACGAAGTCGTTTGTAGTATGCGTTAGCGAAGTGCCGTTTTGTTTCATCAACAGGTGGGGGATTTCCAAATTCGAATGGATGTCTTCATTTCACCATTGTGCACCAGATACGGATCGAAGACATTTGTTTCGTATCCGTTGAATAATTAACCAATTTGTTTTTTCGAACAGCCCCACAATTGGATTCCATACGTCCGAATTAGTCTAATAATTTGCATATATAGAATTCTTACGTAGACTGGGCTTGGAATTTCGACCAATTAAACGATACGTTTGTCTACGAGTAATCTGTTCTTCCTTCAAGTCGAGCGTCCAAACGCACACATAGATGTTTTGCACTATCCGTTTCAGGAATATTGCGAATATATCTTTTTCGTTTCTCGAAATTAAAGGGGCAACGTATTATAACCATTTCAGTTACGATGTCTACTATATTAAGGTACGTGAAATTTTAACACGAAACGAAATCATTTTCTAGTTAACGCGAAATGTCTCAATATTGGAAATACTTCGAAAATTATCAACGGTTCGCCTAAAAGTATTGTAGAATAATAAACCGTGTGAATTTTTTTAATTTCGAGTTATGTATGACTGAAAGGGTTTTAAGTATAGTGTCAATGACTCAAAGTGGTGTATAGTTTTCTCGTGTTTTCTTCGAACGTATCGATTTAATTATTCCGCCTCAGTTAATTAACGGCGTTTATTCTGTTTCTTTTGCTTAAGGAATTGGTAATAACTGCCGGAGGTGAAAATGTATTTGCTCCGTTAATTGAAAATATGGTGAAAACCGAAGTATCGGTAATAAGTAATGCCGTATTGATCGGAGATAAAAGAAAATACTTAACCATGCTTATTACGCTCAAGGTATATATATATACACATATATATATATATATATATATATATATATATATATATATATATATGTATATATATAAAACTGTAGTATTTGTAATTTGCGAATATTTTCATTATACTCACTGAATTGGGCTATTTTTATCATACATAAACAGAAAATCATATTTTTTTTTAATTTATGTCTGCTTGTCTGTTCCGATTTAACTCAAAAACTATTAATGATGAAATTCACGCAGCTTATAGCCTATATTATCGCATTCGTTTTAAGTTTTGTTTCACATTGGTGTCACAAATAATAATTTTAAATAGTAGTAAACAGCGATATCTCTGCCAAATCGTTTATAACACGTTTTCCGGTTCGAATGTACCTTCACTATCAACACACACGCAGTATATACCACGTTTTGTTGCGTTAGGAGTGTGGCCGAAATAACGGACGGATATATATATATATATATATATATAAACTTGTTAAAAGAAAGAGACATCGATATTGTATTACAAAAATAATTATACAGGCGAAGCTGTGAGTAACTTCTAGTATATATTATACATATTATAACGAAATTAGATTATCTTTTGGGTGCGTCTAATTCTCTGTCCCGTCGTGCGGAGACAATTTACGAGGGAATTTCAAAAATTTTTGGAGACTTAAATGCCTCGTCGTGATGGTCAATTTATAATGAAATTTTTAAAATTTTAATATTATTTCAATGTTTACTATTATTTATTAAGGTTTTGTTTATTACATTTATCTATAACATTTATTTATAACAATGATTGCGGTCGCCTTTTTACCTAACCTAACCTAACATAACCTAACTTAGAGAAGAAAATCGGTAAGAGTTTAAAAGTTATCGCGAGTAGTAGTTTGTACGTACTCTGACAGACGAAACGTCTCTATTAATATTATTTATTTCGTGTTTTTCTTTATAAAAATATGGCTTCTGATGAAAGTAAGGATGATGATCGTCGTAATGTCAAATTAATGAACAATCCTACTTTTATGAAAAAAATCGATACAGATGGTCATCCACGAAAATGTTTCCATCATCAAGAACTTGTAAATATAACATCGTTATGAAAATTCCTCTGGATGAGACTTCAAATCATTCGATATTTCTGTTGTCAAATCGTATATATTACGGCAGTGTTATAAAAATAATACAGTTGAAAAAAGTACATTTGGAAAACAATTAGCAGTTAACACAAGTTTAAATAGAAAAACGTATGGTAAATTTACATATTCCAAGAGAAATACATACTACGATAAGCCGTATTCTTGGAGTCCTTGAGAAAGAAGAGGATAATTCAGATTGTTTAATTTTAGAAAAAATAAAAGTATGTTGTTTGTGTCCATAAAAAAAAAAAAACGAGGAATGACAAAATATTTGTGCCTTCCTCCGTACCTTAAACCTGTACGCCTACAGTATACTAAGTTTATATATATATAAGTGTGTACTGAAGGCAAACAATAAATTTTGCTGGAATTGCATTGTGATATAATATTTGTTGTTTCTTGATATTTTTAGCTTAATACGCATTTATAGAAATATTTATTTTATGAAAAGTTTACTTATTACGTAGTTAAAAATATTGCGGGCTTTAATAGTAAAAATACATTTTTATTTAGTAAAAATATGAAATATTTTATTATTTTATTTATAATTATTTGTATTTAGGTATAATTACGCCCATTTTTATAAAACTGATAGTAATTGGTTTAATACTTTTAATATACATTTTAAGTAATATTTTTGTAACATTTATTTTTAGCCTCTTTTAATCGCATGGAGATGATGTTTAATAGACTGACGAATATACTCACAGCTATCATGCCGAAATTAGTTAGTTCAAAATGAGATACGAATGGCAACCGGGAATATTAACGGGTTGATAAACATCAATCCGAGCTTGAAATGTTTGTCCATATTCAAAAATTAGACATAGTGTTTTACTTTCAGAGACACATTTCACCGCAGAAAATTATTACACATTAAATGGATATAATTTTTATCGTACTAATCATCCAAGCGATATGCCCTCGTGGGGAAACTGCAATTTTAGTACGTAGTCATTTGAAACATCACGAATTTAAATGTTTTCAGTTGCCTCACATTCAGACAATTTCGATTAATTAATAATTTAATAGATAACACTGGAAAAATCCTAACTATCTCATCAATCTATTGTCCGGCCAGGCACAAAATTGCACAGGCACAATTTAACGATCTCTTCAGCTCATTAGGAAACATATTTATTGTAGGCGGGGATTATAACGCCAAACATACATTTTTTAGGTCAAGGCTGGTAACTCCTAAAGGACACGAATTATATCAGTGTATTTCAAAATACAGATTCCATGTACTTCCTAGTGGTCAACCTACATACTGGCCCTCAGATAAAAATAAAAAATCCCAGACCTACTCGACTTCTTTATTAGCAAAGGTTTAGTCAATTGTATACAAATGTTGAAACATCTTTCGACTCTTCATCAGATCACTTCTCAGTAATACTAGAGATAAGTCAATAATTGAGAATACCAATATTAAATTCCACACTAATAAAACCGACTGGTATTCTTAAACACGCTGGATCGAAGAGAATATTACCGTCAATGTTCCGCTGAAATCACAGGATAATATTGATGAAGCAGTTGAATACTTCAATCAGACATTTCAGAAAGCAGCATGATTAAGCACATCAAAAAAACTCTGCAAGTCGGGATTTTAACTATCCTCGCGCTATTAGGGAGGAAATTAATAAAAAAAGAAACATTAGAAAACTATGGCAGACATTTAGGAATCCAGTTCCTCTCAACAAAATAGGTAAAGAACTAAGTAATTTGTTAAAACAGCACAAAAATGATACTTTAAAATTGATACTTTGCAGCACATACTCCAAAAATGATGAGCGCTCATTGTGGAAAGCCACTAAATCTTTAAAAAGCCGCAGGAAATGATTCCGGGCACGCAGCAATCTTGATAAGGCGGAAGTTTTTGGGTTGTATCTGAAGAATGTGTTCAAACCGCATCCACCTGATACAGGATCAGAGCCTTTCTATAATCAAATAAAACGGGAACTGCTCCCTTTCAAATGCCTCGCCAATCAAACCATTTTCTCCTGCAGAAATTATGAAAGTGATAACGGGCCACTTAACCAGTATATAAAGCTCCTGGGATGACCTAATCACTGGGAAGATGCCCAAATGTTTGTCGCGAAAGGCTACAGTATTACTAACCACCATCTTCAACGCTGTTATTCGGCTGGGTTACTATCCTTCGCAATGGAAAATGGCTCAGATTATAATGATACATAAACCAGGTAAATCCACTAGCGAAACATCTTCCTAGCCTTCTACCCATATTATCGAAAGTGAGAATTTACTATCTCGATTGATGGAACCGCTACGAGGTACGATTCCAGGCTACCAGTTTGGTTTTCGTAGGCCATTCTACGGCAGAGCAAATTCGTAGAATGCCGAAATACATAAATAATTGTTTCGACAGGAAACAGTATTGTTCTGCAGCATTCCTAGTCGTGTATGGCATGAGGGATTACTTTTAAAAATAAAACGCTCTTTGCCGCATTCATATTACACGCTATTGGCCTCATATTTAACAGGTAGATTCTTCCAGATTAAACTCGACGGCAAATTTTATCCTGCTGAGGCTAGCGATCCGCAGGGTTCTGTTTTGCGTCCAATTCTATTTCTCTCGTGCACACATGACCTTTTGAGGTTGCAGCCTTCACCGACGACACAGCATTCTTCTAAAATGTTAAGAGATTCGAGATCATTAATGAATTATTTTGTATTTTAGAGAAATTGCCCGCTTCGGATTTGAAAAAATGATTTCCTTTTCACATATTATAATAATGTATATAAGTATATATATATATATATATATATATATATATATATATATATATATATATATATATATATATTAATATCGTTCGTTTTAAAATGAACACGCGCACAGGGTGAAATCGATACAATAAGTGGAATGCCTTTGGACAAATTGGCAGATGACACGAAAGAATGGTACCGATCTTTGGGCTGCGATTACGATACGATCAGTGAAATAATAGAAAGTAAACACCGACAGGTAATGAACGCTTGAAGTTAGATTTAGTTTCAAAGATAAAAATTATTATTTTTATTATATTAAATTATCGTAAGATATCGATTTAAATATTTAATTTATTATATTCGCGCATTTATTTATTTTAATTTCCTTTTAAATCGTATCGACTCGTTCGTGCATGTTTAACATTTCGAATAAACTTCGGTTCAACGTCAGAAACTAACTTCACCGCGCATGGTTTCCATATTCGCGAGCGACCAAAAAATACCGATTACTCGCGATCACGATTTTACGTAATCTCTCTGATGAATGAGAGTTAAAAATTTAAATATTAAGTTCTATAACGAACATGTTTCATCCCGGCTGTGGGAAGTTTAGTGTGCTCATTTTCTAAGATTTTATTTTGTTAATCACTCTGATTGCACACTGTGCACCTTTGGGGTTGAAGGTATTATCGAACAGTCGGATATCTAGGACTCCAATATAATATCGATTTAACTGAAGATAATTTCCAGAGTAACCTGTTGTGCACGGAGTCTATAATATAGAGGAAAAATTTAATAATTGGAAGTGAAATTTTTAATCGATGATAAATAATTTAAATATAAATTTTATATTAGTAAAATTATATATAATTCTGTGTAATTTCGCACAATTATAATGCAGAATTTGTTCGTGTAGATTTTTTTTTTATAATTTTAATTTCGATTTTATTGTATTTGAATGAAGTCACGATAGATTTATCAACATATTGCGTATTTAATTTCTGATTTTTTTGTTTAATTTTTGTTCTATTAATATTTTGTTGTTTGTTTCACGTATGTGTATGTATTTCCATATATATATATATATTTATATATATATATATATATATATATATATATATATATATATATATATATATTTATATATATATATATATATATATATTTATATATATATATATATATTTATATATATATATATATTTATATATATATATATATTTATATATATATATATATATATTTATATATAACCTCACAGTTAAATTTCCTGGCTTTGATATTTGTAGAAAAGATGGGACGCGTTATAGTGGAGGAGTAGCATTGTCGATTAATCAACGGCTAAAGTATGATCTCGTGCCAACGCCCGCCCCATAACATAGTATTCAGGCTGTTGGCATAAACATTTATTTAACCACTGCTGGTAATGCTCATAATGTAAATTGCAATGTAGAAGTTGCTACTATTTTTGCTGTTTATAAACCACCTAATCGATTGACTAAGTATAGGGAAGACATTTTATCCTTGATGAAGACAAGTAAAAAAATTATTTTAATCGGCGATTTAAACTCCAAGCATAAGTCTTGGAATAATTTTAATAATAATCAGGCTGGCAACGTCTTACTTAGTACTTCTCTAACAAATAATATACAAATATTAGCACCACTAGAACCTACATACTTCCCACCACCTGGCTCTCGACCTAGTATTATTGATTTAGCTGCCCATTTCAGTTAACTGTTTATCCTCCGATCATAACCCAATATTTATAGTCGTCAAAACTGGCAACATACTGCAGCAACCAGTACGTAAAACATTTAATTTTAAAAATGCGAACTGGAATTTCTTTAAGCGTCATATTTCTGATAATATAAACTTAAACGTACCTATTTCTGATACTGACAACATTGACCACTGTCTCACCACTCTGACGAACTTTGTTCATGAAGCTATTGCCCTTTCTGTTCCTATTAAGCAGAATGTTTCTCCTATATCTTCGACCCCTTTATATATAACTTCCATAATTAAAATCAAAAATATTGTCAGAAGATCGTATACTAAAAGTCGTCCACGTACTGATTCACAAAATATTAAGAAATTATTAAATCAACTTTCGATTTTAGTTCGATATTTACTAAATAAACATAATAATGAAAAATTTAGTAAAATAATTTCTAATCTTTCTGTTAAAAATAATAGCCTTTGGAAGGTATGTAAACAATATACAAGCACTTCCCCCAATTCATGACCTCATACTAACACATATGCATATAATAATACCCATAAAGCAGAATTGCTTGCTGCACGCTACCTTGAGGTTCACAGCAGAAATATCCATTTAGCTTCAAGCTATCAGAAGAACAAAGTACATAAAGTTGTCATTTATCGCATCACCTCAGATAACAACTAATATTAAATTAACTTCTCCCAAACAAGTTTTTACACATGTAAAATCAACAAAGAAGAAAAACTCGGTAGGTCACGATGGTATCCAATCTACTGTCATTAAAATGCTACCTCAAAAAGCCATCGTCCAGTTAACTAATTTGATTAATGCAATGTTTAAATTTGGGTACTTCCCTTCTAGTTGGAAACTGGCTAAAATAATTCCAGTACCAAAACACGGTAAAGATTGCTCTCAGATAGACAATATCCGTTCAATCAGCTTGCTTAGTAATCTTAGCAAAATCCGTAAAAAAATCATTCTGAAAAGATTATGTGACTTCACTAATTCTAATAATATAATACCTAGTAGTCAATTTGGGTTTCAACCAAAGCATTCCACAACACAACAGATAGCAAGAGTTGCCGACTCTATCACAGATAATTTTAACTTCAATAAACATACTGGGATGGTATTATTTGATGTGGCAAAAGCTTTCGACACAACCTGGCACGACGGTATTATCTATAAAATGATTGTTACCAGGTTTCCCAATTATCTAATTAAACTGATTAATAGTTACTTAAGTAATCGATCATTTTATACCATTATAAATAATGCGAAATCAAGTAGCAAATCCTGTTCTGCCGGCGTGCCTCAAGGTAGCGTGCTGGGGCCATTCTTATTTACATTTTTCATGCATGATTTCCCGCATATAAATAACATTGAGGTTGCCTTATACGCTGATGACACAGCGTTGTATTGCAGTTCCTACAGACCATATCAGCAATAGGTTACAATCCGGTGTTGATCGTGTAATTAAGTATTTTTCTAAATGGCAAATTGCTCTTAATCCTTCCAAAACGAAAGCAATTTTCTTCACTCGTCGAAGACCGTTTTTACCGATCAGACTTCATGTCAGTGGCGTTGATATAGAATGGTCTGACCAGATTATCTTGGTGTCATTTTAAACAAGAGACTAACGTTTTCTAAGCATATTGACCATGTATCATTGAAGACAAACAGAGCAATCTCTTCAATTTATCCCATTTTCAAACGTAAATCTCACTTAAATATTAATAATAAATTAATAATCTATAAGTCAATCATTAGGCCTATTTTAACATATTCTTGTCCAGTTGGTCTTCAGTCTCAAATGCTAGTTTTAATAGACTGCAATTAGTCCAAAATCGATGTCTTATATGTATCCTCAATGTCCCCGTATACACTAAAATTTCACATATGCATAGTGCTCTGCAGATACCATATGTAAAAGACTATATCCTCAAACTATCCCAAAAAATTTTTCTCAGTTGTAGTGTGCACCGTAATAATTTACTTCCAGCAATAGGAAATTACAATTCCAGTGAACTAAGTATTAGATATACTAAGTATAAGCATCGACGCATTAAACATCGTGTATTATTCTCATAACGTCATAATTTGTTTGCTTTCGTTTCCATTACTTATAAATGATATTACATATTCGTTATATAATTAAACTTATATTTATTATTTTTTAAATTACCGCTTTTCATTTGTGATGGTTTTTTGTCTGATTTTTCCACCAATACTATTTTCATCTTGTATATTTATTATTTACCAGTTTATATTATTAGAATTTTTACTTTCATAAATGGAGAGGGCATTTGTTCCGGTACATTTATTAAATATTATTATAACTTTTTAATATAATGCCAAATATCGTTTTACATTTACATTTTACATTTACATTTACATTATATTATAAATAATTAATTTACAATCACATGATGCCAACATTAAGGGCTGTGTTTTCCATCCTTATTCTAGCATATAATTAAGTACAGTTTGCAAGAAAAAATTACACGCTTGATTTTATTAATTTTATTAGCATAGTTACCTTAAGATATTAATACAGCAATAATAATAATAATAATAGTTAAAATACAAATTTATTTTAAGTTTTTGCTTGATTTGAAGTAAATTAGATAAAAGCAAAACTAATAATAATAATAAATATATAATGTATACAGTTACTGTTCTCGAAGCATCTTTAATATTGTTTTTTAATTGTTTCTTCATTTGATACGAATGTACCGTGTAGGTGTATCAAGCTATACAAGAAGCAATTGATCGAACAAATTCAAAAGCTGAATCAAATGCTCAAAAAGTTCAGAAATTTCGTATTTTACCGCGAGATTTTTCAGCGACCACTGAAGAGCTAAGTAATGTGGTCTTCTTATTTATATATAAGTGTGTTATGTTTATATTTACATGCGAATACATACATATATATATATATATGTGTTTGTGTGTGGCTAATTATATGAATTAATAAAACAAAATAAAAACAAAGTTAATCATTATAAAAGTTACTTTATTAATTCAAAGCTTTACGACATTAACGTCATTTTCAAGCAATGGTATATGCTTAAAAATGGCGTTAATGTCAAAAAGCTTTACATTAATAAAGTAACATTTATAGTGACTAACTTTGTTTTTATTTTGTTTTGTTAATTCATAAAATCACTACTCTCCAATATATCAACATTAATTATATGAATACATGTATCACAATTATGATAGCCCATATCAGCCCACTGGTGGATTACGACTGCCTCAGTTTTATCTAATGATTCCTGTTGTCCGCTTCCCTGAACCCGTTGAATCCAGTTTCGTTTGGCATTACATTCTATGATATACACTAGTTTCATTTGTTTCTCAATTCCAGTGAGACTCGCTTGCGCTGAAGTCAAATAGTAAGTATTAATCTTTTATGTAATATTTTGCTTTTTCCTATTTTTCTTATAATTCCTCTTCTAAACACCCTAGTTACCAAAACTGGTAGATTTCGTTGATAACGATGTAATTTTATTTTTGAGCCGACTGGTTATGTATTTGTTCTAAAATACATCCTATCCACATCAGATTTATTCTTCGGCATATTCAGGCATATAACACAATTTTTCTTTCGTTGTACTAATTCTTCTTCTTCTTCATTAGCCATTATCAGTCCACTGCTGGACGAAAACTTTTCCCAGACGCCGCGTTATTGAGCTTCATCCCGCCAATTTGACCTGAACTTTTGGATTTCATCTGTCCACCGTATCCTTGGTCGTCCTAAGGCTCGTTTGGTCTCAGGTTTCCACGATGTTGACGCACTTATCCAGCGGTTTTCGGCTGTAGCCATATGTCCGCACCATCTCCATTTGCTATGTTTAATAATACTTATTGCATCTTTAACTTTTGTTGTTTTTCGTATGCGCTTTGTCGTCCATTTGTCCAACAGAGTGATCCTCAGCATAGACCTTTCCATTTTTCGCTGATTAACTTTTATTTTTTGTTCCATTTTTTTGTTTGTTAATATCCATGTTTCACTAGCATATGTTAAAACTGGCATTACACACTGATCGAACACACGTCTTTTCAGTCTTATCGGTATTTTAACTTCCTTAAGTATGCTTTTAAGCTTTGAGAATGCCATCCATGATAATTGTATTCTTCTAGATGTTTCACTTTCTAAGTCGTTGTTTACTTTAATTAATTGTCCTAAATAGATGAATTTAATCAACCATTTTTACTTTTTGTGTGTTTATATTTATATCCTTGTATTTATCTCTTACAAGTTCATTGCGCATATATTTAGTTTTATTTATATTGATTTTAATCCCTATTTGTGTGCATTTATCATTGACTGCCTGTATCATTTCTTGTAATTTTTCCAGGCTATTTGCAAATAATACAATATCATCCGCGTATAGAAGGTGTGTTAAATTTTTGTTTCCGACCTGTATACCTGCAGTTCCCCATTTAATCGTTCCGATGCTGTCTTGAAGTGCAGCTGTGAACAGTTTCGGGGACAGCGTTTCTCCCTGTCTTATTCCTTTTTTTTAATTGAATGTTTTCTTTTTCCACATTGATTGTAATCGTAGCTGTTGCCTTGTTGTATATATATCTAATTATTCGTATGTATATGTCACTAATTTTTAATCTTTCTAATGCCTGTATTATAGGTTTTCAGGCAATCAAATATCTTTTCAAAATCCACAAAAGCCATGCACATTGGAATTCTATACTCGTTTGTTTTTTCGATCATTTGTCTAACAACGTGTATATGATCTATCGTACTCCTGCCTTTTCTAAATCCCGCCTGTTCGTCTGGTTGGCTAGCATCAAGTTGTTCAGTTAGCCTAATCGTAATTATTTTTGTAATAGCTTATAGATATTCGAGAGAAGACTAATTGGTCGATAATTCTGTATTTCTTCTTTATCGCTTTTTTTATATATCAATATTCCGCGTTGTTCCATTTTCCGGGATTTTACCTTCTTTCAAACATCTGTTAAACAGCATTGCAATTTATTTTTCCCCGCATAGTTTAATAATTTCTATTAAAACTCCATCTTCACCCGGGCCTTTATTGTTTTTTTGAGTCTTTATTTTTCTTTTCACTTCGTTTTCCGTGATCGATGGAATTAAACTATCGGAAATGGCCTTTTCTTCCTCTATTTCAATCACATCATCATGTAGTTTTCTATAGATGTCTCCTATTATTTTTACAATTTGTCTTTTATTTTTGATTACCGCGATCATCTTTTATTCCTGTTATTTGATATTTCCCTGCTCCTAAATTATTTCTCAGTATTTTCATGTTTCTATTCTTCTCTATTGTTTCATTTATTTTCTTTGCATTATACTTTCTGACATCTTGTCTAATCTTTTTCCTTTTACATATTTTACATATTCTATTTGATCTTGTGAAGACTGTATTACGAAGTTGCGTCTTTTTGTCATGAGGTCTACCGTGTCCTATGACAGTTTATTTACTTTTGATTCTGTCGTAGGCGTACATAAATTTTTCGTTAGTGACTGAGTTGTGTGTTTATTTAGTGCATCTATATTTTTCTCTTCTGCGTTAGGTCGTAAATTATTTATTATTTTATCTTTTATTTGTTTTTGGAAAACAACATTGTACCGAAGTTTTTCTCTATTTATTCTTGTCTTGCTTATCATTCTTGATCTATTTAATTTTCTGTTTATTTGTATCTGTGCTCGCACCATTCTGTGATCACTACCCAGATCGAATTTATTTAATGTAGTTATATTCCCAAAAATTTCTTTCTTATTTCCAATTATAAAATCAATTTCATTTTTTACTTTCCAGTCGGAACTTCGCCAGGTCCACTTCTTTGCTTCGCGTTTTTTATGTATTCATGATCGAGCATTTTTCCTCGTTCGTTTCTCATTCCAGTTCCAAATTTTCCTATAAAATCTCCGATTATTAGTTTATAATATTCATTTTCTCGTCTCATTTCCCTTTCTATTTGCTAATAGCTCAACTTCCTCGTCCTCGGCTTGCGAAGTTGACGCATACACCTGTATAATCTTCATTTTGTGATGCTGGTTTATCCTTAGTGTTAATGTAATTATCCTTTCTGTTATTGCTTTTATTTCTTCAACTTGGTGTTTTATTCTTTTGTTTATTAGAAATCCGATTCCTATACTTCTTTGCACATTTTCCGGACAGAATGAATACAACATATTTCCACTTTTTAATACGATCTCTTCTTCCCGTTTCCTCTTTGTTTCACAAAGTCTAATTATATACCATTTAATATCCGTTAGTTCTTGTTCTATTTCTAAGATTTTTTCTTCTCCTTGTAATGTACGGCAGTTATAAGTTGCTGAATAAAGTTTCATTCCTTTTTTCTCCTCTTTTACAGTTTTATTTTTTTAATTATTTTTATCAATTTGCCCATTTTAAGTGTCTTAAATATATAACAGCTATTTTAACTTCTCGTCATCGTTTTTTTTCCGTTCCTTAATTAATTTACTTTGATGATATTCGAGTCATCCTCTTAATTTCTAAATTCCTAATCGTGTGCCATATTGTTGTCTAAAATTTAATTACCAGTCGATTATTATGGCTATTTGCAGTGACCGAATAATAATAAAATAATTATTCACTTCTAATAAATATGTGATGTATATAAGCAAATAATAAATTATATTTACATACGTATATAATATTAATACATATCAGTGGCTGCTCGTTCATAAAGCTTGCATGATTGCACAATCAGAAATATCAAGAACAGCGTAGAAATTGATGATGTAATAACATAGTTAGAAGTACTAATTATTCTATATAGATTAAACAATTTTTCATAGAATATATTATAAAAAGTTAAAAATATTTTAAAAGGTCCTTTGAAATGCCTAGTTACAATGGCTGGTGGGTGCACGCCCGATGCAACCTGAAGAATGCGTCGGAAAGCCGTATACAGAGTTATATGAAGTTTTTGCGCGTAATGCTACTGTGTATGTAGAGTTTACGTAGGACTATAAAGCGCTGGGTGCAATCATTTTGCAGTCCTTAAAATACACACACTTGACGCGGCAGAATAGGTTTTTCTCATTGTGTCAATGACACGTGAGTGCGGTAGTGTGCGCATACTACCGATCAACAAACGAACGAGTCTAGGACTTATATTTCATCTCTTTTCGAGATTAGTTTTTCTACTTCGAATTTTTATCGGCGTTTCTTTGTTTTACCGTGTACATTTCGGCGTGTAAATTATTTCATTGCCTCTCTCCAGTTTATGTTGTTCGTATTATTAATGACCTATCTTAATATAAGTAGAAATTTTTTCTTACTGAAGCTTTATTATTTATATGGCAATTGATCATTTCATTTTCAGAGGATTGTTTTGTGTATATTGTGGAAAAATAAGAGTACTTAACTATTATACGTAGTGTTTGTCGAATTATTTCGTTTTAGTATTTTAAAATTTTTTATATCTCATTATATAAATTTTGTACTTATTCATGCGGAAATAAATTTTTAATATATTTCGGTTTAATATTACAATTTTTTTATCTCGGGATCGATAATCTAACTTCAATAATTTTTAGTTTTTCTGATTACGGTTTTAAACGGTTCTTATATATTTGTATTACACTTTGTTGACTTTGACATTACTAATGTTACTTTGCTATGTTGTGTGAAACAAAAAAAAACTGTCTGTGTATATGTTTGGGAGCCAGCTGTAATTGAAACCTCGATACTTTTTAACCACTGATATATACATGTATGTATACAAATAAATATTTATTAGAAATATGTGTGTTTTATATATATATGTGTATGTGTACAGGTCCATCACTGAAACTAAAACGATTCTTCGTACAAGAAAAGTACGCCGATATAATTCACGAAATGTATCTGGAAACTGATTAGTACAGTCGATCAGCAGGGAAGATGAAAATTAGATAACAATGATTAGTGCACTCTAGCGAATGATACGAATAATATAATATTTACATTCTAATCCTCATAATTTTTTCTTCCGGTAAATCATTATCTTTTTTTTTTTGTTTTTGTTTTTATATATGAATTTGATTCTACTCATACATACTTTTCCCCCTATACATGTTAGTATATTTAAACGAACAATTCGTCAAATTGATGAGACCGTTCTTCCATAGATCCGGACACTGTTGACACTATTATTGTTTCAATTGCGACGATAATCGCTAAATTTAAAATCGATAACTGCTCAAAATCACAAGTATCGATTATCGCGAAATGGCCGAGTATTTCAAATTGTTCTTGCCAACGAGCTTATATATTTAAAAACGAATAAAATCGACATCTTCGTAAGCGCAGGAAACCGATGAAAAGGTTTAGAAATAGCGTAATTTCTAAGGGAAATTGTGAAAATGACAATTTTAAAATTTACAATATCCAAAAATTATATCAATAGGTAATTATGTAAAGATTTCTCCGGCGATTTTTTTTTTTGAAATTACTTAACGATAAACATTAGAATAGTGGTGAGTATAAAAACTTGGCATAAAGCGGTTCACGATTTTGTTTGGAAAGAGACAAATTTCGTAATTATTATTGAAGCGAGCAATGTCCAAGTACACAAAGGTTCATGAAAGGAGTGCGCATTTTTTTTTGTTTAGCTTCCACTTCGGGCTTTAATTTTTGTACGTTGAGCTACTCAACTTATAGCGTGTGGCTTCGGAGAAATAATTTTCCTGACAAACAGCTAATATTCTTATCTGCGGTTAATTAACAATGGCTTAGTAATTTATAAATGCGCATTGGAAAAATATGTAAACATCTATGTTCGTATTAATATTGAACCGATATGCTGTCTTATCTCAATCAAGGCGCTTCTGTGACATTTGTGGGGGAACTTGCCGAACAACGAGGAACTGATACAATAGACACACATAGGTTGAATTGTTTATTAAGGGGAATATGTCTAGCAGAAATGAGTTACCGCAGCTGAGTTAATAAAAACCGCTTTTGTCTAATTCGTTGCGATGATTAGGAAATAAAGTAATGTATTAAAATTGGCGAAACGTTGACAAATTAAGTAATATTACAAAACATCTCCTTCATGAATTTTAGGAATAAATAATTGAAACTATTGTGGAAAACTATTATAGAAGAGCTATATGCTATTATTATATTACTTCCGAATGAAAATTTACATAATGACGATATTGATTCGGATCTCCAGATGACTACTCTTAACTAGGTCATTATGTAGTTTTACTGAAACACGGTAGAAACGTTTTGCATAATCACATAAATGCGGATGTAATGCACAATTGCCGCATACGTAATTTTTACGAAATATTAATGTTTTAAAATGGGAATCACTATTTGATAAAGATCATTTTCAATGTCGTGAAAATTATTACAAGAAGGTATTCCAAATATTACAAGATCTTGTAGAAAATAATTATTTTTTAAAATCATACTTCCAAAACGTTTCGCGATAGTTTAAAATAATTATGAAATTTATTTTTCATCGAATTTACAAAACTTATGAAGTAAATTCAGTACTTGAATTTTTACTAATTAATGCATTAAATCGAATTCCACGATATAAAGTAACAATATTGCATGTAACATAATGACTTAATCGCATCAAACAAACTGTGGAATACTATTTATTTGTCCGATTAATTGAACGCGTAACAATATACGTGCTTTTTATTTAATCGATTGTTATAAAATTTCCACATTTTACATAAATTACACGAAATAATAAAAACAAAAATTTTAACGAATAATTACGTAACGCTCATGACGGCTCACCACCGTAATTAATATAATTTATATTTATAACGTAACGACAGTAAAAAATTATAAAATACTATACAATGAAAAAAAGGTAATAATAATAATAAAACCACGAACGACACGTTACGCGATAAGTAAATATAGATATAGAAGTAATAAAGCGTAAAAGAAGTCCCATATGACGTTACAAAAGTTTTTAAGTCTCCTATATGTATATCATTAATTGACTAGAATCGTAATCACCGATGGTAGTAAATAAATAATTATAAACAGTCATCGGAGAACTTATGCGTTAAATTTAATACACGATCCTCAATGTAGGACATAATTAATGTAGTATGCAAATTTTGACAAATGTGGAATGTAGTGTTTTATTTTTAAAAATTATAAAAATCACAAAACATTTCGGCTATTGAACCATTATCAAGTGAATGTGTAATAAAATATAAAAATATATACAATATATAAGAAATATAAAATGGAATAATACTAATTTAGATGTACAGTTTATAAAAATAAAATAAAAAACAGTTCGATAGTGAATGTGGTAAATAACACAATCTACTTTTCAGAAATATAAAATGTAAAAGTACGTATTCCCTTCTATACTAAAATCGAGTTTATTCAACTACCACCAAAATTGACCATTTTTGGTGCACATGTTAGGGAAAAATTGAGTATATACACAAGTGTCCAAAAATCACGATTTTCGGAAAAAAAATCACATTTGCAATAAAAACTACTAATGATGAATTTTTTTGTCGGAAATTTAAAAAAAAATGAGAATTTACTGTGTAAAAACAGCTATGCTCTAGCGCTAACGACAAAAATAGACACTGGTTATGTGTTAAAATTTTGGCGCGAATACTATTTATTACTAACCACAGCCCTAGCCGTCGTTAATAGAAAACCTTAAAGTGGTGAAAATTGGCAACATGGCGAGAAGGCTTAACCTATTGATATTTGTGTTTACATAGCGCATATTTAATTTTGATTTTAAGTTACTTCCCGGTTACGGTTTCAAGTCCGAAAATTCGATTTGATTTTTAATATTTCATCAATTAGTGCTTATACTAATCGTAAAATAAAATTCGCGTTTTGACGGTTCTTTGTAAAAATTATCCTGTTTTATTTATATCTTAAAGTTATTCATTGCTCGTCGTTTGGAACGAAATATAAATTTGTAATATACTTAAGTTAATATTTTGTATTCAAATTGTTAAATTATAATACTTTATTATTTTACTAAAAAATTGTTTCAATTTTGTAAAAATGCCGAATAAATGCTACATTTCTGGATGCAATAGCAACTATAGCTCATTTCCAAAAGATTCGAACAATAAAGCGGTAAGTGTTTTTAAATATACGAAAGATACTATTCTTAAATTGTTGTGTATAAAAGTGTAATATGTAAACTGCATTTTATTACGATCCTATTTATGATAAATATTTGCAACCTGGGATCGAAGCAAAATTTTCGTTTACATAATTGGAGGAAAATCTTAATTTTGATAGTAGCGACGGAAACAATTATTTCGAAACCAACATATGTGATGTAAAGTACTTAATCATATTGGAAACGAATTATTTACAGTGCTATAAAATAGACAATTCTGCAATTATATATCTCAGAATATGCACCACATTTTCTTTTTAAAAAATTGGAATGTCACAGTGTGCCAACATTATTAAAAAGAATAAAGGCATTTTTGTAAATGATTAATATTTTGATGCTTTGCAAAGAAATGGAATGCAACTGAATTGGTAATGTCTGTTTTAGTTCACATGTGTTCTATTTTAGAATTTATTGTAAATGATGATACATGTTTGAATAAATTTCTACATAATACAAAACAGAAAACTCATCTTTGACAACTAACAATATATTCTATTGAAAAGGAAGAATTTTATTTCGAATTTTTAGAAACGTGCAGTAATTGTGAAATACCTCATTCACTACTACTTAATAAGCTGTGTTCAATTTTTACTAATATATTATTAAATAATTACTGTAACCAAAATGACCCGGAAAGAAACTCGCATTAATGATGATTTGCCATTGAAATGTTTGAAAATTCGTAATTGAATACGCTTAAATAATTACTTATTACCGGCTTCAACTAATCAATTAAATTACAGGTATATTTAACATTTCTTAATTCAATAAACTTATTTTAGCGAATGTATGTATTATGTATATATAAACTAAACGAAAACATACAGTTAAATTATAAAAATCGTAATAATAAAATATAAAATAACCTATGTCCTCATCATATGATTCTAATTCCGTGTTGAAAGATGAATGGTTAAAGAGGATAGTATACTCTTGCCGCAACTTTAAAAAAATCCGCTGTCCTATCTAAGTGTAAGAAACTACACTGTTTATTAAACATAAAGGGTAAGATTTCCTAACCATAAAGAGCTCTCGCATGGTTATACAATTTAAGAGTTTCAGAACATTTTGAAACTTTATAATGTCCATCTTTCAAAATTAGCTACCAATCCCATAACCGGTTTAATAGGTGATCTCTGTCTCCGCACAAAGATAAAATCAAAAGCATTATCCATCCTATAAAATAAAATATTTTAAATCAAATAAAAAATGAATAACACGAACAAATCATCATAACGACTATAATCGACAATGTAACATAACCGCAACTGTCATTGTGTATATTAGCACGTAACCACCATTTTGCATACCATTGACGTTCATTAGCAAACAAAGCGTATATTAACAAAAATTTATATCATTTTCTAAAAAATTGTGTTTTGTAACTAATTGTATTAATTTTAAATAAAATTTGTTTGCAATAAAACAAAAAATATTCATCATTGACTTTATCGCTTCTCAGCCTGTTGGTAAAAAAGATAAAGTGTGGTATCTTATCTGTTCTGATCAGTTTAATATCTGATACACCCAAATCGGATATAACCTAATCTAATATTGTTTCTCGCCGTTTAGGCAAAATCAAAATGTATTAGCCGATCTTATCAACTTAATATATGCTAAAAAATTGTGTTTAAATTATTTTAAAATGTTTATAATTAATTATAATAATTTTCAATCCAATTAATTATACAATTTGTTTG
Source organism: Coronaproctus castanopsis (assembly GCA_032883995.1). Classification (NCBI taxonomy): domain Eukaryota; kingdom Metazoa; phylum Arthropoda; class Insecta; order Hemiptera; family Monophlebidae; genus Coronaproctus; species Coronaproctus castanopsis. Next base: position 20,725,820 of record CM065053.1, on the reverse strand, counting down.
AAATTAATTTTAAAAAATAAAAATATTCAATTTGTCATGTATACTTACAGCCTACAATCAGTAACATTTTATAACAATCAGAGAATGTAAGCATTAACGTTTGTTTACTTTAAACATTTAAAAAACTATAATTTTTTTTAATCCATACTTTAATTATGTGCAGTGCTTTTAATAAATATATTTAGTTATTTTAAATTGAATATCCGATAAATCACCGGGTTTTTGTTTCGGTTTTGTTGATTTCATAAATTCAAAAACACAGTTTCAAAAAATTTAATTTTTTCAAAAAATAAAAAATGTTTTCGTAACTAATCGCAAAAAATCGCGATTTTGGGACACTTGTGTATATACTCAATTTCATCCCACATATTACATTCGCATAAAAACGACTAATGACGAAAAAAATGTTCAGTTTTCAAAAAATTCTCCTTTTGGGACCGTGTTTCTGAATTTACTAAATCAACATAATCGAAACAAAAAACTTGTTATTAAACTCGTTATTTATGGGTTGTTTAATTTAAAATGATCAAATGTACTTATTAAAAGCACCAGACATAACTAAAGTAGGGCAAAGTTTTTTTAAAAAAAAATTACACTTCTTTCAAATTTTTTCAAAATCAATTAACGGTAATGCTAGTAATCTACAATTGGTATGAAAGGTTACTGATTGGAGTGTTCTAGTATTGATGATGAATTAAATATTTTTTATTTTAAAAATTAATTTAAAAAAAATTATAATGAATTACATTTAAAAATATTATATTTAATTACAAACATTTTAAAATAATTTAAACATAATTTTCAGACTGTTAGGTTAGGTTTTTAGGTGTATCAAGTATTAAGCTAATAAGAACATATACTTCACTAACAGACCAAGAAGCGATATTATTATAATTAAACACAAAATTTTTAAATATAATTTAGTCATATCAAACTGGAAAGTTAAAATCAATGAAGAAAAATCAACGCATATAACTTTCACATACTGATGAACAGATGTGCATCACCAAGTGTACTTAGGAGGTAAACCTGTTCCACAGGTTGACTCAGTCAAGTACCTTGGTATGCACCTGGATAGGCGGCTGACCTGGGAAATACATGCCAGAATGAAATGTAAACAAATAATGAAAAAAACTCAGCAGCTATATTGGCTTATTGGACGAAAATCGCCTCTAGACGTAAGGTACAAATGCCTACTGTATCGGCAGATCATAAAGCCAATATGGACTTATGGCCTGCAGTTATGGGGCTGTACCAGCAGGTCTTCTAGAGCAAAGATCCAAGCTAGACAAAGCAAAATACTAAGAGCAATTGTTGATGCATGCCGTTATTTGAGAAATGATGATATTCATCGAGACTTGCACATCTCGCTTGTAAACGAAGAGATTAGAAAATTCGCTACAGCACACAAGAAGAGGCTACACCATAATGTCAATGTGGAAGCTACCAATTTATTAGATACTAGTCAAGACATCAGGCGTCTTAAAAGGCGCCACCCATCAGACTTATTATGAAGTCATTAAATTCTATTACATAAATAGATTACTACAAACTAATTTTCGTAGTCGTGGTCAATGGACTACTGACTTCAACCCATAAGCTGGCTAACAGGATGATCTTGTTAGTAAGCTACACTTTACTAAATTTGATACTTATTTAACTTCAATGAGTTAAGATCGTATCTTTATTAAAAAAAAAAATCTATTAACCTAATAAGAACATATACTTCCCTTTGATTGTGCCCAACCATACAATATTAAGTTATTCATTTTAAAACTAATTGCAAAGAATTTTATTCAAAATTATTACATTTAGTTGCATTTTAAAAATTATTTACACAATTTGTTTTTTTGAAAAATACATACTTTTGATAATATAATTTGAATATACTATGTTCAGGAGGATGCAAAGTGGCGGTTAGTACGTTTTTTTTAGGTTATATGATTAATGTGGTAGAGTAGTGCGTTCTGCCGTCTGCATGGTCATTAAAGCTATGGTTTCTTAAGAGTACGGTGCCGTTTTCATACGGCGGTAATAATACGTTAAATGACGTCACGAGAACATTCACAATGGAAACAAAGGATGGTGTTTTCTTAAGAAGCGGCAACTGTTACCGTTGTAAAAAAAACCTGTGAAATCGCGGCAACGTTGCTTTTAAAGCGGTCGTCACTACGGCGATGAACAGTGTTATCAACGTTTTATCATTGTACGGTGATATAAATCGGTAAATATTAAATAATAAAAAAATAGAATAGATGATAAATTAGTGTAAAAATTAATAAAACAAGTATAGTAATGTGAAACACAGTTTATCATAAATAATGAGAAAACAATAGATGATGCAATAAGTGTAAAAATTAATAAAACAAGTATATATAAATAATGAAAAAATATAATAGATAAAACTTAATATATCTGTATCTACAGTTTACAAAACTAAATATATTAATAAAGCTAAATCTAAATCGTCCATTTTTAAAAAAAGTTTACAAGATTCAAAAAATGAACACTATTTACACAATTGAAGAACGGTGTTTCTAACTTTACACTTCTAGTCTGGTTCATCGTAAACGCGGGCATCTATTTTTCACCACTTTATGACGTCATTCAACGTAATATTACGTACGCTAAAAAACGGTACCATATTCCTAAGAAACTATAGCTTTACTGGTCTCACGCTATTGAGTTTATTGGGTTTCATTTAGTTACTTTGTTTTATTTTATTAATTGTTTAAGTGTTTTGGTTTATTGTGTTTGATTTTTATGTTTTATTTTATTTTTTTAATTATGAAAAATGCGTTTGATTTTCATATTTTGTGTAGAAATAAACATTTGTTGAACTAGTTAAGGGATTGGCAGTTTATTCCATGTGATGGCAAACATTTCATGTAACCTACATTTATAAGTCTTATCGATTACTAATTTTTCTGTGGGTAAATCTTTTTGCATAAATTCTGTCTAATAAATTCAGGAAAACTATAAAAACTGTAAAAATCAGCATTAGTTTCCATACAATTAAATAATAGGTAATGACACATTTCCTCCAGCTGATTGTTTTTATGGCCAATGTGAATATATTTCTAGGATGCACGTTAGGTTGTTCCTTGGCACAAATGAGTGAACACATCATTAAAATGTTGCAAAAACTTTTGAATCTTTCATTGCGTTTTTTGTTTGTAACAGATTTCACCATAGACGTACAAATAAATGATGTCAGCCGGTCACGCTTCTTTCTGTTGAATAACATTTGAAAGAGGCTCATAATTTCTTTAATTCATTCTTCATTGAATACCATAATCCTTATTTGCCGTTTATAATATAACACCTGACTTAGAATTTTTCAGTTTAAATTATATATATATATATATATATATATATATATATATATATATATATATATATATAATGATGTATTGTGGAGAGTAGTGATTTTATGAATTAACAAAACAAAATAAAATTGAAGTTATTTTTAATGATAACTTCGATTTTATTTTGTTTTGTTAATTATATATATATTTCAATCTTAAAAACTAATTTGCAGAATAAAGCTAATATCTATAAAATATTCATTTTACGCAATCAATATACATACATATAAACACACACACGTGTATATATATATACATAATATACCTCACTTACAATGTATTCGTATACATTATCAATTATTGAATAAACTATATGAACCGTTATTTTTCTAAATTGCGTATATAATTCGTCGGATTATTAATTCTCATTAAACTTATTTTTCATGCGTTAAACGCGATTTCGCTAGAAATCTGGGGATTGTGTAAAAGAAATTTCGTCTTCCCGTCCTCCTTCCCAATTCGGAACATTTTTTTCCGATGAAGAGAATTTAGCTGAAAAACGCGCAATCTTAAATTATATTCAAATTAACAGATTTATTCCTCGCTCGATTGGAAGTATGAAAGGATACACACAGTTTAAATATGTTCGAAGATGTTGATATATCGATATAAGCCTTATTAAATGTGGGGCTGTGAATGATTAAATAAATATCATCGGAAACTAACCCTTTCAGTCACATATAAAATTTTGACAAAAAATTATAAATCTTATACACGCTGTTTATTATACGTTTCTTTTTAGATAACTAGGTGATTTTCGATGTTTTTACAAAATATAATTAAAATTGAGACATTTCATGGTCAACCGAAAAATATATAATTTTCTTAGTATTAACATAATCATATAGTGGACATGTAGACTGAAACGGCTAAGTTAAAAACATGATAACCGTAAACGAAGCGCGTTATCTACCGTCTAGACTAGAGTACGAAAGGGGATCAGTGTAAGAAATAGCCAAGACGACCGTGAACTTAGGTTTGTACGATTTTAAGTTGGCTGTATAAAATAATAAAAAAATGTATTTCCTCTCGTCACTATAATCAGCTAATTTTAGGCTTCCCATCAGTATCCACCGTTGGTTCGTTTATTCAATATCGGTAGCTAACAAAAACATCTACATCGAACGTACGTCATTATGCACCATCTTCGATTAGAATTTACCCTCCGGGAGGAATATACACGCATATATACAACAGTAGCAATAGCGTGTTCCCGTCGTGTGTATACGTTTGTGTGAACTTGTATAATATATGCTTATATTTTAAATCTTTATTGTACATTGATGCAATAAAAATATAAAGAAAGTCTCAATTACACGATTGAACAAGTACAAACGAACAAATATTTTATTAGCGACAGATGCACACACAGCGAACGTTACTAACAAGTAGAAATTTGTGTGCCGTTTGTGCATCGTTTTGTCGTTATTAGTTTCGTTTGCTCTGTTTCCAAGATATTTAAAAAACAATACACCCTGTACATCCAAAAAACGTGGTTCCAAGATTACAAAAAAAAAAAAAAAAAAAAGACGGTATGTACTAATTAATTTATATCTCCTTATCTTTTTTTAATTAGTTTTTGGGGTTTATTTTAAACTTATTTTAACTAATAGAAACATAAACGAAAAAATGAGTTAAAGTTCAGAACATTGGAGAAATTAACTACGCCTTCTTTTTTAAATATATTGGAAATTTAAATAGGCGTAAGTGTAAGTGAAAAACAGTAAAATCGATACAAATGGAGCGTAATTGACTCAAAAAATTTGATGACGGTGTTTAAGTTTAGTTTCTGTAGAAATAGCACAAATGAAACTAACAACTGCACAAACAAACACACAAATTTTGAGGTCAAAATTTAAAATGGGGGCTGGCGAAATTGATCTATAAAAAATCTACAACTAAGAAAAAGAGAAAAAGTTAAAATGTACGAAATAATAAAAATTAAGCCAAATTATAATTAATTACGCTAGTATAAATAAATTTAAGTTGCCTGTCTACCTATCGAGAAAATAAACACCTTATCGTGCAATGGCGAATCCTCCATGTTACCAGTGTTTCCGGTGGAAACGAAGGAAAAGTGGAGTATGAAGTATGTTATATTTAAAAAAAAAATACATGAAACAAATCAAGGATAATAATTTTTCTATACCGGATAATGGCGCAATATTTTCGCGAGGATTTTTTCTCCATTTATTATGGATTACGGAAGATAGCGCTCTTAAACTTCATTGATAAAGATTTGTAGCTGTGAATCAACTGTGTAGGGGTTTCAATTTCGGAAATAATTCACATTGTATGTGTTTGAGAAGACGTATACATCGTTGCATATATACAGCTAAAATGTTCACTACACATGGAAATCTATACCCCTAATTACAATGGATTTTTTCCTGCTGGTGTATCCTAAACAGATTAAGGCGCTTGCAGACTACCCATGAGTGGGCGAGGATTTTTCCATGTAGTGTTGTTATTGCATTTGTTAATTTTGTTTTGGTTTGTCGAATCGTGTTCCATTTTCAATAATCATTGTATTGTAAATGTAGCTTGACCACCTTTTTTTTAAAAATATTTATTTATATATATATATACAAAAGGTTGAATTTCATAATGCCAAATTATGAGCACAACTATGTAATAGAGGATATTTTAAAATGATTTTGAAAGAATGTCTACTACAGAGTTTACAAGAAAAATCTACATTTTATGATTCCATCATAGATTTATTTTTCCAGAAAAACCCAATTATAATAGGCGAATACAAATGCAAATTATTTGTTTTCGTTTTAATATAATATTTGCGTTAATTTAATAAATATGTGTGTATAAGGGAAAGGTCTACCAGAAATAAATTGTAATGAACCATGTTTTGCCACTGTTACTGTGATACTAATATTCATTGAAAATGTTACTTGAACCGTTTAAAATAAAATTCCTAATGTAGGATGATTTTAAACAACCATGCATTTTATCGACCTCTTGTGTAACGAGACATAATCATCTATTTGAATGATTTGTAATTTACTATATGAAATCAGGAAACCTGCAAATTTGGATTCTGAAGAAATTTAAAAAATTCAACAGCACAAAAATGTTGTAAACAAACTGAATGAATGTATTGTTACAAATAGTGGTTATCCGGACGATATTGTGTTTCACAAATGATTGTTGGCTAATGTCTCGTTTTTCTATTTTTAAATAAAATTTCATTCAAACATTTTGGCCGAGTATTTTTTGAGTTATTACAAAATCAACAAAACCGTCCGTCTTCTCTAGGTCATCCTACATAATACCGCTTCTTTAAATAATTTTCCGCTTATTTATATTAATATGTTTAAAATCGAAACGTTTCACGTCAACCTGAGATAATGAAATGTAATTTCGTCGTCAGCGAACATTGTGGCTGATATATAACATGTATTTAGGCGACTCTAGACCATTTTTCTATGATAATTCATTATACGAAGAAATAAATATTTCACATAAACTTAAACCAAATCCCTTCTACATTTGTAGTATACTTAAAAAATTATCGATTAATACTCTAACTCTGAACGGACAAGAGTTTTATATAAAGCATTTAATGTTCTTGGAATCGCTGAATCATTTTTAGTTCCTTATGACGAACCCAAGAACTAAGTATTTCGAGTAATGTGGTTTATATGTACCGAAAAAGTGAAGGTTTAACGTTACATCAATCTCATTGTTGCGCAGATTATTTTGATTCGTGAAATTTTTCACAACATTTCAATAGGTACGCGGAGCAGAATCTATATGGGATTGAGGAGGATTGTTTGTATATGAAAAATTAGCAGAAGATAGTCTTATTTCGGATGATTCGTGTGGTATACTTTTTTTAAATTATTTATCGCGTTGAGATTTATAATAGTTACAGCCTTTGTAGTTTACTGAATGATCACCACGACAAAAGAGACAGGTTGGTCTATCCTCAGGTACTTTAGAGCAGCCGGATGTTAAATGTTTTCCGCTGCATTTAACACATCGCGGTGGTAAGTTACAATATGACTTTGTGTGCCCAAAATTTGGCAACGCATGCATTGGATTAAATCACCTTATACTAGGAATTTTCTTTCACAAGTATCGAGCGATTTTTTCAACCAGGCATCTAAAATTAACTTATACAAAGTATAAGCCGCATTAAGCGTAATTTATTATAAGCTCCCTTAACCTTAACTATTATTGTAATACATAATATTCGTAAATGTCTATATAATTATAAAATTCGCATTTTTGGCGCGTGTGTCAATTTTTAAAATATTCAGCATTATTCTTAAGTAGTAGTAGAAAGTTACTAGATTTGTAATTAGTTTCAGGAAATTATGAATATTCAACGATATATTCATACTGTATTTACGACTGTTAAATAAATCTGTAATATATATTATATTCCGGTATATTATTAATCCTCATTTCATGTATATATTATATATATAAAATATATATATATATATAAAATAAATGTTACATATATAATATATATTATATATTATATGCATTATATATCATATATATAGCATTTAATCGATGCTGCTTAAAAATGTTTCTTAAATTTTATTACATGAATTAAGGATATAGTTAATGAATAATATTTGTGTGTGTGTGTTTGGGATTACCATGTGTACTTACGTACATAAATTTAGTTAATGTCTAAATGACTGAAAGTATTTTTCAAATTAAAATGTTGTTCATTTTAATATATATATATATATATATATATATATATATATATATATCTATATATATATATATATGTACATATATAAACGAATAACTTTGTCAACCGCGTGTATGATTACATGTGAAAACAAGAGAATAGACACTCATTTCGAATGCGCATTTCAAATTAAATTATAAAATGTTTGGAGTCGTTTCATGAATATTCGATATCACTCGGTTAACAAGTTTTTCCGGATAAAAAAAACATTATTATTATTATTATTATTATTATTATTACCAGCGCCATTATTCCTCATTGTGGCGATTTTACAAATACTATAACTATATTTTTTTTATTTAAAGTCGTTAGATTTGATTTTTCGTCATATTATTCGAATATAGTTTACGCGCAGTCGTGTATAAAAGAAAATTTTGCGAAAAACTACGATGGCGGTTTATTCGAAATTTCCATTTCTAGAAGGTACGATACCCTTTAATTTTAATATACGTCCACAAACATACATACATATATATATATATATATATAAATTATCCCCGTGCTGTTTTGTAGCCAAATATCGTGATTTTAATCTAATTTTTGGCATAAAACGCGTTATTATTCGAGATACTAATTATATACAACACGGATGTAGACGTATAAGATGACATTCTCAATAGGATGACGCTGTTTAAGTTAGATGAAAAACTTTATGCCGCGAATTGAGATCGAACCGTCGACTGTTGGATTAACAATATCTAATCCGGTAGCGAACTATACCGTACATACATATATAAACAAATAAAACAAAAAACAGAACAAAGGTATATTTGCATAGTGAAATTTACATACGCTAATACGGATAACGATAACTGCATACACCGGTAAAAATACCTTACCACAGTGAACTGTTTTGTAATAATATATTTATCGTCCTTATTTTATATTAAAATATATATGACGAAAATTAACGGGGAAAAATACGGCTGGAAACCTATAAAACCCGGTATAAAAAGTAATTTGTGATTTACTAGGTACAACGATTACAAGGTAACTCCGAATTAAGTACAGAGAAAAATTTATACTATACAATTACTAAAATTTATTGATCGTAAGTTTATAATAGGTTGTGTTTCAGAGACGTCTATATATATATATATTTAATGTGCACCTGTACAAATAGCACATGAGTTTGGTTAAACACATGTAAAAGTAGAACGATATGCAGACTCTGTTTCCATAAACAGTCTGCCGGTTTCGAATTATGCTACAACAGCAGTGTCTTAATCTGTATGACCTTAGGTTATTCTGGAGACGCAGAGTTCGTAAGTACGTCTCAGAGCATTTGTTGATTTAGTGTTCGAGCCGGATTATCTGGCAGTGTCGTCATGTAGATTCGCCGAATTTGAGGATTTGGCTGGTTAGACCATTTGCCAAAAAATGTTTGGTATTTATTCTGATAAAGCTGTGTAACTGTGGGCACTTGCAGATCACATTACTGACGTAGTAAGGAGCGTCACATATTGCTCTCCGTACTTTGGACTGAAATTGTTGGATATGTTTGAAATTACTACTTACTGCTGATCCCCATAATTCGATTCCATATTTCCATTTTGCCTCCAGAACAGCATTGTAAAGCAGCAGCTTGTTTTGTAACGAAGTTTTAACTTTTCTTCATAGGATACAGTATAATAATCGGAATGAAGTATCTAAATTTTTCCTAAGCTGCAGTATACGCGGTACTTAAGTAAGTTTTTTTTATCCATAATGAGACCAAGATACTTTGCAGTATCAGTCTGAGTAATTGGCTGCTGATCATAGTAGACTGGAGGACACTAACCTGTCTGTAATGTAAAAGTTACATTTGCCGATTTATCTGTGTTGATCTTAATTGTCCATTTCGTGCACCACTTTCTCATTACTAGTAGATGAAGTTGAATAGATCTAGATGCAATTTCCGGACTTTCGTCAGCGGCTATAATCAAGGTGTCATTAGCAAAGGTAAATATTGATGTATACAGTGTTGTAGGGATATCTGCTGTGAATACCTGTACAGGGTAGGTTTCAAAATACTTCCTTGCGGCACCTTGTACTGGATACCAAGCAGAATGTTCATAGTTGTAACGCACACAAAATGTCCTGTTTTCCAAATATGATTGAATCAGCAAATAATAGTCCGCTGATAGAAACTTCTTGAGTATATAAAACAAGCCCTGATGCCATACTTTATCGAAGGCCTGTGAGATACATCTAAGAAGACAGCAAAGTAATACCGCCCTGCCTGAAAACAGGATGAGATAGCATCAACAACCCGGTGACATGAGTGTGTCTTACGGAAACCAAACTGGTGGGCAGGAATCAGATCTGTTTTTTTCGAGGTTGTGGTAATTCTTTGCAGCACTAATTTTTCGAATATTTTCGACGATGTACATAGGAGACTAATTGGCTGATAAGATGTTACAGAAGAAGTAGGTTTATCCGGTTTAGGAACTATGATTATTATGGATTTTTTCCATGCATCTGGGAAATATGAAAGTCGGACGATAGCATTAAACAAGTATGTAATCTGTAAAACTGTGTTCCGTGAGATATATGTTTTAATATTTCACCAGTTATCAAATCGTTACATGGAGCTTTACGAGTAGGTATTCGTTTTAACTCAAGTTCCAATTCTGCTGGAGGGAAGGAACGTGTAGGAAGAGAAAGCTGTAAAGAGGTGTTCAAATGGTTGTGCACATGTTCAGTATGCTTATATTCAATATCCTTGTTCGGTGAGGAAACATTTACTAGATGTTCAGCAAAATACTGGACCTTGTCGGCGTATCTTCTGATCCATGTTCCAGTTTGATTTTTCAATGGAGCAGCCACTGAGTTCTTTTTAAGGATATGTTTTGTAGTTCTTCAAAGGAAATTATCTGCTGTGTTTAAATTAATGACTGGAATGTGTTGTCTTTATACAACCTTATTTCTCTCTTCATCTTATTTTTGATACGATCATAATTTGAACGAAAACAAAGATATTTATAAAACTGCCATAATTTACGCGCTCTACGTGTGGAAGTTATAAGCTCTCTAATATTTAATGGAAGATAGTTTTGTTTTCTGTCACAATGGAAATATTTTTTTATATGTATATATATATATATTTTTTTACGAATATTTAATGCCTCGTGTCTATTACTCGATGTATATGATTATTAATTAAAATAGATATAATTAAATATTATTAATAATATTTGTCTTCATTAGGAAGGCTGTAAGAATTTCTAGGTTGTAGACGTCCGGTATAGCTGAGCTCATTTCCTTAGTACGGTATTTCCGGCAGATCTTCAGTATATGATGGGCGGTTAACGTTGCTTTACATTTATCGCATACAGGTGGTGGCTGGTTACCAAGCAGGTACGAGTGGGTGATTTGTGTATGTCTAAGGTACACTCTGTTTACCGCTGTTTCCAATCTCGGTAAACAAATTTTTCCTACGAGTTTTGGTCATGCCGTTAGATTCTTCTTGATGCAACCCAAACTGGGCTGACTATGGAAGGATCGACTCCATGATCGTAGTATGCTCTGGACTGAGTCTAGAGCATAGTCCGCACCCGTATGTATTGGAGGGCGGATTTGCGATGGCCAATGGACCGCCCAGTGTACGGCATCATGTGATGAAATATTACGATGGCTAGGAATCCAAGCAAAGGTGATCTTTGTGTTCTGTTTATACAGCTCCACTAACGAGAAAAGAATATGATCAACAGTAGTTTTGATATTGTACGTTCTGGGACAGATGTAACACATACACACACATGTATGTGTATATACACATATATATAGATACATAGAGAGTTGGTTGATGGGGTTTTCGTCGGAGCAGAGTGTAATTAGTTTTTCGTTCTTATTATTTCTTTCTTACTCTTTAAGCTGAGCACACACACACACACACACACGTATGCACATATATGTACATACATAGGCAGTTGCTTGATGAGGTTGTTGTGACAGGTTTTCTTCCACATCTAGTCGAGCAGAGTGTAATTAGTTTTTCGTTCTTATTATTTCTTTCTTACTCTCTTTAAGTCAAGCACACACACAAGTATGCACATACACATATATATGTACATACATAGGCCGATGGATGTATGCACATACACATATATATGTACATACATAGGCTGATGGGGTTGTTGTGACGGGTTTTCATTGACCAGTAGAGTGTAATTAGTTTTTCTTTTTCTTTCTTATTATTTCTTTCTTACTCTGTTTAAGTAATGCGTACACGTACACACACACACACACGTATGCACATACACATATATATGTACATACATAGGGCGATGGGGTTGTTGTGACAGGTTTTCGTTCTTATTATTTCTTTCATACTCTCTTTAAGTCAAGCACACACACACATGCATTCACACACACCGATGCGCGTATGTGTATTCACTTGCATTATTTCCGAATTGAAAGGAAAAAATAACGATTTTGAATTTTATCGCACACGATTTTAAATATTATTTCGAGATATGCAGTGGCGCTCTCTTATGTGTGAAACATAAATCAAAATATCATGATTTATCATGAGATAGTGCTGACATATATAACCTCCTTATCTATTTACATGGTTCAAGCAGATTTCTTTCTCCCCCCTCATTTCTTTCCTAGATGATACAATGAACAATATCTCTCACAGGCACATATTTGACCAATATACTATTTATCTTACGGAAATCGTTATCAAGCATTATTAAAAATATTCCTTGTTTTTTTTTTGTTTTTTTTTTCCATTTTAGACGAGATAATAAATGTGAACTACACAATGTATACTTAATGGATAAATGGTAGGACATTAATGTTACACCTTAAAGCATTAATTACAATAATATACGCGATTTATTTGTAGAATATAATTTTAAATAAATTTACAAAGAGTTATTTACACTGCTTACACATATAGTTAACCATTCAGACCCAATATTTTTTTAATTACATCTTGATTAATAGCGTGTGGGATATTTTTTGATTGTAAGTCGCTTACAATGATTTGAATTTTCTCGAATTTGCTATTCAAATCAAATATTTGTTTGATATTATCCTCATTTTTCATTTTGAAGAATGTAAGTTCATTTAAATGCTGTTCAAATTCGTTTTGAAGTTTATTTAATTTTTGCATCATAACAGTTTTTAATGAATTAACCGAAGACTCAATATCTTTGTTCAATTGAGTAGATGCTTTTTCAAGTAACTGCTGTAAATAAATCATCGCAGTATCTAGTTGCGATTTTATAATACAGTCATTATCATCAATTGCTGAAGCTGCATTAGCTACACGTTTTCTCATCATATTGGTTAACGAGTCTTCAAATGAAATATATCCCCAAAGATGAAATAATAAAAATTGTTTAAATTCATCTGAAGTAATATATCGCTTTATATATTTTTCGCAGTGAAATAAAGATATCACATCCGATTTATTTTTGGGAATTTCTTCTTCTGTATTGAGATTTTTAATTCGTTTCACGTTTAAATTAAATGCACCATCACTATCTAAATAAAGAATATTTTTCACGCAGTTATACGAATGAATTTTACTACTAGTTTCATTTCGAATAAATGATCCATCTTTATGTAGTGACATCTTTTTTTAAGACCCAACTATTTTTTGATGGTGGAAATCCTAACCACTTTACAAATACTTTGTCACCTTTATTTCGCAAAACACGTTCTATTAAAAAAAAGTTTGGAAATGAAGTAGGTGATATTTCTTCGCGATAGAAAGTGCCTTTAATGATATTACCTTTCTGATCTTTTAACGAGTAAGTGATGGGATTTGTGAAATGAACCTTATGTATTAGAAAAACTTCACTACTCCAATTAGCGGTATATCCTTTGTCAAAAACTGTTTTAACTTTACTGATTCTAACTGTATCATTTTCTTTATATATATGTTTTTTTTTTAAATTTACATTAACTTTCCACTTCTCCTTAGCTAAATTTTGAGCAACAAGATTTTCTACTTGTTTTGTAACATCAACTGGACGAAAATGTGTGGAATGATGAACTGATGAATTGTATTCTTTTTCAACTTTATTTAACACACCACCGTTTCCTATCCATTTAAATTTTCCGTAAATACCAAATTGTTTCCACAATTTTGTTTTTAAAGTTCGATTTAATCTTTCCACAATACTCGCTTTTAACGAAGAGTAAGTACTGTAATGATTTACATTATACTTTTTCATTAATATTTTCATATTTTTATTAAAAAATTCTTTACCATCATCAGTTTGTAAATGGGTGGGGATACGATGACCATCATTAATGGCACGTTTAAAAATTAATTCTACAGCTCGTTTCATTTCTATTGCATTTTCATTTTTTATCGGTTTGCACCACGCAAATTTACTGAAACAATCTATCACTACTAAAATGTATCTATAACCTCGATTGAAATGTGCATATTTAATCATATCAATTAAATCCCTGCCATAAGTCATCAATACCGTACAATTTTACTGGACAACGCGAATAATGTACTCTAGCAGGTTTATACAATTCTTCAATTAATGATATTTTATCAGTATGTAGCGCCATCATTCGGTTTTGCTATATATCCGTTTTCTATTAATTCTTCTTCAATCGCTAAAATTTGGTTATCTACACTATTATTACCCACTGATTTAGAAGCGTGTAAAAGAGCTAGCCTTTCTACTAATTCGTTCGGATCATTCCAATATTCATAATTTATACTTTTGTTCTTTAGTACTCGCATAAAACTTCCTTTTCCAGTTTTAGTAAACATCGGTTTTATTACAGTGTGATATTTATGCGAATCGCTAGACTTTAATCTTAAATTGCTTCTTAAATGAGCACCTGTAGCAGTTAGTAATTTTTTGTACATTTTTAAATCATCCGACGTATATTCATCTTTTTCAACTCTTTTCACCGTTAATAATTTTAATAAACCAGGGCTAACTTCTATTTCTCCTTCACTCCAAGTAGGCGAATGAAGAAATAATGTTCGATTATTTTCATTCCATGTGATTGGAGTATTTCCTAATTGGTAGTTTCCTGTTTTAGAATTATATCGAATTCCATAAATTTCATCTGAAAACGTGTTATTCTCATTTAAATCAACAGTTTTTTCTTCTTTTTTTATTTCATCAACTCGCGTATGCGCTTGATCATCATCATCATTGTTTTTTTCTTTAATATTTTTTTTCTTTATAACTGATTCAATCTCTCGCAATGGTTCTAAAATAGGATTAAATAAGAGAGAATTTTCACGATCCTGCATAAATTTCGCTTCAACAAGTTCCTTTTGTTTTTGTTTAATGTCTTCTCTGAGTTTAGTCAATGTTTGTTTTACAGCAATTTCACGATTTATTTTATCATTCATTTTTAAAATCATTCAAAAACAATGAATTTATCAATTCCTTTTCTAAATCGACCGCTATTTATACCATTTTCTTTCGAAATTACTAAAAAATTATGCGAATTATCATTCCAACATTTACGTGAAATATCTTTAAATGATAAGTATGAACACGCGTCCGAAGCATGTTCGTCGTATATATGTCGTAAATTCACATCATCTTGAGGAAACACAAGAATAAAATTAGAATTATCCCGAATCATGTGTTTTGGTATTTTAACATACGTTTGACATAAATAAAAACAGTCAACATTTCTATGTCTGCTTGTTGCGAAATAATCTCTTATTATATTACCCGTTTCGTTGCTATTACAAGAAATATCATCAAAAATAAACACTGAATCGGTTATTACATTATTAGGAAGAGGGATGTCTTTTTCATCGGAATAAGCATTACTGATGCGATCTGTATACAACGTGTTTTATATCCTTTCTTATCACTACAGCAGCACCACCACGAGCAGTTCCATCAGGATGATAACTAGCCAGAAATCGAACATGAGATATTTGCTGTCAGATGAGTTTCCGTGATAAATGATAACTCAATACGTTTTCGTTTAAGAAAAAAATTCTAGCTCTAATTTTTTCTACTGAAGACCATTTGCGTTCCATAATAAAATTGCTAGGTATGATTGAGTGAGATTTATGGAAGCAGTCATTTGATTGAATTTAAATAATATATATTACTTTGGTAAGCAAGTTAATTAAGGGATTAATAATAGTTTTGAATTCATCTAAGAAACTACATGAACATTGTTCGAAGAATTTTCTAACGATCTGGATATATTTTGTGGTTGTACTATGTTTGCATAACTAATCTGTTTTCTTTGTACCGCTTTATTCGTAATATTAATATTATTCACATTATTATCATTTACATTATTATTATTATTATTATTATTATTATTGTCATTATTGACAGTATTATTATTGATTATTGGGGGGAAATTTACACTGTCTATCTTGTTATACTCGTATCTTCTGCTCCTTATTGAAACTGGGTTTAGAAACGATAATTCTTCTTTGTAAGCGGGACAGCCACGATAGTTTGATGTGTGAGGACCATTGCACAAGGCACATTTCGTTGGCAAATTGTTTGTCTTACAATTAACTAAGTCGTGTTTTCCCCACATTTGATACAACAAAAACGAAGGTTACAATATCGTCTAGTATGTCCATAATTTTTAACTGAGGAAGTTTTCTAGGTTTTCTTGGTTCCTCTACCGAAATTACCGAATATAGTAATGGAATACCGGTTAACGATAAATAAAAAAATATCGTTAACCGGTTTAAATGAACGAAAAATAGGGAAGATGATATTTATTTTTTTTTATGTAAGATATTGGTTACAGATTTCACCGAGTATCCTAATTTTTCCAATTCTAACTTTATTTCGTTAAGCGGCGTTGTGTTGTATAAGTGACGTACTACTATGTAAAATGATCGATCTTCGGGTAACTGATAAGTGAAAAAGGGAAAAATTTTCATTTTCAATGTCCGTACGAGACATCTATAAGGCTTAATAGTAATCCCACCTTTAGTTGCTTTCAAATGCATAATTGGTGACTTCCGTTTTTAAATACCTAACGAATTTTAAGTAATTATCGATATTTTTAACCAATATCGGCGGTGGATCTGTTGGAGGTGTTTTTCTTTTACCTTACTCATTCGTCTGTTGTGAGATATCTACCATGGGAGCTTCACCACCAAATTCGGTTTCGGATTCCTCTGATTGCTGTTCACTCAGGTACTGAAAACGACTGTAACGCGTAAAAGATTTCATGTGTTTTTAGTCATTTTTTCGAATGTCTTAATACTGGGTTCCAAGTATCCTCATCGTTAGTGCCACTCGAAGGGGACGTTTATTAACGAGAGTAAAATTTTCTCTGTCGCGTTGTATTGTTAAGGTAAGAACGGATACATTATCGGAAGATTTATCGAAATCGAGAGTCGAATGCGAATCTTTTTCTATTACGTTCTTAAAATTATTATTTAACGAGGCATCGATATTACCTGAATAGCTGTCGCGTGAGGTTTTATTTTCGTAACTTATTTCCGAAGTTGACGGAGGAGAATTTTCAACATTCATCGATTGATTAGCTGTGCTAACAGACGGCCGTTTAGACGTGCTAACAGATGGCGTTTAGACGTGCTAACAGACGGCCGTTTAGCCGTGCTAACAGACGGCCGTTTAGCCGTGCTAACAGACGGTCGCGAAGAGAAGTGGTGTAAAACCATGTTTACTTGGACAGACACACGTTACCCAGCAAAGAATACCGATTACAATTTATTTATGGACGAAGGTAGTCGCGTAAGACGATAACGATAGACCAAGATAGAAAGCGACGCGCACACATACACACTTGTACATGTATACACTCGCGCAATAAATTCAAACGTGTTTTTTTTTTTAAATGGGGGTTGGACGATACATTATACGGAGGTGTAA
Organism: Coronaproctus castanopsis; assembly: GCA_032883995.1. Taxonomy (NCBI): domain Eukaryota; kingdom Metazoa; phylum Arthropoda; class Insecta; order Hemiptera; family Monophlebidae; genus Coronaproctus; species Coronaproctus castanopsis. The sequence goes on along the minus strand of CM065053.1, from coordinate 20,707,905 downwards.
TACTCGAAGAACGTAACAAGACAAGGTAAAGCTCCGAATGTAACGGTGCTACAGCAGAGCATTCAAAAAAGACATGATCGGGGCTGCAGACTGACTGTTTAGAATGGAGGGGACAGAAGGGACTTTCTATAAGCTGCATACGGAAAAGACGGTCAGGCAACAAATGATGTCCAAATCGCAATCTGCTGATGAGTACAATTCCCTTAGGACTAATCTTTTTAAAGAGATAGAACCACCACCGGAGTTTGGGGAGAGACGGCTGGAGGTGATAGTAATAAGTGAAAGGTGATTGACTAATGCTCATAATGTACATTAGCTCCCATTGATCCCTATGCTCTAGCTGAATAAAGTGAATGATATCTTTGTGAGTTATTAAGGAGAGCTCTACACCACTATATGACTCGATTTTAGCCAATGAGTCAACAAATTCGTTGTCTGAAATACCTCTATGACCCGGCACCCACAAGAAGGACACAGATATTCCCACATGTTCCAAATTATTAAGTTTTAGCAAAACTAAACCAATTAATGTATCTGACATGCTACGTTTATTGTCTACAGCCGTCACCACGCTGTAATAATAAGGTAATTTCCGTGAAGATTTAAGTCCGGTAGAATTGACAAGGCTTGTAGTACTGCTACACATTCTGCAGTAAATACTGAACATTCTTGGCATATTTGTACATGTTACTAATATTGAGAGCTGGAATGAACACTGCTGCTCCCGTTCCTCGAGTTGACTTTGATCCATCCGCGTAAACGAGGGTATGTAGTGGAAACATTTCTGAGATAATACTATTGAAAGTGGCATAGATTAGTGTAGGAGGATACAGACTACAGTTTTCAGGGAAAAAGGATAACTTTTGTTTGTTGAAGAAGTAAAAATATGGTACCATAAATTGAAAAGGAGCTTGCATGCACGCGAGACGTGCACGAAACTCCTCCAACCTTGTTATAACGGAACAGATTAGGGGCATTTTTCTATTTAAAAAACGCCAGTTAGAATGGATATGACTGAACATGTTAAACAAACGGAAGCGATCATTATTCATCCTACGTATCAACAGTTTCAGGGCTAAATAACTCCGTCTAAGTTGTAAGGGTGGAACTTTGCACTCTGGCATTAGTGCTGATACCGGAGTGCTTTTAATACCACCAATACACAGCCTAATGCATTCATTTTGCACACGATTCAACTTGCCTAACAATACTATTGACGCGGTTCCATGGAACATGGAACCATATTCCATTTTAGATCGGATTAGTGATTTGAAGAGTAGTAATAGAATAAAAGGGTCACCACCCCATCATGTATTATGCAAAATACATAAAATGTTAATAGCGCGATTTATAGTTATTAATAGTTTATCAATATATGGGCGCCATGTTAACCGAGAATCCAGAATAATTCCTAAATAGCGAAATGATGAGCAGAAAGGAATAGCGCCCCTTTCTGTGGTAATGAAAAGGTTATTTGGGTCATATCGGCGATATGAAAAAACTACTGCTGCACACTTTTCAACACTAAGGTTTAACTTTAAGTCAGAAAGACAATGTTCTATTGTAGCAACATCAGCATTAATATTGGACATGGCAACAGAAAAACTCGAATTTGATGTAAACACAGTGATATCATCTGCATGGAGTAAAATCCTAGAGCGCATGTGGAGCTGCGACAAATTGAAAATATAAAGATTAAAAAGGATCGGGCTTAGAGAAGACCCCTGGGGCAAACCTTTGTATACTGTACATTGATAATAAACCAACCTTGTACTTAATGATACACAACGCTGCAGAAATAATCTACAAATAAAGTGGCAACAGTGGTCAGGAACAACTATGGATAATAACATACACTGCAAGGTAGGCAAATGGACACTGCCATAAGCATCCATTATATCCAGAAAAACAGTAATGTTAAAATGTTTTTCAATAAGGCTATTGTATATATTGCCTAGCAGGTCACCCACACAGTCCAAAGTGCTCGTATTACTGCGGAACCGGTACGTATTAGGAGGAAGGATTTGATTGTGTTCTAACCACCAATTAAGACGTAACGTTAAAACTGATTCACATATCTTCCTGAAACAAGAGGCCAAAGAAATAGGTCGAAATTTTCCATTTTTCTTAGGGATGGGAACAACAACAAATACCATCCAAGAATTGGGGATCAATTTGGACTGCCAAACTTTATTAAGAATGTCCACAAAGATTGTGAAAAAGAGTAAAGGGAGAATCTAAAAAGTGGTTAGAAGGCCTACTGAGAGGTTGCATGACCTCTTCCAGTTCAGGTACATGAAAAGGGGCCATTGTTTCGATGAAGGAATACATATTATCATCATTTAATTGATTGACCCGGCTATAGGTGGAACATCTGAAGGCTTTTGATAAGGCCCACACCTTTGAAATTGGGGTTTGCCGATTAAACTGTGTAGTTTATATTTCTTATTAGATATATTATGATGTAGTGGTGGTGTTGAGAGCATCACTGATAGCTTTATAGAACATTTCAAACTGGATTCTGGGGTCAGTTTTGCTGCATATGGTGAAATCAGTCATCTGAAGATGATTTGAGAACCGATTCCAGTTATTACGTTTATAATTCTACTTAGGTGTTGAGGAGGGTCCTAGAACCTTGTGATTGTACGCGCCATTTATATTTATTTGGGTGAGTATGGGGCAATGGTCATCTCCTGCAGTGTCTGATGTGTTCTTCCAATAAGCTAGGAAACCTAATGAAGGCGAGAAAAACGTTAAATCTAATGGGTTAGCTACAGTTCCAGGCCTGCCAAAATGAGTAGGGCTGCCGTCATTTAATATACAACAGTCTGCTTCTAGGAAAGCATCATACACTATTTGCCCTAAGTAATTATTTGTGTGACCACCCCAAGCAACATTGCAGGCATTCCAGTCGCCAACAATGATATATGAGTTTTTCTAGTGAAGTAAAGTTATCACGCACTAAAATTACAGCTCCGCCATATCCATCAGCCCTGTCGTGTTCAATTTAGATAACAATGATATATACAAATGTAGAAAACGTAATGTGTTGTGAACGCACGAAACAAACGAACATACCACTAGATAGAAGCTGGATATACATACATAGTTTTCCGATAAGACCTAATGTGTGAATTAGTGTGAGATAAACACCGAATGAAGAATTTAGCGGATAAGTTTAATATATAATCTTTAAGATAGGGTAGGTTAGTAATTTCACACGTTAATGAGATTCTTTCGTATTTTGAGTTCTTCAATGTGCATCCGAGGCACCTGTTTTGTATAGTTCGGTGTTGTTTATACGATGAATTTGAAATAGAAGACCGTCCTGTGCCGCGCGTAAATTATTACTGGACGTGTAAGAGTTTTATAAAGAATCATTTTATTACGAAAGTTCGGGAAGGATATTTGGTTAACGATCTGGCAGATGGCGGAAATTGCTTTATTCGTTTTAATATTAATTATAAGATAAGTGCCGATTAATATTTAGGCGGCGATCAAGGAAGACACCAAAATAGCGTATTTCGTTAATCCAATTAATAGGTTTATTCGCTATGAGAATAAATCCCCTACACGGTTCAATATAATCGTCTGGGAACATTTAAGTCGACTTTACAATTTAGCTGTGGAAAATAAAAATTGTTCAAACTGGGAGCCAACGAGTCGCGTTTATATGAAATACTAGAAACTTTCTGCAAATGAGGCGCAAAATTGAACTAATTTCACAGACGAATTCCGTAGAATATTTATGATTAGTTCTTGATTGTCGACTCATATGGGTTGCATAGAACACGCGTAAGAGAACAAATTATAGAACGAATGAAACAACTTATAAGGCTTTTAATTAGTAAAAAGTCTTACCGCAAACCGTTAATTTACCAGACAGTACTTACTCCAGCAGGGAAGTAAGGTATTGAATTACATGTCACAGTAACACGATCAACTAATCAAAAATTCTACGATACACTCTGACCTGCAGAATATTACAGAATGCGATTTGTCAACTACCTGAAAGAAAGCAATTATATCAACACAGCTGAAACGCAACGACTTTTGTAGGAAATCCAACGATAAGACCTAAGTTAGGCATCTTACTTAACAACGTTAAAATACCTCAGCTTGATATCTTCTTCTTCTTCTTCATCTGGTGCCATATCCTCAATGAATGTTGGCGATTATCTCTCTGGGTTCCAATCTTTTGGCTAACTTCCGCAATAAAGTTTCTGTATTAAGTCCTGTCCATTGTTTTGTATTATCCAACCATGTTTTTCTTCTCCTTACTTTTCCCTGTTTTCCAGTAATGTCTCCTTCAATTATCAATTGTAATATTTTTGTTGGTTTTTTTTATATAATTGGGCTTAAGTCTAATATCCAAAATTACCCATTGTGTGCACTGTTAATAATTCAAAAATAAAAAAATTTCTTAAAAGAAAAGAAAAAAGAAAAAAAAATAAAAAAAGACTTAAACACTAATTTTAGAAATAAGTAGGTGGCCAGAGCCGTGAGGATATCGTTGTTATTCAGGGTCAATAAGTAGGCAACCGAGTAGGGGTAAATATTTAATTGTAAAATTTTCTTGATGAAGGTATCTCTCTACCTCTGGTATACAAATCACAAGCAAAAACTACATGAATTAGCGTCGGCTATATTTCCCGCATGCACAGGGCAGTATACAGATGGAGTGAGATTGATAGAGTACAAATGGCTAGGAAGGCAATTGTGGTTGGAACGAAGTCTGACAAGGATTGAAAATAAAAGTCGAGCTGAGAGATTTTTAGGAGGCGTAAGAGCGAGAATGGATGTGGAAGGACTTCCATTGATGAAGAAGGTCTGCTCGAGCGGATGCTACTAAATAGGAAGAGAGAACTCTCGGAATGAGAATGCCCTCCAATGCCCCAAGTTTTGCAGCCCGATCACATACTTCATTACCCTGAATACCCTCATGGGCGGGAACCCAAACGAAAGATACCAGGGCATGGTTATTGTATAAGTAAACTTCGAGGTAGGGTAACCTAGGTTTCTTCAGGGCTTTAAGAACACTAAGAGAGTCACTTGCTATTAATATTTTTCCTCTGATATCTGATATACTGAATGGCTTTGAGAATAGCAAAAACCTCTGATATAAACACACTACGAAATTTAGGGAATCTAAATAGTTTGGTGTAATTTAAATGAGGAATATAAAATGCTGCACCAGTGAGTTGAGATACCGTATTTTTCGAACCATCTGTAAAAACTAACATTTGATCTGGCCATAAGCTAGTAGTGATTGATAAAAATAAACTATTCATTTGGCAATGATTTTTCATTTGGGGTAGTGAAGAAAAACATGTAGCGTCAATATCGATCTTTAAAAAACGACACTTGTAGGGAATGGTTGAATATTTGAGGGGAAAATTAGGTATAATAAGGTCAGCATAAGATAGCCAAGTCTGAGTTCTGTCAGCTAAGCGGGGATTTTATACAGGACAAATCTCCAGTGTTAGTTAACGTGGCTGAAAAGACTAAAGATAGAAACTCTAGAACTATCCACTCGTTTTAGGGAATCTATCTGCCAGCAAGGTAAACCTTAATTCCAAGCGAGGAAGAAGAAGTTTTGGTTTTCGGGTAAAACAACAGTTGATCATGTCCAATGAGTATTCGAAAGATAAGATCTTGCATAACGAATAAGTGGGAGCGATTTCACAAATACAACAAAATGTTTATTACGAATAAACGAGAAAAAAACAAATGCCCTACTTTTATAATCAATAATTTTCGCGTGAGTTATATTGGTGTTGTCTGTCTCGCTGGGGATAGGCGACAACAATCAACCGTTGTACAAAACGTCAGCTGTGCCAATAGTGACTGTCAACCGGAATGGCAAATAAAAGAAAAGTAGAAGTATATCCTTCTAAGAATATGAACACTTTTAGACAACGAAAATTGCACGAAACGTAAATGAAGACTATAAACAAGAAATATGTATAATTTCAAATAAAATGTTTTTCAATTTAGTGGTCGATAACCTACGTTGTAATTGACGTTTTGACGACAGCAAGTACGCATGTTATATGTGTAAGTTAAAGAAAGGAAAGGAAATTTCATTTACTTGAATTATGAACATAAAGTACAACACGTAAGAAGAAAATGAATCATATAAAAGCTACGATGAAACAATACAGGAAAATTTGAAAAAATCCTGCCACAATAAAAATAGAAGCAAAACATAGACAAATAGCACGCAATTAAGCTGAAAAATTGATTACAGTTATAAATATACAAAATAAGAAAAATTAAGTTAAAAGTCGGTATTTTAGTCGGCGATGTTTGTAGCGCGTACATCGATTACGTAAGCTGGCCATATTATTATAGTTGACTTTAATTCATTTTCAAACATTTTTTTCCAATTTTCATAACAATTTTTGACAAACTTGTTGATGTAGAACAATAACAACTCGCAGTTTAGTTGAGAATTCATATCTCGAATTCTAGCAAACCTGGCGACATTAAACGAGATTCTTCACATCCATCAGAAATAATTCGAAATTAATAAACGCCTTTATAACTTTTAATACTTATTATACGTTTGTACTGTATAATAATGAAAAAGAACAAAAAAATTATTTCGACAGGTCCAGATCAGATCAAGCCGGCCGATAGTTTTATTACTTGGAAACCAGACGGTGCGGTTAAATTAAGATCGCCGATAATTACAGAGGACGGATCGATCGACGAATACGTTTCGATACCGACCCAACTGAAATCTGCAGCTACAAAATATCCAGATCGCGTATTTGTCGCCTATAAAGTCAACGAAATTATACAGACGGTCACTTTTAGGTAATGATGAAATTTCGCACAACTTTAATTCGCGCGTTTGTGTCAGTATTTTGACGACGATAATTAGTATCTCCGTGCTTTTAAAAAAAAAAAAGATAATAATTTTAAATAGTTTTTAAAATTATATACGAAGATTAGGAGTTGAGAAGCTTTTATACTAATATTACATATGTGTGTATATACACTAGCTGACCCGGCGAACTTTGTATAGCCTCGGAATTAACTTAGCTGAATTAAATTAAAAAAATACTGATGGAGAATTAGGAATTATACAAAAAAATAAAAAACAAATTTATATCTCCACGTCTACTTTCGTCTAACGTTAACCCGAACCCCCTATCTACCATAGGAGCCTTAAAAACGTCCTAAAGCGCCTAAACCTCTTAACCCTAATTTTCTCGATAGATATTTGGTGTAAAATACGAATATACTATTGTTAGACGCGTATTTTAATGCCGCATATAAACTATTTACCCCGATTTCGAATCGTTCGCGATTTATTGCGAAAACAGTGAAATTTGAAAAAAATCGCAGTCCATCTTTTGAAACTTTTGGGTTCCGTTTCAATTTTTTTAACGGTTTTTTCGCTTAATACGATAGATCTTATGTAGAAACTGCTTATAAAATGTCTGCGGGCGATGTTCCGAATCGATCTGATCGTACCATTTTAGTCGTCTGATTCTATTAATCATTGATTGTTAGTATATTGAAGTGATTTGCAGTTATCTCCCCTGTCATGTAATACGGGTATTTTGCAAAATATTACATCGATATCTTCGTACGATGTCGATATTAATTCGCTATTTTTATCCTAAATCTGGATACCATAATTATGACCAAACAGTTTTTAATTTGTAAAGCAGAACATTGAGTAGTTCTCCATCTGAGTATGACACAATGTTTGCACTTGTTATTAATTAAGATGTAGTTTAGGATTTTTCAACTACTCGACGATTCGAGAAATTGTTTGATCACGTAGATTAATTTGTAAATTTTGATATTTGTTTAAAGTGAATAAAACGCAGTTGGAATGCCGCTAACATTAACTTTTCACGGATTAAACCATTTTCGCACATCTATATGATGATATTGTGTTGCCATTTAATTGGTACATTGTCATCACGAACGTTTGATAGAATAACCGTTTCATTACCGAACATACTTGTAATAGTATCCGTGTTAACTAAAAAATCATATGTCCATTGTTGCGTTCATACCTAAGTGACAGATATTTCCCGGATAAAGTATAGCATGAAAAATGAAAAAAGATGTCGTCAGGGTAGCTCAGTGGCTACAACACTCTATAAATAATCCTGATATTATTATCGCGTGGAAGGTAATGGAAAACCACCATATGCGCGCTATTAATAATATAGTACACCACAAAATCACGCGGTGCTACAACAAAGCGATTACAATCAGGTCTCTCTCTCCAAGGTGTGTGATATGGTTTCCTTGTACGCTACTTACACTAACAAAATATGTATATACGGAGACGGAATTTAGTGAATGAATGAATGAAATGAAAAATAATCTCACGACTAATTAAACTGGATAGTATTTTATCGCAAGACATCTAAATCGATAATGCTAAGAAAAGTAAGGAACTAAAAATAATATTTAGCAGAAGATACTGAGCTCCTGAATGGTAACTCTGAAATACCTTCTAAGCTATTATTGTTTAACACGTGATCCTAGACGTCTGTGTGTTCTGCTTCAAATATAAACATTATATAACGCTTCCAATCGAAAGTTTTAAGATAACAGATCAACGCACCTTGGTGCATACATAATGATAATATCAATCGTTTAACATGCAAGATGTTTTCGGTACTTGTAAAATTGACAATATTCTTTCAATTAATTTGAAAATAATCAATTGAAAAATTAATTAAATCACTAACATTTATTTTCTTGTGAAAACACAAAGCTTTTCGGTATTTACACCATTATCAAGTGATAACAAAATTTTTGTTTTTAAATCATAATTTTACAAGTATAAATTAAAAATAATTAATTTAAAAATATCTGATGGTGACGGTGATTTTAAAATATATATAATCGGAAAAACGACTATAAATTTTAATGTTAGATTTGGAGAACATACTGCATTATGGGAAACAAAAGAACTGATCTTGCTAATTTTTCTGACCACCTTATATATAATTGGCATTCCTTTGATCCTGCTTCTAACTTCCAAATGTTAGATGTTTCCACAAACAAACAGGTCATTGATTCCTTCGAAATGACATTTTCAAATTCCTCCCAGGTGGTTAACAAACAAATTGCGGAATCTAGATCCGTTTTTTTCTACACGAAACATTTTTTTTTATGCCTTTACAGCTTACCCAAATAGTGTACGTACCAACTTTCTGTTGGTAATGACAATATCTCCACTATCGTCTAAAAAATCTTCCATTGAAAGGAAACATTTTTTTTTATACCTTTACAGCTTACCCAAATAGTGTACGTACCAACTTTCTGTTGGTAATGACAATATCTCCACTATCGTCTAAAAAATCTTCCATTGAAAGGAGTAGTTAAATTTTCAAATTTATTAAACGCAATGTTTAAATATGGGCATTACCCTTCAAAATGGAAAGTAGCAAAAATTGTCACTCTCCCTAAACCTGGTAAAGATTCTTCCATAACTAGCAACATTCGCCCTATAAGCTTACTAAGTAATTTAATCGCAGAAAAAATTATTTTGTCTAGATTACATTAACACTCTGAGCAATACAAACTTTTACCTGACATTCAGTTTGGGTTTCGTCCAAGATACTCCACATAACAAATATGTAGAATAATAGAACTCGTTAGCCATAATTTTAATTGTAATAAGTATACTGGTCTAGTTTTGCTTGATGGTGGCTAAAGTATTCGACACAACTTGGTGTGAAGGTATCACGTATAAAATTATACAGTGTATATTTCCTTCTAATTTGGTACTTATAATTCATAGTTATTTAACCAATAGAACATTTTATGTAGTGGTAGATGATTCAAAATCGACTATGAAAACTTGTGCCGCAGGTGTTCCACAGGGTAGTATTTTGGGTCGGTTTTTATTCACATTGTTTCTCTACGATTTTACAAAATTGACAAACACGCAGGTTGCTTTATACGCGGATGATATAGCAATATTTTGCAGCTCTTACAAAACAACTGCTATTAAAAATCAATGTATGTCGCGTTTTAAAGTATTATCGCAAATGGCAAATCGAAATAAACGCATTAAAAACTGCCGTAATCTTTTTCACTCATCGTCGAACAATTTTGCCATCTGAACTTCTAGTCAATGATAAAGTTATAAATTGGTCAAATAGTGTAAGATTATTTGGGTGTTTTATTAGATAAACGGTTAACCTTCTCGGCGCATGTAAATTACGCAGGTCTAAAAACAAATAAAGCAGTAAGCGCAGTTTATCCGTTATTTAATCGTAAATCGTACCTTAACGTTAATAATAAGCTCAACATTCTGTGGTGACTTATGCTTGTCCCGCCTGGTCTTCTATCTCGAAGGCGAGCTTTAATAAATTACAATTAATACAAAATAGATGTTTAAGATGCGTATTAAGTGTCCCAAGGTATACCAGACTAGTGGACATGCATGAGATATTATTATTTTATTTTTTTTATAGTGCCGTGTTTAACTACTGAGGCTATTACGGCACTGGTGATTTAACAGTTAGATGTAGTAACTAAGGTTGGAAGAGGAAAGGAACTGTATAACTGAGGCAATAGTTGAAGAATTGTTGGAGAGAAAAGCAGATAGAGTACGCGGATGAATATTGTGCCGGTAAGGAAGGAGTGTAGGGCAGTATAGTAAAATATGGGTAAAAGAGGGGTTTGGGAGTCAACAGAAGGTACGTTGAAGAAGATGGTCATGAGAGAGTGATATATGACCAAGGCGGAGCCTGCTGAATGCTATATATTTGGAACGAGTTAAATTGACAGGAGAAGCCTACATTGGATTTGATGGCAAGAAGGAAGTTACGGTGGTATGAATTCCACATCTGTTGCCAGTTGTGGTGGAAGAAGTATTTGATGGCTGTGTTTAGTAATGGGAACTGCGAGGCTTTATAGGTTTTAGGGGAACATAGTTTAGAATGGGCTGCCCTATCAACTACTTCATTTCACAAAATCCCCTTATAACCTGAAACCCACAAGAGGGATACTGGATCTGTATCTTGTGATAATTTGTAAAGAAGAGATTGTATGCAATTAATTAGAGGGTTGTTTGATTTTGTGTTTTGGAGGGCTAATACAGCGGCAAGAGAGTCTGTAACGATTAAGGTTTTGGTGTCACTGGGATTTAGAAGTGCTGAAGACAGAAAAGTATACCGTATAATTCTGCATCATATATAGAGCAAGAATCATGCAGTCGTATTGGATAGCATAAATTGTTAACAGAGAATGCACATGCTGCAGGGCTATTAATAGAATGGGATAGGGATTTGGCGCCGTCAGTAAAACATAACAATGCTAGTAAATAGCTATTTATTAAGTTATTTGCGTTCATAATGAGCTCATGCTCGGCCATATTCTTATATGGCAGGAGGATTATATTAGTGTGTATATTCTCTTTCCAAGGGGGAGGAGTTGGATAATTTGAGTTAGTAATATTATACGTGCTGTAATTTATGTCGAAATCATTTAGAGTGACTGTAAGGCGAGGGATAGGATCAAATGGGAATTTGGGAGAAGAGTCATGTATAAGGATGGAATGGAGTATTAGTTTGAATGTTAGATATTCTCTATGACCATGTAGTAGGAATATCCCTAGTAAGGAACACATGCTCACCAAGAATTAGCCGGAGAGCAGAATGGTGTATGGGATCTAGGCATTGTAGTAGCTTTTGGGGTGCTATGGAATAAACTTCACAAATGATGGATTTGTAGAAATTTATTAGTATTTTGGTATGTAAGTTGTAGGATGGTTTGGAGAGATACTTGAGACTGTTTAATAATTTCAAACATTTAACTTTGAGCTGTGTTATATGAGATCGCCAGGTCAGCTATAGGTCAAAAAGAAGGCTTAATAATTTTATATTTTTTGAAGGACTTATGTGGGAAGGGAAGAGAGTAATGCTTCGTTTCCTGTAGAATATTATGAGGTACGTTTTTGAAGGGGGAATAATAGCCCATTTTCAATGGTACAATTTTCAAGACGGGTGAGTGTTTTTTGAATATGTTGGTGTGCAACTGGGGGGTTGTTGGATGAGAAGGAGATATTTATGTAATCAAAAAGTAATTGTAGGGATAATGGAGGTTGAATCAATGAACAAATGTCATTGATGTATAATAAAAAAAGGGTAACACTTAGGGGGGAACCTTGAGGTAGACCATTCGGGGTAGGCAGTGGAAAAGAAAAAGTATTCTGATCTTTAACTTGAGTTATCCTCTCCCGTAAGAAATTTGTGATGTATTTTAGCATGTTATATAGAAAAATGTTGAAAATAGCTTGGCTAAACAAGGCATCAAATCGAAAAACACTGGAGATGGCCATAACTAAGAGAAGGTTAATGAAGGAAAATTAATCAGTTCAACCGTGTAATTAGAGGAGATAAATATAAACTTTTGAAAAGTAGGTGGGAAGGAAAGTCAAGGAAACAAGAAACATGCTGGATGGATAACAGCAAGGAATGAACGAACACATGATCAATACAAAAACTCATACAAAAAGACAGAGAATGGAAGTTTTGATTGCCAACATACATGATCGGCAACGCTGTTCGCAGTAGGGCATATGAAGAAGAAGTTCACAACTCGCATTATTAGCGTGTATGTAAACAGAAATTAACGATTATAATGTGTTTTTTTTTGGTGTGCAGACGTGTTGATGCTACTTTTTTTTCTTCCTCGGTATGGCTGATGCAAAGTTAAAGTCGTCATAAAACACTGCCTGAATCCAAGTTATCGTGCTGATCCTTCGTAATATCCTCAAAGGTTCCAGCAAAAACTCTTTCCAGACAATCACAAACGATGTTCTCGATGGTTTGACTGTGCACGCACGTCTCAATGTTCGTGTGTATGTACGTGCCCATATACGAGTGTTTATGTCGGTTTAAATGTGCGTCGCGAATACGTACGTTATGTTTCTATATTTATGCATTTATTTATATGAGATTTTTGGTGTTAATGGATGTGCATAATTATCTATATACATTGTATGTACACTGTATTAACTTTACACGGTTGTATACGCTTCATGTTTACACATAAGTATAAACGTTTTTTTTAGCAAACAATCGTGAATACATTGTTAAAATTGTATATCATATTCAAATAAATTTGATTCCATTTAATTTTAGAAAGTGCTTCCTTCTCCATGTCTGTAATAAATAACACAATAATGGATAATGAAAAATTGATGTATTTGTTTTTAACGTGGAAATTTTGTGTAAACTACTAGGGTTAGATGCTCTCGTGGGTTTTTATTTCGGTTCTGGAGAGAATTGCATATATGTATACTTATATTATTGCAAATAAGTATTTTTTATATATTTTTTTTAATCTAATGATTGATAAAAGATATTATTGTGCTTATTGTTTTACGTTTGTATGCATGTCAGTATGTATGAGTACTTAGATAAAATGTCATGATTTAGTTAATTTTGATACAAGAGAATGGATCTGAAATTGTTTAGAATGAGTGAGCAGATGTAGAGTGTGGCTGTCAGCACAGATGGTAATTAACGATTAAACAATAAAATATATTTAAATTCTAATCCGTGTTAGCACATTTGTGCGCATACTAGAGATTTTGTAAATGTGAGTAGCATGTAATTTTTTCAATTTAAATTATTATTATTAATTTTTCATATATTATTTTGAAAATTCTATTAAATATAGGGATTTGATTTTAGTCGATTATTATTTTTATCATTAGTATATGTTATTCTTACTATTAATATGCTTTATCGTTTCAGTCACCTTATACTCTTTCCCCATGCTTCAGAACTAATGCTTCAATCGAATTTTCCACCACATTCGTTTAAAACTAGCTCCAAGTAATTTATTCTCGATCTTCGTAATTTATATAGACGTCGTTCGAGATCGAACCGATTTATTATCCTAATTCCATTTTAATTATTACTTTAATTTTAGTTATATATATATATATATATATATTTATTTATTTATTTATTTTTTAGAGAATATGAAAACATATGTCGCACCGTAGCTAAAGCGTTTTTGAAGCTGGGCTTGGAAAGGTATCATAGCGTTTGCATATTAGGTTATAATTCACCGGAATGGATTTATTCGGCTGTGGGCACGATTTTAGCTGGGTAAGAAAAATTATCGACTTTTTTTTGTTTGAAATAAAAACAAAAATGTTTCTATATTATTTTCATGAACCAAAATTTGTTTTTAAGGACTTACTATTGTATGCATATATATTTATTATAGTGTCGCATTCGTTATCGAACGTAGGATAACATGCCGACAGTTCTACGTCGGTCAAAAATTGCTCGGAACATACATCACTGATAGTAAATTATAAAATCCGACGGATTCTATAATTCCACGTTGTCTTTTTTTATTTTCTATTAATATCGTATGCATATCCAACATTATTTCCATAATGTCCATTTACCTTAGCATTTATTTTAAATTTGTTTAATATTTCTTCATGTAATAATAATAATATTATAATAATAACCTTTATTTAGCACAACTAAATTAACAATTTATAAATATCTGTTACAGCTAAAATCAATTTCTAACATTAATTTCGAATGTGGTCATACTAGGCCCTTTCGAGCGAAGGTCTCTCCCAATTTTTCCCAGTTGCGTTTGTTGTGTGCCAGCTTATACAAAGCGCTTCTGGAGTCCAGGAATTTTTTGAAGTCGTCATAACAACATGTAAACGGTCTCGGCTTTTTTCTCTTGCAGTACGCCAGGAAATTTCTTCATATATATATATATATATATATATAATATAAACAACAAAAAGTAATCTAATATTTATGTATAAAAAGATCACAAAACTTGTTGGCTATTAAGGTATTATCAAGTGTACATAAAAACATAAAATATAAAAATATGTACAATTAAAAAAGATGAGAAAAAGTATTAAAAAAAAACAAAAAAATTCATAAAAATTTTAAAAATTTTAGATGTACAATATTACAAAAAATAGTAAAATTAAAAACCAGTTATTTATAAAATAATCTAATAGTAAATGTGGGGTCAATCAGGTTTGATCAGTCTCCTTTTTATTTGTAATCAGTTGTTGTTGCCTGCATTTTACACACCTTGAAGTTTTTTTTACAGAAGTTGTGGAAGTGGTCTATTATTAAGAACGTATGCACTACTCTTATGCAGTGTTTCCGCCTTTATTTTTATATTTAACAATGATTTCAACTCAAATATATTAGTGTTATTTTCCTTAGGTTCTAAATCTATAAAGAAAAGAGGGACCGGCCCGTTTGTTTTTTTCTATCCTGAATGCTAAACAAATCCCTAACAATGTGACTATCAGCTAACGCCACTATAATGTCGTTCTTGTCAAATAATGGATGTAATTTTTTTATAATCACTCGATAGGCTCCTTCCTGTTTTATCTAAAATGTGTGGTATCCTAAAAGGAGTCTAATATTTTTATCGTTTTTCTATAATTTTCAACGTTTTCGACTGAAATTTCTATAGTGTTTTTATTTATAAATTTAAATATGCACTTATTCATGCCAATTAGCTTATGTGGTTTTTTATTTAATTCTGAGAGATGAAGGACGTTGCTAACAAATTATCGGTGTGGACGAATAATATTTTCATTAACTTGTTGGTAATTAGTCTGAGCTTCATCAATGACTTATCAGATCACTATTCACATGATTAGCTATAACCGAGAACTTATTTTGCTTTGGTATAGGATCACATTGTTTGTTTTTCTTTTTAAATATCATCGGGCTTGGATTTTCGCTTCCTTTGCGTTTATAATTAACAACAGACCAGTTAGAAGCACTTTTCACAGGGTTTGATTCGGATATGTCTCCATTTTTGTCGTTAGAAACAGCTAAACTGCCAACAATCGAGGGATTATTAATAAGTGGCGTTTGCGTGTAAGGTGTGGAGTGTAGCGTGTATATTTGCCTGTATGGAAGTTGACCGATGCTGTAATAGCACTGAGAAGAGGACGGACTCTGCATAATTGTTTGTATCAACGGCTGCTAGTAAAAGTGGGACAGATGAATTCAGAATACTATTTGTCATATCAACGGCGATAACAGCGGATACGCAAACTTGGATGGTGCGGAGGGAGTAAATTTAGCCGGTTCATTGCTATGTTGCATCATCACGTTCTACGTTTATGTACGTATGTAAAGAGGTTGAGTTGTGTCTACTTGAGTAGCTGTTGTCGTCGCCATAATCTCGAATGCGTGTGGGGATGTATGTGTTTGGTGTGTGCGTGTGTAATATAGTTGCATGAGTATCTAAATATATATGTATAATATTCGAATTTGAAATACGCCAATAAAAGAAAAGTATATAAATAAATAATACGAAATAAGTAAATAAATGAATATATAATATTTATGGAATAATAAATAAATGGTTCAATCTCACAAAATGACGAAATACGATGAAATTGAAAGTAAGAAGATGACGAGATTGTTTAAATGAACAATGAATAGATACGATGTGTAGACGCTGAACGCAACATGCTAGCGACCTATCCGATTCGCCTGTGAAATTGATGCTGAATGATTGTCTTCAATAATTGCCGTCTGAAAATCAACAGTAAACTGACCGTTTTCGGGTTTCGCTAACAGATCGCGAATTTACCAACAAACTCACGAATACGATCGTCAGCCCTTGCATCGATTATCTTAGTATTAAAATAACCGTCGCAATTTCAATTTCCTTGCATGGAAGCAAGTTTTGACGTATCTGACGACGCACCATACATATATACTGACTGTATTTCTGCATCATTCACATCATTATTTGTTGAAGACTATAGTACTTCTATCAAATTCTGTTTTTAGATCGATCATAAGTTTGAGATTTATGTTTTTTTTATCTGTTTACAATATAATTAATATTATCCAATATCAGAAAAACATCGACTCCTCAGTGTAAATTGTTTTAGTTTATAGCTGTTTGAGATTAAGGTGTAAAAAATACGCAAGCATCAACGGCTGAAGCGTATACTCATTGTATGATATACCCGCTACTGATGTAATTTTTTGTGTGTATATATATGTATGTGTAAAATTGGTTATTAGTCAATCGAATTTTAAGATACTTCACGTTCTCTAAAATCGTTTCTGCAAGTACAAAAATTGGAAAATTTGTATTTTTTAGAGGTTTCGAAGCCGGCATTTATCCGACAAGCAGCGTCGACGCTTGCTTATATTATCTAACGTTAAGCAGAGCTAACATCGTTGTGGTGGAAGATGATTTTCAATTACGTAAGATATTAACCTTTAAACACAAATTATCTTGTTTAAAGACTATCATCCAGTATAGCGGCAAACCGACCGTCGAAGGCGTATACGCTGTAAGTTTCGACTAAATATTATCGTTTATTACTTAGTTTTAAATTTTGCATTTACTTTTTTAAATTTCATTGTTAATTTGTTTAAATAATGTTATTTTGTTTTCTGAAACGATCAGACTTAATCGAACTATTTTCCAAAACCGAGTATACGAAAATTTTTTAACGAAGCAAGTCGTGGTATAGGAAAAATAAAAAATTATAAAAACAAAAAACGAATCGGAGTGAGGAAATAGTTAATTTAAGAAGGGGAACAGTACGAATAATCGGAAAATTAAAAATTGACGTCTCGCCGAAACTCCGAGTTAAGTAAAGAATGTCCGAATTTTAACTAGAAACAAAATCTGTCGTTAATAAGAGAACTGGATATAAATTAAGCGTCGTCAAGACCGTAAAGATATAATATGGAGATTATTCACATTATTCCGGAAAACAGTTTTATCCGAATAACTAGAGAGAAAAAAACAAGTAAGTTTAAACTTTTTTTAAACCGATATTTTGCATTGCATAATAAAACAAATAAAAGATACACAATGTTTTAGCTATATTAAACTGTCGGTAGTAGTGAATTATATTTCAGATACGAACGTTTTATCACCAGTCCCTGTCGCAGCTCTGCTACGATCTTCGTGTCCCGCAATTTTTGCTTAGTATATAATTATTTCTTCCCTGTTGAGTGCTTAAACGGTTAAATTTTACCTACCGTTTCCTTTTAAATCTAATGCTCTGTTATTCGGATTAGCGATCAGTTTGTAATAATCTAGGTATTTTTCTGTTCGCAGTTTAGACAACTTATACATCTTTCAAGAAAATCTTTATCTGTTTCGTTTACGCCGCTTCATTTCCTTTCGTAACTTGACTTATAGATAGCGCTGGATTATTATTATTTTGTTTACTTCTCTGTACACATTACAGTTTGCCACTGACGTGTTATTACATCTGTAATATTAAATAATTAACTAATTAAGCAATTAAGTGTCCATCATTGTTAGTCTGCGCCATCCTCTTGGAATCTTGCAAGCTAATTTTCTGTGTACAACTTATCTTCCCAGAATTTATTTTTCTCCGCCGATATTATTGACAACAGGAACTTTTATCGTACTCCAGTCCGTCTAAGCAATTCATCGTTGGTAATTTTCTCTCCCCTTTTCTTAGATACATTAATCATTTATTTTTTGAGGCTCCTTTTCTTCTTATATGGTTGCAGGATATCGTACAGGATTGCAATCAATTACGTTGGTTTTACTCTTCCCGATCGTCGTAATTGTGCTTATCTCTACGCCCGTTTTCTTTAATCTAGACAAAAGCTGCGTACTCTGCTATGAAGTTAGCTAGAGGCATGGACGATGTTCTAACGACCATCATCGTACTTACTCCGCACGTCGCCCCAACTAGCTTATATGCTGGTTACTATTTCACGCTTTCACTTTCGTTGTAATGTTTTTCGAAATGTAAGTTGACGATCCAATCAGAAGTACTTTAGATCTTTCCGTATAATACATTGTCGTAGAGTAGGATGTTTAGGTTTATCTTTGCAACTCGGTGTTGACATGAAAACGTTAGATTATACTCTTATTTTGATTAAGTTTGAATCTTCATTTCGTTAATGTTCAAATCATGCTCTAGGCTTTGTTTTATCCCTGTTGTATTCTGATATAGCGATAGTTGTATCGTCTGCGTGCATAAATTTACTGGGTCTTGTGGGTAGATCGGAGGTATACAAATTAAAGCGTAATAGTTCTAGATCCAATCTTCGTAGAATTAAATTTTCCAGCGGACTTTTCGTCTCTTCTATCACCGAGATTCAAGAAGAAAACAACGAAACAACCCTTTAAGCACTACCGGACGAACGTAATTTTCAGGATATTACAAATCAATGTTAAGGAAATCACTACGAACAAAAACAAAGATATTGATTTTACACTTACAGCAGCAATAGGCGACCTTAAACGTGCCATTGTAAGTTTAGTAAAAATAATATACACTAGAAATACACGAACATAGGAAATTAGCTGCGTCGCATATAAATAGTACCTTGACTGTTAGCATACTTTACGCGTAAAAATAAACGTACAATAGCTAGTCACGACGTTCGGCAACGAACAATACGACAATGATGATGATGATGATAGGAAATTAGGAATATGTGTTTGCAATGTGTTGACAACTAATATATATAAACCTCCTAAAGCTAAATAGAATAATAATATAATTAAATTATCGAGAAGAACCCTCGGGCATTAATGACAAGCAAGTTCAATTTATGGTCAAGTCATCTGGACTTACAGTTTGAAGTTTTTGCAAAAACTAACCTTGCCATTATTCAGAAGGCTCAGAATTAAATTATACAGTTGATTTTATAAATGCAAAGTGGTTTCAGCGAGATGACCACTTACAACGGGACTTAAAGAAGATTGATAAAGTTGTTCGTAACTTTACTTGTATATATAAAGTAGCATTGGGGTCCACATAAACGCAGAAGAGCAACAATTGTTGATTATTATTTAAAATGTGAATTTAAACACCCGAAACATCAAAGTATAAATAATGTAATAGAACATGTTAGGGTGTGTGTGTAATCATCATCGTTGTAATTCACTGATTAATGCCGTGACTAAATTGCGCGTTTTTGTTTTGCCCACAAAATGGGCTATCATTCAACGTACATGCAGATCCACATGTATATTACATTCTACAGGGTGGAATGCTAGTGTGGTCTGCGTGATAATTAACAGTTTCACGAGTATGTAAAATTCTAGATGGCGAGCTGAGAACCAACCGTCGATGTTAGTTTAATAGCCGAACGTTCTGGCAACTACATCAGCACGGAATATATATATATATATATATCTCTGTGTGTGTGTGTGTGTGTGTGTAAAATATTTAACAAATGCTAAATAAATTACTAACATTATCGGGTTTACATGTTGTTACACAGTGGGACGAAATTTTAGAGATTGGCAGAAACGGATCTGAAAATAATCTAGAACGTATATTGAAAACCATCGCTATCAATGAATGTTGTGCATTGACGTTCACGGTAAAAGAATATTATTTTTTTATCTTCTATTGAATTTACATTTTTTCGTATTCATGTAATTTCCGAGCGCATGTTTTTTTAGTTAATTTCCTAGCAATTTTTACATATATCCATACATATGCATATATATATATAAAATTATTATTATTATTATTATTATTCTAACTCACTCGATCATGAGTATGAGTGTCACTATCCAATTATTCTCGATGTTACTCTTAATGTTTGTGCCGCATATGCGAGACCAAACCAATTTGAAAATACGTTGCAAAATCGCACAGCGAACAATGAATTTTTGTCCTTCCGGCAATGTTGATCTGATGTTTCAATCTTCTTATCTTCCGATATATGACACGTTGATTTACAATGTCGTCTGTAAATAATCTCCATGCAGTTCTGTTTTTGGCCATGATCTCCCACGTTGCATCCTTTCTTCGATTAACTGCAGCTTTTTTAATTGTCCCAATGACTACATTTTTGTATCGTAATTTTGGACGACCGCAATGTCTTTTACCGTTTCTTAGTACTCCGAAAAACATACGTTTCGGAACGTCATTCATTCTTATTACTTGACCAATCCAGCTAAGTCTAGATTTCGCTAAATGCTGCTCAAATAAAAGTTAGCCATTTTTTCTCGGTGGATACATGATCTTTCCAGTTTATACGAAGGATTTGTCTCAATAATCTTAAATGGCAGACTTCTAACTTTTTGAGTTGTTTTATGTTTATAGGTCAGGTCTCTCCGCCATATAACATTGTCGGCAATATGATAGCTTTATATACGGTCATTTTAGTGCCCGTTGTTAAGTTTTTGTTTTTGAAAACTCATCTAAAGAATCTGCTATATTCCATCATTGTATTTCTTATTCTATACATAATTTCTTCATATAGACTACTATTGTTACTAATCATATTTCCCGAGTTTTTAAAATTTTTACTTTATTTAATTTATTTCCATTAATGTAATAGTTATCATTTGTAATTTGATTTTCCATAACTTCCATCTTGCTACAATTTATTGTTAATCCGAAATCATTATATCTTGCATGAAGTAAGTTAATTGCACGTTGCAGTTCTGTAGAGCTTTTACTTATAATTACACAATCGTCCGCATATTGCAAGTTTTGCAAGATGAACGTGTCTGTCCTGCTTTTAGCTTTAAATTTCGATAAGTTGTACAATCCGCCATCAAAACGATACTATATTTTAATTCCAGACGTTAAAGTATTTTGTTTATATACAAAATGAACCATATTCATTTATCCCATTGTTTTTCTGCAGATGATATAGAATAAGTTGCTGAATTTTGGAGACCAGTAGTTAATACTGTTGTAAATATGTTCAAAATCTCTTTATCTTTTAAGCGATCTATGTTATAAGTGACTTGTTTATATCTTTGTAGCCGCGGATGATACTTAATAGTAGGGCATCTAAATTTTGCTCTGATTAAGACATGGTATGTGTCTCCATCTGCACCTCTCATTGCACGAGTAATTAGACATTTACTTCTATTTCGTCGCTTTGTAATAACGTAATCTATTAAATGCAGATGCCCAGACCTGGGATGTGTCCACGATCCTTTATGTATATCTTTCAATTTAAAAAAAAAGTATTACTAATGATAAGATCATTCTGTACACAGAATTGCAGTAATCGTTCCCCCGTTACTATTTTCTTTCCCAATTTCATGTGCTCAAATAGTAGCGTTACAAACGTTTACATTTTTTCCCACGCGTGCATTAAAGTCACAAGTATAATAAGTCTTTTATTGATTTTAATTTTGGTCAACACTTCTTGAACGTCGTTATAGAACAAATCTTTTACTTCTTCAGAGTTATCTAGGTTGGCGCATATGCACAGATAATATCTAATGTAGGACTTTTAGTAAATTTTAATTCAACCACTTGTTGAACGCAAAAGCAAATATGCCTGAAGGTACTTGTCGCCGAGCAAATTCAAGCAAGGAAATAAATTACTGGTGTGCTGGCGGAGAGCTTCAGAAATCAACCTGGTCAATCGACAGAGATCTCCTGTGCTTCCTTTATAGAATCGCACTCTAAAGTGGAGGTAAAGTTTGCACTGTACAGCAGCACAGGGATGCAAACTCATCACCCAAGATGATATCATCCAGTACCCGACAAGTCGTACTTGTGCTTCTTGTGGGGAGTAGTGACTCTTAGCAAGAGTTTCACCCGTTGATTACCAACTCGTTTTCGGACCCGAGATAATGTTAGGTGATTAGTTTGGACATTTGACAGCTCCGCAACTCCTCAATTGCGCTATCAGATTATGTGGCTGAAAAGCTGCCTAGGTCTATGTTGGCTCGAGGAATGTGGAGGGCCTTTCAAAGTGAAATAAATTCACTGTGTGACGGCTTCGGTTCGATTAGATTCGGTCCAGTAGCAGCAGTTCTGTTTGTTTACGAATCCAGATAGCTGAAAATGAGCTTCATCGCTCATCAAAAGATTGTTTAAATCGATTTCTTTGTCTTCGATTTTTTAAAAGGGTTTAATTGTGCATGGTCGGTACCTTTAAATTCCTGAGTTATTATCAGTTTATGAGGATGAAATTTCAAATCATCCAGCAATATACGGCGAACAGTTAAACAAGCAGCATGACGAGCTCCGAATGTTCGCTACCCGATCACGATCGATGTTTGTGCGGTTACGAATGTTTTGTTTTTTTTTGTCCATTGCAGAAGCTGTCTCTCGAAAGTTTTCAACTCACCTCAAAATTTGCGCAGTGGTATAGGTTTACACCACGTAATTTTCAATTCTTTTCGAAACTTTGCATTATCGTGATCAATTCACGTCGAAAATAACGTTCCACCTAAAACACGCGCTTCTTCTCGTTATAGGGTGCCATGATAACTTAAACTAGAAATACACTAAACGGAAAAGATGATACGGTTAACGTTATAGCAGTGTTACCAAATGCGTTATTGTAAAAACAAAACCGTCCGTCTTCTATGGGTCACAATATATATATCTATTATATATATATAATGCGTGTGTGTATTTTACATCATTTAGGAACGTGATTTTGTTACAATGAACAAATTTTAACCAAATTATATTTTATTTCAATTCTTACTTATTTCTAACAAATAGTATTAAATTTTTATTCGTAGTCTGGAACAACTGGTTTACCAAAAGCCGTCATGCTGTCTCACGACAGTATACTAAATGGTGCGAGATATGGAAGTAGTGTTGTTGGTGGTACAATATGTAATAAGGTGATGTCTTATTTGCCTATGAATCACATTACATCTCAAGTAAAAATTCAAATTCATATATTACTTATAAGGATACATTTTAATTTTTAATTCCTATCGTATTTATTCGGTTGCTTATTATTCAGTAAAACTTTTAAAATCGTTTAACCGACTTAGATAAGGCTGTAGTTGTTTCAATGAAATATCATGTTTTTATACTTTCAAGCGCTTTCATAAAACAAGTAAACATTGCGTCATGTTTATGTATATCATTTGGCACGAGCTTTCAATGCCTCATAATTTCGAAATAATTTTCGTGGCTAAATTCTGTGCATCTGATTTACTTCATTATGTAATATGAGCGTACATAATTTTCAATATTTTTAACACGTTTCAATATTGCAATCATTGCACGTTTTAATCTGATCTCTTTAATACTAGAATGAAAACTTTTTGAGGTTTGTTTTGTATCATACCTTAAACGTCACAGATAAAGTTGTACACGCCTTTATCTAAAATTCCATTATTCAAAGCAATTTTTTTAAACAAAACTATTAAGGAAACAAATAGTATATAGAAAAACACTGTATGATGTTAGAATAAAGAATTACTACTAATATTTAAAAAAATTTAATACTTCATTTAAAATACTCTTTACGAATGTATATAATTAAAACTTACAACTCCAAAATTTTCATTCGTTGGAACATTATTTATTACACTTCTTATAAAACCTTTAAAAATATATTTGATCGTTAATAGACCTATTTTCGGGTGAAATTCTACTGGTAAAGTTTACAAAATAATTATTAATGAATACGCATATATACGAAAAAATCTATATTACAAAATTTTATTTGTGTGATTTTAGACATTATGCTTTAATCGAAAATGTAATATATATTTCCAGTTTTCATTACGAAGTAGAAATTACTTATTACCTAGTCGGTAGTTATCTTTCGTAAAATATTAATGGTTGACGGTCTCTTCTATCGTTCACATTGTAAGAAACCTCAAATTTAAAACTCATTTCTTTCCAAATTATCGATTATTTCAATGGCGGATAAACCGTTTTATCGAATAATGATGAAACTATTCGTAGTCAACCTAGATATTTGAAATCTTCACATTGTAATCATATAGATGAATTAGGAGCACTAATTAATAGTTGATATTTCTCATTCTAATGTTCTGCGTATTCATTTCAGCATCAATGAGAATACACTGATCTTTCAATAAATCGGAATTAATTTTCAATCGTGTGGAAAAATTTTATAACTTTTCTAGATCCTATCTTCTTATACTGTGAATGGCGATTTAACATTTTGATGATTAGAAAACTGTTAGTATCGTGAAAAAAAATTCGATGCGAATTGTATATATTGAAGTACTTAAATATGATAAAAGTTTATAAACTGTTCCCGCATAATTATTTTTCTCGTGAAATTTAAATCACTTAAAACTAAACAATAAAAAAATTAAATCACTTAAAACTAAACAATAAAAAAATTCACTCGATGTATACCGCTCGTCTATTTTAAAATTAGCCATTATAAATATTTTCAAAATAAAAATCAGCAACCATCTCATTTACGCGAAATCTGTTTAACGACTTGTATGAATGTCTCGCATTCGGTAGTTTTTCATTACACGAATTGTACCTAATGTTTCCTTAAAATCGCTTTAACGCGAAACAGTATAGCGATTTTTTTTATTTTTTTTTAAGGAATCGCGAGTAAGATATTTCACTTATCCCATATTTAATCACTTAATTTTAGGTATACCTAACTGTAAATTCAAAAATAACGAAATCTTATACTCAACTTCTTTGTTTCTGATTATTATACTTCATCGGCAGATCCATTATCGCTTGTAATTATGCTTATACATTATCGATAATATTTGCACAATAATTCTCGTCGATCTAAATTTTATTTTTATTATTAACGAGTACTTTTTTTTTACGCGAACGTGTTTGTTAACGATATTACTAAAATTTCTTTTATCGTCTGTTTTATTATTTGTACTTTTAAAATTGTACTTCGTTACACGATTTCACTCGCATATTTAAATATCGTGCCGGCTCATCAATTTTAATTTAGGGGAACAATATTTAACGGTACAAGTTTCATTGCAGCTGCGTTTATTTATGCTTCTGAAGCCTTTTGACAAGGCACGAAGATTTATTACATAAACTGAAGTCGCAACTTCCGTATAGTTTTTATTACAAAGTTCTTATATTCGTGACAAAACACTTTCAGGTACGTTGTGAACAAGCGCTTTCTGAAATCCATCCTATTTTCAGTGTTGGCTGTATGTTTCGTATACCGCAGATTTTCCGCTAATCGAGAACGTGCATGCGGCTACACTTTCGTGTGACACAGATCGTTGCAGAAAGCGCTAAATAAAGTAGATAACTGATTTAAAATATATAAAAGAAGTGTAAACTAGAACTAATTCGTCAAATAGGAAAGTTGTAGTTCCACCCGTTGAAATCGACAATGTAGTAATACCGATTCGTTGCGGTATTAGATTCTGTGTACGTACTTGGACAGTCGATTGACACGACGTCGTCGTATAGTTAAAAAGGGAAATGAACATGAAGACGGTAACAGTGCTCTGACATTTAACAATAAACGGCTGATACATACAGCTGCCGTTCGATCAATCTGGACCTACGGAATTAAACTGAGAGTTTGTGCTAAAGATACAAATATTAGAATAAAGAAAAATCACGAACGCACCACCCTAGTGCTTACATTTCGAACGTATCTTATATTATTATATTATAAAGCAGTATGCCCAGACGCATGCAGGTAGATTGTAAGAACGATCTTAACAACTTGGATAAACGCATCCTGTACACACTTCCAATGACGTGAAAAAATTAAAGCGCAGTAAACCGCCGTATCTAGTTTAGGGTCACAGCTATCCGTATAACAACTGGGTGCTTCTTCTCCACCTCACAGTTAAGAAACACCAAAAATATCGCTAAATAGTCACGCTTTGCCAGATTGTGAGTAAAAATTATATATATATATATATATATATATATATATATATATATATATATATATATATATATATATATAAATGAATTAGTTAGAGCTGTTTTTTCAATTGCATTTTTTGTACAATTATATTTGTTATCGCATTACTAATTCAGAGTAATTAACTGCTTCTTTGTAGTCAGTGATAAATAATACGGATACCTACAAAATATTATAAAATCTTTTGATAGTCCAAAAAAAAAAAAACAATTGTATGGACGTAATACGTATTACAGATTCGAAACTTATCTGTAAAGAACTTGTTCGGAATTGTCGGACTGTTGGATATCCGAATTATTTTTCTACGCCCGAATTTTTAATTTGTCGTATGCGAGCATACGTACTTAGCTAAATATATAAGGATAGCGAATTAAGATTTACCATATATAAATAAATGTTTCAGTTGACGGATATTTTTGTACCGATGATTAACGGTTCGAACGTGTATATTGCCGATAGAAATTGTTTAAAGGTATTTGTCATTATTTTATTATCCGCTTCTAGGTATATACCTATAGCGTAATAATTGCGTTAATGTTTTTTTTTTGTTTTTTTTTGGTAGATATCACATAAATCTATACAAAAATGTATCGTTACACGTAGTGGAGATAAATTTTTATTTTTCACGACTCGAGCATCCTAGAGGAATTCATTAAGAGACCTTACTTTAAAGTCAAACAGTGGTGTAGTTGTGCGTCCGCACCATGATGCAAAGGCCACAAGGCCTGGGGGCTATGCTTTCGATAATCAAGCCAGTCTGTCTATGCATGAAAAAAATCGTGAATGGTGCCTAAACAAAGTTTTAATATTGCCAAAAAAAAAAGACACTCCACATGCGTTTCTCGGATGAAATTAAATTTTAGATACATTCGGATATCAAAACTGAAGAACTACAAACAATCAGCTTCATAAAATTTAGTACACCCGAGTTTTATAACTAATAAATTCTTAATTCTCCTATTCAATCAACCTCTCTTAACCCAATTTTTTTTTTTTTTTTTTTTAAATTGTGGAATGCAGTGATTTTTTATCGATTTAATTAAAATTAGTTAAAATCACTAAACGTTAATTTTCTTGAAAAAATCACAAAGCTTTTCGGCAATTACGCCATTATCGAGTGATATTTAAATAAAAATAAAAATAAAGATTTAAAAAATACACCAAAATATAAATTTAAGATTTACAAGCATAAAATGAAGAATATATACTTAAAACAATCTGACAGTGACTGTGGTAAACAACACAATCAACTATTAGTAATATAAAATATATTTACAAAGCAGTAGCCTGAAAATAATTATCTTTTAAAAAATGGTTGAACAGTGAAAAAATATATTTTATAATAATCAAAAATTAAAGCCAGAAAATAATACAAATTTTTACAATATGTATATATATATATATATATATATATATATATATATATATATATATATATATATATATATATATATATATATATATTTAATACAGCCCTCTAGGCTATTACTAAGATACAATCTTAGCCATTTGGCTAAATAATTATCATCTTTAACTTAATGATTACTTAATGGTTAACTTAACCAATAAGTACAAAACGAATGTGGAGTACGTATCCCATTGGCATCCATTATACATAAATTTACATATTACAAGACTAAATGTATGGGGTGGCGACGAACAAGTCGTCTAATTGCATGTTTAATATGTTGATGTATTGGAGAGTAGTGATTTTATGAATTAACAAAACAAAATAAAATCGAAGTTAATCACTAAAAATTTTTTTATTATATCAGCGAAGCTTTTCGACTATAAAGTCATTAGGGAATAGTTTGATAATGACTTTATAATCGAAAAGCTTCGTTGATATAATAAAAAAATTTTCGTGATTAACTTTGATTTTATTTTGTTTTGTTAATTTTACAATATTTTTTTTTAAATTAATTCTTCCTCAAAATTTACCGTTGAATTTAATAAGTTATTTTTATCCATTTCTTTTATTATTTCCATTATTTCGAGTAGTTTTCTTTTTTTTTAAATGTTTTTCTGTATGCAAAATTTTATAATTTTGATTAATATTATTTATTTTGTGTTTGAATTCTATACAATGTTTTCAAATAATGATTTTTCATCATTATCTGCATATGAATTTAAGTGTTCTTTAAATCTTGTTACGAATTGTCTGTCTGTTTCTCTTATGTATTCTTTTTCACATTGATTACAATTTAATTTATATACTGCTGAATTTTTTAATATATTTCTATCTTCTATTTTGTTATTACTAATTGATTTTAATAATGTATTATTATGTCTTATTGCTAAATCAATGTTATATTTGTTAAATATTTTAATTATTTTATACGTATGACTTCCTACATAATTTATTTAACCTAAATAATTCTTTTCATCGTTTTCTGTATTCATATTGACTTTAACTTTATTCCATATTTGATCAACTATAATAGGGTTATATTTGTTACTTATTGCTTTTTTTTCTTTATTCAATTTATCACTGTTTTGTTAAAATTGATTTTGCTCTATTGATATGACTTCTTAAACTTTCTAATTTATTCATTTTGGATGAAATGATTCTTTTGGTATTATTATTATTTTTTCGTAATTATCGTGAAACTTTTCGACAGTTACGTCATTATCAAGCACGCACAATAAGGGTTGCATATAAATTAACTCTAATATCTATACAATGTGTATATTTGATCTACATTTAACTGGCCACAGGTAACTTACTATGAAATTTATTTCTACAATAACCATAATTTATAAAACAGAATCTCTTTGACAACATCTTAAAGGCAATAACTTCCCCAAATCCACAGTCAATCACTCATAACACCGGTATGTTGCCACCGCAGAAAAACAACCTGATTCACCGCAAATCATACTGAGGTTCATGGGAATGAACTAGTTGATAAAGCTGCCAGGGAAGCTACATTTTTGCCAATTCCAGATGTTCCAGTTCCAGCGCCTCACCTAAAAGATACTTCTTAAATAGGCTTCTTACACTATGCCAGAGGAACTGACGTCACAAAACAACAAACTATGGCAAATCAAACCTTTGATCGATCCTTGGATAACTTTGCTTACAAACTATCGTTCTTAAATGTTTCTTTTTGATTTTATTTTTTTTTAACACGTCAAACAAATGACTATAAAAGACAAATGACATTTTAATTTGTGTAGAATTTTTATTTTACATTAATCGAAATATTCTATCGACTATTTTTCTTTTAGACTACTCTAGTCGACAACTTGAGATCTAGTCGTCCTTCTTTTCTGGTCGGTGTTCCGAGAGTATGGGAAAAGTTGAAAGACGAATTAACGCGTTACGAATCCGGTTGCAGTTTCTTAAGAAGACGAATTATATCTTTAGCTAAGCAAGTAGCTTTAGCCCATCATAAGGAACCGGATAAAAGGTTACGTATTTAAATCAGTGCTGAAAATGTACTTAAAAATAAAATTCGAATCGAAAACTTTATTTAAAAAATATCTAAAAATTTTAAATATAAAAAAAAACAACAGCGATATAAATTAATTATATTCTTCTATTACTGCTTTTCATCTTTACTAAAGATTGTAATAGTACCGTACAAATAAGGGTACGGGAGGACTAAAGTCACCTTCCATTGTTACGGAAGACCATACATTGCCTAACGCACTCTTACTCTTTATCCCTCCATAGGTTCAGCATTTACGTTATATTTTTTAAACTCCATGATTATCGGTTTCCCGTTGTCATCCACCTGATTTTCTGTCAGGGTTTACTCCTGTAGCCGAAAACCAGTTTTGAGACATTAGATACTCTCCTACTCGCTCTAGATTGGAATTTATGAATCCGAATAATTATATTACATTATAAAAATAATTCTCCCTACGAAGGCTACATATATTAAGCTTTCGGAATTTTCTTATCAATTATATAAAATTCCGGTTTTAATAATACACGCTTCTTTCTAACCCGATGTCCTATTACTGATCCGTCTAGTTATAGAGGAGTGGCGTAAGCTGAAATAGTAAATAATCAAGCTCATTCTGCGTTACATTCAACACTTTATAAACGGCCATTTTATTGTCCCTGTATCCAGCTACGCTCTTAAATATATATTTTATTATAATTGTAATTCATTAGTATAAAGGTACAGAGAACTAATATGTTTTTAATAATAGTGTTTGTCGGTCTAAGTGTCTGTTGTAACAGAAGAACAGCGTATTAGAAAATTATAAGCGGTTTGGGTGATAGTTCTTTGTAAAATGTGCTTATAATAATGGGGTGGTAAAGAGATGAAAACGTGATCTCCTTTTCGGCACCAAGATGTAATATACGAGTACAACTTAGGAGATAGATGAGAGATAATTGAGAGATTACGAGTGCTATAAGCAGAATATTTAAAGGATAGCGATGTACACGTTCAAATATTAGAAACACTTAGTGGTAATTAAGATTAATATGAATATTTATGTGCTATTTTTTAGCAATACGGTAATTGATGGTTTCAAATTATATATAGTAACAGATACGAGATTATTACGGATACTAATGTAATTGTTGTTAACAAAACAGAGTATGTAGGATACCTAAGTATATAGTAGTTATATTGAAGTATTAATAAAGAAGTTTAAGTTATTATAGTAAAAAATTGCGAGGTGGTTAGAACCCACGAAATAAATGTGATTTGACGGTTGGGTTGGTTGTGTATTATATGGAGTATAGTTAGTTGCTAGTCTTAAACTTTGTAAACATTGTCAATTCCGTATACAACCGAAGACTCTTAGAACTAGTTTTTATTATTGTAGTTGCGAAGGGGTGCGTGGTATTGATAGTGAATTGAAGATGAAGATCAGAGAATTGTGGACATTGAAACGTAAAACGTTCAACGTTTTCTTCGACAACAGGGACGCATAACTTGCTGAAAAGGTTGCTTGCAAGATAGAACCTACGTAGATAGGAGTCAATCTTGTCATGCCCAGAGAGCACCTGTGCATTGTAAAAGTTTATATTTAAGTTTTTCGTTTCATCTAGACCTTACGGAAGAACATATTAGTCGCATACGTCACTTTTGTATGATTATTTTTTCGTATCCCTCTTTCTCGTTCCTCTTGGGAGATCCTTCACTATGCCCCGTAAATAAATTGGGACCTTGTATCCATCCGCTATCATCAAATTTTCTACTTTCTTTCCAAGAAAAATTTAATTGTTTCTAAAAAAAAAAACATTATGTACCCACCATCAATCTGATTAAATATATCTAAATACAATATATATGGTACAACGATAACCACTGCGGTGCACACGTCACTTTAATCTGTTAAAAAATAAAATAAAATGAATAGAAAGAAAAACCAACGGAAGTTACAAAACTAGTTAATATTTTGACCTTTCATGTGTTTCTGTTCTAAGCGAAGGTTATAAGTTAAGTTAGATTTGAGGTTTTTTCATTTATTATTCATTGTTAATAAAATTTTGTTTTAAGTTTAATTATACAACAATTTAATTTGGTTCGGTGATGTTGTAACACTTCCTAAAATTTGAATAACAATCTCTAGACCTAGTGGTATTCAACGGCTACTTAATAATCAGAACTAACGATATTAAATTTTTACATAAAAATATCGAATAATCTTTATCAAATATTAATATTGAGGAAAATTTATAAATTTAAATTAAAATTAGTGTTATACAATAAGGGGGACTTATTTATATATATATATATATATATATATATATATATATATATATATATATATATATACATGTATGTATTTTTTTCCTTTTTCTTCTTTAGAATACTGAATAATAAATTCATGTAATATATTAATAACTTTTAAGCCTTATAAGAATAAAATATCAAAAGTACTGTACTATAGCAGTAATTTTGAAATATATAAATGATAGAGTGGAATTAAAACATTGTAATAAAGCCACGGATTAATTTTTGCTAACAACAGTTCTGGAGAGATATTTTTGATTTCTTATTTAGAACGAATTACTAGTATCTTCGAAAAAAATCTACAAATTTTACCCAATATTTGACGAATAAAACGTGTTGATTTGATTACGTTCATTCTCGGATTATTTTATAAATAACTGTTTTTTCGCTTTAATATATATTAATATTGCACATCTAAATTAAGTATTTTATAATTTTATTTTGTTTTTCACTTTTTTTTTTTTTTGACGTAGAGAGGACGGATGGTTTTGTTTTTTGAATAGCGCAGTTTAAATGCTACAACGCAAACCGCGTACTTCAAGTTTAGTGTACACACGAGAGATTCGTTTTTATTCAGTTTCAGTTTTCGTGGCATCTTATGACGTTGGTTTGGGTGAATTTCATGGCTAGAAACATTCGAAGTGCGGTATTTTGTATCATATCAAGTTTATTGAGCAGGCGTGGGTTTGCAGAGGCATATATAATGGAACCATAGTTCAGTTTAGAACGAATAAGGATATAGTAGATGCGGAGTAACGTAGAATTTCTAAGTCCAAATGACTTATTACTCGTGATTTTGATGATATTGAAAAATGGAAGGTATGAATGCTTCATTGCCAGAATATGACTTTTCCAGGTTGACCAGGTTAGTCTCGAGTCAAAATGTAATCCAAGGAATGTGTATTCCTTCGCCTGCTGTATCTTTGATTTATTTATTGTTAAATTTAAGTGTATCGAGTCTGATCGTTTTCTGATAAAAATAATATATTTTGTTTTTTGCAGAGACAGAGCTGTTGGTCGGTAGATGAGTTCCGTTCATGTAGATTGTGTACACACTTTTGTAAGAATATCTGAGCATATTGGATGCCAGCCGAATGTAAAGTGATTTTTAAATCGTCTGTAAAGAGTCTGGCTTAAATGGGAGGAGGAGTGAACTCGGTAACACTATTCATCAGTATGGGAAAACAATATACGCTTAAAACGTTGCCTTGCTGTACACCATTTCAAATAATGAAGTCAGAGGGAGTAATTAACTTCACCTTGAAAGAACGGCTGGAGGGGAAGTTTTTAATGAACCATATTAATCGACCTTTTATGCCTATCTCTACCAGAAACTGAATAATTTTGAATCTTCAGGCAGTGTCATATGTCTTATGGATGTCAAGGAATATAATAGATATTGATTTTTATTAAATGTGTTTAGTGTTTCTTGCAAGTTATTTTTGGTTATCGATAGTATTAAATTTCCTACGAAGATATGAACGTGCTTTCGCATTTTTGTTGTGTTGAACAATCGAATCAAAACGAGTCGATAAGTAATCATCTTATTATTCGGTAAGTTTTGTTCTTTATCAAAAGTCGCTATCTCCTTCTAACAACAGATTAGATAAGCGGGAATTTTAACCTCCTATTTTCATAGTTTGCATTTTATTATCGGAATTATCGATAAATATTATATATTAACTCCATAAAGCCACTCGAAATATTTTAAAATCAGTATAGCAATTTAAGCTACAAAAAATTCACAAAATGAAGAAAATTAAACTACTACTCAAACTGGATTTCCCTCAAGCGAACCAGGCTACAAACAAAACCAAAAGTTTTAACCCCAACCATCTCTATACAATAGCCAAAACCTAGTCAAGCTAATGCATCGAAACTGCAATCATTTACAACCACATTGAAAATAATCAAAAGGAAAAAAATACAATAAATATCAATGATGCTTTCAACTTCCCTACACAAGAACAAGCCATTGTTTTTCCAATTATGGATGAATTTACTAACGAAGAATATTTTACGAAAGTGAGTAAATATGTACTATCGTCTAAAATTACCTTCTTATCGCGTATGTCTAACAACAGGATGTGCTTTTATTTTGATGGAAGAATTCATCTAGAAGCATGGAAAAATAAAAATAAATAATGTAGTAATAAATATCCGACCGTTAATAAGTCCGGCTAGAAAATGATTGTGTCTAATGTATCGCCGATCATACCACATTATTGAAAAGATACTAGCGGAGGAGATTAATTTGAACTTAACGTCCCCTATGTCATTCATAAAAGCAGGGTATCATTAACCAATATACCAATACATCTACAGCTTCAGATCCGCAGTATTCTATACATAAGATAATAAACAATTGTACACCTGACTCACAACTAATAAATTATAATAGAAAAAAACTATAGAATATTCTTATCTACAGATAAAAACTTAATATGTTTTTCATGCAAAAAAAAAAAAACAAGACACTAAGCAAAAAATTGTCCATCACTAACTAAAAATGAACAGATTTTACTGCGGAGAACAAACGGGAACCTGAAATTACCACTGACAAAGAACAGTTAAAATGTCCAGCTCCATCCATTACAGGGTCATCATCGGAATCTAAAAATTTAATCACAGAACGAAAGGAAAATATGGAGTTCTTAGAATTACTAATCCAGTAGTTGATCTTAAAGGTATAGTAAATATCCCCACAACGGTAATAACCAAATTAGCTAACATAGATAAAACGACTAAAGACTGAAGAATGTTTAACACATTTAAATTTAAACAGAGAAGAAATTGATAAAATACACACAGAAAGATGCATTTAAAGAAGCTTACCCCAATATGTGTCCGATTACTACAAATGAATCCGTAAAAATAAAGATAAAATCAAACTTACAAACAAGTACACAAACGACATACAAGGAATTATAAATGTGACATAAGAAATTCAACCTTACCTAAATAAAGATTCAAAGCAGACTATCACATGGTTTTTGAAAAGGTTAAAAGCTTAAGTCGAATTACAAAATGCATCAAAAATGGATTTTAAGGAGGACAGTTTGGAAAAATTGTCAATTAATTTGGAAGAATCCTAAATAACTGTCCTTCAAACAACATGATGAATATCGAACTCTCACATGGTTTTTGAAACGGTTAAAAACTGAAGTCGAATTACAAAATGCATAAAAAAAAAAGTATTCTAAGGAGGTCAGTTTGTAAAACTTGTCTAATCTGTTGGAAGAATCCTAAATAACTGTCGTTCGAGTGACATGATAAATATAATATCGTGGAATATAAATATTATCAAATCCAAACTTCTATTTTTACACTAGAACCCACTCAACAGGTATATTAATTATAGTGTAAATACTAGGTAAGAAATGTACTCATAGCATCGTACTGCGTATAGTACGTTATACTTCGTCACTAGTATTTTAATACCGGTTTAAAATTACGCGCTGTTACACATACCATGTTGTCATACTGACGGTAGACGCACTAGTAGAAAAAGTTGTGATATTTACGCGACCGCAAACATTTCATCGCTAAAAATCTCTCTTATATTTAAGAAATGAGATGCGACTAGTATTTAATTATCTGCAATAGGTGTTACTTATTCCTAAAAAATATCTGGTGCATGTATACGTCTCACCTTTACTCAACGCCTTCTCTTTCAATACTCGATACGTCTCTATGCTTATATCGTGACGAATATGGTCTTCCTCTTGTTATCTCGCCACGTATCGGAGGTCGTTCTATTATTAGATATCCGTTATTTCTTAATACCATCCAGCCACATCTAACTGTTATTATGTTCGTTAACCATCTTTTTTTATCGATGTTTTGGAGTACTCGCGTATTCTTTATTCTATCTGACCGTTTAATTTTCGTATTTTTCTGCAACATCGTATTTCTAACATCTTCTAACTTCCAAAAGAGTCGTACAAGCTAAAAAAAAATAAGTAGAAAAAATTATACTAAATTAATATTTACGCATTTTTCGAACGATTTATACAAACCGATTATTGATTAAAAATCGAATCGTAATAAAATATAAAATCATTTTTTTTTCACCAAATTTTACAATATTTGCGATTGAAACGTGCGTCGATTTGACCGTATTAGTTATCGGATTATTTTATATTTTCACTTTAATATATTTGTTTTATTTTACATTTAAATCAAGTATTTTCTGATAATACTTTTTTATTATTTTTTTTTAATTTTTTTTTGTTTTGTTTTTATAATAAATCGTATATGTATATTATATTTTTATACTTCATTGCTACGCCGGTCTTTTTAAATATAAAATTAATATTTTAATTGCTTTTTTGCGTTATTTATTTTTGTAAAAAAAAATATTCTACATTGATTATCGTCTTGGTTACAGTTATCCTCATAATTCTACTCTGTACAATGTTTTTCGCAATACGGTATACAAATCAATGAAAAGCGTCGTCGGATTAGACAATTGTCGTCAGCAAATAATAACCAGCGCTCTTTATTTACCAGAAACCGCGAATTATTTCGCCAGTCTGGATGCTCCGCTAATCGACGTAAATATTCGATTTTCCGTTATTAATTTTTTTTTGTTATTACTATGCGAGCGAAAATTTTTCTTTTTTGCTGTAATTTTAGAGGATGATCTCCGACGACGTTATACTCTACTTGGTATTTTCTGCCATATGCAATATACCTCGCTATATCCACTGCCATCACTGAAAAACAAAAAACTTTCTAATGCGTTTCGATTCTCTTTTTCTATTATCTGCTTCAACTGTAACTCTACCAAATTACACCCTTGAATCTCTTATACCGTAACCCTAATCTTAATACAATCTTATTATGAGTCCCAAGGCAAGCAGGTTTTCCACAAAATGAACTAGCAGACAAAATAGCTAAAGAAGCAGCCACTATTCTACCATATCCATTAACTCCTGTATACACGAATCTGATGCAATCGCTTCCATCAAACACAAAACAAATAAAACCTTTTGTGATCTATGGAATGTTATTCCTACAACAAATCACCTTAGAGCTATCCGTTCTCATCCTTTTCCTTGGAGATCTTTTTTACACAGTAGGAAGGAACAGATTTCGTATCTCGTCATTCGTCATACTGCATTGACTCTTGGCTACATTATAAATAAAAAAGATAATACAGATTCACCATTGCGCGCCCACTGCGTCCAGGCACCCTTAACACTCCGACGTTTATTACTCGAGTGTCCGCAATACTTCACATACCGATCTCAAAATTTCAATTGCAATTCACTACAAGAAGTTTTAACCGATAACCCGATTGTAGTAAAAGCTGTTCTTCAATTTCTCCGAATATAGATATGATCAACTTTATATAATATCCAATAATTACTTTCGAGTGCTCCTGGTCATAGCAGCGATCTATGGTACTCGCAAAAAAAAATCTATTAAAAAAAACATTTTTTTTTTTGTTTGGTCGTCCAAAAACGTTCAGATAAAATGTCATAAAAGGATATATTTATACGTTATATCGTTCTTTTTAGATATACGGTATGTCCGAATCTAGTGGAACGATCGCCGTCGGAAGGGTACGAGACGACATGATGCAAGTGAAAATTTTAAATCCGGATTGCGACGGTAACGGCGAGGTTTGTAAAAATATTGCTTTTTTTCTTAAAAATTTTATTTATCTTTAAATAAAAAAAAAAAAGTAGTTAACGGAAAGTATTCGAAACTAACGACTACATTACTGAGACGAGTTTAAGACGAATTTGGGAGTCTCAATTCAAACGTTAAAACGAATAACCACTTTAAAATTTAATAATATATAATAATAAATTATTACAAAAAATAATAATAATCTAATTTAGTTTATTTTGTCGAGCGTAATAAATAACTGTAAATATTCGTTAATCAATTGCCAGTAAAGACGTGTGTGTAGCTGAGCTAAAATAAGTAACAAAATTAAAGTATACACGATGATATTCTGAAATCGAGATCACTCCATTTGCACACGAGATTCAAAACTGTGGCAATACAACTAATCATCGAGAAACCTCATCAACCTATATTACACCCAACCAATCCCAAGTGTATACCCGAGTCGGCATCAGTTTTTACAGCAGAACTTCTTGCAATCTACAAAGCTTCAAAATACATATCTAAACAAGCGCAACCAAATAAATATATAATATGCACAGATTCGTATAGCGCTCTCCAACATATTCATCAAAAATACATAATTCACAGTCTTATCTCCAAGAACGATGAACTCGTTCCTCTATAGACACCAGCTTATTCAAGTATAGCCAGGAATGAAAACATTGACAGAATAGTTAAAACGTCTCCTACAATGTAAAAACAATAAAATCAACGTACATTACCGATTTATATACCGTCTTTAAATAAACAAAACGTCATATCAAAATTTCTGGGAAACCAAATGTACACATACACACTTGTATCAAATTAAGTCGCGATTAGGAAACTGAAAAACAACAGGCCAGAAAGAGAGAAAACTAGAGAAAACGTTAGCCTACAGGACGCACGTTACTTACTTCACAACACCCTTTCAACGGGGACCCCACCCCACTGCACCAATCTGCCATGAATGCAATCCGCAATTAATGTACAAAATACAATCTAAATTATGACACAGTAAAAGCAATATTCGAAGATAACCCGAACAAAGTTAAAAATCTTTAACAGTATCTTACAGACACTAATCTAATGAATAATTTATAACCGTCTTTAAGACGCAAATGATCTCGGTAATTGAGCGCCTATAATAAAATAATTTTAAACGAATAAAATAAAAATTAGCCTAGTTACACTCGCATCTAAAAAAAATTCACTACAAGTTATAAAAACCAGATTGGAAATATATATATATATATAATCATGCATCGATGATGCACAATATGGTTTTAGAAGAGGGTATTCAACAAGGGATGTGATTGCAGTATTACGAACTATCGGAGAAAGAATAATATCCTTAAACGGTAAAATATATGTACGCTACATCGATTATATCGAAGCATTTGATACTGATAGTGTAGAATGGAATCAATTATTTAAAATATTGAAAATGGTAAATATTCCGGTGAAAATGATAACGTTAATGGCAAAATGGAGGGACAAATTGTATAAAGCAATAAAAATTATCAAATGTGTACACCAAGGTCCCTACTATCACAGGCGCTTTTCAATATTTACTCTGAATTTATAACAAATGAAACATTAGAAGGAATTCAAGAAGGTGTCAAAATTGATCATAAAGTTCACGCGCATGACTAAGCCCTGGGACTAGAAAAAATGGTAAAAAGATTAAACTGTGTAGCAAGAAAATATGGAATGGATCTAAATATCGAAAAAACAAAGGTAACGTGTATCAGCAAAAATCTGGTGGAAATTAACATATCAGTCAATGAGAAGAAATTAGAACAAGTGGGGTTCTCTAGAACATATAATAACGGAGAATGTATATTAGGGATTGCAATGGCGAAAGTGGAATTCGTGAGAAAAGGCGTGTAATTTCGCAGAACACGCTCAGCATTGAGCTGCGTAAGCGTATAGTTAAGTCGTATGCTTAGGATATATCATGTGTTAAGACACAATAGCCTAATAAAAGGCATTATAGAAAGAAAACTACCCATGCGCAGACGAAAAGGAAGACCACACACTGGTAGATACAATCCAGAAAGAAGCAAATGTTAATACCTACGCAGAACTAAAAAGACGGACAGCGGATAGGAAAATGTGAAGGATTTGGATGACTGAAACATCAATCGATTGACAATATCACAATTTGACAAATTCCGTCTCAATTAGTATCATCTGATTATAACCCAATACAGTTTACTACTAATATTCTGTCCACGTATAATATACCGCGATACAATTTTTCGCCGAAACGAACTGAATTGGATTTAAAATGTATAACAGCAATATATTGGCGTCAATTTATAAAGATAAAAGAAAATATAACAATACCGATTACAAACATTGTGTACCGGTAACATTTTACCGCGAAAGTAAGAATATAAATAGTAAAAGTAAACGAAAGGTTAATAAACACTGCGGGAAAAAAGCAAAGAAAATCCTTCCCATACAAAAATAAACAATTTTCCTTAATAACTAATTACTAACAATTAATATTGGAACTTAAAACTGCTAAAATATATTGTTCGCTTATTCAGTTCTTAAATTAATACCGTATTAAAAAATAGAAAAACGGGTTAGGTTTCGAGTGTACTTACTTAGTATAAGGGGTTAATATGAATAAATATGTTAATTATAATTTATTAGCGCATAATGTTATGTTTAAGTCGTCTGTGTTAATATTTGGAATACACGAAACGAAGTTGTCTGGAATCCTAGCCGGTAATCGAGGAGACGAGTTCGTTGTTTTGGTATGAGCATTTATTTCAGTCGATATAGAACAGAATCCTTAAAGTAGGGCAGGAGCTTCGTGCATGTTGTCAATTGTCGCGTTAAAAATGCATCTGACGCATCTATTTCGAATGATTTGTAATTTATTAAATCAGTCTTTGATATCCAGGCTGGACAAGCGTAACAAAGTAGTGGACGGATTAATACTTTAAAGGGGGATACAAACACGCTCGTATTAACGATTATTTTAAAATCAGTCTCAGATATAGACGTGTACATTTCAATATCTACAAAGTACAATAAAAGATGCTGCCGATTTTAACGTATGAGAAGCTTAATTCCACTATATAGACCCATTTCGAATGAAATAACCATACTTATTAAATTGAAAAATTATTTTCGCAAAAAAAAAATCAAAATCCCACGTCTACCGGTAACCGGCAGTATGCAAGAATTTACAATTCCTTACATATTAAGTGTAGATCGCTCGCTCAAAGAAATGGTTGGTGAGACAAGTTCCTCAGTAACCTTTCAAACAACAGCCTTTGAAAAGTCAACAAGTATTTTCGTCGTATACATCTTCCACCTATCTGTTCGCCTTCTAGCACAAAAATGATTATGTTTATACAAATATAGCCGAAATGCTGGAAGTTCATTTTGAAAAAGTTCGCAGACAAAATCATTATTATCTATCCACATCAAATCGTATCAGAATAGGTAAATAACCTAACCTCACCTTTCCTTTCCTTTTAATTCAATCGAGTTTGTATCACCCGAAAAGATACTTAAACATATAGAACTTTTAAAACAAAGACCGTTAATCAACTATGACGAGGTCTCCGTTAAAAATAATTAAATAACTTCCCAGAAAAACAATCGTTGCACTTACAGGACTTTTTAATATATTTTATTACGTATTGCCTACTTCCGCCTTGAAAAACATTGATAGTCGCACCACTTCCTAAGTCAAGTAAGTAAGAAAATCTGGCCGATAAATCTATTACCAAATATAAGCAAAATTTTTGAATACGTTATTCTTATTAAGTTAAAGAATCACACAGATACTAATAACCCCTTACAGAACTACTCAAAATTGTATACTACCGCACAATTCACCAAGCTTCGGTCAACTTCAAGCAAATATACTCGCTACTTACACGCAAACGCCTCTTATTAATAATCCCTCGATTGTTGGATAAACATGAAATTCAAAAACATTTACTGGAATTTGTTTTGTATTTCTTTCTCTCGCAAAAAATCGAAAGTCATATCAAATATATAAACCTACTTTACTTGTTATTTTTATAAACGCGCATCTAAAGTATTACGGATATACAGTGAACTCGTGATTATCCGGTTTATCGTAAAAAAAGAATGACTAAATGAGAAAAATGCAATTTCTCATTCTTCGTGATCGTAAAATATGTATCGATATACGACAAGAAATGAACAACCAGAAGCAAAGACGCATTAGAGAATTTTTTAAGCAGTAAATGTTAAAATGAATATTCCAGTTCGATGTTATATACAGAGGCAAATGTGTAAGTCATTTTTATATTTGTGTGCTGATGTTAAGTTTTTCTTTAATAAAAAGCCATTTTCGAATTATCCGTGCGAACTATTCCGGAGATTAACACCGAGATAACCGAAGGTTCACTGTAGTTTATTTATTTATTTATTTTATTTTTACTCACTTTATTTTTATACGTACAATATAATAACGAACAGCGTTATTCAGTGATGGCAAACGTATGTAAAATAATAATAATAAAAGTCGAAAAGACTTAAGAAAGAACTAAATATAAAATAATGAATTAATTCGGAAAATTAAAGTATAAATAAACTGATTCATTTTAAGTACTTAAACATTAACCGAATTAGAAGAAGAAGAAATTTTATTCATATAAATAAAAGTTATAAACTATTTCACAATATAAATTATCGGTACACCGGCTCGTAGGCCTTAATGTAAAGTTCTTATAAATACAATAATAAAAGATACACTTGCATTTATGTATACATTAAATATTAATTTATGCTGGGAAAAACAAAGAAAAAACCCAATTACAGAAAAAAAAGAAAGGAGAGGAAACACACATTCAGTTATAATATCGATATGAATTTATTTTATACTTATTTTAACGTAATAGTTGACACTTTTATGACAAAAAGTTATGTTTCAGACGCTTGTGTTTATATTTTTTATATCTTAGTGATTCGTAATTATAGTTAGATATTGCTTTGAGACGGGTTACTTTCACATTTAAGAAAAAATTTACTTGCGAGTAGCGATATTCTTTTCACTATGAAAGTTCAAAATTTCATGCATTAATTAGATCTTTGTGTACTTGGGCAAATTTAATATGATTCGGCAGCAGTCATTCCGTATTAATTGTATTTTTTGATATGTAGTTTTAGGCACGTAGTTCCATACGGGATAACCGTAGGTTAGTAGTGGTTCAATAATTGACTTATAAATAATGTAATTGATTTCGAATATTTAGTTTGAATCTTTTATCGAATATAGGGAACAGTGTAAACATTCTTGCTCTAGTTTTATTAACGCTATAATTAATGCGTTTCTCAAAAGTTAATTTTTTATCGAGTATAACGCCTAGGTATTTAATGTTTTCTTCCCATCGTATGGTTGTGTTATTCGATGTAATTTCAGGTTTGACAGATAGCCTTCTTTTAGAGA
Source organism: Coronaproctus castanopsis (assembly GCA_032883995.1). NCBI lineage: Eukaryota > Metazoa > Arthropoda > Insecta > Hemiptera > Monophlebidae > Coronaproctus > Coronaproctus castanopsis. The sequence continues at coordinate 20,664,496 of CM065053.1, read as the reverse complement.
ATAATATAGCCTCCGTTTTAACAACATTTACAGCTAATTGTCATTTGTTCAGAATTCATTGATCATTATAATCGTTTGTTGCAATCTATTAGTTATAACTCTGAAGGACGAAGTTAATAATGCAATGTCATCGGCATATAATTAAATTAGCGAGATATAGTATAACGAATAAAGTTTTCGGAATTTACATATTGATATAATAAGTCAACAAACGTACAAATATGTAAATAAATATTTATACGTAATTGCATTATACATACATATACTCACGCGCAAACATATATACACACACACGTATCTTCTTCTCCTTTCTTCGAATTGGCCAGCTACTATGGACCACATAAAATATCTTCACAATGACTGTTTGTTCCTCTTTGTTTCAATTCAGTATTTCTTCGTTGCTTCGCTGTGTTTATCCATTCCTTTCATCTGTCCATTTAACGCCAGTTTTCTTCTTCATTTTTTCTTCAAACTCTAGAAAATATTTGCTTCTGAACCTGCACCTATTCATAGTGTCTTCTTCCGGTGACATTAATTTGCTCGAAATCTTTCTTAACTCCCCGGAACCAGTCAATTTGTGTTCTAGGGTTTTTATCGAAATATTCGAAAATTCTTGTTAAGCGTTCAGTCTCCGTTAATGACCATAATAGCTAAATCTTTTTTTTCATCGTTATGAGCATTTGTATATATATATATATATATATATATAAACATTTACAGATGCCCATAATAATAATAATAATAATACTGAAGGGCTTTCTCGAATCAAACTTGCTCATACTGTGTACGTACACATTTTTTTTTTTGTAAATTGACTCGATTAAATTAGAGAAATATTTCAATAATTAGATATATTGCTACGGCAGAGGAGTTTGTATGGGTTATCTAGAGGAGGAACAGAAAACGGTGGAAACCATCGAAGAAGACGGTTGGATGCATACCGGCGATATCGGAACTATAAATGAAAAAGGCGAATTAAAAATTACCGGACGAATAAAAGTACGTAGACTCAGTAATTAATATGACAATAATAATTATAATTGAATTTAATTCAATTCATTTTAAAATATTTCAAAATTACATTGTATAGAATAATACACAAAAGATTTCCACGGATGCGCAAGTCGCGGATAACATAATAATTTTTTTTATTTTATTAATAAAATTAATATACTATACTCTTAGCACCGTTAACTGTTTACATTACTAAACACCAAAAAACAAATTAAATCGCCATACCGAAATTTCTTATATACATGCATTCTATAACTATACAGTACCCGTTTTACATTATTGCATATACGTATTCCACCTTTAGACATAAATATACAAACACACACACTCATTTACACATAAGGGGAAAACACACACTTATAAAGATAGAAAAAAAAGGCATAATCCACATACACACGTACATATATACCTAACACTGGAATATAAATTAGCGTACATTTACTCGGTACACACATCACACAACTACAAAATGTGCACATTTATGCAAAAAGAAAAACGAAATACTTATTATCGTACTTACGTATGAAAGATGATTAATAACACACTCCAAAAGTACATATAAAAATGAAACACAATCGACTATTAATTAATAAATCACTAATCAAATAAATAAATTCTTAATTATATTTAAGAAACTGTATAATAATAATAACCGAATTAATTATAAGAAGGGCATAACATTATATAAATGTATAGTGTTGCCCAACATACTTTACGGCAGTATTATATACGTAGATATGCTAAAAATTAAAAGATTCCAGAATATGTTAAAAATTTATCAGCGAACTATTGCAATAAAAATGATTAAATCTTACCGACCGATTATCTAAGTAGGAAGTATTGTTATTGTAGGTATTAAACCATTATGTTATGAAATACAAAAACACATTCACATATTTTTAATTAAAAACAATATAAATATATATCGCGAATTTAATGATGTACGGTATCAACAATCTTATTTCATATATGAAGAAAAACTATTAAATCTTAAACAGTTTAATTTTGTTTTAGATAAGTATTATAATAATAAATTTCAAACATAGTGGAATGAATGTAACGGTATAGCTATAAATAAAAAACGTCATGGACAAAAAAAAAACACGGTTCGTATAAACACATCGATCGAGTTCGGGCAGCGATCATTGGAGTCTGTCATGCTGCTTCTTTAAACCTGTCAAGAGAATCTGTTCACCATATATTGCTGGAGCACTTGAAATTTCATCCTTATAAACTGCTAATAACTCAGGAATTTAAAAGCACCGACCATGAACAACGAAAACTTTTTAATGACACGTTGCCGAAAAAAATCGAAGACGAAGAGATCGATTTAAACAAGCTTTTGACGAGCGATGAAGCTCATTTTCAGCTATCCGGATTCGTAAATAAACAAAACTGCCGCTACTGGCCCGAATTCAATCGAACAGAAGCATCACACAGCGAAAGTGTCTGGTTTGGACTGGCGAAATGGGAAATAGTGGGGCCTTATTTTTTCACTGATACTGTCGCTATGTCGAGATGATAAACTCGTTTTTGTTTCCCTCACGCTCGCAGTTCTGAAGGAAGCGTTTGGCAAGCGCATATTTTGGCGTCACACGCATTTCGTTCGGTTACCATGCTCGACAAATTTGACAGCTCCATATTTTTTGTGGGGATACCTTAAAAGTCTTATTTACGAAGTCCACGAGATTTGAAAGACCTGAAAACTCAGATTTCTGAAGAAATTTCAAAAATTCAATGATCTCTGCTCGAAAAAATGTTCGAAAATTTTGTAAAAAGACTGAATGAATGTATTGTTGCAAATAGCGTTCATCTGAACGATATTGTGTTCCACAAATGATTGTAATCTAATCTTTCGAATTTCTATTTTTAAATACAAAACGAAAATAATAACAAATCGTTATTTTCATTTGACGAGAAAAATAATATACGTTTAATTTTGTTCTTCGAAAATTATTATTAATAATAATAATAATAATAAACTAAAGTTGATTTTGTTTAAGGAACTGGTAATAACCGCTGGGGGAGAAAATGTACTGGCACCCTTAATTGAAGATGCATTAAAAAGTAAAGTGCCGATAATCAGTAATGCCGTGCTAATCGGAGATAGAAAGAAATATCTGACGATACTCATTACATTAAAAGTACGTATATTATGTATATAATATACTTTATATATTTGTCTAGAATTATTTTCGGTGAAAACCACGTCCTGATTATTCAAATAATTTAACGTTTCGAATGGACTTACACCACTCATCATCAGAAGTGAGTTCGTTTCTGATGATGAGTGGTAAGTCCATTCGAAACGTTAAATTATTTGAATAATCAGGACGTGGTTTTCACCGAAAATAATTCTAGACAAATGGAAAACAACCACGAAAGTTTTAATAAATATATACTATATATATATTATATATATATATATATATATATATATATATATATATATATATATATATATGTATTTATTTATCATACGCGCATATAGATTTCAACACAATAATGACATCCACCGAGACATAATAATTCCAATGGTCATCCATGAAATTACCAGGTTTTGCTTGCTAAAAAGACTGGGAAAGCACACTATTGTCGAAGCCATACAGTCCCTGGATAATTCGGAGTATTTAAAACGACTTAAACGTAGGAAGCAATATGACTTTGTGAAGTAATGAATAAATCAGAGTCACTTCGTCGAAAGTGTAACTCTTCTCACATGCTATCAATTCGTCATCGTTATTGTCAGACACTACACATAGTCATCACAATAATCTTAATAATAATAATAATATAAAAAAGGAAATTATTAATATGTTTATTTTTTCAATAATAATCATCAAATCGTTTCTATCGAGTCAAGCGATTGCACATACCTAATTGCATTATTCGGTCTCGAAAATGTCCTTTGACAGTGTTTTATCGGCTAAATAGGTAATTAACAAAAGATATGTTAAAATCGCTAAACTTTTTTTGATAAAAAATATATATATATACGTTATAAAAATATATATTAATTTAGATAGACACAATTTATAAAAATAACAAAATAAAAGAAAAGAAACAGTATTTATAAAATAATCGACAACGTTCATATGCCCCACATTATACCAGCAATACAGCTCTAAGTATACTGACGATATTAAGCAATTATATTTGTAACCTGCTCCTTAACGAAAATTTACAGTTTCTTAATGCAGTTATTAAGGAAGTAATCTTTAGAGTTACATCTATTGAATTTTGTTGGATTCTTAGTCACTCCGGATTTAAACTTAATGAAACGGCGAATGTTGCTGCTAAACAGACTTCCTTGTCAGGCATTCCACCTCATCAGATCTACGCTCTAAAAATCAGATAAACTATCACAATTCTTGGTATAAATATTGGAAATCCTCAAACAAAAATAGATATTTGAACATTATTCAGTCACATCTTTCGGTATTTCCATGGTATGCTCGTATCCAATATCTATCCCCTTAACAATTTTACAGTTTTGTTATAATAATTTGTAAAGACACATGCGTCATTCCCATATGGAGTTAAATTTTTCAAACGTAAATAATCAGAATGCACTAGTCATATTTCCATAAATATTTCCTGGAAGATATAAATCACCTTCTTTTTAATTGTTCTCAATTTAATTATAATTAACAATATTTTTTAATAAACTGATATCTTTCTTGTTTTCCCTTCATATTCCCTACACATAAAGTACTATTTCTTATTTTCTCTTTATATTTTAAGGTGCAATATTATTATTTAAAATTATAATTTAGCATGTAATACTTAAATTGGAATCCACTGACTACGAAGATTTAAAAAAAAAAAAAAACCTGATAGTCAATGTGGTAAACAACACAATATAAAATATATACATAAATATAACGCAATATTAAAAATAAACAATAACTTTTGTCTAATATAAAAATTAATTAATTTTATAACATACTTCTTAGAACTAATTCTTCGTTAAAAATTTATCATTGAATTCAATAAATTATTTTTTACCTATTTTATTAATTCCATTTTTTTTTTCTGGTAGATTTTTCTTTTTATATAATGTTTTTCTGTATGTAAAATTTTATAATTTTTCTAATCTAATCGATTTTATGTTTTAATTCTTTACACTGTTTTCCAAATAATTATTTTTCATCATTGACTTTATATATGAATTTAAATGTTATTGCGAATTGCTTGTCTGTTTTCCACCGTATCATTTTTCCCATTGATTGCGATTTAATTTATTACTCCTGAATTTTTAAGCAACTCTCGAAGGACCTATCAATTCAAGTGTTTTCAATCAAAATGCGATAACCACGAATGTTCAGGACAAATCAGAAAATTACAAATCTTAAATTTACATCAATACATCAACTAGCGCTGTAGACAACGAAAATGTGTACAAAACAAGCTATATAGAAAACGAACATTCAAATATTCATTAACCCTTTCATACCACACATAGACCCCACAAAGACAAACAAATTTTCGGGGTTCTAGATGATCAAAAGTACAATTAAAATATTTTTAACGTGTTTTTTTTTAAAAGTTAATTACGATGTATTCGAAAAAAAGTACGTACACAATGGGCATAGTCAGTAAATTATGGTGAAAGTATTCTTAAAAAAATGTTGGTCAACCACACTGGACGTACAATTTGTAAGATATTCGAACTAGAAAATAGTATATTCAAAAGTATAAATTGGGCATGAAAGGGTTAATGAAAGCTAGTGCCTATTATCGCAGTTACGAGTGGAAAGTATTGTTATATAGAAAAAAATTGACGCAATATTTAACCGGAATTCCCGTGGACACGTGTAGGAATAAACCACATTTTGAAATAGACCAGTTTATTACTAGTGTAATTAACTGTTACGTTGAACATGACAGAGTAAATTGATACATATATTTTTTTTTAAGTGCCGTCTCCGTATCGGAAATAGGGGATTACATACATATTTTATTGTACAGTGTAAGTAGCGTACAAGGTAATCATAATATGGTGTTAGCGTAGATAGCCACACATACACACACCCGAGAGAACTAATTGTAATCGTTTTGTTGTCACAAACAATGCAGCCCTGCCTGTTTTTGTAGTGTACTCTATTACCGCGCGTATGGTGTTGTACATGTTGGTTTGCCATTGCGTTCCACGCGATAATAATATTAGGATTATTTATTTCCACTCAGACCACTAACTATCAATATCTCCTGTTTTATTTATTACCTCATTTTTTTTTTCTAACTCAGTTTGAAATTCAGCTAACATTTTTTGATTAGTTTCAACTTGTTCAGTACTCCATCTTTGACTTTCTTTAGTTTTTGATTTAGGATTAATTTACATCTAGCGGCCAGTAACCTGTGGTCCGTGTTGCAGTCTGCACTAGGATATGTGTGACGGTTCTTAATCGCATTTCTATATCTCTTTTTTACTAAAATATAATATATCTGATTTACGGTAGAGACCTCCACGCGGTGCTCCTGGAAACGACAACAATTGTTGATCGGCTAACTCTACCTCCTAGATGTTGAGAATAACAGATGCTCATATTGGAAAGTTTAGAAATAGTCCTTTTAAGGACTCCCGCAATGATAACGACATTAAAAACTCTTTATATATGAGTAAAGGATTTTTCAAAATACTAAGCTTAAATATAGAAGGTCTATCCCAGAGCAAAACAGATTGTATTGCACGGATAATTCAAGAACACAATATAGATATAATTACGCTGCAAGAAACTCATACCATCTCTGATGAAGATATAACGCGAAGAGGAAATTTGGTCGGTTTTAAAATAGCTGCACATATCCCACATAGAAAATATGGTATAGCAACATACGTCCGTAATGATCTTCAATCAATCACGAGGATAATTCAAACATCAGATCGGAATAACATATTTTTCATAGTAATTAAAATATCGAACACGACTATAACGAATGTTTATAAACCCCCTAATGTTAAGTGGAAAACCAAAATACTTCCAATATTTAAACATCCTTCGATCTATATTGGTGATTACAATAGCCACTCAACAAACTGGGGATACGCCAATGAAGATGAAAACGGAAAGATGCTTAATAATTGGATAGAGTTAAACAATATGGAACTGATCTATAATGCAAAAGACAATGGAACTTTTAGATCCACAAGATGGAACAAGACATATGGTATTGTTTCTACAAACGACATGGTAGACTGTATTGATAAACCTCAAAGGATAACACTGGATGCTTTTCCACACAACCAACATCGGCCAGTTATGTTAACAATCTCACCTGGCATACCAGTGATAAACTCAGTTCCAAAAAAGAGATGGAACTTCAAGAAGGCCAACTGGGATAATTTCAGGGATCATATCGAAAATGCACTAAAAAATATTACCCCCCTCTCTTAAAAACTACAACTCATTCCACCGTGCAGTTAAAGATGCAGACAGATATAGTATACCTCGTGGTTTTAGGAAAGAGTATATTCCAGGTTTGTCAGCCGAATGCAAACAGTTACTGCACAAGTTTAGACATACACAAGAAAAGGAGACGGCAGAAATACTACTTACAAAACTGAATAGCGAAAGACGACAAAAATGGATCAATACAGTTGAAAACATCAATTTCACACATAGTAGTCGGAAGGTATGGAATCTTCTTAGAATATTAGGGACAGATCCGGTGAACACGCGTAAAATTCAGGCTCAATTAAAACCTGATAGAATAGCTACAAGACTCTTAAAATTAAGTAAATACAAAATGAATAAGGAAGTATCCTCAGAAATTAAGAAACAATTGTATAACCTCAAGAGAATCCTAACACCACATAATATATTTTCAAAAAATATTGAAATTAATGAGTTAGAAGCAGCATTAAAATCTACCAAGAGTGGCAAGGCCGCTGGCCTAGACGGAATTTACCCAGAATTTATGAAGAATTTGGGAGAAACAGCAAAAAGATTCATTATCACTATTTATAATGAAATATTAGATGGCGGCCAATTGCCCAGGGATTTCAAAAAAGCAAAGGTAATTGCTATTAAAAAGCCGGGAAAAAATGGGAACGACCCGGCGGAATATCGACCGATATCTCTACTATCTATCCCGTATAAGAACGAATTATATACAACAGAATATCCACAGAAATCGAAAAATACCTACCTGTCGAGCAAGCCGGTTTTCGTACTAACAGATCTTGTGTTGATCAAGTAGCTGCATTAACACAATTTATCGAAAATGGTTTCCAGAAAAACCTAAAAACAGCGGTTGTTTTCCTAGACCTTACAGCCGCATACGATACAGTTTTGAGACATATTTTGTTGATTAAGTTGTCAAAATTAATACCTTGTTCCAAAATTATAAATTTACTAAACAGAATGTTGGCTGATCGTTTCTTTCGCGTGTTCCTCGGAGATAAAAGTAGCAGATGGCGAAGAATAAACAACGGTTTACCTCAAGGTTCCATTTTGGCACCACTGCTTTTTAATGTATATCTTCAAGATTTTCCAAACATACTGAATAGTACCGTATTTCAGTACGCTGATGATATTGCAATTGCAGTGCAAGATAACAATATTGCCGAATGTCAAAGGAAGTTACAGACGGAATTAAACATAATAAGTGCATATATGGGCAAATGTAATTTACGACCAAATCCGAACAAAACTGAAGTTGCCCTATTCCACCTTAATAATAGGCTAGTAAATACACAACTAAATCTGACAATAGATGGAACGCAACTTAATAACACGAAGAATCCAAAATATTTAGGAATAACGTTAGATCGTTCGCTCACGTACAAAACACACCTAACTAACCTAAGCCAGAAAATTATAACACGCGTAAATATCATAAGAAGATTAGCTGGTACGTCGTGGGGATCAACAGCTAAGACTTTGCGCATATCCGCTTTATCATTAGTTTATACAGCCGCGGAATTTTGCTCGCCGATGTGGATGAACAGTTGTTATGTGCGGAAAGTGGACGTTCAGCTTAACGAAGTAATGCGTATTATCTCAGCAACGATACGTAGCACACCAACTGCATGGCTTCCAGTTCTTACGAACATTCAACCGCCTCATATTCGAAGAACCGACTCGTTGAAAAAGAACTCAGCAAAATTTAAAGAAAATGAAAATTTACTAATTACAAAATTTATAAGAGAAGCTCCTAAAGTTAGATTAAAATCTAGGAAATACCCATGGACAACTTTGGATCAAGCACGATTTGCATTCGATTGGAAAGAACAATGGACCAAGGAATGGAATTCGGTGCGTAATTCGTTCATAAATGGATCCCTCGTCGAAAACCCTTCGGAGCAACCTCTAGGAATGGAACTTCGGCGAAAGGAGTGGCGACTCTTGAACAGAATCCGAACTGGTCATGGTAGATGCGGTCACCTTCTGCAGAAGTGGGGTATTTCTGATTTCGGCTAGTTGCTGTTGCGGACATCCCAAGCAAACGATAAAACACATCGTCGAAGAATGCGAAGTATACTCGGAAAATGGGATTACCGTTGAAGATGTACATCATCTGCGCGGCGGGAGTTTAGACTGGCTTTCCCTTTTAGAGCTCGATCTATAAATCAACATCATACGATACGATACGATATCATCAGGGTTTGACCAAATCGTCATTCATTGAAACCGTGTACTGCATATTATAAATTGAAACTTTTCAGCAAATTCTATGAATCTTTTTCCTCTATCATTTTTGTTCCCTAATCCATGTATTCCTGTTGTTTTTCCACACCCACGATTTCCCACTTTGGCGTTGAAATCTCCCAATATAAATATGAACTCATTATTTTTCGTGTTTGTTAGTACTTCTTCCAAATTACTGGAGAATGTTTCTATTTCATCAGTATTACTCCCAGCTGTTGGTGCATACACTTGTATCACGTTAATTGTTTTAGGTTGGCTTTCAATTTTCATTAATATTATACACTCTGATTTTGATAAAATACCGTTTACTAATCTACTTAGTTTCTTTTTCAACAAAATTCCCACACCATATTCATGTTTATCTTTTCTGAATATATGAATCATAATTATTATTCGCATTTATTTTATCGCATCCTATCCAACTCGTTCCGCTGATTCCTAAAATATCAATTTTTAACCTTTCTACTCTTAATGTTACATTTGCTAATTTACCTTCTTGATATAAAGATCTTACATTCCAGGTTGCAATACTGATGTTATTACGTGTAATCCGTTCTGTATTCTCATGTTTTTCACTGTTATTGGTTTTAGTATTATTTTTATCTCTTGAACTTGAACTTGGCTTTATCTCAATTCCTATATTGTTATTCCATGATAATTCTCCAACGTGTTTGTCCTCTTCTGCAGAGTGCTGTACCAACGAGGGCACGGGAGGACATGAATCAATCTGTATTGTTACAGAAGACCGCCTATTGCCTGATGCACTCTTTCGAGTGTATCTCATAGGTGCAGCATTTAAATTATTATCTTGACACGCCATCTTTATCGAGAAATATATGCAGTGGTGGTTTCCCTTTGCCTTCTACTGGATTTTCTATCGGGGTTCACTCCCCCAGCAGAAAGGTCCATAGTCTGCGTTTATTAATGCGGTAAAAGCTTAACGGTATTTAATGGTAGGAACACCTTCGGCAAGTGAACCTTCCTCCGTTTTCCTATCAGCGCTATGTTGTGAGTTCTGATTTAGCTTTCAAAAGGTTATTCTAGTTACAATAACCTGTGCCGCGCAGGGCGTATATATATATATTTATACTTATTATTTTCTGATGATAATTTTTTCGTCGTTTATCGTATTCGACCTCGGTACCTTCCGTGTAGAAGGCCGTGCTCTAGCCACTAGGCTATCCCGACGGCTACATGATTATTATTAATCTAAATTAAAGTGCCAAGGAACTAACACTAGCGACACGATGAAAAACAAGTTAAATCAAAGAGTAGAAACGAGACATGCGTAAGAACATGACTTTGAATAGAAGAAGAACTGGTGAGTGCAGGTTGAGAGACAATCTAAGTGAGGAGTACAAAGGACAGTCCTTGAGGATACGGGAGACGGAAATGGTGCTGAAGTTCTGTTTATCAGATGTGAATGGGTGAGCGCAGATTTAATTTAAGTTTATATATACATATATGTGTATGTGTATTATATATATATATGTATCATCTCGTGATCAGTTGTTATTATTATTGTTATTATTAATAGTATTGTTATTATTATTATTAATATTATTTATTTAAAAAAATAGTAATAATAAAACTTTACAGAGCGAAATGGATCCAGCAACTGGAATTCCTCTGGATGAGTTATCCCAAGATACGAAAGAATGGTATCGATCTTTAGGATGTGATTACAATACCGTCACTGAAATCGTAGAAAATAAACACGAACGAGTAATTTATTTTGTATACGTTGCTCATTATCATTCTTTAATTACGTTAAATTCTACGTAGTTATCTATGTAATGGGTTTTAATAATGGTATGCGATTCATATCTAAATATATTTTCCGAAGAAAACAATATTTTACCAAAAAATGAAGGGAAAAAAAGCGAGTGAAGCTCCGTCGCTCAGGTGCAATTTTATATATATTATTATTATTGATCGATTACCCCCGCAGGATGTCGTGATCATTACTCTGCTGATAACTATAATCCAACCAAACCTCTAGCTCGGTGACAGCACACCTGTACATTTAATCCGGTTATTATTGGATTTCATCGAACCATCGTGCTACGTTATGTTTACCATTGTAACCTGCAACAACCGGACGCTCCATTCCATTTTCTTTCTGCATAAGATATCCAAAAAATTGCATATTATGAATGATTAAACAATTGTTTGCGCTTCCAGATTTTTTTCAGTACAGTAACGTTATATATATTTGTCTTCCACGGTATTCTGAGGACCCTTCTCCAACACCACATTTGAAAATTGTCTATTCGATTCAGTGTTGTCTTTTTTAATGTCCATTTTTCTTCTGCGTATAATTAAATTGAAAAATCAAGCGTATGGACTAACTTTAGCAGCCGTTTGTGCTCTTTGTAACGATGATCATCCCACTAATTACAAAGAATACTCTGTTTATATCGAAATTTCTAAGAGAAAGAGCAAAAATTCCTTTGTCAATAGTCCTCATCGTGCAAATTCTGCGGAGATCTCCTCTACACGGAATTCCGCAAGATGCCGATGTAGTAGACAATATTAAACAACCTTTGCCATCGGTATTTACTCCTCAAAAGTTGCAAAGTAAATGCAACAAGCCTCAAGTGTCGTGTTCAACCATGACCGCTACTTTTCTTAATATTTCACACGTTGGAATAGACCATGACTATACTGCTGATATCTGCACATCACACCAACAACTTCTTATGCTCAACAACTTTTGTTCGGCGGCCTTTATAGACATCAGCCAGGCATTTGATCGTGTATGGCACGCTGGTTTACTGCTTAAGATTAAACTCACATTATTGCACACGTATTTCAATTTCTTCTAGTCATATTTAGCGAACAGTTATTTTCAAATGAAACATGGTGAACATCCAACTTTCACTCCATTTATGCAGGTGTACCACAGAAATTTAAGCCCGCTTGTTTACCTCATGTACACTCATGTCATGCCACTTCAGGAAGGTGGCGACATTTGTTGACACAGTTTTCGTATCAAAAAGCCTGTCCGACCCTCTGCGATCTAGCTTAGACTATTTCCGGAACTGGATCCGTAAGTGGGGAATCAATATCAATATTTCTAAATCGGTGCAGGTGACTCACGACTAGACGCGACAACTGTCCTCCTGTTTACTTTGATGGATCTCTACGCAAAAGACAAATACCTTGGAATGTGATTAGGCCGCCGCTTGTGCTGGAAAGATTATATTCTGAAGAGAAGTAAGGAACTAAAACTCAGGTTCAACAAGATGTATTGGCTTTTAGGAAGGAAATCTGAACTTTCTCTGAGTTCTAATGTTGGTACTTTATAACACTATGCCCAAATCAGTATAGACTTACGGACTACAATTATGGGGAACTGCTTGCAGTTCAGGAATTAAAATTATTCAGCGATTGCAATCTAAGGTACCGAGATTCTTAGTTAACGCACTCTGGTACATTCGAAATGATCATTTTCACAAAGATATGAAGGTACCAGAGGTCAAAGATAAAATACGAATGTACAGCGCTCGGTATCTACGAAGGCTAGATAGGCGCTTTAATCCGGTTATTAATTTTCTAGGTATAGTGGCGAAGTCATGCGAATCAATCGGCTAACTCCCCTCGATCTCCCACACAATATTCGTTGACTGGTAGTGATAGTATGGAATGTCGCCAGTGAGCGATCGTTCCACACGCGTCATGCCCCGTTAGTATCACAATTGTTTATTAGCTGTTTTAACTACTAATTTTATTTTGATGCATATTTTTGTAGAACCATTTTTCCATATCTTTTTTAGTTAAAACATGCTCCTGCGAACGATTTGTATTCGACGTTTCACTTCTTCTGAACCACCTTTACTATCTATCAAGGATCTTAGATACATAAATTTATCCACTATTTTATGCCCAAAACTTCATGTCCTTCCATGTGCATTACATTTACTCTATCTATTACCATTCTCTTTGTTTTATCATTATTTATACCAAAGTCATATGAAAGACCAAAAACCCTTAGTTTCTCTACACTTCTCTAATTTCATCAAGGTACGCCGCGGTCAATGTTATATCATCTACATATCGCAGATTCGAGTATTTATACCGTTCTATGGATCTCTTCCATTAATCAAACACCTTTCACATGATATGTTCAGGATAAATGGAATGGATGACAAAATACGCCCTCAAAACCTTTTCCTCGTATAATATTTTATAGTTCTTTGTCAATTCTACGATGTTATTATTATTTTCATATAAACTTTGGATCAGATTAACCATATGTTTGGGTGCTTCCATTTTTAAAAGCACGGACCATAGCTTACTCCAAATACGTTGATGCTTTATTAAAACAAAACAAAATATAGAACTACTGGTATTTCATGTTCACGAGCCCTTTCTATTATTAGTCTTAGATTCATTATTTGTACGCGGGTGCCATGTTCTTTCATGAGATCCACTTTCTTTACGGCGATTTGATCGTCCAATAATCCACAAATCCGATTTTTTAGTACATATGCATTATTTTACTTGTATGCGGAATAAGTCAATTTTGATTTTTCCTTTTTTTAAAAACGTGGCTGAAATATATAGATTTGCACTAGTCTTTCGGCCATTTTCCAGACTTCCCAATGAAATTACGTAACGAATTAATTCCTTTTAGGCCTGCTACTCTTGTCAACTTTATGACTTCAGTCGGTATTCAGTCTATTCCAACCGACTTGTTGTTTCTTAAATATTTTATCGCTTATGCTATCACGGCTTTCAGAATATCTGATTTCTGGCAATCTACCTGTTCTCTTATCAGTATGCCTGTGTAATCATATAACTTTTGGCAATAGTTCCTCCACAACATTCCAACTTCGTGACGGTTACTAATTAATTATTTTTGTTTATTCTCAACAATATATATATATATGTGTGTGTGCGTGTGTGTATGTATGTTCGTATTTCGTTTCTTGAAGTATTTTATAATTTTATAATGAAGTAGGTACGTTAATCATGTTATATATTCTCCGAAAACTTTTACATTTATGAAAATAATATTCTTCTTCTGGCGCCGTATCCTCGATGGATGTTGGCGATTATCCCTGTGGCTTCCAATCTGTTGGCTAATTTCCGCAATAAGGTTTAAAATAATATTAATAGTAATAATTAGAAATTTAACGTTTATACGTAATTAATAATTATCTTGCGATGTAGGTGTATCAAGCTATACAGGATGGAATTAATCGTACAAACGAAGAAGCCTTATCGAACGCTCAGAAAGTTCAAAAATTCCGCATTTTACAGCGAGATTTCTCAATGGCTACCGATGAATTAAGTAATAATCGTGATTTTTCGTTTACTTAATAATCTATTATATATGTTTATTTTATTTCTATACAAACCGAGGCCGAACTAGAGATTAAACGGCCGTCGTCGTGTTGGCAGTATAATTTCGATAGAAAAGCGGGACTTAATTTAAATATAAAAATAAAATTAATATAAAAGCGAGTCTGCTACCTGGTTTTATTGTCACTTTATGTCGACTACGTTTTGGAAAAAATCGGCTACCGGCTACACTTTTTCAAATGCATCTTGTTGCTTCTCCGTTCTGTTCACATCCTTCAGATATCCACTGTATCGCAGACGCAAATCACATTTTCCTGGAGTGCTCATATTACCGCTCCACTCGTTTCTCCTTCTATAATCACCTCATATCTCTAAATGTTCCTTTCCCTGTCAATATTCCTTTCTTACTTTCCACACGTAACATGCACATATACATATGTTTATATAGGTTTATTGTTAATTGTAACATACCCATATAGTTAAAATTAAGATAATTCTTTTTTATTTTTAATATAGTTTAATGGGTAAACTGATATGGAAGCCCAATAAAAAAAAAAAAAATCGATTTTTTTTAATATAAAATTCGAAATTTCGGTATTTAGGCGAAGTCGTAATTATAATGGTCTTCCGGGTAGAATATAGTTAACCACAAATCTGTCAATGATCTTTACGAATGTAATTTCTATTCGGAGACGAAATATCGGGAATGGATATACAAATACTGGTAATGTTTCTAGTAGCATAATTAGCTTCGAAACAATCTATCGAACATTACTTACACTTCTTTTAATGATGTCGTACGCTATGTAGTGCCCAATAATTTCTCTCCTCCCAGAGTGAGTTGATATAGGCGTACCGTGATATCGTGATATATATATATATATATATATATATATATATATATATATATATATATATATATATATATATATATGACATTTGTCATTTAACCTATATATTAAATAACAAAAATACAATATTAACAAATAAGAGCGCGAAAAAATATATGTTCGGAGTGTGTTCATAACGGTTGTGAAAAATTGAAATAAATGGCGCAGAATGACGAAAACGTCTTGGAAAGAAATGAAAACAAACGAAGAAATCCTAGAAACAATACGATGAAAAACGAAGCTTATTAAGTAGACGAAAATAAAACTATTGGGGCATGTAATAGTACTTTTTATCGAGGCAGCCACTGCCTGATGATTTAACTGGTTCAGTTAGACATTATAATTTTAAAAATATACATTTTAGTTTATTTCAGAAAATTACTAAAATATAAAGGAACTTTTCGTGTATAATATCACTTTTTAGATGACTAGATAATTTCTAATGTGTTTTATAAATAAATATTTCATCGATCAAATATCTCTTATTATTATAAAAATATACGTTAGAAAAAAAATTTATATACCTTATGACATGACGATTAAAACGGTTAATTAACTAATTAAATTATCCTGTTTTAAATTATTTCATTTATATTAATTTTTCAGATCCGTCGTTAAAATTAAAACGATTTATCATACTCGAGAAATATGCCGAAGTAATCGACCAAATGTATCGAAACGACGATCATTAATTGGGACCGACCGACCGATCGACCCCCACCCACGATTACAAAATTGCACGTCAGCCTTTAATAAATAGAAAAATTGTAATTAAACAAAATAAAAAAAAAATGTTTAACGTTCATTAAATTGAATATGTTTATTAAATAATAATCAACGACAGGAAAAAAAGTATTTTAAAATCACTAAATTTTTATATAAAAAACTACAAAGTTTCTCGGCTATTATATCGAGTGGATATGAAAAAATAAAATATAAAAATATATACAATTCATACAAATCGCAAAAGGAAAAAATGAAATATAAAATAATTAATTGAGATGTACAATATTACAAAAAAAATAACGAAGTAACGAATTTGGAAAACACTGCAAAGAGTTAAAACACAAAATCAACAATATTAACCAAAATTATAAAATTTGACCATATTGAAAAACAGATATATATATAAATGAAAAATACTAGAAAAAAATGGAAAATAATAAATGAAAATTATTTTTAAAAAAAATGATTTATTATATTTGGTGATAAATTTTGACGAAGATTAGTTTTAAGAAGAGTATTATAAATTTAATCAAAAGCCTATTTAGTGTAATTATTTTGTAGATAAATTTTATACCGTTAACTTGTTGATTGAGTTGTTTAAAACATTCAATGCCAGATTATTTTCTATAACCGATTTCTCACTTTTCTATTTTTTTTTTTTTTAATATTGTATATCTAAATTAAGTATTTTTAACATTTTATTTAATTTTTTTTTCCTTTTATATTTTTTAAAAAATCCTGCTCGATAGGCTTAATAGCCAAAAAGCTTTGTATCATTTTATACGGGAAAATTTAATGATTTTACCTATTTTTTGTCGTTTATTTTTTAAAAATCACTAAAAAGTTGATTAAATATATTGCGATACGATGTAATGAGCGTTATGATTTTATTTGGTTTAATTTCAATTAAAATCGGTTACCAAGGAAGCACTTACTCTACGGAAATACTTTTATAATACTTTTTGATATTGATAAGGATATATATTAATATATATTATTTCTGTTTGATCTGAAAAATAAAAACATTTAATTTTAATTCAAATAAACGGAGGTTTTCCTTAATTTGACCACTTTGTTCAAATAGTAAACTACTCCTATCGTTTTTTGTTTTTTTTTTTTTGTATATTGTTTATTTGCAAAAATTTTTAAACATAGTATTATTGAAAATATAATTTAGTTAATTGAATTCTATCCTTTATTATCATTAAAGCAGTTCTTCTCTTCACACACTCTAACAACCTGTGCTGTCATATAGAATACTCCATTGGGTTTGATATGTCTAAATACCACATTGAATCCGTAAAAGTTCTTCAATACGTGATACTGAAAATGTTTGTCCAAAATCAAATGCCACTTACTGTTCTGCAGTTGTATAAGTTACAGTTATTTACTTTGAACGACGCTGGTAAATATAAATTTCGTTCGATAACAATAGGACAAGATCAGGAGATACGAGTAGAGTAAAAATTTCGTGTATAAATAAATGGTACGATCGAATATAATTGCCTACCTAGAGGAATTTAAAAATCGATTTGACGAATTATAAACGACGTTGTAATTTATTCGGCTTTTACGATTGCGTCTTAACATTAGAGAAGTTCCGTGCGCCAGTATTACATTCTTTCTTCATTAACGACATTTTCCCGTTTGCGCGAGGTCTACCATATAAATAAATCGTTTCCATCCAATTCGGTTGTTTGCTAAATCTGAGAAATAGCGACACCTCTAAGATCCATCCTCATGCCATTTTTGTTTTGGCCTTCTTTTTTGGTCTTTTACCAGGAACTTGAAACGCATACACTACCGATATCAGTGAACCACTATCATTATGTTGAGCTCGTAGCACGTGTCCATACCACTTTAGTCGTCTTTCACAGCGTTTTCTTACGATAAGCGCAACTCCCATTGCAGCGTAAATTCGTTCGTTTCTGATTCGATCGGATAAACCATTGACCATTTTATTTCCATCACATGAAGCGGTTGTTCTTCACGCTTTGTAACTGGCCAACACAGCCATAGCTACTGGTCTAATAACTGTTCTGTAAATTTTTTAATTCAGTCGAATGGGCATGCGTTTGTCGCACAATACGCCGAGATATTTAAAGCTGTTTATCCGGGGTATTTCTTCTCCAGATAATTGTGCCGACCCAATTGTTTTAGTATCAGTAGTCATGTATTCCTTTTTCTTCATATTTACTTTAAGGTCAAACTTTTCTAATCGGTCAACCCATATTTGGACTCTGTTTTGAAGTACATGTTTTAAAATAATGATTAAAACAACATCGTCTTTATACATAAGTGTCCGGGGTATTTTTGTATATCTCGCGTGATTACAGTAGTGATAAGAATTCCCAGCCTTGGTGTACACCTATTTGGACGACATAATCCTTACATTCCTCCACTGTGCATCCGACCCTGGTTGTTACATGCTTATAGGGTATTTGAATCCATTTTATCAGTGTTTCAGGCACTCCGTGTTCAATCAGAGAGAGCCGAAGTAAGTTATGAGGGATGCGATCAAAAGCTTTCCACATGTCTATAAAAGCAATGTGCATATTCTTCCCCTTTTCTCTGTGCGTTTCCGTCATGAAATGTAGTGTATTACATCACTAATACCGCGTCTCTTAACAAATACACACTGGTTGGTTGTTAAATCTATGATGTTTCAAAGGCGGTCATTTATCACTCTTTCTAAGATTTTCAATAAATGCGATAGTAATCGTATTAGGCGATAGCTATTACAATCTGATGAGCCCCTTTGCTCTTGTATATTGGTATTGTGTCGCTGGTTTTACAACTATCAGGAAGTATACCTGTATGAACCACTGTATCGAGACACTCCGTTAACCACGTTACAGCGGCTTCTTTTAATTGCGGAATCTTCCAAACATCAATGGGGATGTCGTCTGGCTCTGGAGCTTTTGAGGTTTCCATTTTACTAATTGCTCTGAAGATTCCATCCATTGATATGTTAGCAATCGGTCCCAAAGTGGGATTCACACCAAATTGTTCGACTGGTCCGAGAAATGATGTTTCCAACGCTATAAAATTATTCCCTTTGCATTTTTTATATAAATGTAGTGTTCAACATCCTTAGAATTTTCAGTTCGTGATTTGGTCAACCGATATATACACTTATCACCGTGCATATATAATTCCGCTTTTCACCAGCTCTCTATAATGCTGGTGTTTTGCACTTGCCACTGCCTTTCTTGCTTCCTTCTTCGCCGGTATGTGAGCTGCTCTTTTCTCGCATGTTTTGTGCAACCGTCATTCTTTATAACTTCCATCGCCTAAAGTACTTCATAGTGCGATATAACACTTTAAAAGGGACCCGTTATATGTTCTTTAACTGAATTTTCATTGAATACCATGGCCAAACATACTTATCTGCCACTTCTAATAAAATATCCTAATTAGAATTTTTCAATCTAAATTTTAATAAATATGCTATTTTATTCTATCTTAAAAATTAACTCTCAGAATAAAGTTAATACCTATGAAATATTTATTTTACGTAAGCAATTTACATACGTATATATATGTATGTGTGTGTGTGTTAAATACAATTGTTCGTACACATTATCAATTTTTGAATAAATTATATTAACCGTTATTTTTCTAAATTGCATATATAATTCGTCGGATTATTAATTCTCATTAAACTTCTTTTCCATACGTCAAACGTCATTTCGCTTGAATTCAGGGAATTGTGTAAAAGAAATTTCATCTCCCCGTCCCGCTTCACAATTCGGAATATTATTTAGTTGAAAAACGCGCAATCTTAAATTATATTAAAATTAACAGATTTATTCCCCGCACGATTGCAAGTATGAGAAGATACACACAGTTTAAACATGTTCGAAGACATCGATATCGCGTGTGCGATATAAGCCCTACTAAATGCGACGCTGCGAATGATTAAATAAATATAATCGGAAACTAAGTTAAAAATGTGATAAGGGTAAACGTGGTAAGAGCGTTGTCTAAACTACGAAAGGGAATCAGTGCAACGAATAGCCAAGACGACCGTGAACTCAGGCTTGTTGTACGATTTCAAGTTGGCTGTGTAAAAGAATAAAGAAATTTCGCGGTTAATCCATTTCCTCTCGTCGCTGTAATCAGCTAATTTTTGGCTTCCCACCAGTATCCACCGTTCGTTCGCTTATTCCGTATCTCGGTAACTGACAAAAACATATCTACATCTTATCTGAAATAAATATTTCCAAACCGCAATTAATCGATTATTCCACCGTAGAAAGAAAATCCGATTGTTAGTTTCAGGAGAAAAGGCCGATCTATTGAAGAAATAAGACGAAGTTATTGCTCGGACCTCTAGATCATTAGTATTTTATACGGACGATTCAAAAGGTTCGTCGAGTGTGGTTTTCATATGGATCCCAGCTCACTCTGGAATTCATGGGAATGAACTTGCAGATTAAGCGTCATGGGAAGCTGCTTCATCTTCATCTTTTCTTAACATTCCAGTTCCAGCATCCGACTTAAAAAAAAAACACATAAAAAATGGACTTCAACTGCTGTGTCAGAGAAAGTGGGAACTGACTCCTCAAACGAACAAGCTCCGTCAGATCAAGAACTCAACTCAGCCTTGGAAAACATATCTTCCAAATCGCAGAGAAGGCGTCATCATCAGCAGATTGCGATTAGGTCACACTCGGCTCACTTACGTATATCTCATCAACAAGACCTCTGCTCCCGAATGTGCCGTGTGCGGAGCTCATTGATTGTCCCTTATGTATCACTGTGAAATAAAGTTTCTTCTTCTTCTTAAAGTAATTAAAATAAAAAAGGAGGGAATATACATACATATAAATATATAAAAATAATTTTAGTAAGATTTTCAGTGAAACATTAACACGGCCACGCTTACGTGAATACTGTACAAAGAAAACAGTGGAAGCTTATAACGGGCAACATCCAACGGAATAGAATCGACGGGTTAATATTATCAGTTGGAAATATTCGGACAATAATTATATATAACATTCGGTCAACCGCGAAGCGCATCCGTCACAATAAACACGTACGTCTGTAGTCCGCGCATTCCAATGATCGTATTTATTCGTCAACGATTTTAATCTTTACCGGCGGTATATGGCTATTACGGACAACTCTATAACGAACATCTATATAGATTAAAATATACATACGGTAGGTATGACGCTCGTTTATATGTGTTCGTGCGTATTCTTATTAGTCGACCGTAATTTATTACGCGCAATTTTTATTCATCCTCACGCGTTTGCATTTATTTCTCTAAACACGTAAATAATACTAGTCTTAAGCCTGTCAATAATAAACTAGTCCCGCCTAACATCTAGCTCGGTACCTAAAGTCGCACTTTTCAAATAAATTACAAATCATTCGAAATAGACGTTTAAGATGTATATAATGTGCCCTCTCGCGCCAAAAATGCTCGTTTGCTTTTACCAGCCAATATTTGGAATTTCATCTTAAATTTTTCAATAAATCTCGCGATAATTCCTCGATCGGTAATTACGATTCCAGGCAACTAAAATTTACGTATACTAAGTACAAACGTAGACGCGTGTTAAGTATAATCTATTATAAGCTCATTTATAACCTTAATTTTTTTTTTTTTTGTAAATTTTTTAACCTCATTTCTGCCAGATATATCTTTGCGGTTAAAAATGTTGAGATTCGACATCAACTTCTACAGTGCTCAGGTGTTGACGGGTCATGGCAGGTTTAGTTCTTATCTTCATAGGTTCCGGCTTGCTAGTGGTCCTGTTTGCACCTGTTGTACGGTAGGTGAGGTTGATGATATTTATCATACTATGTTTGTTTGCCCTGCATTCATTGCCCTTCGACATAAATTTGGTATCGACTGTGTTGATGTATATCCTTTTAGTAGACAAGTTGGCTGGCTGAACAGTCATGCGATTAAAATTCAAATTTTCATAGTATTACAATTAACGCTTAAATCAACCGTGATCCCAATACCATCACAGTGTTTTGCAGTTTTTTTTATATAGCGTGGTCAATTGCCCTATGTTTCAATATCTAATTATATTTTATATCTGACTATTTTAATATTTAAATTTAACTATTTTTACAAACGTATTATTAATTTTTGTTTTATTTTATTTTGGTATGAGTAATATCTTTTAAGTTTTAAGTTATATTGTAAAGTCTTCTTGTTATAAGATTTTATTTTACTGCGCTTTTTGTTTGTTCTTTGAATTTAAGATAATATCCATATTATCAGTTTTTACTTTTTTAAATTATGAATAATACTTTTTAAACATTAAGTTACATTGTAAAGTCTTTTTGTTATAAGATTTTATTTTTGCTTTTTTTATATATGTATATATTTAGTTAATGCATAAACTCGTTACTCTTAGTTTGATGGAAGAAGGGACTACGTATACTCATCCCTTCTTCCATCGCAATGAGCTAATTTTAAGTGTGGAGGTCTCTTCATTCTCCCTGAGACCTTCATCTTATTATTTAAACTCCTTTTTTTACTGTTTTATAGAGGGAGGGGTTTTTAGTGGGTAAAAATCCCACACGCTGATTTTAGATTTCTTGCAATGCATGCTTGTATGCGCTGCAAAAAAAAACAACTAAACATTATATCAGTGTCTTTGGAAGATTTTCCCCCTCCCACTTGAAAAAAAAAAATTTAACCTTATCTTTTTAGTTTCGAGTGTTTTTATATCAATTTTTCCATGCTGTCCTATATATATATATATCATAATTAACTTTCAATTGTGATAATTTCGTTTTTGTGATGGTAAGGATCACAATTAACTACTTGCTGACAAATCAGGTAAAATAAAAAATAAGTTTAAATCACAATTTTTTTCTCATTCTATATTTTTATTTTTTCTAATATTCACTCGATAATGGCCGAACAGTCGAAAATCATTGTGAATTTTCATCAAGAAAAAATAAATAGTGATTTTAACTTTTTTTTTTCTTTTGTTTTGTTAATTTTTGAAGAATCAATACATTCCACATTCTTCAAATTATTTCATGTGAACCAGAAAATATAGATACCGGTTATATCAATTTCGTGTATCGTAAAGAGAAAACATCATAACTATTTCAAATCTCTAATATTTGGCACGTTTGGATGTACGTCATCCGTCACGCATCATATAATATATATATATTTATATATATATATGTATATATATATATAAATATGTGCATCGAAGATGGTCAGATCAAATATTGGGTTTAATGTGTTCAAAAATAACAACATTAACAGCATATAGCAGGTAGGCAATGGACAGACGCCAGTGGGAAAAACCCATTCATGAGTTAATTGGATTATCATGATCACGACTTCCTATTCATCATATATATATATTCACTTTCAGATAAATTGCAATCTAGGTGAAGCAGCTAAACAAGCAATTAAAATATAAGAAATAATAAAACGGATCATGAAGCATGTGGAACAATCGCCCACACATTCCGTACTATCACTGTCAGTCAACGAATATTGTGTGGGAGATCGAGGGAGTCGATTGATTCGTATGACTTCGCCACTATTATCTAGAAAATTAGTAACCAGGGGATTAGAGTGCCTATCTAGCCTTTGCAGGTACCGAGCGCTGTACGTTCGTATTTTATCTTTGACCTCTGGTACCTTGAGATCTCTGTGAAAATTATCATTTCGAACGTACCAGGGTGCGTTAACTAAGGATCTCGGTATCTTATATTGGAATCGCTGAATAATTTTAATTCTTTAATTACAAGCGGTTCCCCATAATTTTAGTCCATAAGTCCACACCGATTTGAGCATGGTGTTATAAAATACCAACTTAGAACTCGGTGAATGCTCAGATTTCCTTCCTAAAAGCCAATATATCTTGTCGAACCTGATTCTTAGTTTCTTACTTTTCTTCAGAATACTATCTTTCCAGCACAAGGGAGGTCTAACCACATTCCAAGGTAGTTGACATTTGTGTTCTGTGATAGAGGTCCATCGAAGTATACAGAACAGGTGTCGCGTCTAGTCGTGAAAGTTGCCTGCACCGATTTAAAAGTATTGATCGTGATTCTCCACTTGCGGGTCCAGTCACGGAAAGAGTCTAAGCTAAATTACAACTGGTCGGACAGGCTTTTTGATGAGAAAACTGTGTCAACTGCAAATGTCGCCACCTCAACATCTTCTTGAAGTGGCATGACATGGATGTACACGAGGTAAACAAGCGGGCCCAATATAAATTCCCGTGCATACCTGCATAAATGGAGTGAAAGATGGATGTTCCCTCGCCGTGTTTAATTTTCTTGTCCGCTAGATATGACTGGAAGAAATGGAAATATGTGTGCGATAATGTGCGTTTAATCTTGAGCAGTAAACCGGCGTGTCATACACAATCGAACACCTGGACGATGTCTGTAAAGGCTGCTGAACAAAATCGGCGATTTTGAAAACAGTCCACGATTTATTTCTGGAACACGATCTATTTGTTTTACAGATAGTCTAGGATTTTTCCACTATTTACATGTCTGCCTCTTGGCTCTAATAGCATCTCGTATAGCAGATGGGTAGTTTTGATTAATGCACGCTACGCCGTAAGGATACTTACCCAAGCAGCTTATTACAGGGTACGATTTAGATATTCTATCGCCTCGTCGATGTTGTTCCCATTCTGAAGCATATTTCGATCCATGAAGTATATGATAGCCATTCAGTTTTTTTATTATAAAATTTGAACTCTTTCCTTTTATCAATTAATCATATATGTACATAATATTCGTAAATGTCTATATAATCGTAAAATTCGTTTTCAGCGCACGTGTCAATTTGTAAAATGTTCCACATTATTCTTAGGATCAACAGAATATTTTGTAATGAAGTTATGAATATTCAACGATATATTCATACCGCATAAAATTCATAACCACACATAAATAATTCAGAAAATCGCGTGCATAACGACTGCTACGATTTAAATAAATATGTAATATATATTATATTCCGGTATATTGTTAATACTAAGTTCACGTTGTGCATAGTGTATATATACATATATATAAAACATTTAATCGATGCTTAAAATTATTTCTTAAATTTTATTATGTAAATTAAAAATATAGTTAACGGGTCATGATATAAAAATTGTGTGCGTGGGCGTGTGTGTGTGGGCGTGTGTGTGTGGGTGTGCTTACCATGTGTACGCATATAAATTTCGTCAATACCTAAATGACTGGACGTATTTTTAAAATTACAATATCCATTTTAATTTTTATCATGTGAATATATATTTATATATATATATATGTGTGTGTGTGGTGTGTGTATATATTATATACATATGATATAATATAGTATAGGTATATACATGTACTTAATATTAACGAATAACATCGTCACCCGTGTGCGTGATGATACGTGAAACCTAGAGAATAGTCACTCATTTCGAATGCGCATTTTAAATTGCATTATGAAAAGTTTGACGTTGATTTTCTTGACTCGTTTCATGAATATTCAACATCATTCGATTAATAAATTTTTACGAATTAAAAAAAAACATTATTATTATTATTATTATTATTATTATTATCATTATCATTATTATTACCAATGTCGTTATTCGTAATTATCCTGGTTTATAAATATTATAAAATAACCATTTTCGTTTTTTCTTTATTTTTACGTAGGAAAATAAATCGTTAGCTTTGATTTTTTTTCGTAATATTATTCGAATATATATTACACGCAGTAAAGAACGTAATCTGCGCGTATAAGAAAATTTTGTGAAAAACTTCAATGGCGGTTTATTCGGATTTTCCATTTTTAGAAGGTACGATACACTTTAAAATACAGTTACACTATGCGCACACACACAAACAATATATATATATATATATATATATATATATATATATATATATATATATATAAATAAATTATCTTCGTACTGTTTGTAGCCAAACATCTGATTATAAGCTACTTTTAGGCATAAAATGTGCTACCATGCGATCATCCTTCTCCACATTATTAATAACATGTTGAAACAATATAACAATTGGCAAAAATAGCAATAGAAAAAGTTGGATTTGTTAGTGTCGGAGAAACTAGAGAGGAAATTCTGTGCATAGGACAACTAATTGAACAGAGTATCGAATATGACAAACCGATGTATTTATATGCTCTTTACTAATTATCGTAAAGACCTTCAGGTGTACTAAATCACCTATCCTACTTAATAAATAACATCTGTCTCCAAAGAGAAGCGAGAATAAGGTTTGATTTTCAGAAAAATTTCGACCGTAGAAATGCGTAAGGCGAGATTGTATATTATCCCCATACTTTTTAATATATATATAGTGAATACTAAGATACGCCTTAGAATGGAGTTAAAATAGGCGGATGTTACGTTCATTATTGCATCCAAAAATAAAAAAATAGATTTACTGAACACGGTAGAAATGGAAAGTAAAAAAGAAAAAAGAAAACTGAACTTTCAGTTAATAAAAATAAGACAAAAATTATGGTAATAGATAAAAACAACAATTTCCAAAATCAAAACACTATACAAGATATAGAAATAGCAAATTCATGTACGTACATGAAATTAGTAAACAGCCGTCGGTGGAAGCGAAGAGAAGATTAAACGCAGAGTTGCGTTAGCAAAATCTATGATGATAAGAGTAAATAAAATTTGGGGAGATTATTCCATTACTCGTTCAACGAAAATAGGATTAGTAGATACTTTAATATTTGCTATATTTGCACATGGAGCAGAAACTGTTACATAAGCAAGATAAACGAAAAATTGACGTGTTCAGCATGTGGATACGGTGCAGGATGCTTAAAATCCCATATACTGCGGAAAAGACAAATATCTTAGTTCTAGAAGAGCTGAACGTGGAACAACGTCTACAGAAAATCCTAAAATATTGACATATCATGCGAAAAAATGAGAACAGCCTGGGAAAAAATATAGTAATTGGGTTGGCAGAAGGGAAAAAGAGTAAATGAAAACCTCCGACTCTTTGGATAGATACTATCAGATTAACAAGAATTCAAGGTATATTGGAAAAAAGGTCAGGTGAAGAAAAATAATATCAAATAAAGGCCACGCTACTTAGTCACTAAGTTACCGATTTTGTTTGTTATATAATACATATAATATACGAATTAACCGAAATTGCCCCTCCCACCCCATTCTTTACAAATATTTTATAATACATGCTTCGCAAGCTTTCACTTGTCAACGGATCTGTACTATTTTACAATATGTACAATATTATTACACGGATATATAGTAATTCTGTAATTCATTAAATCTGCATACACACTCCCACATACAAACGACATTTCATTTATACAACTCTTTTATACCCTAATACACCCTCATCCACGATCAGTATCCACTTATTATTTCTCATTTAGTAGTAGTGTACGCTCTTTTAAATTTACTACTATCACCTGTCGCAGAATTTCCTATTTATAAATTGTTATTTATTTTACTTTATATAAATAATTAAATAAATAGTTATCGTCTTCTTCTTTAGCTTTCCAATCTGTTTTTTCGTTCAATTGTCCGGTATATTATTTAACAATTTCGTCATCGCGTATTCATTAATTTGTTTTGATGACCCTGCTACCATCGAACATCTTTATATCTCTTCGTTTTCCCTAAATCATACTTTATCCGCGTGTTTTTCGTTTAAAACGATACTTTTACTAAATAATCTTAAACAGCTCGCTTGAACAATCCTTCTGATTTCTAAGTACTTGCGGTTGCCTATTAAGTTCGAATTTTTTCTTTTTAATCGATCTATTTCTTTCCTCCCCACTCTTGTATGCCGTATCTCAATCTGGATTCGACTGGTACAAAGTACATTATCATCGTCTCCTCTTCTACGTAATTTCTCGATGTATTTGATATCGGTATTATTGATTTCAGTTTGCTTTCCATTTGTTTTGTATTTGTAAGTTCCATCTCAAGTATCTATCTATATACCTAAATATTTCTGTGCACTTACCAGTTCTATAATGTTACAACCTAAATTCGAACATCTACTCTTTTCCGTCCACTAATGTTAGCGCTTTTTGATTTTTGACTTATACAAATCGTTGTCACTCATTAGTTTGTTTATGTTAAGCTCATTTGGTTCTAATAAAGTCCTACTCGCATATGTTTCTATCACTCCAGTTTGCCTGTGAACAATTATTATAGCAATATCGTCCGTCAAATCGGACACCTTAACACCTTACTATTAGTCAAACTTCTTTTATAGACAATTAGTGTATATGTCGAACAATAACGATGGTAAATTACTACCCCGCGGTATTTTTGTATTTGTTGGCTCACCTCGTATAATATTATAATATTATAATATTCGTTAGGTAACTTTCGAACTATGCTTTAACCTAACCTTTTATACCGATTTCTTCGATTCTACCTAGCAGCTTATCACGAACAACCCTATTGAATGCTTTTGCGAAATCTACAAATGTCACTAGCACTCAGTTTTCTCAAGGTTTTTTTGTTGTCTCCTTTGTAAACTACTACGCTTACTATTTAAGGCGTAACATTATTAAAACGAGCTGTGTAATTTTCCGTTCTAAATCCGGCTTTAATGCGATTCGAGAATGCGATAAATAATCTCGTTACACGCGTTATTTCGAATGCTCTCTTACGAAATATGTCCTTTATTCGCGTAAGATGTTATCACCGGAACAGGATAATAATTTTTCTCGAACACGTGCACTTTGTAACTGACCTAATTTAATGCGTACTTTAGACACCGAGCAACGACTTTCTGACGCGTCGAAGATTATTATTTGGTTGTACTTTTCCGATGTTAGCATAATCGTAAATGCATTCTTTGTTTACAAAAGTTGACCGGGATTTCGGAGGAAACACACTAACAAAGTTCTACGTGAGACTAGACAGGATAATATTTTCTCCGGAGTTAGATGGCACGCGTGAAATAATGATAAATGAAAACAAAGATAAAGAACCGTAAATAATAAAAGAAGGATTGGAATTTTAATTGAAACAAATTACGTATAAAAAAACACCCGGCTCGGATAACGTACCTTCTGAATTATTACAAACGGAAGTTGAGAAATTATAGAGGAATTGTTTAATTTATCTAACAATTATTTTTTAAGGGGGCTATACAAGATGGTGTAAAAGTATTAAGTAAATGAAATACAAATATAGTAGAAATAACTGATTGTCCAGAACCCGTCCATTAAGTTTATGGAACTCTGAACAAACTATTTTACAATATTATAATATTAAATTAATTTGAATACATTTAGGCTAGGTGCGCATTTATTCTACGATGATTTATTGTTAAATATTAAAATTAATCGATAAGTGTTTAGTGTAAGTTTTTACATATAGGCCGCGCCGATGTTTGTTTACTTTTCAGTTTGAAAGATAACGTGTTGTAATTTTTTTCGGTTCGTTCACGGTAATTCGATATTAATATGTAAAATATATCACGTATTAAATGAACAAATGCAAATTATTTCGATACGTTATGGGCACAAACGTTTTTAATTTTTAAATAGATAATTGCTTTTGTTTATTTGTAATTAAAAGAAAACTATGTGTTATGTATACAAAGAAAGTTAGTTGTGTTAAGACTAATATTAACTTTATTTTATTTAAGCGTACGTATGCGTTACATTTTTTTTTTATAACTTTTCCAAGTGTTCAGTAATTTGCTAATTAGCCAAAATATGAATTTAGCAAGACACATTAAGCCATTAACCAATGAAGTGGATTGGCCGATTTGGAAGAGGAAAATACGTAATTTATTGGATTATCAGGAAGGTGCGCGTTGGATGTCATAGACAAGAAGTTAGAAAAACCGATTTTCTTAAAAGATGGTGCAACAAAAGAAGAAGAAAAGCACCGAAAGCTAAATGTGATCTGTATCGAAAAGCTAATAGTTTCGCTAAGACCATAATCGCTAGTACAATTTCCGACGCAGTATATCAAAAAATTATGGACAAAGTTACAGCCCATGAGGCTTGGGAAGCATTAAAATTGCAGTCCGAAGCAACGTCCAGAGATCAGTTATTCAAGGTTTGTGCAGAATTTTTCGCATTTAATTTGACATCGTGTGATGACGTATCTACTCGTAGCTAAGTTGAAAAATCTGCGGAACGAGTTAAATAATGGGCTGACAGCCAAAAACGAAAATCAATTACCGGATTTACTTTTGGTATGTAAAACTTTACAAATCTCATCTAGTATATTCGAAAATTTTAAATCGAGCTGGATGCTTCTTACAAAAGATGAAGTTAGAACGTTCAATTAACGATGCAACAAGTACTGTCATCAGTGAATGGTAAAAGCCAACGTTTGTTATTAAAAGATGTTTGGTTAGTTCCTCAAATTGCATGAAATTTGTTTTCGCCATTAGCGGCACATGATAAAAATTTTGATAGCAAATTTAAGTCAACAGTCACTACCTGCTCATTTTCAATAAATGGATTTAAGGTACCGAGCGGCATTCGTGAAAAATGTGGTACACTGTTTAAAGCAAGTATAAAGACGGTATCATCGAAAAATGTGTCTGTAGTTAATATTGCTGAATATAGTAATTCCTTGCAGCCTTATCATGAAAGATGGGCACACCAGCATAAACGACACATTAAACAGAAGCTTGAAAAATAATTAGACATTAAAGTAAAGCATGATGATAATATCTGTGAGCCATGTATCTATGGTAAGGCACATCGTTTATCATTTGGCTCTAGAAAAGCATCTATGAAACCAGGTGAACTAATTTCAGTTGATGTTAGTGGACCATTTGATGAGTTTTTCCAGAAGAAGCGATATTTGGTTGTATTTAAGGATGATTACACTAAATATCGTTATGGTTTTGTAATTAAGGAAAAGTCAGATGTTAAAACTGTTCTAGAACAGATGCTTGCTCAAGCAGAAAAGCAAGGTCACAACATTGAGGAGTTACTTTGTGATAATGGCAAATAATTTGACAATATAGATATTCGGAAAATTCTTCAGAAAAAGTGGATTATGCAGAGATTAACAGCTCCACACACGCCTGAACAGAATGGCGGTAGTGAATGAGATAATAGAACAATTGTAGAAATGGCTAGGACTTTTAAATATTCAAATCCTGATATTCAATTTCCAAAAGCAATTTGGGCCGAATTAGTTATGACAGCAATTTATGTATTAAACAGAACAGGAAAATCATCAGAAGATGGTGTTAGTCCATATGAGCTGTGGTTCAGGAAGAAACCACGCATCAAACACTTAAGTATCATCAGTTCATTATGCTATGTTCATATTCCAGTACAACGAAAACAAAATTGATAAGAAAGCAACAAAGGGCTATCTTGTTGGATATGATGGAAATGAGCAATATTGCATTTATAGTCCTGAAAAAGGATGTGTTATTTTATCAACAGATGAGATGCCAAATTTCATGAGACACTTCAGGACTGTTCAGATAAAATAAAAGTACCTTTTTATGAACCAGAAATCATTGAAAAAGACATAGAAGATGATCATGAAGAAGATCCAGAAAGCGAGAATAAATTAAGCAGAGAGCTTAAAGTGGATCAAACTCACAATACTGGAATCTTGCGTTACAGAAGCACACTTCATGCTCCAAAGTATTATGAAGATTTTGTAAATATAATGACAGCGGAAGAATTTCCTGAAACTTACAAAGCTGCAATACATAGTGAAAACAGTATAGCTTGGAAGAATGCAATGAACAGTGAAATGGCTTCACTAAAAGAGAACAAGACATGGGAGTTAGTTCAACTACTTGTAGGAGCAAAGGCCATTCCGTGCAAATGGGTTTATAGAGTAAAATTAAATCCAGATGGTACCATCTCAAAGTATAAAGCAAGACTAGTAGCCAATGGCTATGATCAATGAAAAGGAATTGACTATAGCAAAACTTTTAGTCAAATAGTAAAACTACAAACGATCCACTTAATACTTGCTATCAGTGCTACAGAGAAAATTCACTTAACTCAGTTTGATGTATCAACAGCCTTCCTCTATGGACATCTAGAAGAAACAATTTTTATGAAACAACCAGATGGTTACAATGATGGCTCTAGTAATGTGTGTAAACTTAAGAAAAGTCTTTATGGGCTAAAGCAGTCACCACGATGCTGGAATAAATGTATTGGAGAATTTCCAAGATCGTTGCAATTTAAAGTCAGCAAAGAAGATTTATGCATGTTCATTAGAGAGAAAAATGATACAAAAATTGTTGTAACAATATATGTAGACGATGGTCTTATTGCAGCCACAGATCAAAGGGATCTTGATGAATTCTTAGATCGGCTAAAAATAAAATTCAAGATTGTCTGAAAAGAAGCCTAATATTTTTTGGGCCTAGAGATACAGAAGCAGGATAATGGCGACATTAAAATTAGTCAAAAATCATATGTCCAGAAAATACTCGAACGCTTGTGTGAGTTTCTTGTCAAGATCATTGGAGAATCCTTCCTCAGAAGACATTATAAGACTCAAAAGAGTGTTTCGATACATTGCTGGTACC
Organism: Coronaproctus castanopsis; assembly: GCA_032883995.1. Lineage (NCBI taxonomy): Eukaryota > Metazoa > Arthropoda > Insecta > Hemiptera > Monophlebidae > Coronaproctus > Coronaproctus castanopsis. Next base: position 20,631,375 of record CM065053.1, on the reverse strand, counting down.
ATTAACATGGGTATCGTTTTTAATCATAATGCAAAAAATGGAATCTTTGAATATTATAGCGATGCTGATTTTAGTGGATGTTCCAAAACTGGTCGTTCAACTTCAGGTGTTTTTATCAGTTATGCAAAAGGAGCTATTTCCTGGATGAGTCAATGACAGGGATCAGTCACAGAGTCAACAACCGAAGCAGAATTAGTTGCAGCAAGTGAAGCAACAAAAGAAATAATTTGGCTTAGTCGACTACTTAGTGAAATCACCGGTTTACAGGAAAGACCTGTTCTACAGGTTGATAATGCAGCAGCTGTTCGTCTAACTGAGAATCCTGAAAATTATCAAAGAACCAAACATATTCAGAGAAAGCATTTTTCTTAATTAGAAGGTTCTTTGTAATAGAATGGGACTTTCATAAGTAGTTAATTAGTTAATTTTTTTTTGTGTATATATGTATATATATATATATATATATATATATATATATATATATATATATATATATATATATGCAATAGGAACTTACATAAACAAATGAAAGTGTTAAATATTAAAATTAATCGATAAGTGTTTAGTGTAAGTTTTTACATATAGGCCGCGCCGATGTTTGTTTACTTTTCAATTTAGTAGTTGAAAGATAACGTGTAATTTTTTCCGGTTCGTTCACGGTAATTCAATATTAACATGTAAAATATATCACGTATTAAGTGAACAAATAGCAAATTATTTCAATATTTATTTCTGCAATAATGAAAGTATTACGAATTTTAACAGTTTAGTTACTAATTGATCTACTTTATTATCGCTAAAATCGGCATTACTACGATTACAGCCGGACAAAGTGTGTTTAACAATATTAATAAAGTTTAATATTACACAATTGTCGGCATGTGCGATGTTGCAATTGTATTAATAATCTTCAAATAAGCCGTAACCCGTAATAAATTGTATGTTAAAAAAACTGTATGTAAATAATTTATTAGTGAATCTTTTTTTTTGATGTTTGTAAAAAAAGATTAGCTATACCATTATATTCATTCCACTCTGAAATTTATTTGTTTAATGCTTATCTAATACATGTATAAACTGGTTAAACGTTAAAAGTTTTTATTCATGAATAAAATAAGGTTGTCACATTACGTTACTGAATTCGTGATCTAAATTTATAATGTTTCTCTATATCTAAACGTAATCGTTTAATTCCGGCAATTACACTGCTAGCCAAATAGTTGGTACATCTGTAGGATTTAATCAATTTTATTGGTGTAGTTATTTGAAAACTTTTTATTAATATTTTATTTTTAGCATATCTTTATATATGACACTTCCATAAAGAATGTTCGGTAACACTACACTTTTATGTAATGTTATTCCCTTTTTGTATTTTAAACGGTTATTATTATTATGCAATTTATTAAATATAACTAAAAGTTTATTTATTTTACTAGTAATGTATTAGAAGCGGGAATAAAATTTTAGGTTATTATCTATTATTACTGTCAAGTATTTAATTTGGCTAATCACACTAAAATCCGTCTTGCGCTAAATTTAAACCTTATCCTTTAATTTTTTCATAAACAACATATAACTTAAGTTGGAATCGTTTATATTTAAATTATGTTGTTTCAACCAATTCGCGGGTTGTGTATAAACTGGAAAATTTTGTTTTCTAAGGCATTTTCACACTTATCAACAATTACTATTGCAATATCATCTACAAAAGTGAAAATATTTACATTGGAAATTTGATATTACGCATTTGTGCTATGTTCCACAAGTATAGTCCTAAAACCGAACCTTGTGGCACCTCCATAGTGGTTTTTAGTTTTTTTTAGCAACTTCCAATTTGTAAGATAGTATGGCTTTTTTCAAAATATTTATTATGTTCAACAGTCCGTTGTGTAATCTTAATTCCGTTAGTTAAACAAAGTAAACTATTTAAAAATCTACACTATCGAATGCATTTGTTATGTCAAGTGTAAGTAAACATGTACAGTAATTATTTCTATACGCGTTTAATGTTTGTATAATGTTGTATGTCGCCATTTCAGACGATCTGACTGGCAATACTCCATATTGATGTACATTAATTATTCCTTTATATTCTACAAATTCTTTTAATTTATTAAGAATACATGTTTCATATATTTTACTAAAGTTTGATAATAATGCTATAGCTCTGTCGGAGGTAGATATATTTATATTTTTATTTTTCATTTTTGGTATTGTAACTGTTTTTACTTAATTTCCACTCTTGAGGATAATAACTGTATTTAAAAAGGTAATAACTTTTGGAATTAATTCTATGAATGAATTATAAAACACATTAAAATTTATAGATTATTGGACAAATATTGGTACATAAATCGACCGGATACGCGAAAAAAAAATGAAATCTGTTAATCTATTTGATACTCCATTTAGTCCTGTTGACACTTTACTTTGAAGTAGTTTAATAATTACATTGACTTCTTTAGTGATCGATTTATTTACGTTTAAATCATATACTTGTGGTTTGAAGAGTTTTTGGTTAATATAAAGTTTTGTCATCAACAGGTTTATCTTATCCTGTTCTGTGCATTAACTAGAATTAGAATGTCATTTTTTTAACTTAGTTGGTTAGTAATTTATACTTTAATCCATAGGCATTTTTATCATCCAGCAATTTTTTAATTTCAATTTTGCTTTTTGCATGTGTACTTTCGGGATTTCGATACTTTTTGTGTAAATTATTTACCAATAATATTTTCTTATGTAATTCAGTATTCCACTAATATACCGATGACCGTATGTTGGAATTTGAACTATCTAGAACTGTATTGACATAATTTTGATAATTATCCATTTTTGCATTTGTTATGTATTGTTGCAACGTCAATCATATTACTTTAATAACTATTTCTTGTGTTTTTCCTGCAATCATACTTTATAGGTGATATGACAATGGTCGCTGGCATTCGATTCGTAACTTCTTTCCTATTTGTGGACTCGATCAATTAAGTTGCTTGTTAACAAAGATAAATCTATTATGCTTTTTTGCGTGTTTATTTTAAATGCGTATTTATTTTTAATGTTCAAAATTTGTAAATTATGTAATTGTATTAAATTCAATAATGTCTTTCCTATTGTACTGTTCAACGTATTCCATAGTAGTTTAGATTTCCAAATCATAAATTTTGCTAATTTATTATTATGAATATACACATATCGATAAATTGGAAATAATGAGTGGATACATTATTTGGTGGTATGTACGATAAAATAAATACAATGTCGGAATTTGGACAAACATAATGTTAAAATTATTATACATAAAAATAGTTTTTATAACTGATTCTACACGGTAAATTATCATTAGTTTGTTATGTATTATTTTCTTATAATTTATGGGTACATATAGTGACTTTTACACTTATCGCAGATAAATACAATACATTTTTAGGAATAATTTTTGTTAGTAAAACATCTCTAGCTATTCTAGAGTGATTTTCATTATATTGTAATATGTTGATAACTTAAGTACTTATTAAGCTAACAAAATAGTATTAGGGTATAATTTTGTGGTTGTGTAATATGAGCACAGTAGCTACTAAAGTTTTAGTACTAATATCAATATTATATATATATATATATATATATATATAGTTAACTTTGTTCATCAGTATCAGAGTTGCTGTCATCAACTCATCATTTGGTTTATTTAGTGTAGTATTTTAAATCTACCTTATTTTGCAACAATCCACAGTTTTCAGATAACGTTCATTTTAATCTGTCTATGTCATTTGTGAAATTTTGTATGATTTGTAACTGATCATGTTGACCTTTAATCATATTTTTTTTGTTCTTTTATATTATCAGCTATTGGTACTAGCATATCTTTCGTTGTACTTTAATTTTTTCTTTTTCTTAAACGATTATTTTCCTTAACTCAAATTTGAAAAATTGGACACGAAATAATGCCCGAATAAAGAACAGTAAGTTTGATACCATATGTATCAAAAATAATAACAATTATTATAAAAGGATAAGACAACCGTTCTATTTCGAAGTGTTAGTAAATGATAGAATTTGGAATGTTATAAAAAATTAATTCTCGAATATCAGTTTTGGTTTTCAGGCAAAACAACAAAATTTATCATGTCCAATGAGCATTCGAAATATATCAATACTGCAATGCTATCTCAATAGATCTTGAATAACGAATAAGTGGGAGCGATTTAACAAATTCAACAAAATGTTTATTACGAATAAACGAGAAAAAAAACAAATGCGCTACTTTTATAATTAATAATTTTAGTGTCAGTTTTATCGATGCTGCCTGTCTCATTGGGGATAGGCAACAACAATCACTCGTACGAAACGTCAGCTAAAGAAAAGTAGAAGTATATCCTTCTAAAAACATGAACAGTTCCGGATAACGGAAAAATTGCAGGAAACGCAAATGAAGAATATAAACAAGAAATATGTTTAATTTGAAATAAAATGTTTTTTAACGTTATTCTAGTTATTTAATGGCCAATAACATGCGTTGTATCTGACGTTTTGACAACAGCAAAAATCATAATATGTGTATAGAAAGGAAAAAGATTTCATTTATTTAAATTATGAAAATAAAGTACAACACGTTGTATGTATAAACACAGAATTAACCTTAGTAGGTAACGTAATAAGAACAAAACGAATCATATAAAAGCTGCGATGAAATAATACAGGAAAATTTGAAAAAATCCTGCCACAATAAAAATAGAGGCAAAACACAGACAAATAGCACGCAATTAAGCTGAAAAATTGATTATAGTTATAAATATACAAAATAAGAAAAATTAAGTTGAAAGTCGGTATTTTAGTCGGCGATGTTTGTAGCGCGTACATCGATTACGTAAGCTGGCCATATTATTATAGTTGACTTTAATTCATTTTCAAACATTTTTTCCAATTTTCATAACAATTTTTGACAAATTTGTTGATGTAGAAAAATAACAACTCGCGGTTTAGTTGAGAATTCATATCTCGAATTGTAGCAGACCTGGCAACATTAAACGAAATTTTTCACATCCATCAGAAATAATTCGAAATTAATAAACGCCTTTATAACTTTTAATACTTTTATACGTTTGTACTGTATAATAATGAAAAAGAACAAAAAAATTATTTCGACAGGTCCAGATCAGATCAAGCCGGCCGATAGTTTTATTACTTGGAAACCAGACGGTGCGGTTAAATTAAGATCACCGATAATTACAGAGGACGGATCGATCGACGAATACGTTTCGATACCGACCCAACTGAAATCTGCAGCTACAAAATATCCAGATCGCGTATTTGTCGCCTATAAAGTCAACGAAATTATACAGACGGTCACTTACAGGTAATAATGAAATTTCGCACAATCTTAATTCTGACGTTAGTATCAGTATTTTAACGATAATTGATATCTAATGCTTAAAAAAAATAATTATTATAATTAGTTTTCAGAATTATAAACGAGGATTTTTTTTTAAACCCATTCCGCATAACCAGTGGGGCAAGTTTATTAATCTTTTCTGTGTACATTGAATAATACGTGTGTTTAATAATAAATTATTAACTTACGAATATTAATGTGTGTAGATTGTAGAATAACACAGAAATTACATACTTAAATTGGTTACATCATAAAGTAACGGTGATGATAGTTCTTAGTCACCATTACCATATAACATAATAACGAAACGAGTACATATTTACATTATTAATAACAATACTACTATTTATATCGTAACTACTATTCAAAACATTAGTTGCAAAATATCGAATACACAATGTAATTCTTACAAGTCATGAATTCAAAGTATATATATATATATATATACATTTTTTTTAATCATTATCTTCACTTATATTGGGATAACATTTGTATTACTGAATTAGGTAATACCATTACTCACTTGAAAATCACTATTACTATGATAACAACTAATATTTATTAACAATTTGAGTAAGAAACTTGATCACTCTATTTTATAGTTAACTTTTACCTCATTAAATCATGAAAAAAAGTAGCATTCTGTCTGCATTATTTCTGTCTAAGATTAATGACGTATTTGCGCATATAATATACTCATCTTTTAACTGTCTAAAACGTTTACATTCAACAATTAGATGTTGTGCATTGCCAATGCTCATTGATCTGCAAACAAGACAGTTCGGAGAGTTTACTCATTCTAGTCGATGAAGGTACTCTCTAAAGTTACCATGTCCCGAGAGTACCTGTGCATTAAAAAAGGTGATATTCAGATTTTTCATTTTAAGTTTATTTATTATATTTGGAAAAAAGAGATAGGTTTTCCGACCATTGATATCCTCATCCCGGGGTGATTGCCGGACACTGTTAATATCATTACGAACCATATTTTTTAATAATTTCATAACCGGTGCGGTTTCTAATGTTTGCTTAATAACACTATTTGGAAAGTATTTAAGAAAAGAGACTATTTCTAAGCTTTTGACTATTCTATATTCTGAAATTATTACTCGTCCAATAAGGAATAGATCTAAAGGAAGAATATTGGCAATCACACAAGAAGATGAAGAAGAGGTGGTTCTATATAATGGGGAGATGTTTAGTATAAATTTTCTCTGGTGTTTATTGATTTTTGAGAGGATCTTTTTGTTTAAATAAATGCAGGACCCATATCCATAAACAGATTGAATTAATCATTTATAGAGTATAGTTCTTTCTTTATATCGTAAACCATAATTATTATGAAGTAACCTACGAAGTTTATCGTATAGTCTACTGCATTTAATGTTCATTAAGTCTATATGGGCTGTAAAAGTAAGTTTTTTATCTATTAATATAGCAAGATACTTAATTTTATCAACAAGACAGATAAATTTATCAGAGATTATCTTTAATTTGTTAACATTGTTCGTTATATTTTTGTTACCAAACAAATCTGATTCTCATTTCTCAACAGAAAACGCTAATCCCATTTCGGTAATTATAGTTTCTAATTTTTGACAAACTATAAACGAGGATTAGGAGTTGAAAAGATTCTATACTGATATATTATATATATATTTCTCCTCTTGTAAATTGTTTGCATTCTACTCCATGAAACATAGACCTTACTTATAAAATACGGTCGATGTTTCAAATTGATTTGATCGTATCTTTTTTAGTCGTATGATTCCATTCAACATTGATTGTTAATGCACTGAAGCGATTTTTAAGTCAACGCAGTTATCTCCCCTTTCATGTAATACAGATATTTTGAAAAATATTACATTGATATCATCGGCAACCGTTGTATTGACCCGCTTTGACCATCTGTTGTCATCTCTTCGGGCTACGGCAATTCGTTCCATTGCATCTAACTTCGTTAGTTTACGTATCTGTGCGTTTCTGTACCGATCCGATAATCTGATGTTAAGCATCATTCCCTTGTGTGCCGTTTGGGTGTATGTTTGTTTTTGTATATGGCCATGTTTCTGCAGCGTATACAAAGACTGGGTGTACACATTGATTATCTGTAAATATTTCGCGCTTGAACTTATCAATACTATTTCATCCAAGTAGGAAGATGCATTTTATCACTTCTTCCAGGTTATAATCATATTTCCAGAATTGCTATTCTTTATTATTATTGTATCATAAATATATTATTATCTCCAATATAGTATTGCTTTTATATTTGTATTTCTATTATTGGAGTAGGGTGATAAATCTGTAACATGATATGTATATATGCACTGTACTAACTTGTACACGGTTGTAGACCCTTTGTTTTTTGTAGTAAACATACGTGAATACATTGCTAAAATTGTAATGTTGCATATTATACTCAAATAAACTTGATTCCATTTGATTTTAGAAAGTATTTAGTTTCCTATATCTGTAATAAGTAACACAATAATGTACAGTAAAAAATTGATGTTTTGGTTTTTAATATAGGCATTTTGTGTAAACTGCTATGATTGGATGCTCTTGTATGTTTTTATTTTGATATTGGAGCAAGTAGCATATGTATGTATACTTATATATTTTTTTTTATAATTTTGTGTACCAAAATTTATTTTATTTTCCATACTTTAATCCGTTAGTTTCAGTTTGATTTCCTTATTTTAAAAGTTAGAGTGTATAATATGAATTTAAGTAATAACTGTATATATTTTTTTAATCTAATGATTGACAAATGATATTGTGCTTATTTTCTTATGTTTATATGTATGTCAGTATATATGGGTACTTAGGTAAAATGTAATGATTTAGTTGATTTTGGTATAAGAGAATAGGCCTGAAATTGTTTAGAATGAGTGAGCAGATGTAGAGTGTTTGTGGCTGGCAGCATAGATGGTAATCGTAGCCGTCGTTAATAGAAAGCCGTGCTGTGGTGAAAATTGAGAATATGACAAGAAGGTCTAACGTGTTGACATTTGTGTTGTTATATATCCCAAAGTATTTAATTTTGATTTGAAGTCACTTGTCAATTACGGTTTTAAGTTCGAAATTTCGATTTGATTTTTATCATTTTATTAATTAGTGCTTATACTAATTGTAAAATAAAATTCACTTTTTGACGGTTCTTTGTAAAAATTATCCCGTTTTATTTATATATTACTTCATTTCGTTTAGATGCGGTTTATAATATTAAAACGAAATGTAAATTTGTAATAAGTTAATATTAAATTATAATATTTTTACTTAAAAGAACATTTTCAATTTTGTAAAAATGCCGAATAAATGCTGCGTTCCTGGATGCAATAGTAACTATAGCTCATTTCTAAAAGATTCGAACAATAAAGCGGTAAACCGAAAGATACTGCTCTTAAATTTCTGAGATAAAAGCAATTCCTAGGAAGAATTTTGAGCCATAAAAATTTTAGTGTAGTATGTAAACTGCAATTTACTTTATCCAATTTTATTTATGATCCGATGGGACCTGTAAAGACCTCATTTTGAACAGGCCACGGTTCAGGAAGAAGGCCATTCCAAGCATTTTTCCTAACATAACTTTTATTTATCTAAAGAAAAAGTAAAAAGAGAACAGATTGGGAAATTCGACGACAAAGTATTTTTAATTTGGAAAATGGTAAAAACGTAGAATGTTTAAATGCCGATTTAATTACTAATTTTTCAACTCTTTTAAGTCAGTCCAAAGCTATTTGGGAATTTAAAGTTTTTGATGATAAGGTACATTTTTCGACTTTAATTATGATGATGCACTAACGATTAGAACATCTGTATGTGTTCAAAAAAATCTGGCAGTTACTATTTACGTTAGAAGTAACAAACAAACTGAAAACGATCTAAAGTGAATTTTACCATTTGATTTAAAATTAAATAGGTGGTCGCAATTAATAAATATTTTATCGTTTTATAAGGATTTTACTGTAGTTAATTCACGATCAGTTAAGGAAAATTTAGGGGAAGCTGTTCATATTTTGTCGGTAGCAAAGAAGAAAGCTATTTAAGAAAATTCTAATAAATTATTACAATTAGAAATTGTTACTGATCAAATACGTCATTAGTCTAAAATATCCTTCCAGGCCGATTTTAATATGTTATATTCTCAGTCGCCCAGCTGTTACGCATTAATTAGGAATATTTTAATTTTACCCTATAACAGATACAATCATTATCGTCTTCACTGCTATTTAAGCTGATTCAGATATAAATAATAAAAACTACCTTGTAAATGTTCGTCACATGCCATATTTAGAAAAAGTGGTTGTACTGTTAATTGATAAAATTTATATTACTGCTCGCTTAAATTATAGGCCTGAAAATATTGTAGGTTTTGCAGTGTACAAAACTGATGTAGCTAAAACTGTTTTAACTTACATGATAAGTTCTCCATTTGGAACCTTAAAAGAAGTCGTCAAATTACTACCAGTACGAGAAACATCACGGGACTTGAATTAATGGACTTAACAAAATAAGTGATTAACTTTATTCAAGAGTGTGGATTTGAAGTACTTTGCGTCGTGAGATCTAATCATGCTACTAATAGGACGATATTCAAGATTAGTTTTGAAATTTCAAATCCTAATGACACAAACAAAAAAATTTTCTCGTTTATGATTTTATAGATGTCTTTAAGAATATTTGGAAAACTAGTTAAATTTAAAGAATCTTGATCAAACATTTATTTTTATGGACTTGGTTATTTTGAAACATTTGATTATGGGCTAAGTTTCAATATATCAGAAATATTTATCACGCAGAAGAGAACAGTTTAGCGATACAAACTTTTAAGCTGACTTATAAGTATCTTTATATATCTTTCTTTGACAGACAGAAAGTTATTTTAGTAGATAATGTATTTCACTCTTCTACACGAGCAACTTTAATCAAATCAGTATACTACTGAATTCGTTGAAATAATAAGAAAATGGTGGGATATGGTTAATAACAGATGTTTTATCAAAGGAATATGCAAGAGAAATGAACATTCTACTCCTTTTAAAAGAGAAGATTTTCATTTATTATTATTTGTTTAAAATTATATTATTGACTGTATAAGTGGCATACATTACAGAATTAAAATAGCAAATTGTCTAACGAAACATATCAAGCATTACGTCGGTCTACCATAGTTTTATTTTCTCTAATCAAGTGCTGTTTTGAAACCTATCCTGATGTAAAACATATTCTGGCCGGAAGATTTATTACAGATGATTTATAAAAACGTTTTAGACTTTACAGACCTTTGAATGGATGTAATTATAATATACGATGGCATAATAGAAAGTGAAAAAAGAATTCGATTAAAAATAATTTATAAAAAAGCCGATGGAAAATTTTCGGTTACAGGATTGAAGGAAAATTTAACATATGTCATGTAAAAGATTTCATTTTTATTTTGGAAACAAATTATTTACAGTGATGGGAAATAGACAATTCTTCAAAGATTCTCAGATGCATCGCATTCTCTTTTCGAAAAATGGTAATGTTCACAGTGTGTCCGCATTATTAAAGAGAATGAAGGCATTTTTGTAAATGATCAATATTTTGGTACTTTTCAATGAAATCATTGCAACCGAATTGGCAATGTCTGGTTTAGTTACATGTGTCCCATTTTATAATTTATTGTAACTGATGATATATGTTTGAATAAACTTCTACATAATACAAAACAGGAAACTCTTCTTTGCAAACTAACGATATATAGTATTAAAAATGAAGACTTTTAGTCCGAATTTTTGTTGTGAAACACCTCATTCATTATTACTTAATAAGCCGTGTTCAATTTTCGATAATATATTATTAAATAATTATTGTAACCAAACGAATATGACCCGGAAAAAAACTCGTATTAATGATGATTTGCTATTGAAAAGTTCGAATATGTGTAAATTGAGTACGCTTAAATAATTACTTATTGCCGGCTCCAACTGATCAATTAAATTACAGGTATATTTAACATTTTTAAATTTAATAAGCTTATTCTAGCGTATGTATTTTATATATATATATATATATATATATATATATATATATATATATATATATATATATATTAATATATATTACTGATACAATTTTTTAACTTTTTATTCTTTTTTTTTTGCCTGTACCATTGGTCGCTTTGGCCATCCATACTACGTTGATTTTCTTGTTTTAAGCTATAATAGTTGGCTAATTATACTTCTATGTTATTCTAGACTATAAACTTATATATGATTTTGATCGGATCTTCGTTGTTTGGATCATTTACTATTGATTCTATATTTAGAGGGAGTGTGTGTTTGTATTTTAATAATTCCCGTATCATATTATTTCGATTTTGTTTGTACTTCTCGCATTTCCATATGATATGGTTGATATCCTCTTCCTCTTGACATTTATCGCATAGACTATTTTGAATTATGTGTATTCGAGATAGATGTACAGGTGTTTTATTATGTCCTATTCTTAATCGGATAATTGTTGTGAAAAAGTTTTTGCCATACTGTACTGAACTATTCCAAAACCATCGGATTTTGGGTATTTTTGTCTGAATTTTATGGTATTGTTTCTCTATTTCTTTTTTTTTATCATATTCTTCTTTCATTTGTTCATATTTCATTATTTTTATTTTTGGGATATATCCTGTATAGTGTTTATTAATGTTGTCTATTTTGATATTTGTTTCAGATTTTGCTGCATTATCTACTATTTCATTTCCATATATATCGCAGTGCCCTGGTATCCACAACAATGTAATTGTTGATTTGTTAGTCTGTATTTTTCCATGTATGGTTTTTATTTTAGCGACAATATTGTCTTATTTTGTGTTAATAACAATCAATGACTGTATTGCAGCTATGGAGTCCGTCATTACTATAAATTTTCTTTTTTTTTTTTATTTTTGAGATAGTCAAGTGCTTTGTATATGGCATATATTCCAGTGCTTGTGGATGAACCAGCGTATTTTATTCTGAAGGTTCCTATCAGATCTATATTTTCATGATATATTGCTGCTTGGTATCGGTGTCTATTAATGTATATAGATCCATCAGTATAAATCCGTTCATGGTTAGGAAAATTAGTAAATAATGTGGTGTAATATTTTATTTTGCATATTAATACCAGTTTGTTTAGAGAATACAAATACAAATATAAATAAAGTATATTTGTGATAATTTGTACAGTTACAGAAAAGACGAGTAAATAAAAATGCGCATACCGAGCAGCGTTAACGCTCTTATTACGCGTCTTAAAGTTAGTGTACAACGAGGTCATACATTAGTTTATAAATTATGCTATATTTTTACAGGGAAAAATACAACTAAAAAACCTTGCATAGCCGAAAAGATAAAGAAATTAATTATGGTTTAGATATTAATAGTATGTATTAATATAACTAAATAAATAAGGAAATAAAGAGAGCGAAATAATGATACATTAATTTATTAATTTAAAACGAAACTAATTTATAACGACCTGCATAGTTAGACAACCTGGTGCTAAAGCAGCGAATGTTTAATCCTTTTGTGTTTATATTTTTTATATTTCCGGGTCAGTGAGTCATGAGTGTAATTTCCAATACGTTGTACGATATGGTACTGACTAGTCAGGCACTTGCTATAAAATCTGTTAGCTTTTTCCTGTACCAGGTCAAAGATAGAAGGCTGGTTTAAAGCTGTATGCATATCTGTTATCTTAGTGTAGTATGGAGCATTGAGTATGATACGCAGGCATTTATTTTGAACAGTTTGCAATTTATTAATGGTGGACTTACTAACACCAGACCAAATTGGGTAGGAATATAATAATATCGGCAATATGTACGCTTTGTATATTATTAGCTTGTTTTTAACACTGACTTTAGAGTTTTTGTTAAATATATGGAAAATTTTGTATAATCGGGAGTGCGCTTTGTCCGTGATATGTTTGATGTGATCATAAAACGACAATCGTTTGTCCATGGTGAGACCAAGATATGTTAATCGGGATTTCCAAGATAGGTGCGTATTATTTATTTCAATGTGATGAGTTACTTGTGGTCTACGTCTAGTAAATAGAATAGCTTCCGTTTTTTCGATGTTAATTTTAATTTTCCATTTTGTGTAGTATTTATATATTTTATAGTAACTATTGGCGAGTCTGTTTGTTATTGTATCGATTCGATAGGAAGATGTAAATAAAGCAGTGTCATCCGCGTAAAGAGAAGTATCAACATCCCTCAATTGCGGCAAATCATTAATATATAAAATATATAAGAAAGGTCCTAGGATACTGCCCTGCGGAACTCCAGCAGATAATATTTTACTACTCGAATAGGTGTCATTTATCTTAACAGCGAACTGTCTATCGGCTAGATACGATTTTATAATCATTATAAGTTGCCTGGGGAAGCCATAATGAATTATTTTATATATTATGTCATGGTGCCAGGTAGTATGCCTTTTTTACGTCTAATAGCAATAGTCCAGTATGTTTGTTTAGATTAAACTGATCCAGTATGTGATCACTAAGGCGCGCTAGTTGCATAACGGTTGAGAGTTGGGGGTCTGAATCCGAACTGAGTTTCGTTTATAATATTATGTTCATGTGAGAAATTTTTTAATCTTTGAAGTATTACTTTTTCAGCTATTTTACTAATGTTACTGATTAAACTAATAGGTCTTATGTTTTTGGCTAGTGAGCTGCTATCTTTCCCCACTTTTGGCATGGGAATAACAGTAGAAGTTTTCCATATTTTAGGGTAATGACCACTGATTATGATAGCATTAATTATATTTGTTAAGTATACTACGGCTATTTTAAGCAAGTTCTTGATCATTAACGTGTGTATTAAGTCTTGCCCAGTGGATGATTTGCATTTAAGTCTTTTTATGAAATAACTCATTTCTTTTGGTGTGGCGAGCTTAATTGATGAGTCAGACGCCGGTGAAACACTACAATATTTACGCACAGTGAGATCAACTTTTTTTTATGAGATATGGTGGAGAGGGTTATGTTTTGATTATGTACTTGATAGTAATGCTGAGCTAAGAATTCAGCTTTATCTTTATCAGAATATGCAATGTTTTTATTGTGTGTTATTGGCGGAATATTAACATGTACATGCGCGAAATTTTTTGTAATGTTCCAGAGGTTTTTGTTTGTGGTAGACAATGATTTTAATTTATTATTCCACACATCATTACGATGTTCTAGGAGCTTAGTTTTTACTAAACGTGTCAAAAAGTTTAGGATTGTTTTCAGACGAGTTGTTTTATGTTTTTGGTGTTGTTTACGAAAAAGGTTTTTGATTTTTATTAACATGTTTATGCTATAAGGAATAGGCATGGGGTTAGTGTCAAGAGCTTTCTGCGGAATGTGTAGTTGTGAGGATCTTAAAATAACATTATTAAGAAATAAGACTAAGTTATTAATCTCGTTGTGAGAGTGAGGACGTGTAGGTATCTTTAGAGTGTTGTATATATAATTTCTGTAATTATTCCAGTCTGCATGCCTAAAGTCATACACATATTTTTCAGGGGCCTGCTTAAAGGATTTATTAATTTCGAAGTAAATTGGATTATGATTCGAGCTTAAACATGAAAGAGATATAGGTTTCGTGACATAAGGAAATTGCTTGCATAATACATGGTCTATTACACTGGGTCTCATTTGATTGGTAGATGGGATATAAGTGGGATGTTTTGGAGAATGAACGGTGAAATTTTTGTTAAATAATAAATCTAGTAAGATTTTGCCCAATTTATTATTGGTATAACAATTCCAAATGGTGTTTCTGGCATTAAAATCCCCTGTGACTACAACTTTATTAGCTGAATGCATGAGCATTGCTATGTCATGTTCACAGTGAGTGCTGTTTGGTGGGCAGTAAACCGAATAAAAGTGAATTATGTCATTCTCAATTTCAAGAGCAACACCTACAGCCTCAATGTTCTTTAGGAGCAAAGGAGGTAGGGAGTAGTGGAGTAGCTTGCGGCTCGCTAGTAGCGCTACACCACCGCCTTTCTCATTTCGATCTCCCCTATATACTTCGTATCCTGGACAATTTAAAGTAAAATTTTCATTGATCTTTGTTTCGCTGAGGCAAACGATATCAATTCGCTTCTCATGCACCAGGTTGCTAAGTTCAGGAATTTTGTATCTGATGGAATTGGAGTTCCACGCTATTACTTTTATTTGCTTACTAACTGTTAAGCAAAATCATTTATTACAATTTCTATGACTGATGCTATCTTAGTGAAAACATCAAGATTTTGAGTTTCTTTATGTTTATTTATTACTTTTTTAAAGCAGAACATTATTTTATTAATGTTAAATGTTCTTAGAAAAATTAATAAGTCCGTAAATGAAAGATTTTCTGAATTCAGGTCGGATAAATTAGTCTGTACATTATTATTATTAGTAGTATTAGTATTGTTATTATTACTATTATTACTTCTACTATAACAATTAGTGCTATTACTGTTATTGATGTGATGGTTATTGGTTAATACCTGGGCATATGAGGCTGTACCTATAGTTCTTGGGGAAACTGCTTCCGCAGGTTTGGTTTTTACTTTACTCTGGCAAAGTTGAAGATAACGAGAGCAGTCTTTTGAGTGAGATGTGTGAGGTCCTTTGCAATTAGCGCATTGAATATTCTGGGCATATGAGGCTGTACCTATAGTTCTTGGGGAAACTGCTTCCGCAGGTTTGGTTTTTTACTCTGGCAAAGTTGAAGATAACGAGAGCAGTCTTTTGAGTGAAATGTGTGAGGTCCTTTGCAATTAGCGCATTGAATATTCTCAGTGGTACATTTGCTGGTAAAATGTGACTGACTACATTTTAAGCATTTCGATGTCTTATGGCAATTGATGGATAGATGGCCGAAGGATTGGCACTTGAAACATTGTGTAATAACATTCTTGGACTTATATTTGTCCTATTTTATAAGACAATAGCATAAATCTTTGATTTTTAAAATTTCGGAAATCTTGGTATTTTCTGGGAATGTGAGAAGAAATAATGGTAATGATATGGTTGTTTTACCATCATTCGACTTCTATTGGAATTGATGTATTTTTTCGGGAGTTATGTTTGGAACCAGCGCTAATTTTATTTCGTCATTTGTTATGTTTGCCGGTAGACCCTTTAATACCATTTTTAATTTTTTCCTACTTTGGGGAGTGTATGTATGGAATTGTATACTTGGGTTAGTTTTGAATAATTCTATTACTTTATCATAATCTTCGATAGTTTTAGTATAAAATAATATGTTATTACGGTTAACTTTAAGTTTAACCCCGTGTTTTAATTGAGCCTTAATTAGCTGCATTGTGTGTGTGTGTGTGATGATCTATCGTACCGTGTAATACGATCGGCGATATATTATTATTAATTCTATTAACGTTAATTAAACTAGAAATAGTATCGCTTATTCACTATTGTGTAAAACGTCTTTTAATGTATCGGAACTGACGGTGAGCGGTGAATATCTGTTGTTTACCGTTATACTGAAGTCGGCTTCGTTGACGGCCGGTTGGGTTTTCCGTTTACTACTACTTTTATTCTTCTTCCTTTTTTGCTTCTGCCATAACGATGCATCCTCTTGTTCGTCTAGTTCAGACGACGAGGACGAAGACAAAGATGCAATGATCATTTCGGTGTCAATATTAACGCGTTGGTTATTATCATTATTATTATTATTACTAAACTCTCATTAATAGTAATAGCTGCAGTCGATGTCGATGGACGAGACATAATGTTGGGATCTCCATCATCCCGCATGGCGTATATTAATTTTTTTTTTACTGGTGTTCGAGGGGCCAGCATTACTGTAGTTAAACTACCACTTAACAATTATATTACAATATACTATTGTAGTATTAGTATAGATAAATAAATAAAGATAAAGATAAATGAGACAACGAACAAATCGAACACGCTAACAACAAACAACGTACACGAATCGAATTAAACATTAAGAGAATAGATTTATTGTGTTGTAATGTTGAAGTGGTTGTGTATAGTCTTCGTATTTAATTGTATATATTGGTAATTTATAGTTTTGGATAGTGCATAATTTTCTAGCACTCACCACTAGAAGTGGTAAAGTCTTACTTTGCAGTAAGGTTTTCTGATCAGAGGTTCTAATTGTTTTATTTGTTTGTTTAGTATATGTTTTCTATTTCCTTTAATCGTTGTATTATAATACTTGGTTCAGCACATTCTGCTCTAATGTTGTTAACTGGACTTGAGTTCATTGCTCCAGTGCTTTATTATATGCTGCCTGGATTTTTTTTTTTTTGTGTTGCGGGAATTTAAATTTAGGAATAAGCATGGGTAGTTAAAATGAGACAGTATTATTGTTTTATATACAGTATAAGGTTTGTTTTAGGGTGATTTCCCCACGTGTTCCTGATATTGCATGTATTAGATGTGTACCATTGCTGCATTTCCTTCATATATTTTGCGTTTCAGCATTTCAATTTAATTTCTCATCTAACATTATGCCCAAGTATTTTATTTCTTTAACAAATTGAATTGAGGTATTATTTACTGTAATAAGAGGTTAGTTTTTATACATAAGTAAAGTGATGCACATTACATATATAAATATAATAAATGTAACTTTGATTTACGAGAGACAGTTTGAAGGCCTATACTAACCGACCTTCTAAACGATTAAACAATAAAATATATTTAAATTCCAATTGTAACTCATTGAGCGCATTTATACGCATAACTGAGATCTTGTAAATGTGAATAGTATATTATTTTTTCAATTTTATATAATATAAAATTTTGACACAAACCTATAAATTATATACAGTTGTTTATTATATAATACTCCTTTTTATGTGAACTATAGATAACTTTCGATGTATTTATATAAATATGTTTAAAATTGTGACATTTCGCATCAATCAGGAAATAAAACATTTTATTCGAATTAACATTTCATGTACCATATAGTGGACATCATGACTGAAAGTGTTAAAATAGCATGTCCAATTTGTGAACACTATGGTCGAAATGGTTAAATTATTCTAATTAATTGTTCATACATTATTTTGTAAATTCTTTTAAATATATTCATTTGATTTGATTATTATTATTATCGTTAGTATATATCATCCTTACTATGAATATGTTTTATCATTACAGTCAGCTTATACTATGTCCTCCAGCTTGCTCGTTTCTCATAGAACTAATACTTCAATCGCATTTTCCACCATATTCGTTTAAAACTGGCTGCAAGTAATTTATTCTGGATCTTCGTCATGTATATAGATGTCGCTCTCGATCGATCCGATTTATCATTGTAATTGCGTTTTAATTTTTACTTTAAATTCAGTTTGAACTTTTTTATTTATTTTTTATTTATTTTTTAGAGAATACGAAAACGTATGTCGCACCGTAGCGAAAGCGTTTTTGAAGCTCGGCTTGGAAAGGTATCATAGCGTTTGCATATTAGGTTATAATTCACCGGAGTGGATTTACTCGGCTTTAGGCGCGATTTTAGCTGGGTAAGAAAAATAATCAATTTTTTGTTTCATATGTGTATATATATGTATGTGTAAAATTGGTTATTAGTCACTAGTACAAGAATCGAATTTTAAGATACTTCACGTTCTCTAAAATCGTTTCTGCAAGTAGAAAAATTGGAAAATTTGTATTTTTTAGAGGTTTCGAAGCCGGCATTTATCCGACAAGCAGCGCCGACGCTTGCTTATATTATCTAACGTTAAGCAGAGCTAACATCGTTGTGGTGGAAGATGATTTTCAATTACGTAAGATATTAACCTTTAAACACAAATTATCTTGTTTAAAGACTATCATCCAATATAGCGGCAAACCGACCGTCGAAGGCGTATACGCTGTAAGTTTCGACTAAATATTATCGTTTATTAATTAATTTTAAATTTTACGTTCACTTTTTTTTTATTTCATTTTTAATTTGTTTAAATAATTTTATTTAATCGAACTATTTTCCAAACCGAGTATACGGAAATTTTTTTTTAACGGGAGCAAGTCGTGGTATAGGAAAAATAAAAAAATTATAAGAACAAAAACGAATCGGAGTGTGGAAAGAGTTAATGTAAGAAGGAGAACAGTACAAAGAAGCATAAAATAAGAAATTGACGTTCTGTCGAAACTCTGGGTTAATACTATAGAACGTGTCATTAGGGAATGTCCGAATTTCGTATAGCGATAGTCGTGTCGTCTACATTGACAAATTTTCAGGCTCTCGTGGGTAAATCGGAGAAATACGAATTAAAGCGTAATAGTTCTAGATATCACCGAGATTTAAATAGAAAACAATGAAACAACCATTTTCAGCTGCAGCAGTAGACGACCTTATTGCAAGTTTAATTAAAAATAATATAAACGAGAAATGCCGAACATAGGAAATTATGAATATGTATTTGTAAGGATCCAAGTTGGAAACGTGCTGATAGCTAATATATATAAACCTCCCAAAGCTAAATGGAATAATAATATAATTAAACCAGGAGGAAGAACTGTCGGGCATTAAGAATAAGCGAGTTCAATTTATCATCGAGTCGTCTGGACTTACGATTTGAAGTTGTTGGGATATGTTGCAACAACTAACGTTGCCATTATTCAGAAGTCACACAGAATTACATCATACAGTTGTTTTATAAATGCAAGGTAGTTTCAGCGAGATGACCATTTACAGCGGGACTTAAAGATAGTTGATAAGGTCGTTCATAACCTTACGTGTATATATGAAGTAGCACTGAGATCCACATAAATGCAAAAGAGAAACAATTGTTGATTATTTTAAAAATGTAGATTTAAATGTTAAAACAGCAAAATATAAATATCGTATGTAGTATATTAGAATATGCTGCCGGACTATGCTTCTATATCATTTTATATTTATAATTATTACAAATTTAAAACTTTTTTCAAAAATCGTTATATGTATATTCCTTCTCGTTTCATTATCCGATTTGGATGGCGTGACCTTTTTTGATGCAAGTTACAAGACATCGCCATTTATATCGGTCCTGCGCTAGATTCATGATTTGCTGTATGTTTAATCTGAATAACCTTGTGATTTGATCAATGTAACGACTCATCGGTCTACCTTCATTTCCTTGCAGAATCGTTTTCTCCAGCCCATTCGCTCGTATTACATGACCAAGACCGTCTCCTTATTTCTTCTTCTGATCCACCACTTTTAGATATGAACGCACCCAAATAAATTAATTTATCTTTAATTTTTAAATCACGCAGCAGCCATCATCATTGTTGCATTGTTCACTGCTGAATGTCGTGACTATGTTATTTTTGGGCAGAAAATAGGCTATCATTCAAGGTACTAATTATGTGCAATTCAGATGCGCGTGCATGTTATGTTATATAGAGTGAAATGTCACTGTTGGCTGTGTGGTAACTAACAGTTTTACAAGTATGTAAAACTAAACGGCGAACTGAGAACCACTCGTCGACGTTAATTTAATAGCCAAACGTTCTGGCAACTACACCATCGCTCAATATATATATGTGTGTGTAAAATATTTATGCATTGTACAAATATTAAATAAATTACTAACATTAGCGCGTTTACGTATTGCCACACAGTGGGACGAAATTTTAGAAATTGGCAGAAACGAATCTGAAAATCATCTAGAACGTATATTGAAAACCATCGCCATCAATGAATGTTGTGCATTGACGTTCACGGTAAAAGAATATTATTTTTTTATTTTCTATTGTATTTATGTAATTTCCGATTAATTTGTTAGCATTACGTATTTTAAAACGCACATTCTGTTAGTTATACGAATCTTTCGACAACACATTTCCTAGCTCTTTTTACATACACACATATGTGCTTGTATACACATATATGTATATATATATATCATATATAACAAACGCTCTCTATTTACAATTACAAATAAAGCTATCGCATACCCACGAACTTCGTATCGTATTTTTTTAGAGGCAATTCGTATAAATTAAGGGATTTGTATGTTATAATTATACAGCGACGCTAAATTGATTAATGTGAATAAATTATAAATAATTTGTAACTAAATGATATTTTATTTCATGCATCGCAAATTATATCAATCCATATGATATGTATATGTATGTATGTATGTATATATTATTCTCTTCTAACTAGTCCATATGTTGACAACGTGAAAACAACAAACATTTTCTTGCCCTTTGTTCCCAGTATTTCTTCATATTATGTGCTTTTTCTTCTCCTATCGATAACGTTTGGTTCTTTTAAATCCGTCGAATTTTTAAATTTTATTTCTAAATTCTCTTCTGTTATCAATCATACCATTATCTATTTGGACTTACTTTTTCATATTCAAGAATCACCTCGGGCTGATTTTCAGCTTATCGAAATATTGAAACATTCGTTTTGTTAGTCTGTTATTACTCGTTCTCAAATATATGCGTAAAATTACCATATTCTTTTTCTCCTAACGTCTTCCCACTTTCTCAAAAAAGTTCTTTATTGGTCCTGTTTCTCTTCTTTTCTTGGGCCGAGAATTTTCCTTATAATCTTTCTTTCTTTTCTTTTTTTTTTCAATATTTCAAGTTTTCCAACGTCATTGAGCATTCGGCAGCATATTACTTCAGTTTAAATTATAATGTTTTTGATTTTAGCATTTATTGATATTGATTTTTTGTTGTATACATTGCACGTTAATTGGAACGCCATTTCCAATTTTCTCGCCTTCATGTTCAACACCAGTCTATTCGAAATAACTTGATTACTAAAAATAGTTGAAATCACTAAATTTATTTAATTATGCGAAGCTTTTCGGCAATTACGCCATTGTCAAACTATATACAATTAAAATTAATTAATATAAAATCATAAAATATTAATTTAAAACTAAGTTTACAATTGTAAACTTAGTTTTAAATTAATATTTTATGATTTTATATTAATTAATTTTAATTGTATATAGCTTGACAATGGCGTAATTGCCGAAAAGCTTCGCATAATTAAATAAATTTAGTGATTTCAACTATTTTTAGTAATCAACTATAAATAAAATCACTACATTCCACAATCAAAACTTTATTCGAAATAAAATTTTCAGCTTTCTGTTCTATTTCATCAGTAGTTTTCAATCGGACTTTCAACATGATTTTCTGATCGAGTTCCTCACGAAAACGTTCCCAATCTGTTCTCTTATTAGTTATAGTTTGTTTTTTCCTTCCGTATCACAGTATTACTAAAATTCAACAGAACAGCGGTATGATCTGAAGTCACATCCTTAATACTCTTAACTTCTATATAATTGATGAATATACCTCTTATTATAAAGAAATCGAGAAGATCGGGTTTCTTGCGTCGATCTGTAGGCCGATATGTTTTTCTACGTGAAGTTCCAATACTGCACTTCAGCTTTTGTGTAGCCTGTAACTTTGGCATAAGCCACAGTTTCATTTATTCTTCGGACTTCACGAGAGACCCATATTTCATGTTTAGCATTATAGTCACCTCCAGTAATACAGCGTTTGCCAAACTTTATGAACTGTATGTATTGCCGATATTTAAGATAGAGCTGTGTTTGAAAATACGCAGGGACGATATTAATTTTTGTATTATTGAGATATACTGCTATAACTGTAGCTTGAACGTAATTTTTACAGAATTCATCTTTTAAATAACGTCTCATATTTCCTTTAATAATGACCGCTGACCCTGTATGAGACCGATCCTTTAATTTGCATGTAGTTGACTATGTTCAACACATACACATTAATCGGTTCGTGGCCTCGTTTAGGAAAATTGTCTTCAATTTAAATCGGTAGTAGTAGTGGGGTGTAATCCCCTTACTACAACTCGGTATGGTCGTTCAGTTTATACCTTGTATGTGTAATACACATAGTTATTTTTTTCAGTTCAGTCACTAATGCACGTCAGATTTACAGATAAATAGTTTCTCCCTTAATATTAATCGCTCTTCTATATCTTTAGGCATAATCTTCAGTTCATCCATGTGATTTTTAGCCTCTGTGTATCACGTGCCGTTTATTTTGTGATTTCGCATGCAGTTAAATAATCCTCCGGTATCCTATTAGTCTCCATCCTCTGTCCGTGACCGTAGAATCATTTCTTGGTTACTCTGTTTCATGTATTTTTCACCTTTTTCGTTGGTATTCTTCTTATGATTTTTCTTTCTGTAATTTCTAATTGATCGTTTAATCCTTTTTTGTTTGTTGTTAAACTCTCTGATGGATATGGTGCCTCTAGTTCGATCGCATTCGTGTACTATCTTAGTTTTGGCATTTATTGATAGGTATTTCTTATTATATACTTCCTTTGTTAAATAAAATGCTGCTTTCATTCGATCGATCCTGCATTTAATTGTTTCTTTTTCTGATCCACTTCAATGGACTAATTCTCCTATGAATTTATTAACTGTTTTCACTTGACCAAACTCAGTTTTTATTTTATTGGTTGCGGCTGCTATATTTGTCAAAAATTTTGTTTTTTCAATTTGTAGTACAGCTTTATCCGCTTGTTATTTAATAATTCTATCTGCCGTTTTGTTGACGTTCTGCTATTATTGACACATCATCTGCGAAAGCTAAGAAAACATCACGATAAAGTATTAAGTCGTTTAAATAAAACTATAGAAATAGTAAAAGAAATCAAACATCCAAAATTAAAACATTTTCGACATATAATGCGCCACCCTAAACGGTATAATACACTACATCTTATACAAAAGAAGATCGTGGGGAAGGGACCGCCGAGAAGGAAGAACAACATGGGTGTAGAATTTGTCGTAGTGGTATAACCCAAATACAGTTGAACTGTTCCGGAATGCAAAAGATAGACAAAGAATTGGCAAAATGTTAGCCGACGTTCGGTAACAGACATGGCACCATTATGATGATATATCATTATATACACTTATATATATAACTAGAAAACCATATATGTGTGATATATATGTGTATGTGTGTGTATTTTTAATCATATGTGTCGTATGCATGGATATCGTATGTAGATAGTGTCAGATAGTTTTTTTTTTACTATATTATTAGCAATAGAAACATTATTTTTGTAGGAAGTTTGTGATTATACATATAAAGAAGAGAGAAGATATATATATATATGTGTGTGTGTGTGTCAATATTCATATGTATGCGTACGTTTTACGTAATTTAAGAAAGTGATTTTATTACAATGAATAACTTTTTATCAAATTTATATTACATTTATATTTTATTATACTTCTTTATTTCTAATATGTGGTACGAAATTTTTATTCATAGTCTGGAACAACTGGTTTACCGAAAGCCGTCATGTTGTCTCGCGATAACGTGCTATATGGTGCGAGATCTGGATGTCGTATTGTTGGTAGTACAATGGATAATAAAGCGATATCTTATTTGCCTATGAATCACATGACGTCTCAAGTAAAAATTCAAATTAACACGTTATTTATAAGGGATACATTTTAATTTTTAATTCCTATCTTATTTACTAGGTTACTGATTATCTATACTTTCAATCGCTTTTTTCATCATAAAACGA
Source organism: Coronaproctus castanopsis (assembly GCA_032883995.1). Taxonomy (NCBI): domain Eukaryota; kingdom Metazoa; phylum Arthropoda; class Insecta; order Hemiptera; family Monophlebidae; genus Coronaproctus; species Coronaproctus castanopsis. The sequence continues at coordinate 20,606,413 of CM065053.1, read as the reverse complement.
GTAAACATGCGCCATGTTTATGTAGCCGATTTGGTACGAACTTGCAATATCTCATAATTTCAAAAATCATTTTTGAAACTAGACTCTATATTTCTGTGTATCTGATTTGCAATTTTTAATCTGACCTCTTTAACACTAGAATGAAACCTATTCGGGATTTTTCTTGTATCACACCTTAAAAATATCGCAGATTAAATTGTTTGTGTCTGTCTAAAATTCGATCGTTCAACACAATTGTTTCAACAAAATGATTAAGGAAACACATAATGCGAAACACTGTATGATGATAGAATAACTGTTGACATTTTTATAATTTTTAACACTTCGTTTAAAATACTCTTGACGAATGTATATGATTAAAACTTACGATTCCAAAATTTTCATTTGTTGGATCATTTTTTATTGCAGAAATCTTTTACTCAACTTCTTTGTGCTTGATCATTATACTTCGCTCGCAGATCCATTATCGTTCATGATTATGATACTATCGATAATGCTTGCACCACGTTGTATATTCTTCTTTTCGGATCATTTCTTACGAGGTAATTCGTAATTGCCAGGCTACACCTTGAAACGGCTGACCGGAATATATTTTATGTTCTACATGTCCCATCAGTAATTATCCGCCGTTTTTATTCAGGAAAGTTGTAGTTGAAATCGACAATGTAGTAATGCCGATTCGTTCCTGTATTAGATTCTGCGTACGCACTTGGACAGTCGATTGAAACGACGTTGTCGTACAGTTAAAAAAGGAAATAAACCTGAAGACGGTAACAGTACTCTGACACTTAACAATAAGCGGCTGATACATACAACTGTCGTTCGATCAATCTGGACCTGCGGAATTGAACTGCGAGTTTGTGCTAAAGATACAAATATTAGAATAATAAAAACCGGCTCAAAATAAAATCTTAAAGAAAATCACAAACGTATCCTGATAAGTAACTAATGGAACTCTACATGAAGATCTAAACATTATGTACGTATCTGACTGGAAGGCGACCTTAATAACTTGGATAAACCCATGTCGGACACTTCTAATGACACGTGAGAAGATTAAAGTGCAGTAAATCGTTGGATCTAGTTTAGGGTCACAGCTATCGGCTGATCACAACTATTATTGATTATTTAACGAATATCAAATTAAAAATTAAATTAAATTTAGAAAAAACTGAATTACGGAGTACAGAGTTCGCCTCGATACTATTTTAAACAAAAGCAAACCTCGTGTCGGTATCTATACTACTATATAAAACTGCGGTGTCTGTCTGTGACTTGCGAATATTTTCATTATAGTCGCTGCATTGGGCTATTTTTTTCATAAATATAAAAAGAAATTCTAATTTTTTTTTACTTTCTGTTTGTCCGTCTGCTCCGATTTAACTCAAAAACTATTAAAGCAATAATGATGAATTTCGCACAGTTTATAACCTCTATTCTAGGATTCGTTCTACGTTTTGTTTCACATTGATATCATAAATAGGACAGAAATTACAATAATTTAAATTTTTTTTTTTTTTTTTTTTTTTTTTAATGTGCACCTGTATAATTTAACAATAAGCACATGAGTTCAGTTAAATAAATAAATAAATTATATACAAATACATTAACATACAGCCGCTGTTACAATAAACAGCCGGCCAGTTTAAAATTTTGCTTCAGCAGCAATGTCTTGATCTATATGACATCATTTTTCAATAGTTGAAAGTACGTCCCGGAGCATTTGTCGTTTTAGCCTTCGAACAGGATTATCTGGAAGTGTTGGCATGTAGATTCGCCGAATTTGGGGGTTTGAGTGACTGGAACATTTACCGAAAAATTTTTGATATTTATATTGATAAATTTGTGTAACTGTAGGCACTTGCAGGTCGTGATGTAGAGTATCATTGCTGACATAATAAGGAGCGTCACATATTGCTCTTAGAGCTTTCGACTGAAATTGTTGTATACGTTTGACGTTACTACTTGTTGCCGAGCCCCATAGTTCAATTCCATACTTCCATTTCGCCGCTAGAAGTGCGTTGTAGATCAGCAATTTATTATTTAATGAAGTTTTGGCTTTTCTTCCTATAATACAATATAATAGCCGAAATGAGATATCTAAGTTTTTTCTAAGCTGCAATATATGCGGAGTCCAGGTAAGTTTTTTATCCATAATAAGGCCGAGGTACTTTACAGTATCAGTCTGAGTAATTTGTTGCTGTTCATAGTAAACTGGAGGACAGGAACCTCTCCGTAATGTAAAAGTTACATTTGCCGATTTATCGGTATTTATCTTGATTTTCCATTTAGTGCACCACTTTCCCATTTCTTGTAGGTGAAGTTGAATAGAACGGGATGCAACTACCGGGCTTTCATCGGCGGCTATAATCAAGGTGTCATCAGCGAAGGTGAATATCGATGTGTAAGACGTTGTAGGCATATCGGCTGTGAATATCGTATATAAAGTAGGTCCCAGAATACTTCCTTGCGGCACAGATGCTTGAACTGGATACCAAACAGAGTATTCAGAGTTGTATCGTACACGAAATGTCCTGTTTTCCAAGTAGGATTTGATCAACAAGTAATAATCCGCTGGTAAGAACTTTTTAAGTTTATATAGCAGGCCCTGATGCCACACTCTATCAAAAGCCTGCGATACATCTAAGAAGACAGCAGGACAGTATCGCCCTGTTTGGAAACAGGAAGAAATAGCATCGACAACCCGGTGACATTGGTGTATAGTAGAATGAGTTTTACGGAAACCAAACTGGTGGGCAGGAATCAAATCTACTTTTTCTAGGGTTGCAGAAATTCTACGCAGTACTAATTTTTCGAAGACTTTTGATAATGTACACAGAAGACTGATTGGCCTATATGATGTTACAACAGAAGTAGGTTTATTCGGTTTAGGAACCATGATTATGGTGGATTTCTTCCATGCCTCGGGGAAATAAGAGAGACGAACAATGGCATTAAATAGGTACGTAAGTTGTAAAATTGTATTCCGTGGAATATGTTTTAATATATCTCCTGTGATCAAATCATGACCTGGAGCTTTGCGAGTAGGCAGTCGTTTTAACTCCTGCTCTACTTCTGCTGGTGAAAAGGAACGTGTAGGAAGAGAAAGCTGTAGTGGGGTGTTCAAGTAATTATACACGTGTTCAGTAAATTGTTTATCCTCAATGTCTGTGTTCGGTGAAAAAATTTTAACTAGGTGTTCAGCAAAATACTGAGCCTTGTCAGCGTCACTTTTTATCCATGCTCCAGATTGATTTCGTAAAGGTGAAGTCACAGTATGCTCCTTTAGGATGTGTTTGGTAGTTCTCCAAAGGGAATTATCCGTTGTATTTAGATTTTGTAAAAATACTTGAAATGCATTGTCTTTGTACAACCTTATTTCTGCTTTCATCTTGTTCCTGATACGATCATATTCTGCACGAAAGCAAGGATATTTGTGGCGCTGCCATAATTTACGCGCTCTACGTGTAGAAGTTATTAGTTCTCTAATCCTTAATGGAAGGTAATTTTGTTTCCTTTCGCAATGGGAATAGGATGTAGTGTTGGTAGCGCAATTTTTTAGCATTGTTGTTAGATTTTCGATATGTGCGTCTACATCAGTAGGGGATTTTAACCGAGTTTTGAACTCAGAACACTTCTGCAGGAGATTATGAAATAAATTCCAATTTGTTGTTTTGTTGGTCAGCTGTATGTTTTTAACGTACTGTAGTGGGACTGTATCCAACAGAAGGACAACTGGATCGTGGTCAGACGTCAAATCCGGCATCGTTTTGCAAACATTATATAATTTTTCAGTTCCTTTTGTGATGAAAAGGTCAAGTAAGTTTGGGTGTCTGTTATTATGAGAAGGCCAATATGTTGGTTCATTCGGGGCTATAAATTTATAGTTTTCTGACAGTATAACTTTTTTTAGTATTTTGCCCCTAGGATTTACTTGTTTTGAACCCCATAGGGTATGCTTAGCGTTAAAGTCCCCTCCGCATATGAAGTTACGACCTAGATTCAGAAAATGATATTTAAAATTATACTCATGAACAGCATAACGTGGTAGACAATACATAGCAGCTAGTGTTAAATCAAAAATTGTATTTTGGACTGTTATTGATGCGATCTGTATTGCTGCAGAAGAGTTATTGTAAGCTACATAGTGTTTGATGTCATTTCGTATTAATACTGCAGCACCGCCATGCGCAGTTCCATCAGGATGATGACTACTATGTATCGTGTAGCCAGAAATCGAAAACGAGCTGTTTACTGTGAGATGCGTTTCTGTGATGAGTGCTACATCAATACGTTTTCGTTTAAGAAAAAGTTGAAGCTCTAGCTTTTTTTGCTGGATTCCATTTGCGTTCCATAACATAATTACTAGGGATGATTGAGTGAGATTAGTGGTAGCAGTCATTTAGATTGGGTTAATACTACGTCTATGACTTTGGTTAGTAAGTTAATTAAAGGGTTAATTATAGTTTTAAATTCGTTTAGAAAAGTGGATAAACATTCCGTTAGTGTGGTCGAAGGATTGTCAAATAAACTGGGTGTATTTTGATGTACGATATTAGCGTAACTAATATGTTTCCTTTGCGAGGTTTTGTTGATATTATTGCTATTATTTTCGCTGTTGTCGTTGGCAACGTTATTAATTTGGTTATTAATGTTATTGTTGTTATCAGTATTAATAATATTATTAACTAACGGAGGAAAGTTTGTGTGGTTCATGAAGTTATACTCGTGATTTCTACTTTTTCTTAGAACTGGGTTCAGAAACGTTAGTTCTTCTTGGTAAGCAGGACAGCCCCGATAGTTTGAAGTATGAGGACCATTGCACAGGGCACATCTCGCAGGTAAATTAACTGTCTTGTTGCAATTTGCCGTGTCGTGTTTTTCACCACATTTTACGCATCGAAAAGGAAGATTACAATAACGCTTAGTATGCCCATAATTTTGACATCTTGTGCACTGAGGAAGTTGTCTGAGTTTCCTTGGTTCCTCTACGGAAATTGCCGAATATAATAATGAAGTTATTTTGAATATTTCCGAATTAATAGGTAATTGATTTAAGTCTACAAAAAACATTGGAAGTGGGTATTTATTTTTTTTATGTAAGATATTTGTTACCGATTTGACCGAGTATCCTAGTTTTTCTAATTCTATTTTAATTTCGTTAGGAGGCGTTGTGTGATGAATATGACGTATTACGACACGAAATGATCGATCTTCTGGTAACTGGTAGGTGAAAAAGGAGGCATTTTTTATTTTCAATTTTTGGACTAGACATCTATAACATTCAGCATTACTGGGTTTAATCGTAATCCCACCTTTAGTAGCTTTGCATTCAAAAGAGTAGTTCGAGACTTCGGTTTTTAGTTCACTAACAAATTTCAAATAATTGACAATATTTTTGACCAAAATAGGGGGTGGATTCTTTTGCAATGTTACATTTTTTCTTTGCGGAAGCGCCCCTTGTGAGTTATCTACCATGGGAGCTTCATTGACAAGCTCTGTTGTGGATTCCTCTGTTTGCTCATCACTGAGGTATTGAAAACGATTGTATGTCGAAGGTTTAGGGTAAGAAAGATTCCTTGTATTTTTTGTCCTGTTTGCTGTGTGACTTTTCGAATGTTTTAATGCTGGGATCCAAGAATCCTCATCACTGGTGCCACTCGAAAGGGGACGTTTATTTACAACAGTAAAATCACCACCAACACGCTGTATCGATAAGGGAGGAACCGATACATTTTCCAACGATCTAGAGTCTACTACAGCCGATTTCGAATGTATTTCTACATTACTTTTATCGTTATTATTTAACGTAACATTGTTATTACCTGAATAAAAGGTTTCATTTACATAACTGGTTTTCGAAGTTGACGGAGAATTATCAGAAACGTTGAGCGTATGATTAGCCGCGATAACTGCCGGCCGCGAGGGGGAGTGGTGTAGAACCATGTGAACGCACACACGGTTACACTATATACACGTAACGAATAGCGCTTACGATTTGTTTAACAACAGAGGTAAACGTATGAAGATAACAATTCGACAAAACCACCGAACAATACACACACACACACATTTTAAAATATCACTGTCTAACAGTTTTATGTATTTGTATAGTATACTATGTATGTATATATCATAAGCAAAGCTGCAGGCTTAACAATAAATAAAGACAAAACTAAAATAATGATTATTAATCGAAACAACTCTGATAACATCCAGCAATGGCATGACTTCCAGGTAGTTGATAAATTCGTATACTTAGGTTCAGTAATTACCAAAGATGGAGGATCGACCGATGAAATTAAAAGAAGAATAGGAACTGCAAAAAATGCATTGGCTCAACTGACAAGAGTATGGAAGAGCCACGACATAACGAAGAATACAAAAATTCGCCTCATGGACACCTTAGTCTTTTCGGTTTTTCTGTATGCATCGGAATGTTGGACTTTAAAAAAAATGGATGTCCGGCGAATAGATGCTTTTGAAATGTTCTGTTGGAGAAGGATGCTGCGGATTCCCTGGACCGAAAAGAGAACAAACCTGTCGGTGTTAAAGGAAATCTGTCCAAAAATACGACTGCGAGATGTAGTAAGGCAGCGAAAAGTAACTTACTTCGGTCATATCATACGTCAAAATAGTTTGGGAAAGTTAATTTTGGAGGGTATGGTCGAAGGTCGGCGAAAACAAGGAAGAACGCCTACACGATATACGGATGGAATCAAAGAATTGCTAAACATTACATCATTCCAGCAAGCGGTTCGATATGCAGAGGACCGAAACATTTGGCGGACGCAGTTACATAAAATCAAGGTTTCATAGTATCACGATGCTCGGATCGAGCCTGCGATGAAGAAGAAGAATATATATATAATTTCCGCCACACCCATAACGCAACAAAACATTGTTTTAAAATGCGGGTGTTGGTAGTGAACGTACATTCGAACTGGAAAACGTGTTAAATTTTAAACGATTTGGCAGATATATCGCTGTTTACAACTTTTTAAAAGTTGAAGTCATTGTAATTTCTGTCCTATTTGTGATATCAATGCGAAACAAAGTTCAAAAAAAATAATTACACGGGCGAAGCCGTAAGTTTTAGTCGTAAAACATGTTCAAGATTATCTGTTATCGAAATATACGATCCACGGAGGAAAGAGTGTAGAATTTTATACGTGCAAACGAAATACTAATTGAGAACTCGAAAGGCTAAGATGTTTGTTCGTTCAAGCAATTCGCTAAAAAATATATTTGATCGCCTATTCGTTCTTTCCTTACGATACCGGAGTTTGTTTTTGTTTTGTTTTGTTTTGTTTTTTTTTTTCTTCTAATCTAGAACTGACGTGTCTAACCCGCCATCTACCAGCAGATGTAATGAATGTGAAAAAAAACACATTTTTTGAAAAGGAGTCGGTCCAGCGACAGAACTCCGAAGTTATGAATGATGACAGCCCGAAAGCATTATCTGAAGTCGGTAATACGTTTTCTCTTCAGCCTTCTAATCGCCGATTGAACTCGTAAACTTATTACCAGCGGATTTTCGTGAGTTTCCAATCTCGCCAGGTAATCGCGAGCAGCTCGTTGGATTACTTGTTCCACATATTGTATCTGAAGATCTTTGTGCAATGTGTAGTTAGTGACATACCATGGAGCGCCAGCTATCCTTCGTAGTATCTTATTCTAATACTGCTGTATTTTTTGAATGTTGCTCTTAATTTTTTTTTTTGTTTTTTTTTTGTTCCCCAATTCCAGCAAGTGAATAGGGCAAATATATTTATGAAATATGTTTATAAAAGAGCAAGGAACTAGTGTGCATTACATCAGTTGTGTGTAATTGTTCCTTAAATTTATATATATACAAGCTTAGACAAAAATAATATACAAGTTTACAAATGCACGCTTATAATAACTTATGGTACTAATGATTAATGGGTAAATTTTTTTTTTAAGTATATTAGGCAGAAGTAAACCATGCAAGACACAGTTTTATGACATAGTTCAGAATTATCGGTATGACGTTTGAATTTGTTTTTATTTGACTTTCTATTGCTCTTAAACATCTAGTGCGAATTTTCTTTGCATTGACTTTTCTGCAAATATTAAGAGAGTTTCCATATTATTTTTGTTTATGATTTTGGTTGGATTTAATTTCATACGTATTAAGTCATTAAAGACAGGACACTTGTACATGAGGTGTTCGATATTGTCGACCTCATCACTACCACAAACTGTTGTGGTGCACTAGAGATTCGGAATCTATGGAGATGTTCTCACAAATTTTCCATGCCCAGAAAGAACCTGAGATGTGAAGAAATTAATATTTAGTTTTTTCATTCTTCCTCTGGCTTCAATATTAGGGAAAAAATTACAAGTCTTTCTTCTGTTGCTCTTAGTGGAACATCCGCATAGTTCGCAGCCATATGATGTTAAATATTCACTTCTCACTTTACCGTTATATATGACGTTAATTTGGCCATTTTCGTCCTATAGTGTAAAGACTTATTATACAAAAAGGACAATTATGTCGCTATAAGTGCGACCTAATACGTATTAGAGATTCGAAATTTATATGTAAAGTCATTAAAAATATTTCGGAATCGCGCCGGGCCGCTGGATATCCGAATTATTTTTTGACGTCTGTATTTGTAATTTGTTGTACGCGAGCTAATTAAGATTTACCATATATAAATAAATGTTTCAGTTGACGGATATTTTTATGCCGATGATTAACGGTTCGAACGTGTACATCGCCGATAGAAATTGTTTAAAGGTATTTGTCATTATTTTATTATCAGCTTTTAGGTAGTTTTTATTTTTTACGACTCAAACGTCTTCGAGAAAAAAGTATCGTATTTTTCGAACCTTCGTAATAAGAAATCGAGTTCAAACGGACGATATAGAAAAGTTTTTTCCCGCTCGCGGGAACTTATTTATAATATCATAGAGGAGGTGGTAGAGTGGGAGATTTCTTACGACGGACTGCAATTCGTTCGCTAAATAAAAATAACTTATTTGAAAATGAAGACAAAAGTCAAAGAAGGTTTTCTACTAACATAACGTAAAACGAGGAATTATAACTCAAATTTTCACCGTCATTACTAATAAGTTGATATCATTTTCTCTGCTTAAATTCCTCGTTTCTTTTTTTTTTTCGGTGCAGCTAATCCGTTTAAATAATTATTTAACGAGATGTTTCGAATAATTATATACAAGTAGTTAATACGAACCAAAATCTAAGCTCTTATTATTTTGTGTCCTATATTAATTGAAATTCGATATGAGGAAACGAGGTCTGCCTGGAAAAACATATCGGCAGGAATATCCATAAGGTAACTTCTTACATCTTTTACCTTCTTTATACAGCCGATATCCTAACAAACAATCTTGTATAGTTATCTCTGCGTTTACCGATGGCAATTCTAACTACAGATAGAATTCAACAGCGTGCACTGAAAATCTACCGCTAACGATAAATTAATTAAGTGCTTGGCTGAAACGTTAGAAAATTAAAGTTAACGGCGAAAAATCGATGCACATGAACTTAATATTCCAATGACACCGAATAATAATCCCACAAAAAGACACAGTCGATTACCTAGGGATGCACATCGATTTGCGTCTAAATTAGAAGCACCACGTCCGGCGGAAATGTTTGAAAATAAAAACGAAAATGAGGGAATATTTATCGACTACTAAGAAATAACACGACGCTATCTATTAAAAATAAACGGCTTTTATATATGGCCGTTGTTGTTAAACCTATGGTGGATTTACGGAATACAATTGTGAGGTTGTACTAGTATTTCCAATATAGATTCCATACAAAGACTAAAAAAAAAACGTTGCACTTTGTACGATCATCGCGCATATCGATTTGAACGCAATAATAACGTACACCGAGACAAAAATTCCAACGTTCATCTATGAAATTACCAGGTTCGCTTGCGCAAGAGATAGAATTTAACTCCCCATATACAACAACCAAAAATAAAAATTTCACTTCGAAATTTGAGAATTTTTTATATGAAAAAGGGACATTTGTTTAAAATTGTTTAACTTGTTTTTATCATACGCATATGATCTATTTTAACCTATTCCGACGCAGATTATCAATTTTCTTTTTTTACGAAAATTATAAATTTTATTATATGAAATAATTAAAAATTACTGTAGGAAGTGAGCAAAGTATAAAATATTATTTAACGCGCAAAATAATTCTAGATAATTTTTAACGTACTACATAAATATTTTTAGTATTGAAACATTTTATTTCAGTAATTTATAACGAAAATTGACGATTATTTTAGCATTAAAATTATTTTGTATCGTACAGAAGACATTGGGACTGAAAGGGATATAGAAAACATTATATAATTTCAACTGATGTTTGTAATATTGTACATTCAAATTAAGTATTTTCTAACATTTTATTTTTTCTTTCATTTTATTTATTATTATTAATTTTTACACACTTGAAAATGACTTAATCATGCCGAAATGCTTCGTTCTTTTAATACAAACTTTTTAATGACTTTAACTATTTTTCTATTGTATTATATAATTTTGTGTAGAAAATTAGTAATGTGTAATTGAAAGGTTAACGCTATATTCGCAGCTTTCATTTGATACACACCCACACGTGTGTATATATATATATATATATATATATATATATATATATATAAGATAAAAATGATTCGTGTTTTTAACAAATTCGACCTTTCAATTTTTTATCTTTTTTTTAACACATCAAACAAATGACTTTCAAATTTTAATTTATATAGAAACGTTTTTTATTTTACTTTAATACAAATAGTCTATCGACTGATTTCTTATTTTTCTTTTAGACTACCCTAGTGGACAACTTAAAATCTAGTCATCCTTCTTTTCTGGCCGGTGTTCCAAGAGTATGGGAAAAGTTGAAGGACGAATTAACGCGCTACGAAGCCGGTTGCAGTTTCTTAAGAAGACGAATTATATCTTTAGCTAAACAAGTAGCTTTAGCCCATCATACGGAACCGGATAGAAGGTTACACTAATTTAAAAACGTAATGATATTTACGTCGGTGCTGAAAACGTACTTAAAAATAAAATTCGAATGGAAAACGTTATTTTAAAAAATTTATTAATTTCGTATTTATAAAAATCAACCGCGATATAAAATATTTATATTCTTCTTCTACTGCTTTTCATCTTCACTAAGGAATCGTAATGTCGATTCTTCAGCGTGTTGACCCTGTCGTGCAGAGTGCCGTACCAACAAGGACATGGGAGAACTCAAGTGACTCTCCATTATTAGAAAGAACCGTGTATTACCTTATTTCGTAGGTTCAACATTTACATTATTTTCTTTACACGCCATGATTATCGGCAGATAGATAGAGTGGTGGTTTCCCATTGCCTTCCACCGGATTTTCTGTCAGGTTTAATGCCTTAGCCGAAGTGAACCAGTTTTGGGACGTTGCATACTCGCTCTAGATTGGAATTTATTAATCCTAATAATTGTATTACATTATAAAAATAATTCTCCCGAAGGCTATATATATTAAGCTTTTGGAATTTTCTTAGCAATTGTATAAAATTCCGGTTTTAATAATACACGCTTCTTTCTAACCCGGTGTCCTATTACGGGTCCGTCTAGTTATAGAGGAGTGGCATTGAATTAAATAGTAGACAACGAAGCTCATTCAGCATTACATTCAACACCTTATAGACGGCACTTCTGTTCCCCCTGTATCCAGCTCCGTTCTTCAATGCATCTTTTATTATAATTGTAATTTCTTAGTATAAAGGTACAAGGAACTAGTGCATTTTTAAGAGTAGTATTTGTCGGTCTAAGTGTGTGTTGTAACAGAAGAAGAGCGTATTAGAAAATTATAAGCGATGTGGGTGATAGTTCCTTGTAAAACGTGCTTATAATAATGGGGTGGTAAAGAGATGAAAATGGGGTCTCTTTATCGGCGCCAAGATGTAATATACGAGTACAACTTAAGAGATAGATGGAAGATAATTGAATAATTACAAGTGCTATAAGCAGAATATTTAAAGGATAGCGGTATATACGTTTAAATATTGGAAACATTTAATGGCAATAAATAAGATTAATATGAATATTTACGTGCTATTTTTCGGCTACGCGGTAATTGAGGGTTTTAAATTAAATATAGTAAGAGATACGAGATTATTACGGGTATTAATGTAATTGTTAATAAAAAAAGATTATATAATGTGCCTAAGTTAGATTGTGGAATGTAGTGATGCTTTATTAAATTAATTACAAAATTAGTCAAAATCACTAACGTTTATTTTCTTTGCTAAAAAATCACAAAGCTTTTCGGCATTTACGACATTATCAAATGATAAAATAAAAATAAATATATAAAATATAAAACACAAAAATAAAATTTAAAATCTTAAATTTTATTTTTGTGATTTTTATTTTATATATTTATTTTTACTTTTATTTTATCACTTGATAATGGCGTAAATGCTGAAAAGCTTTGTGATTTTTTAGCAAAGAAAATAAATGTTAGTGATTTTAACTAATTTTGTGATGAAATTAATAAAGAAGTATAGTAAAACATCGCGAGGTGGTTAGGACCCACGAAGTAAATGTGGTTTGACGTTTGGATCGATGTTTATGTTTTGTACGGAGTATTTTCTAAACAGTGTCAACAATTCCATATACGACCGACTCTGAGAACTAGTTTTCGTTATTGTAGTTGCGAAGGGATGTGTGGTAGAGATATTAAATTGAAGACGAAGATCGTAGAATTGTGGACATTTAAAGGTGAAGTGTTCGACGTTGTCTTCGACAGCAAGGTGTCGCATAATTTGCAGAGAGTTGCTGGAAATAGGAGTCAAACTTGCCATGCCCAGAGAGCACCTGTACATTATAAAAGTTTATATTTAAGTTTTTCGTTTCACCTAGACCTTGGGGAAGAACATATTAGTCGCATACGTCACTTTCGTATGATTATTTTTTCGTATCGCTCTTCCTCGTTCTTCTTGGGAAACCCTTTACTATGGCTCGTAAATAAATTGGGACCTCGTATCCGTCCATTTCCTTTTCAAGAAAAAATTGTTTCTAAAAAAAAAAAATTAGGGTGTCGATCTAATTAAATATATCTATATACGACATATCCGGTACAACGATAACCACCGCGGTGCACACGTCACTTTAATCTGTTAAAAAATAAAATAAAATGAATAAAACCAGCGGAAGTTACAAAACTGATTAATATTTTGACCTTTCATTTGTTTCTGTTCTAAGCGAAAGTTATAAGTTAAGTCGGATTTGAGGTTTTTTCATTTATTATTTATTGTTAATAAAATTTTGTTTTAAGTTTAATTATACAAAAATTTAATTTTGTTCGGAGATGTAACACTTGAATAACAATCTCTGGGCCTAGTAGTATTCAACGACTGCTCAATAATCAGAACTAACGATGTTAAATTTTTACATAAAAATATCGAATAATCTTTATAAAATATTAATATTAAGGAAAATTTATAAATTGAAATTTAAATTACAAATGAAATTTAAATTAAAAAGAGGTTAATTATAATTAATAATTTACGATCATAAGAGACATTTGCAAATGCACAGCGTCGATAAGGTTTATTAAATGAAATATTCATTGTTAAAAAGTAAAATTTGAACAAGAGAAAAGTTATATGCAATAAGGGTGATTTATTTATATATCAGTGGTGGCTGGTGAGTCCTAAAACCAGGGGTTGCACAGTTTTTCTCCTAATTCTCTTTATATTAACATATGATTACTGATCATGAACCTATACCTAGTTATCTTCTCCAGTAATATTTCCAGTATCATATTACATAATATTAAGATTATTCTTACTAAAACCTAACAAGTATTACATACGCTCTTATATCACGGTGTTTCATTCAAAATCTAAAGATATTAAGGGGAATCTAACATCTAAACCACTTAAATTTGCCACTGCTTTAACATCAGTTCAGTGCAAGAAATAATACATACACATAAAATAAATACGCTTCAGTCTACAGTAAAATTAAGTAATAAAATTTTAAATTAATTATATATTTTTAAAAAAATCAGTCTTACCATGGTTATCATATACAAAATCCATACGTCTTTGCTTTTGGGAAACAAATTTTTCTACTACTCTCTCATTAAAATTTACCATATCCGTAAAATTAAGTTCTTCTCTATCGATAGCATAGCTAAAGCTGATAATCTTTCTGTCGACATTGTATTTCTTTAAAAGGTTTTAATCTGCTTTAAAGTGGAAAAACATCGCTTCACTTCCACAGAGGTCATTGGAATTGTCAAAATAATATTAAGTAATTTTAAACCTTCACTGAATGTTTTATGTAAATTGTTCATTACAATAAATTCACACAAGCTAAAGAAATCTAAATTCTTCAGCATTATATATAGCACACAGTTCATTCTTGAGTTGTGCTTCATCTAAAAATGGATACGATTTGCATGTTGATTTCAAAATTTCATTTGGAAATTGGGTAGCATACTGTTGAAACATTTCTGGTAAAAATAAATACGAGGCTACTAAATGTCCAGTGAAAGTAAACCTGTCCTTTATTTCGGAAATTATGACATCACAGAATTCCTTTGCTTCTCTTTTATATCCAGCATAGTCAATTTTCCTCCGCTTATTTGCAGATGACTCGGTTTGTGAAACATCAAAGTCGGTATCAATACTATCCCTTATTTTATTTATATTTGCCTCAAATAATGTAATTGCTTTTCTTGATAAGGCAACATTAACATCCCTACTTTGCAACTGTCCAAATAAAATTTCAACATAAGGCATGATTTTACCAAAAAGTGATAACCAAAATGTAAAACTGTAACTTACAAGGATTTTTAAATGGCCATTGGCCTGAGCAATTGTATTTTCATTTTTAATATTATCTGATTTTAGAATTGTTTTCATACATTGTATAATATCTTTTCTCCTATTAAAAATTGTATTAACACTTCGAGAAGCAAAATTCCATCTTGTTGTATTAGCATGCGGTAGACGTTTTTTAACTACTTCATCAAGTACTGCAGTTCTTTGCGCACTGCCGGAAAAAAAGAACATATCGCTTGCAAACTTGAAAAAAAAAATCGAACATTTCTATTTATTGATGTAGCCTTCATAAGAACTAAATTCATTTGATGGGCATAGCAATGCACAAACTCAGCACATGAATATGTTTTTTTAATTATGGCTTGTACACCATGACTCCCGCCAGCCATGACAGATGCTCCATCATAAGTTTGAGCGATTAATTTTTTAGGATTTTTGGTAAGTTTATGTTTTTCTAATTCATTTAATAAACAAGAAGCTAAAGTTTGTGCATCATGGTTTTCAGGAGAAATGAAACTCCAAAATCGTTCCACTGGTTTTCCATTTTTCATGTACCTGTAAACAATAGCCATTTGTAGTTGATTTGAAACATCGGTGGTTTCATCTGCGATTATAGACAAAAATTCAGAATCTGTAATCTGTTTGGTCATCTTGACAAACATCCAACATTATTTGTAATAATTCGTTTTGTATGGTTTTAGATGTACCTTTAAAAACAGTGGCATTTTCAAGATGTGTTTTTAATGCCATATCTAACTCGGAACTAAAATTAATCAAACCTCTAAATATTCCAGCATTACAAGATGAATCGCTTTCATCATTACCTCTTAGAGCTAATTCAAAAACACCGCAAAACCGAATGCAATTTATTAGTACGTTTAATACATAACGATTATGTCTAACTTTTTCATTATGTTCAAACAATTTCTGACGAAAAGCAGTATCCAATTTTTCAGCTATGTTGACATTACCGAAAAGAGACAATTTTAGAACATTATTTATGCGAATCTTAAACTTCTCGTGAGTTTTAATACGAATTGTTAAATGATTAACATCTTTATAGCCTAACTTAGTCCATACATCATCACCCCTAAAGAGTAAACATGGAAAACAAAATAGTAAATTTTGAATGTCGCATCCGCATAACCATTCACAATTATTATAAATTTCTTTTTTAAATAACCGTTTAAATTTTCTCTTACCGCCAGCAACTGTTTGAATTATATTTAAGTTAGGAACTGGCCGTCCTAGTCTTATTATTTCTTTCTTCTCTGAATATGATAGTCCATTAAAGGAATGTGCAAAAATACTTTCGACACTGTTCATTATATAGGAAGATTATATATAAAGACCGCACAAGTTAAAACGTGATAAAATAATAAAACAACAAAAAAACAAAGAACGCATAATAATACCAACCAAAACTATAAAACACGTGATATTAAGCAAGAGGAAAATAATCACCACATCATTTGAAAGAGAAAAACGTGTTAATTTACTGGTGTGCGATGTCCGGTTCAAGTTGTTATTCTGTATGCGCTCGTAGCCTGCGGGAGAGCCGGCACAAGTATTTACTAGGAATATACGCGAACACATAGTCGCATTAAACGTAACACATGCAGCGAATCTAGCTTTCATAGCCATCCAATTGTACAGCCTAGTAGATGAGATTTTCGGTTTGCCACACCGGAATCGCTAATATAACTGCTTATGGAAGACCGTAGTCTAACATTTCTGGAACAGTTTCACCATTCAAAACTGTCGATGTGAAAAGTTTGTACTCGAAGTGCAAACCGAGTCATCTACTAACAACGATTTTTATTTGATTTTTATCACTACAAAGATACATGTTCTCCGTTAAACCCTGTTTGTATCGTTATTCAGTTCTACTATCGGTGCATTTCATCGATCGGATTTGGAATACTTCTCACATTATTTCCATTTTCAACAGACAATATTCTTTTTTAACCATGACGAAAAATTTATTTATATAAATAATTTCGTAAAACAAAAAATTGTTTTCAATTCATATTTTAATAATTTATTTTATATTATTTGATCAATTTGGAATCGGTTTGCACAAACCTGCAACAGTGGCAGAAACCGCCCCTGTTATATATATATATATATATATATATATATATATATATATATATATATATATATGGATGTATTTTTTTCTCCTTTAGAATAAGTAATAACTTTGAAGCGTTAATAAGAATAAAATATCAAAAGTATTCTACTAGCAATAATTTTGAAATATATAAAAGAAGAGTGGAATTAAAACATTGTAATAAAGCCACCGATTAATTTTTGCTAACAACAGTTCCGGAGAGATATTTTTGATTTCTTATTTAGAACGAAAATATCTTCGAAAAAAAATTTCTACAAAATTTACGCCAATATTTGGCGATCAAAACGTGTCGATTTGATTTTCATTGTTGTATTATTTCATAAATAACCGAGATTGAACGAATGTATCGTTGCAAATGTTGTTCCACAAATGATTGTGCGCTAATCTCTCGTTTTCCTATTTTTAAGTAAAATTTGATTCAAAATTTTGGTGGAGAAGTTTTTGAGTTATTCAAAAAACAACAAAACCGTCCGTCTTCTCTGGGTCACCCTATATTTTTATATATTATTTTTTCATGTCCACTAGATAATGACTTAAAAGTCGAAAAGTTTTGCGTTTATTTTTTTGTATATAAAAATTTTGGGTATTTTAATTACTTTGTTGAGTTGTTCGTTTAATTTGTAAAAAAACAAAATGCTTCATTTCGTGCTGTTCAAATTCTACATCGTGTTTATATTATCGTGTTACAGTTATCCTCACAATTCTACTCTGTACAAAGTTTTCCGCAATACGGTATATAAATCGATGAAAAGTGTCGTCGGATTAGACAATTGTCACAAGCAAATAATAACCAGCGCTCTTTATTTACCGGAAATCGCGAATTATTTCGCCAGTCTGGATGCTCCGCTAATCGACGTAAATATTAAATTTTCGGTCATTAATTTTTTTTTTAATTTTTTTTTTTTGTTATTACTACACGAGCGAGAATTTTTCTTTATTTAAAAAAATAAAAAATTTTTTTTTCGTTCGGATAAAAACGTTATAAAAAGATATATTTATACGTTATGTCAGTTTTTTTTTTTAGGTATACGGTATGTCCGAAGCTAGCGGAATAATCGTCGCCGAAAGGGTACGGGACGATGTAATGCAAGTGAAAATTTTAAATCCTGATAGCGACGGTAATGGCGAGGTTTGCAAAATATGTTTTTTTTTCCTTAAAAATTTTATCTATTTCTTGTGCACCTATATATATACAAAACATTTACACACGCTCGTAATAATAATAATAATAATAATAATAATACCAACGTTGTATTCTAGAATCAAACTTATTGTATACGTAAACATCTTTTCTCGTAAGCTGAATTGAACTTTATGAATACTTATTAAATTAGAGAAATATTTCAACAATTCGGATGTTCTCCAATCAAACTTGTTCTAAACGTGTATGAAAAAATTTTTTCTTGTAAGCTGATTTGAACTTTATGAATAACTACTAAATTAGGGAAATATTTCAATAATTAGGTACATTCTTGAATCAAACTTGTTCTTACTGTGTACGTGAACATATTTTTTTTTTTTTGTAAATTGACTCGAACTTTATAAATAATTATTAAATTAGAGAAATATTTCAATAATTAGGTATGCTACAACGGCAGAGGAGTTTGTATGGGTTATTTAGAGGAAGAACAGAAAACGATAGAAACCATCGAAGAAGACGGTTGGATACATAGCGGCGATATCGCAACTTTAAATGAAAAAGGTGAAATAAAAATTACCGGACGGATAAAAGTACGTAGACTCGGTAATTAAATCGATTTATGTATTTTTATTAAATGTCGCGGTGGTCTAGGTGCTAGTTTAACTCGACGGTCGGGGGTTTGAAACCAACACGCGACACAGAAAGTGTTCATATCATTATTTAATTCCTAATTATCACGGAGAAGACAGTGGCACCCCACTCCGTTCATATACATGCGCATCTGCGTCGCATATAAATAGTGCCTTGAATGCTAGCCATGTTGTACGTAAAAATAAACGTACAAATAGCTAGTCACGTCGTTCGGCAACGAACAATACGACGATGATAATGATAATGATGTTCATTAAAAATTATTTTATTTAACACGTATATTTGCAATTTTTCAATAGGTTCGATGTGGCACTCCGACATTTTACCTCAATGCACTATTCCATATACTAAAACTGCTTCGTACCGAGCAAGTTAAACCCGCCTTATGTGTGCAGGAGAAAAGTACTGCTTTAAATAATGTAGTAGGTAGTATAGTCTTCTCAATTTTTTAGATAACGAATCAGTACTCCGTATCAGCTTATTGTCCAACCTGAACTCCGTTAAGTATTTAATATCATCGATTCGTAATTAATCTGTTGCCTTTTCCTATTCGCGTATCCCACCGCAATGCTGAATTTCGATTTATTATATATCACTTCGTTTTAGTAGCATTAATCACCAACCGATTTCTATGCAACCGTTCGTAAATTTTATCTACATCGTCTTGATATTAATAGTAGTAGCAATAATAATGAAATAAAAGTAATTATATCGGTTTATTCAATGACGAATTAAAATTATAAAAATAGTTCGGGCAGCGATCATTTGGAGTCTGTGCTCGGTCGTTATGCTACTTCTTTAACCGGTCGAAAGAAAACTGTTCGCCGGATCACGAGACCAGTTAATCGAAAATGACCACTGGCCTGTGTAAGTACTCCCGAAATTAGAATACATTATGTCCGTGAAAATAATTATCGATTGGATATTCTATTCAATATACATATATATATATATATATATATATATATATATATATATATATATATATATATAGAAGAAGAAGAAGTACTGTATTTCTTATTATTAAGTTACATGCACAAAAGCGTATTAAATTTTAAAAATGAACAATTTACCCGTACCGAAATATAAAACAAAAATTCTAAACAAAAAATAGAAAAGCTTATATTAGGCTTATAAATATCAAATGTATAAATTACAGGAAAAATTTGTATAAAAAACCTGTTCCAATATATTAGAATAAAATTATAACTTACTCTATCACAATATAATATCTTAAAATATCTTAGTCTATTTGCTGATACTAGAACTAGAATTTAATAGCCGGCTTACTGTAAACAGATATGTTTTATACGTCTGTGTTTCTACCTCTTATATCTGTGTCGCAAAGACTGGTAGTCGTAATCTCCTATCGAATGTATTAGTACATTATCAGATGAGCTGCAGTTGGCGAAAAATGTTTTCGCTGCATTTTTAATGATTTCCTGTATGTAAGGAAACGTTAAAATATCATGCATAGATTTAATTTTAGTAAATCTTGGTTTATTCAAGATAATTCTTAAACAATGATTTTGTAGTCTTTGCATCTGATTTATACTGCTACTGCTAGCATAGCTCCAGACCGGACTCGCATACAATAATTTTGGTAGAATAACTTTTTTGTAAATGAGGAATTTGTTTTGCGCCGATAATGCAGACTTTTTGTTAAATATTGGAAATAGACAACCCAATTTGCGCATCGTTCTATTTATACAATCATTAATATGCCTCGTAAATGTAAGTCGTCTATCCGTAGTTATGCTTAAATATCTTACATTTTCCTTCCAATCGAGGTAATTATTTTTGACTCGAACGAAGTGATTAAGTAGAGGCCTACGTCTAGTAGAAATGATTGATTCAGTTTTTTCATCATTAACTTTAATTTTCCATTTGTAGAAAAATTTTGATATTTTATCAATTGCACTTGTTAGTCTGTTACTGATTGTGTCAATTCTATAAGAGGATAGCATTAAAGAAGTATCATCAGCATAAAGGTTTATGTCTACTCCCGGAATGGTTGGCAAGTCATTCAAATAGAGTATAAAAAGGAAAGGACCTAGGATGCTCCCTTGAAGTACCCCAGTTTTAATAAATCTCATGTTAGATTTATGGTTTTTTATTTTCACGTAAAACTTCTGTTCATTAAATAAGATTTAATAGTGAATACTAAATAAGGAGGAAATTCATATTTGATTAATTTATAGATAATTCCATCATGCCAGGTTGTGTCAAACGCTTTTTCAATGTCCTGTATGTTTATTCTGATTAAAATTATCGGTAATTTTAGCTAATTGAATTGTGGTATATATATATATATATATATATATATATACGGGTCAACGATGATAATTATTCGTTTATGAAAAGAGTAATAATAGACGAGAGAAACATATACGTTTAATTTTGTCTTTCAAAAATGATTATTATTAGTAATAATAATAATAAACTAAAGTTGATTTTGTTTAAGGAACTGGTAATAACCGCCGGAGGAGAAAATGTACTGGCACCCTTAATTGAAGATGCATTAAAAAGTAAAGTGCCGATAATCAGTAATGCCGTGCTAATCGGCGATAAAAAGAAATATCTGACGATACTCATTACATTAAAGGTACATATATATAATATATAAATATAATATATACGTATTTATTTATTTATCACCCGCCCATATAGATTTTAACACAATAATGACACATCGTATCTTAATAATTCCAATGGTCATCGATGAAATTACCATGTTTGATTGCTAAATCGACTTGGAAAGTACACTGATTATGATGATGATATCGTACGTCTTCGGATAACTTAGATTTCCACATCAAGTTTTCGTAGCCATGTTATCGCCGCGCTTGATACTGCTCGAATATCCTTCCACCGTCTTCAAAGGCTCTACATGGGCATACATTGAGAATGTGATCCATTGTCTGATCTCCTAATTGACAGTCGCAGGATGGATCATCTTTAAAACCCCATTTTGTGAGCATATGACCACTACGTCCATGGCCTGTCCTGACACGATTTAAACGCACCCAGTATTTTCCCTCTACCTCAAAACCTGTTGGCCTGCACTTCGGTGTGTCTATCGTACCGTATCGGTCTGGGTTCTTATGGTCCCATTCTTCTATGCAGTATACAACTGCGTTCTGCTATGAGTTTTGTGGCTAATCTGTGAGCAGGCTTTCTCGATCTTAACCTTTCTGGCCCTTTTAGATCTTGGTGTACTGGTAAGTTAGTATCATTTTTGTATTCTGACCATTCTATAACCGTTGCAATTTTCCTTCTAAATAATGTACAACCATTTCGCCCGAATAGATTTGGTTACGCCAGAGATTATACGAAGAGCTGCATTTAGTTCTGTATCAATCTTCCTTGTGTGAGTGCTGTTCAACCATACTGATGCAGCATATTCGGCCGCTGAGTATATCAGCACGAGGGCTGAAGTTCTTAGAGTAGGCGCTGAAACACCTATGTTGTTCCTGCTAGTTTATGAATTATATTCGTCCGTGTTCTGAGTTTGGCGGCAGTGTTCTCAAGGTGTTTATGGTAGATTAGTTGCCGATCTAAAGTTACTCCCAGATACTTCTAGTAATCTTCGTGATTTAGCTTATGCTGACCGATTGTGATGTTCAGTTTCATTATTGAAAACTGATTATTTAGATGCAAGCATGATACATTTGTTTTGTCTCTGTTTAATGTTAAACCCTATTTGATAAAATAGTCTGTCGATAATAATAGATCTCGTCCTGTAAGATATCCTCTGTTGTTTGAGGCTTTGTACTTGGTATAGCCAAGGCTATATCATCCGCATATATAAATTTGCGAGCTTTCGATTGCGGTAAGTCAACAATATATAAATTAAATAATAACGGAGCAAGCACCGATCCTTGTTGTTTGAAATGCGAGTTCTGCTGTGCTTTCCATTTAGATACACCCTTATTTTGTGATTAATAATTATTTTACTTAGTAGCGAGTGTATTTTCTTACAAGGATTGCTTCAAGTACTTTAGTGAGTAAACCACATCGCCATACAATATCGTAGGCCGAGAAGAGGTCAATAAAAATAGCCCATGTTTTTAATCTTTTTTTTAAAGACATGCTCGATTTGTGATGTAAAAGGAGTTACCAACTAGAAGAACAGCGATTATACTGCACGAATTAAGAAGATACGGAATAGACATAACTGCTTTAAATGAGACAAAATTACCTGATGAAGGGAAACTTTTTGAAAATACGGCTGTATACATCTTATACTGGAAAGGTATTGCGATCGGAAAAAAGAGAGAGCTGTAGTTGGCATAGCTATTAATAATAGATTAATACCTTACATAACTGAAGAACCTGCAGGCGTTAACGAACGCATTATTACGATGAAAGTTCGACTCCCGAATGCTCAAGACCTAATTATTATTGGCGTGTATGCACCTACATTGGACAGTCCAGAAGAGGAAAAGGACATATTCTACGAACAATTACAAAAAGTTGTCGACACCGCGCGTACATACGAAAATATCATAGTACTAGGTGACTTCAATGCAAGGGTTGGCCAGGACTCAAAATCATGGAAAGGTGTTATTGGCCTGCACGGGATCGGAAAAGTGAACAGAAATGGAGAAAGGCTATTACAATTCTGCTTAACAAACGCCTTATGTATAACAAACACAAATTTTAAACTGAAGGATGTACAGAAGGGCACGTGGATACACCCAAGATCCAAGTTACCTCATAATATGATTGATTATATAATTACCCGACAAAGAATGAAATCGGAATGTTTAATAACGCGAGTAATGTGCGGAGCTGATGGCGATACGGACCATATGATGGTACGTTCGCGTTTTCGGTTCAGATTCCGACGAAACTACCATCAGCACTATGTAAACAGAAGGAATATCCAAGATGTGAAAATAGGAAGACATAACATAAATGCACTAAAAAATAAACAGATTGTGGAATCGATCGAAAATTACTCAGCCACTTAAGGATATACAGCAGAATAATAACACCTCGGTAGAAGAATACTGGAACCTGATTAAAATGTAAAAACATCGTTGGAATCCAAAAAAAGAAACAGCAGGATTGGTTCGAAGACACGTTGTCTGAAATAAAAAAAGTGTTTGGAAACTAAGAGGCTGGCATTCGTGACATGGCAAACGGACAGAACAAATAAAAAGAAATACATTTGATAATTCAACTTTATAATAAAACAGAAGGATCAGTAATATGTGATGATGGACGATCCGACAATTTTGATATTAATACTGGCGTAAAGCCTCTTCAATTTCTATATGGGCATGATAGACATGGTCTTACAACAACGTTTTTCATCGGAAGCAGGTATAAAAGTAAAATTCCGGTTCGATGAAGGCCTTTATAATTTTACGAAGTATAAAACTCGTTCAGCAACCAGCACCTTCAAAATCGTTAGTCTACAATACGCAGATGACTGGGTACTTTTTGGCAATAATCCGCAAAAACTACAGAAAGCGCTCGATTGTTTAGTGTCCGTGTTCTATGAATTTGGATTGACTATAAATCATAATAAAACAGAGGTAGTCCAGGTTGACAGCAGTATGTTTAATTTTCATTTGTCTGGTAATCGGCTAAGTACCGTCGATTCATTTAAATACTTGGGAAGTATTGTATCAAACGATGCAAATTTGGACTGCGAAGTAGCATCGAGAATTAGAAATGCGAATGCTGGATTTAGCAAATTAACACAGAAAGTATTTTGCAATCGAAATTTATAGTTAAAAACCAAATTAGCAGTGTACAAGGCTATGATGGGAGCGAAACATGGCCAATAATGAAAAAACAAACTCGTGAACTTGAAGTTTGCGAACCAGAGACTATTACGCAGAATAAGCAGAATATCATGGAAGGATCGCGTGACAAATGTAGAAGTATTAATAAAATCCAATTGTTTATCTATAGAACAATATTTAACACAGAAGCGCATGAAATGGCTGGGTCATGTTATTCGCATGGCAAATGAGCGAATACCCAAAAGGATGCTATACGGTGTATTACTATACGGAAAAAGACCTTGCGGACGGCCGAAACTTCGTTTCAAAGATGTTGTAGCACAAGACCTAAAGATAACAAAGAAGATATCAACGTCAGTCGAATGGGAAATTGTGGCGCAAAATCACTCCAAATAGGCAGCGTTAGTTAAGAAAACGGTTACCAGCAGGAAACCAGCTATAAAGAAAAATACAAATACGGTAACACAGAAAAAGGGTAACCACAGTGAAATGTTCAAGTGTAATAAATGTAAATTTGTCACAACACACCGAATAGGACTTATATCACATAACCAGCACTGTCATTAGCTAGAGGATAACCTCATACTCGAAAACGAGTGAGGAGTAGAAGAAGAATATATATATATATGTGTGTGTGTGTGTGTTATATATCTATATCATCTCATGAGCAGTTGTCATTATTATTATTATTATTATTATTCCAAAATAAAACTTTACAGAGCGAAATCGATCCAGCAACTGGAATTCCTCTCAATGAATTAGCCCAAGATACGAAAGAATGGTATCGATCTTTAGGCTGTGATTACAATACCGTCACTGAAATCGTCGAAAATAAACATGAACAAGTAATTTATTTTGTATACGTTGCTCGCTTATAATCATTATCATTCTGTAATTACATTAATTTTATTCTCAAATAAGAATTTTTATTTCTTCTCAATATACAAGACATTATTTAATTATATATATATATATATATATATATATATATATATATATATATATATATATATATATATATATATATATATAAAATTTCACTTCAGTCATCTTCGTGAACGCGAAGCGCTTGGCCGAGCCAGTACAAGATAATTTACTACCTTTCCCCGGCTTCTATACTTTCCTAGAAAACTGCAATATATTTTATTATTGGATGAGTAACTACAGGCACTTTTTCCACATTAAAAATTACCACTCACGGTGAAGTTTGAATTCAGGTGACAATAGCAGAATATTAAGGTATTAAAACATTATGTGCTTGAATAAATAAATAACAAAAAATTAGTCACTAAATTTTTATATATAAAAACTAGACTAGAGCGTGAAGATGATATTGACTTGGTAGTACAGAGTATATCAAAGATTATCCAACACGCTTGTAGAAGTTCCAGTGAGACAAGTGAACAAAGACGACAAGAAAACCTTTATTTTCCTATGAAAATAAGAAAACAACAAAGCCCTTTCAGCTATAAAGCCATTATGAAATGCAAATAAAAAAATGAAACAAAAATATGTATAATTTATGTAAAATATTTTATTTTTTTATTTTAAATAAAGATACGATCTTAACTTATTTAAGTTAAATAAGTATCAAATTTAGTAAAGTGTAGCTTACTAACAAGATAGCTCCTGTTAGCAAGCTTATGGGTTGAAGTCAGTAGTCCATTGACCATGACTACGAAAATTAGTTGATATTATTCTATTTATTTAGCTAATAGAATTAATGATTTCATAATAAGTCTGCCGGGTGGCCCCTTGTAAGACGTCTGACGTCTTGACTAGTATCTAGTAAATTGGTAGCTTCCACATTGATATGTTGGTGTAGCCTCTTCTTGTGTGCTGTAGCGAATTTTCTAATCTCCCCGTTTACAAGCGGGATGTGCAAGTCTCGATGAATGCATCGACAATTGATCTTAGTATTATGCATTTGCTCTAGAAGACCTGCTGGTACAGCCCATAAGTCCATATTGGCTTTATGATCTGCCGATACAGTAGACATTTGTACCTGGCGTCTACAGGCGATTTCCGTCCAATAAGCCAGTGTAACTGGTTTATTTTTTTCTTTATTTGTTTACATTTCATTCTGGCATGTATTTCCCAGGTCAGCCGCTTATCCAGGTGCATACCAAGATACTTGACTGAGTCGACCTGTGGAACAGGATTACCTCCTAAGTGCACTTGATAATGTATATCAGTACGTCGGTATGTGAAAGTTAATTTTTCTTCATTGATTTTAACTTTCCCGTTTGAATCCCATTCATGCACTCTGTTCAAAGAGTTTTGCAATTTATTTATAACTTCAGAATGACAACTGCTAACGGCTAATAATCGGCGAATGTAGCTGTCGTCGTTTGCGCATCCGTTGGTAAGTTTTTTATGTACAGAAGATACAAAATGGGACCGAGAACGCTTCCCTGCGGTATTCCAGCTTCTATGTTGTAGGATGCGGAAGTAGCATTTTCTTGCTGTACTTTAAATTGTCGTTCTGATAAGTAAGACATGAGCAAATATCAGATGTTACCTGGCAGAATTCGGCGTAATTTGTAGGTCAGCCCTTCGTGCCGCACCTTGTCGAAATCTTGCGCTACGTCTAAGAAGACGGCCAAGCAATATTTTTTTTCCTTCGAATTATCTATTGATTATCGTTCACTTGATCAATTGTGGAGTGCTCCGTCGAAACCCAAACTGATGTACTGGTATATACTGTTCAACCATAGGAAATAGTCGTTTAAATAATAATTTCTCGAATAACTTTGATATAGTTGGCAATCATGAAATTGGTCTGTACGACCTTACATCAATGTCTGGCTTGTTATGTTTTTTTACCATAGTAATTTGTGCTATTTTGAAACATATGAGAAGAAAAAAAATGACATGTAAAAAAATATTTAATTTAGATGCACAATGTATAAAAACAGTTATTTGTAAAATAATCTTGTTTAGCACATTCACTATCGGATTATTTTATAATTAACTATCGTTCAATATTATATAGATATAAATTAAGCATTTTATTACATTTTATTTTTTGGGCTTTTTCCTATAAAATTCGGTGCATTAGTGTAATTTACGAAGTAATTGAAAATGACCCGTATGGAAATTACGAATTTTGAAATTTAGGGTCCCGATTCCGTATACACTCCATAAAATTTTATAAATTTTCATTTTTTTTATCTTTTTCAGGATACATATTTAAATGTACATTGAAAATTTCAGCTCGATCGCATTAACTGAATATGATTACAAATTTCCCTTTTACCGCATAAATGTCGATAAGTACAATTAAAATTATTAAAGAAATATACACTTATTTCCACTGAAGGTAACTGTAGCCATTGTGTCCCGTCGGTAGCCAGTGTCCGAAGTTGTCATACAGCCATGTCACACAATTATCTATATACTAAAAGCTCTGCACCAGCAAACTACCCCCTATGCGGGCATTTAACAGAACCAACAGTCATACACTTAATCTACAAATATCAAACACATAAATTAAACACACACCTCTTTATGCTGTAATAGCCCTGTTAATGACATATGGAGATTTGCATAATTTAATTACAATAAAAAAAAAAAAACCACGGAAATTTATGAAATTAAATTCTACACGACTAAAGTACTTGTCAATGTATGGATTATAACGGAATGCGATTCGTATCTAAACATGTTTTCGAAAAAAAATACACGAGTGAACCTCCGTCGCACAAGTACTATATATATATATATATAATGTGTGTGTGTATGTATAATCAAATAGGCGCGTTAATTATTAATAATTATCGTACAACCTAGGTGTATCAAGCTATACAGGATGGAATTAATCGTACAAACGAAGAAGCCTTATCGAACGCTCAGAAAGTTCAAAAATTCCGCATTTTGCCGCGAGATTTCTCAATTGCTACCGATGAATTAAGTAATAATCGCGATTTTTCGTTTACTTAATAATCTATTATATATGTTTATTTTATTTCTATACAAACCGAGGCCGAACTAGAGATTAAACGACCAGGGTCGTCATGTTGGCAGTATAATTTCGATACAAAAACGTGATTTAATTTAAATATAAAAATAAAAGTAATATAAATCGATTTTTTTATATAAAATTCGAAATTTCGGTATTTAGGCGAAGTCGTAATTATAATGGTCTACCGGGTAGAATATAATTAACCCCAATTCTGTCAATGATCTTTACGAATGTAATTTCTATTCGGACTCTCGTATAACAATTTTAAAACGTTTAGAATTATAAATTTCATATAGACGAACTAATAATTTAATTAAAGTATCACAATACGCGACGAACCCGTCGTGTAACGGATATTATTGCGTTTTGTTTATTGTTAAATATCCTTCCTTGACCCCTCGAAAAGTCGAGTAACGCTGTGTTATGAAACAACCTCTTTAATCAAATCGACCAACAATTAATTTTTTTTTTTTAAAATCGTATATTTGTATATAACATATAAAAATATATGCACAATTTCACTCACTACACATGCCTTATAGGTTAATTTTTTTTTTTTTACTTCCGTCAAGCTATAAGCTTGTCGACGGGTTTAGTTCACTAACATTTATCGCGCGTTTACAATCACACATACAGTATCATTTTAAACAAAATGTATACATATAGTAGCATCACTTCGGTCATGTGCTATATGTCTATCCCTACTTATTTAATTTTGCTCATAATATCTCCAGCCAGTAACCAGGTTTTAATTTTTCCCTTCAATTTTCTTAATTTTTTTTCCTGCAGTATTTCATCTGGTATATTTACTTGTTTGCTCACCATATTTTGTCCTCTTTACCGGTATTTTATATTTTAACGTCTTTCTTAGCATGTAATTGGTTAGTTTTTTTTCATCTATTTCTATATGATTTTCCTGTACTGTTAAATACTCCCATATTTTCGTCATTAAAAACAAACCTCTCGCATTTAATACATTCTCTTCATTCAGTAGTTCATATCCAGACTTTTTTTTCTTCTCTCGTAATCAGTCTTAGGCATTTTTTCTGTAGTCTATCAATTTTTTCTAAGTACGTTTTACTAGCTGAACCCCATGCCTGTGTATACCATACCTTAGTCTCGATTCGACTAATGCATAATAGACCAACCTTTATTTACATAATTTCTTAATGTGTACATTGCTGGTATATCACTGTTCTTATTTTTTTTTTTTTATATATATATTCAATATGTAAACTCCACCTTAGATATCTATCTATGATTACTCCCAAATATTTATCTGTACCATTTCCATTTTTCCACATTTTATGTTACTACATTTATCAGTTTCAATCATGTAATGCACACATTCATTTGAGTGCATTATTATTTTTGTTTTATGCGGTTCAAATTCTGCCATTGGCTTCAATGTCATACCTTTTGTTTTAGTTGTGTTTATTATCAAATTATTATCATGCGCCCATTTACTTACTATTAATAAATCATTCTGCATATTTTTTTCCCGCATTTTTTATATTTCTGTGCGCTATTATTATTGCAAGGTCATCAGCGAATGCAAATACTTTACTATACTTTAATACACTTTTTAAGCCATTTGTATATATATAATGAACAACAATAGTGCTAGATTACTACCCTGTGGCAATCCCATCTCCACATGTTGTTCCTCATCTAATTCCCCCATTATACTGATCACAGTTTTCCCATTTTCTAAGTAACTCTTGAACCATTTATTTGCTCTTTCTTTAATGCCTATATCCTCTAATTTATGTAGTAATTTTTTATGATTTACCATATCGAACGCTCGTGTAAAGTCAATGAAAGTAACAATAACTTTATTTCCCACTTCAAAATTCTGTTTTATTTCATCTACAAAATCTCCTAAAGCCTTCGATGTAGATTTTCCTTTTTGAAACCCGTATTGTTCCTTATCTATTATTTTATTCTCCTCAATATATTTGGTTAGGCATCCTGCTATATACTTTTCTAATATTTTGGTTATAACTGAGCTCACTGCTATTGGTCTATAGTTTTTGTAGTCACCATGATCTCCGGCTTTATATACCGGCCTGATCAAAGATATTTTCATTTGTTCTGGTATTTCGCTATTCTTTATAGACCTATTTATTAATTTGGTAATTACATTGACCACCCGATCTTTAGCCATTTTAATATCTTTAATTCTTATTCCATCATAGCCATGCGCTTTTTCAGCAATCAATTCATCTATAATTTTTTTAACCTGTGTTCAACCTTTGCTTGTGAGATATACATATTCACCATTTCCTTGGCCTTTGTTGTCTTTAATAACTTAGTTTCGCACTTATGCTCGCTTTCCTTTATTATCATTTTAAATACGTGACTAAAATTTTTTGCTACTTCTTTTGCATTTTTATCTTTACATATATATTTTTGTATTATTTCATCAATTCCCATAGATTTTTCTTTTCCAATTATTTTATTCACGTTTTGCCATGTCTTCCTAATATCATTTCTCGCATTCTCGAAACCTTTCCTCGCAATTCTTATTTCTGCAGTTGTTTTATTTCGTACTATCTCATACTCTTTTCTGATTGATTTGTTCCAATTGTTTTTCTTATACGTTTTGTATATCCTATCGCGTTGCTCTATTAAAGCCAATATTTCATTTGTCATCCGTTCCTAAGTCCTCTTTGATTTCTGCTCATTTTTCGGTCTGTTTCTATTTTACATTCTTTATATATATTTTCAAAACCTTTTCTTATTTCATTATATATATCTGACGTACTTTGATTTTTTATTTCTTTTATTCATGTTGCTTTCTTTAACATCGATGAAAGTTTTTTTTCTTTAAATTTGTCCCTTTTCCTTATAAATATTTTTTTCCCTGTTGTCTGCAACATTACTTCACATCTTATTATATTGTGGTCCGGTATTTTTTCGCTTATATTTTCGTGCTCAAACTGTACATTTTTTGTTACCTGTTTTGTATACAGATGATCGATTTCTGTTTTTGTACAAATATCTCCCTTCCATTCCTCTCTCGTATAGCCTTCCATTTTGGTCTCATAACCCATTTCTGCCATAATTTTTTTCTAATTTCTAGTTTCAGGATCCTCACGCTTCGTATTTATGTTTATATCACCTATGTATACTGCATTCTTATTTTTTAACAATTTTCGATCGATATCTGTAATTTCATCTAAGTACATTTTAACATCCTTTTATGGTGACCTGTATATGGTCCATACATAAAATCGAATATCATTTACTTTTATCGCTATTATTATACTCTCTGCACTTAACATATTTTTGCTTTCTATTGTAATTTGTGTGTTATTCACTCGTCTAATATAAATTACAAGTCCGCGTAATTTTCCTCGACCTCCCAAATTATGCACTTTATCATATCCTTCTATATTATACAAACTTATTTCATATTCATTTACATTTATTTCCCCCCCCCCATATAAATATATCTATTTGTATTATTGCACACTGCAACATCACCTCATTCCATTTGCGCCTCAACGATCTTACATTTACATAAACTATACTTATTTGTTTTGTTTTCATTTCCTTATCAATTTTTCTCCGTATTTTTAACACATTCAGATATTCCACATTTATATCTTAATTTACATTACATACGCATTTAGTTTTACAATTTCACTTAAAATATAATTTGCTTAAAATATAATTTATATTTTATATTTATGCATTTTTTTTTTATGTGCACATTTATATCTTCTTCTACGTAAATCCTGTTTACCGGCGCTCCCTCATTTTTCCTAACATATATTTTCCCTCTTTTGAACCATACGAATTTACATTCATTTTCCTTTGGCGCATTTTTTGTTTTCCAAAAGAGTTCTTTATATTCCGGTGACATTGATTCGTTAATGTATATTTTTGTCTCATCGTTGTTTAAAAATATATCCTTATTTAATATTGTCTTCTTTCTGGAAGTATCTCGTCTGCTTTCTTCCTGTTTAATTTTGCTATAATAACCCGTCGATTTTCTGCTCTGTTTATTTCCTATTCTATGGGTCGCTGTTATTTCTTCCTGTTTTAATGCGATATTCATTTTATCGGCAATTTTTAGTAAATTTAATTCCAATTTTTCTTCATCTTCTTTCATAGCGTGTATTTCGATATTCTCGTATATTGTTCTATCTGATTTAGTCTAGATTTTAATTTTATTATTTCTCGATCCTTATCTTTTATTTTGTCTAATTATGGTATCCATTTTTATTTTCAGATATTCATTCTCTGCCTTTAATGTTTCCTAATTATATTTCATGTCATTTTGCATTTGTGTTTTTTTTTCTACTAACAATTGCCCATTTTCTTTATCTTCTTTATTTTGTTGTTGTTCGCTCGTTTTACGTGTGTTATTTTTTTTCCCATCGCCGCGACACCGATGGCATCGCCAAGCGTTACGATCTGCTTTTGATCTTGTGTTGTATGTTTCACGCGATAGCGTTGTACAATCGAAATGATAATTATTTTTACAACCGGCTTTACACTGTATAAATTGCTCGTCAATCGGCAGTTCCTCTTCACACTGTCCGCAATTATTTGACATTTTATTTTATTTAGTTATAAAAACGGTATAGACGTATACTTTATCTATTTAGATAACATAAAACTCAGACTTACCACCGCCTTAATATAATACGCTTTATCTCGTAAAGATAACTACTTAAAGTTCTTCTAACCGTAACACGCAGCAAACACAACCGAACCCGAACTACTATTTATAATACATTTACATCAGTTACACGCTAATGATAATTTATATATATATATATATATATATATATATATATATATATATATATATATATATATATAAGGAGACTTAGTTTATGCGACATCTTTACCGGCATAAAGAACGTATCTATAGACGGAATATTAGGAATGGATATACAAATACTGGTAAAATTTCTAGTGGCATAATTAGCTTCGAAACAATGTCAATATGTCCGGAGAATTCGAGTGAATATTACTTAGATCTCGGCGTCGACGCTTCTTTTAATGATGTCGTATACTATGTAGTGGCCAGGCTACTAACAATAATTTCTCTCTTCCTATGCTGCCTTAAATAACCCACCGATATCATTAACGCTACTATGTTTTTCTCCGCGAATTTCTTCTTCCGCCAACTCTGATCTTTTAGCACGAATTATTCCTTGCGTTATTACGAATTATGTCATGTTTCTTTATTTAATATTTTTACGAGCCATCTCGATATTCCAGCTTGTTTCCATACGTTATAAAATGTAACGTTCGATTTAGTTACAGATTTCTAAGAACACAAATAACGACTACAGACTCCGCAATAATGATGGCTAATAGTCGAATAAGACAGAACCATTCGATGATATTAACGAGGGTAGATGTCAAAAGCAGTCACAGCTCGGTATAAGAATGTGTAGAGAATATTTGCGTCTTATATCAGATCATCCGTATGAGACAACCTGTAGAGTAACATTATTGCGATGATAAAACAAGTTAAAATGCATCAAATTAACTAAAGGAATAAGTAAAATTTCATCTAGAACTTATATCATTACAGTCGACTTACGTACCTATTTTATTTCAAATAAATTACACACACACATGTATGTATATATATATATATATATTCTTATCGTGTCGATCATTTATATTCCTTTTTCTCCCAATATTTCACTATCTGGACTGCCTCGTCCGAGATTCCGTCTATTCTTGTCATATCTTCCATCCCGCATCGCAAGCAATGAGCAAGTTAATAAGTGCTCCGAATCTTGTACCGTGCCACAATCACATCTGTCATTATCTATAATTTTCCATCGTTTCATGTTCTTTGCTGTTCTACTTGTCAGAGTTCTTATTCTATTTAGAGTTTTCCATGTTGACCACGGCAATTTATTACCGGGAGGTAGATGTTCGTTCGGCTGTTCCCGTAATTTTAATCGGTTTTATTTCAGCCTTCCTTTCCATAACGCCATCTTTTCGGAGTAAACCGTTCCTTGTACCGATTTGTCTTTTGGTATCTTCGCAATGTTCTTTAAATGTTAAGGCTCGTTCCAACTTAATGCCTAAGTACTTTGGGTTGTCACAGTGTTCCAGCGATATCCCTTGTCATTTAACATTTAATTTGCGTCTTGCATCCTTATTTCTCAAATGAAACGCCGATACTTGGATTTTATTAGGGTTCGATTTGAGGTAATTGCTAGCATAGTATTTTTCCATAGTCTCCAGTATTCCATTTAAATTCTTTTCTGCCTCGCAAAACGTTTTCTCTTGAGTTATAATAGCCAAATCATCAGCGTATATAAAGTGTTTGTTGAACTTCCAATTTGTTTATCATTAGTATATATGTTAAATAATATTGGTGCAAGTACGCTTGCTTGTGGTAGACCGTTGTTCTGTTTCCTCCATATGCTCTTTTTGTTTTGTAGCCTTGCATAGAATCGCCGATTCCTCAATAATGAGCTAATCATTTTGGTTAATTTGTAGTCGGCAGTAGTAAGCTCGTATATTGGGCGTGGTAGGAACCTCCACGCGACAGCGAGATAATTATGCGTAAAACAATTGCAGAATTCGCTGGCTCAATCCTACCAACCACGGTCAAAAGAAAAGGTCCTTTTTAGGACCAAAACCAAGTTTAACAATAATGTCAATAAACATCGAAGGACTGACATCAGAAAAGTAGAATATTTTGTCTGAACTATGCAAAAAACTAAATAGGATGTGCTTTACATACAAGAAACGCATTGGGAAACAATATATATATATATATATATACGCCATCATCATAATGGTTGCATCTTTTTAGCAACGAATAGCATATAACTTTGAATCAAATCAAATATTTCTCTTTTCCTAGTTGCGTCTACTATTTCATACAGTTGTCGTTTCCCGAATTCTTCTGTTACCATTTCCACTATTCTTCGTCCAACAGGCGGTTTCCTTCAATTTTGCCTTGAATTACAAGCAAGAATATCCCTCTTTCCAGCATCTTGTGTCTTGCAAAATTATTTTGCTGCTCACTATATCATCTATAAGCGTAATCTTTTTAATTCCACTTTTCAGAGTGTTTCTATATTCGTTTTATATAAAAATGGATAAACAAATATTAGCAGCTCTCGAAAGAAAGTTTGATCTACTACATAAATATCACTATTATTTTAATTCGCTATTTCCATCTTACTCTAGAAAAAAAAATGTCAAATATCGATATCGCTTTCATCGATTGTCCGGTTGTTGAAGGACAACGACGAATCACATTAACACACAATAAGGTATACATATATGATATATATATATATAACGTCTTTCATTAAAACTATACTTTTAATAACGAAAAACCAATATTAACAGAGAAGAACATCTGTATAGACGTGCGAAAAAAATTAGCAAACACATATGTTCGGAATGTGCTCAATTACGGTTGTGAAAAATTTATGCTTAGGTAAATAAACCGAATGCGACACAGATGTGGATCTGACGCAGAATAACGAAAATGTCTTAGAAAGAAATGAAAACGAACAAAACAATCTTAGAAGGAATCTTCTTCTTCTATCTCCTTAGCAGGAGTTAGCCTACATTATAACGGGACTACATGAAGAAATAAGTTTATTAATAAGGTTGTAATTACTTTGTTGCGCGACATTTTATAGTGTACTATATTATTACTAGCGTGCGCACGATGTTGAGCGTGGTGGTTTGCCATTGTCTTCCACGCAAGAACGATATACACTAAAAGGGAAATAATATATAGCGTACTTTTTATCGGGACAGTCTCTACCTGATGATTTAACCGTTTCCGTTAGGCATTATAATTTTTTTTTTACACAAAATTATACATTTATTTTAGAAAATGACTAAATTATAAAGCAACTTTTCGTGTATAATATCGCTTTTTAGATGACTAAATAATTTTTAATGCGTTTTATAAATAATAAATATATCATGGATCAAATATCTCTTATTATAAAAATTATGCACCTTATGACATGACGACTAAAACGGTTAATTAACTAATTAATTATCCTATTTTAAATTATTTCATTTATATTAATTTTTCAGATCCGTCGTTAAAATTAAAACGATTTATCATACTCGAGAAATATGCCGAAGTAATCGACCAAATGTATCAAAACGACGATCATTAATTGGGACCGACCGACCGATCGACCCCACCATCGTTTAAAAAAAATTGCACGTCGGACTTTAACAGAAAAATTGAAATTAAACAAAATAAAGAAAAATGTTTAACGTTCGTTAAATTGAATATGTTTAAGTAGGGAACCTCCACGCGGTGCCCCCTGGAAACGACTTCTGTCGGCTAATCCTTACAACACGAGTGACAGTAGCAGCTATGTTTTGCATTTCAAATACACAGAAACAGCTTTTTCTAGAGCCGCCCATGACAGTGGCCAGCATTAATGTCGAAGGACTGACGGATACTAAGGAAACAATTTTAGCAGAATTTTGTTTAGCAAACAACTGTGATGTAGTATGTGTTCAAGAAACGCATCGTGGCAGACAACATAAACGACCAAATATTAAAGGAATGAAAGTCGCTGCAGAAATTCTCCACGAAAAACATGGAAGTGTGGTTTTCACAAAACCCAATATTAATGTAATTTCAACGGAAATACAGAATGATGAGACAGAAATTATTACGATTCAGCTTCAGAATCTGTTACATCGGTGTACAAACCACCTAACACTGGTTTTATCCCACCATCGACAGTAAATTTCAAAAACGCTAAAAATAAAATTGTTATCGAAGATTTTAATAGCCGCTCAATAAACCGGGGATATGACAACACAGATCACGATGGCGAACTTATTGAGGCTAGATTTGGAAAATATGATATTGGTTCATGATCCAAAATTACCAGCAGCATCATTCCCCAGCGCCAGATGGAAACGCGGATATAACCTTGATTTAATTTTGCTTAGTGACCATTTAAAACACATCGCAATAAAAAAAAAAAATCGGAAAACCTATCTCATATTCGCAACATTGTCCAATTATTTTAAAGTTTATTTCTCATATCAGACCTAATATAGTTCCTTACAGAAGACGATTTAACTTTAGTAAAGCCAACTGGAATGCTTTTTCAAAAGAACTATATGTTGAAATACAAAAAATTGAACCAACACCAAAGGAATATGATACATTTGTTAACCTAATTAAAAGGATATCGAGAGAACATATTTCTAGAGGTTGAACTACATCCCAGGACTAGATGACGAGACAATCCTACTATATAACCGTTATGAAGAGATGTTTAATACCGATACTTTCGAAGAAAAAACCATAGCGGCAGCTGAGAAAATCGCACCACATTATTACAGAATGCCGTGAGAAACGATGGATTGACAATCGAATCTGTTGATATGAAGCATAATAGTAAAAAGGCATGGATGCTAATGAGAAAAGTGAACTGTGATCCAACTGAAAGTAGAACCAAACTGCTCACCAATTGATACTTAATGGTAAATCAGGAGTAAGAAATAAGCTTCATAAACCTAAATTAAAATGGAACGTCCAAGATGAACCTACCTGTATCGATCAAATGTTCACAGGAAAGGAATTCAATGATAATATTAACAAAATTAAAACTGTTAAAACATTGATGACATTACAGTAGAATAGATTAAACATTCTGGTCCCGCAACTCGGCAATTGCAGTCATTTAATAATATTATTGCAGATGACCGAATTACTAAACTATGGAGGAAAACAAAAGTTATTGCAATCCGCAAACCTGGTAAATCTCAGGATGATGTCAATGGCTACCGACCAATTTCGCTGCTGTATCATCTATTTAAACCTTTTGAACGGCTCCTTTATACCAGAATCATAGACAAAATAAATAAAGCTTTGATACAGCAACAAGTAGGCTTCCGACCAAGTAAATCATGCACTGGATAAGTGTTTAATCTCGTACAACACATTGAAGATGGTTTTGAAAATAAACTAATGACCGGTGCTGTTTGTCATCTGCTTATGATACTGTAAATCATAGGATATTATTAGAAAAATTATACAAGACGACTAGAGATCTTAAATTTACAAAGCTATTAGAGAACTGCAGTTTTGACGTTAACCTAGACGGTAAATCTAGCCGGTGGAGAAAGCAACGGAATGGTCTTCCGCAAGGAGCTGTCCTCTCGCCGATTATTTTCAATGTATATACAAAT
This sequence comes from Coronaproctus castanopsis, assembly GCA_032883995.1. Taxonomy (NCBI): domain Eukaryota; kingdom Metazoa; phylum Arthropoda; class Insecta; order Hemiptera; family Monophlebidae; genus Coronaproctus; species Coronaproctus castanopsis. Next base: position 20,567,717 of record CM065053.1, on the reverse strand, counting down.
GATCAACCGATTTTCGCAAATATGAAACATTACATTTACGCAGATGAACTAGCAATCACATTTCAAGAAACAAGTTTTGGGTTAATAGAGGACAGACTAACAGAAATGTTAAACAAGCTTTCGGAATATTATGTACTTCATCAACTTAATGTTAAAAAAACGCAAGTATCAATTTCCCATTTAAGAAACCAATTAGCACGAAAAAAATTGAATGTTGTATGGTAAGGAACAAAATTATAATTTACTAACCAGCCGAAGTACCTTGGTGTAACATTAGATGGAACACTTACATACAAAAAGCACTGCGAAAATATGAAGAATAAAATTGCTACTCCGAATTATATAAGAAAGCTTGCTGGTAACTCGTGGGGTGCTAAACCTGAAACACTTAGGATTACCACACTGTATGTAATTCTGTGGCTGAGTATGCGTGTCCAGTCTGGTATAATTCTGCTCACGCCAAACAAGTGGATATCGCTCTGAATGAAAGCTGCTGTATTATTACAGGAATAGCGCCACCGCCAATAAAACGTCGTATTGCGGCAGAAGTGGAAAAAATGAGTCAAGAAACCGATGACCGCCATATGTTATATGGTTATATACAACAGCGAAGAAGACTGAAGTCCCGTAAAAGTTGTATGACCACAACTAAGGCAATTAATGTTAAACCCGAAATTGCACGACTTTTTCTAAAAAGGTCTTAGGAAACAGAGTGCAAGAGTGTAAAACGGAGCCATGGCTTAAGCCTACAGAGGAGTTTTCCGTAAACGCAAACCTAAACTATGCTCGATGGAGATCTCTCAACAGATTGCGGACACAAGTTGGACGAACCAGCGATAATTTGAAAAAATGACGAATTTCAGAAAGTTCATTATGTACGTGCAACGAGGAACAGTCTATCGCTCACTTGTTTTCGTGTAAGGCATGTTCGGGGTAAATGCAGTTTTGAAGACGTCATGAAACTGCAAGGCAATACAATTGATTTCTTGGATTATTGGAAATCTGTACTGTAAGCTGCTTCACCCGACACGAAGAAGAAGATATAAAAAAATACAAAGATTTTCGGCTATTACATCGAATGGACATGAAAAAATAAAATTTAAAAATATTTTCAATTCATAAAAATCGTATAAGGAAAAAAATAAAATAAAATTAAAAATAATTAAGATGTACAATATTTAAAAAAAAAAAAAACGAAGTGAACGAATGGAGAACACTGCGAAGAGTTAAAACACTCAACGATATTAACAAAAATTATAAAATGTATTGGACCGAGTGTTAATAAAACAAATAAAAAGACAAAATTTCATTTCTATCGTATTACATTACACACACTCCTTTTCTCACAATCGTATGCTCCAATGGAGGCATCAGATTAACACCGATTCTCTTATCCAGATCAGCGTTGTTTGTAGCACTTACTGCTGGTACGATGTTAGAAATTAGTGGCGAAGCGTGGTTCATTACAATTTGTTTCCGGTAGACCTTTCCCACACACATTTACAAAATTAACGCAAATATTATATTAAATCGAAAACATAATTTACATTCGTATTCACCTATTACAATAGAATAACATGCCCTGGTCTAACAAAAAAAAATTATATACAAAAACTGTTTGTGAAATAACAAACAATAGTAATAAAATACATTTTTGGCACTTATTTTTATTGTAGTTCAATTTGACGATTTTTCTCCAAAAATAAATCAATGATGGAATTATAAAATGTAATTTTTTTCTTGTTAGCTCTGTAGTAGACATCTTTCAAAATATCCTCTATTACACAGTTACACTCATAATTTAACATGAAATTCAACCTTTTGTTACAGTATATATATATATATATATATTTTAAAAGGTGGGCAACGGATATATATACAATAACGCTGAATATTGAAAAAAGGAAACACGATTACAATTAATAATTACAAAAAACAATAATAACACTACACGGGAAAAAACGCTTGCCTATTACTGAATTACTGGACTGGTCGACCACTTTACTTCATGAGTAGTCCGTAAGCGGTGTATCTGTTTATGATACACCAACAAACAATCTATTCTAATAGCCGGCGTAGATTTCCATATGTAGTGAACATGATAGCTGTATATATATATATATATATATATATATATATATATATATATATATATATATATATATATGTAACGATGTATACGTCTATTGAAACACATACATCATGAATTGTTTCTGAAATTGAAACCGGTACTACAAGACTAGCCAAAGTTGATTCACAGCTACTAATCTTTCATAACAAAGTGTAACAGTGTCATCTTCCTTAATCCATAATAAATGGAGAAAAAATCCTTGCAAAAAAATTGTGTCATTATCTGGTATGGACAATTATGATCCTTGATTTCTTTTGTTTTTAAAAAAAAAAAAAAAAATGTGCTTCATATTTCCCTTTTCCCGTGTTTCCGTCGGAAATACTGACAACATGGAAGATTCGCCACTGTTTAAAATGTGTATATATATATATATATATATATATATATATATATTTTTATATATATATATATATATATATATATATATATATATATTTGGAAAGCGTAATAATAAACGAAAAAAGTAGGATACAGGATATAAAAGAAAGAATAGAATTACCGAAGTTGGCGTTTATGAAAAAAAAAAAGGATTATTAATATCAAGATGCACAAATATAGAAATTAAGAAGAAATTGATCGAAACATTTGTACGGAGCTTTTTACTTTATAGTTCGAAAGCTTGGGCGATAGATAAAAAGGAGAATGGAAAGAATAGCGTGGACAGAGAAAATTGATAACAGACGTATTTAGATTAATCCGTAAAAATAGAAGACAAATGAATAAATCATATTTTCAGACACAATGAAAATTTAACAGAAATAATTGAATAGGTAGAAAAAGATCAAGAGGAAGGCCAAGAATCAAATACATTAAACAAAGACAACACGACGTACAAACAACGGGATATAGTAACGTGAAAAAAAATAACGCTATCCAGAGAATTGTCCTCCACTAATTTTAACAACATTGTAAAATTACGATGATGATAGTAGATTGTCTGCAATCAAATTTTGTTCTTTTTTCTTTTGCACGTAATTTAAAGATACGTAGACTGTCGGCTGCATTACTATATATATTTGCACGGAATCTATGTAAGATCTGCAATTTGTATATTAACGAACAAATCTCAAGAGTGTATAAATACATATTTTATTTATACGCAAGAGATATAACATTAAAACCCACAATCTACTCGAAACATTACTATTATAATGCTGATTACACATAAAGTACTGAGTGCGTATATATTATTTTAAAACATGTATAAAGTACTGAGTGCATATATATTATTTTAAAACAATAAAGTACTGAGTGCGTATATATTATTTTAAAACATGTATAAAGTACTGAGTGCATATATATTATTTTAAAACATGTAACACATTCTTAAATAATATAAATAAAAACAAAGTGAATCAACTTTTACTTTCCGCCTACCACACTATCCAGCATTTATTTCCGTTATTTCGTCAATAACGTCATTATCACCAACTAATGCATCACATCCATTAGCTAAACGTTGATCATCCGGATCTTGTAAATACTGCACTAATTTATCATTGTCCGAACGAGAGCGAGAATACCTGAAATTATAAAATTGAAATAGTTTCAATAAAAAAAAAAACAAAAAAAAACTAACAAATTACACGAACCAATGGAATACGTAATATATGTATACAATGCAATACGTGCGGTTCCTAACACCATCAAATTATTAAATCGAAACAATTTATTATGAAAAAAAAAAATGAGGTATTTATGTATTTATTTAATTTCGACCGCAACGCCACTAATATTGACTCAGTCACGGTATTCGTATGGTGCAATTTGTTTAACGGTTATGTTACGTTAATTATGAAATGCGTTCCCTCATAGCGAGGCTACAATAATTTACATTCTAACACGTTTAAGCCATTTACATCATTAATATTATCGATACAATAGCCGTCTAAATTATTTTTCAAACGTTCTTCCGGGCATTCAGATAAAAACTGTGTCGGAAACATCAAGTTGATTCACACATGCTACAAGAACAATTTTAAACCGTTCCAAATCAAAACTACCATATACCGGTCAATATTTGACTTATATAAAGTAGACGTTATAAAAACCAAAGTTTTAACGTACAAATTAACCGGATGGACAAATAGATAAATGAAAGTGAAAGAAATCGCGAAAAAATACGAAATATTAAAAATAAAAGCGGTGAAACTTGAACATTACGTTAGAATCACAAAAACGAAACAAAAAATTAAATGATCTTATAGAAAAATTCGTGTCGGGATACTTTATGCTTCAGCCCAGTATGTAGCAACGTAGACGGCTTTATCGTTTGCTTCAATTAGATCATGATGTTCCAATCCATCAGCGAACATTAGGCGATCGAAAGCTTGTGTTTCCTCGCAGTTGCACTTATCGTTTTCTTCTAAGTCCCATTTTCTGAGATTAACTTTACATCGCGTGGTTCGACTTCTCAGTCTGATGAAGACTTTCCGATTGCGCACATAAAGCGGAACTCAAATTTCAAGCGCAACCGGGCGCCCTCTGGAAACGAGTCTAAGAAAATATCCTTTTCAGGATCAAAGAACAGGATTGTGATCGTTAATATTGAAGGACTATTATCTAAAAGGAAATAGTATTATCGGACATATGTGGGATAAACAAAAGCGAAGTAACCGCCAATTCGAAATGTGTAAGCTGTATAAAATTGTTAAGAATAAGCGTATAAAATTTAATTTTCCAAACGTTAATTAATCATATAGGAGACGTTTTTACGGAAGAAAAAGACGAATATAAACTAATACGTAATGTAATTCTAAGAATGTGATAAATCGAGAACAAACGATACAATACGAAATTATTAGAAAGAGTCGCAGATTTAACTATTACGTACGTAACTAAAATATACGATAATCGATCAGATTTCTAACATATTATAAAAAATTTAAATAAACAACGTAATAAATTAATACCGGCGGTAATTAAGCGATATTTAAACATCATCCAGAAATATTGAAAAAAAAAAGGACGAGCTTATAATTAACATTTCGAGGATTTATGAAAAAAATAATAAAACACGTAATCGATGAAATAATACAATAATAAGAAACAAAGCATGATGAAAAAATTGATAATATAAAACGACCAAAAATTATAGAATATCTACAAAACTTAATCGAAATAAAAATTAAGGGTAACCAAACTAGCAACGTGATTTGCTCGGTACTATAGCGCCTACTTTTGTTACATCGCAATGGCAACCGTGTATATAATAATAGCGGACTTTATATAAAACTTATTCATTACGCGGATGGCATTTGTTTTGAGAATTTAAAAACGTGCAAGACATTCATAGAATAAATCAGAAAAATATTCACAACAAACTCATTAATATCGAACTACATTTGAAGCAGAAAAAAAATAATAATAATAATTATATATTAATAACAACAATTAAAAGCGGAATAGAAAAATATAATTCAAATCTAATAATAAAACGTTTATATTCGACGAGGAAATAAAATATCTAGGTGTGTGTATAGGTGAAAATCTTAAATTCGGCAAATATGTAGACTACGTCAGAGGTAAAATTTAAAAATATTATACAAAACAAGTAAGACCGTACAACAAGAGTTTTGGTCTAAAATTTCTTGAAAAGAAAATTCCTAGTTCACCGCTTGTTAGATCTATCGCCTTTGTTTATTATTTTCCTAACATGGCCGTTAAAAAGAAAAAGTGACAAACAGAAATTATGTTAAATAAAATTATCCGCGTATAGAACAACATAACCCTATACATCATACGGTTGTGGATTTAAAATTAACGAGATAAAAATAACAAAATATAACTACAGCTATAGAATACCGGTAAAACGGAAAATAAGCGAACCTGAAATATTTGAACAAGTGACACGACGCTTATGATCAAGAAACAACAGGAAGGTGAAAGTATACTACACAGAACCGAAGATAGAGTACAGAACAAATTAATCCGCATCTATTTCTAACTCAATTTCTATCAGCAAAAAGTAATTTCGCGAAGTACTAAAATAAAATGGCACGACGATAAATGCAGAGAACGTCACATCGAAGCAAATTCTGCAGTTCCAAATTCAAGAATATAAGAGTATAACACAATATCGAAGGAAGTTACAACGGGTTCAAGAAGAAAAATACTATTACTACGATTTTAAATTATATAACTAATATATTGAATGCCAAACAATCCTCCCGGTTTACAAAACACGCTTACGCGGATTTATAAAGTTAGTCTCAGTAGCGAAATTTATCAAAGATCCCCCACCTACACGTCTCTGCAGCAGGAAACCAGCATGGCTGACGGCTAACGAGCTACAGAGCAGTGACGACGCAGCTACGAAATGGAAGGAAATACGGATTAAGCAGACTCCAACAAACGCACAACTAATATCAAATCGGGCTAGCAGGGTGCCAGGATTCGGTCTCAACAGAAAAACATGATGCAATTTAAATCGCGTCAGAACCAACCAGGGTCGTTGCAAATATTTAACGAACAAATGGAAACTGTCGGAAACGGAGCTGTGCAGCTGTGGCGAGATCCAAACGATGTCGCAATTTATCAATTCGTGTAAACTAAATAGCTTTAATAATGGAATGATTGGGCTACATTCACTAGAGGAAGGCGCAGAAGACTGGCTGTCGAACGTAAATTTATAATGCAGGATATCTCTTAATAATCGAATAATTGATACGATAATAAATAATAATAATAGTCTCAGTAATGGATTCGGTATAAATGTAGCTAAAACAAAATGCACGTTGATTGATAAACATAGGTGGGGTGCGAACACACCTACAGACAGTATTTACATCAGTTCGAATAAAATTGAAAGGGTAGCAAAAGTTCAATATCTGGGCACTTGGTTCTGTGAAGAAATTGATCGGAATATAGAAATTAGAACCAGAATAGAAAAAACTAGGTCTCAACTTCTATTTCCATGAAGAAGTTGTTTACAAGAAAACATGTAAGTCTGCATTTGCGGATGAGGTTAGCTAGAACTTATGTATTTATATATATATATATATATATATATATATATATATATATATATATATATATATATATATATATATATATATCGATGAAGGTTAAAAATTCGGTGAACAGAAAAAACCAAAAATCAAAAAATCTTGAACAAGATGTCAAAAGAAAGGGAATTATTGTAATTCATTCAAGAAAGCAAACTGAGTATCCATCGAAATGAAAAATATCATCATTTGAAATTGGTACCACATACAGAAATTATCGGCAAACTAAGTGTAGAACGAAGGCGCGGGATGGATTTCCCGATCGAGACGGCTCAGGTAAAAAATAAAAGAATATACCAAAGAAAAAGAACAGAATCTAATATGAATAATAATTATTATTTAATCGCAAATATAAATCGATTTTAGTGTGAATTTTCTTTAGCCTTTCTCTTAAGTATAATTTGTAATGTAATGGTGATACTGAAAAACCGCTGATTAAAATGTCTTCACGTACAAGAGTTTACAAATTATAAATCGCTATTATTATTACCTATAGTAAAGTTTGGTTAATCGATGTATTAATCGTAATGTAGAATGAGAAAAATTGTTAAAGTATAAAAAAATATCAATTATTAAATAAATTGTTTATAATCAAAGGTCCGCGTTTTGGTAACAAAAACCTAAGAATTACGTTTTAACGTATCGTAATAAAGTTATAATTCTTATTGACTTATATTCTATTAACTACAGATGTACACTAAATATACGTACAACTTCCAAACGTGTTAAATACTAGCCATAAATTAACTTCATTATTAATTAATAGCTTCAGAATAACATCTAGTTAACGATTATCGAAGATTTAACAAATCAAGATATATGTAATTTGTAAGAATACCGATAGCAGATCTATTCACTGATAACAATTCCACAGCTTGGAAAAATCGAAGCGTGTACGCACATCTAAATATAAATTTAAACTAATACATAATATATGGATATAATGTTTCAATTAAATATTTCTTAAAGTACTAACATGCATAAAACTGAATGAATGATAAAACATAAAAACTAATTACCCATTAATTATATAAAATGAAATTGACCACAACCAATTAATTTAATAAACAAATAGATAGACTGAGCAATTAACAAAACGCACGAAGTAGAGTTAATATTAATACATTAATACGCAGAATTTAATAAAAATTAAACGTATTTTAATGTTCGTAAATAAACTAAATACACATTTATTATTTACGTGACATTAATTAAAAACAATGGTAAATTCATATTAGTTACAAATTAGCAACAACTGAATATATTGTAGCCACGCAAATAATAATTTTTTACACACACATATATATATATATATATAATAAATTTTGTGAACATACTTATTATATCCCCAAACGCTTTTGTGTGGTAGTTTGTAATGATCTTCTATTTCCATATGCTCCAGTAGATTAGCATTTGCAACAAATTTCTCGTTACATAATATGCACGTAAGTTTTGAAACTTTCCCTCGGATAAATTTCACAGCTTTTATCTATTGACCAAAAATAAATTTACTCAAGTACAATTTTTTTCTTTTTTAAATCACCAATCCGCACTTATATGGTGGGGCAAATGTATTAAATAATTTGTGTTTATAAGGGTGCAGGAAACTAGTGTTCTTAATGGATAACTGTGTGTAAGTGTTGAGTAGGTGGAACAAAAGAAAACATTCAGTATAATACAAAATATAAATAGAAATGTGTGATAGTTTCCTGCAATGTGTAACTTAAAAACAGAATGGAATAAGGGACGAGAAACATAGTCCCTTAGATCATCAAGAATGTGTGTAAAATGTGTTTTGTGTAATATGTATGTAAATATAAAAATGAATGTTGTACAAACAAAATAATATATACACACGTGCATATATATATATATACATAAAATTTAAAATAGTGATTAAAAAAAAAAGTAATATTGCTAAGATAAAGATCAAGTCAAAGAAAAATAAATAAAAGGTTACATCTAAATATCATAGAGAAGAAAAAATTATATCAAAATTAAATTTATTATAAAACAAGTATGAAGACGAAACTGAATAAAATAACTCAAGCAGTGCAACTGCAAACAAAGTAAGTATACACAAAGATATTTTTAAAAATACTATTAGAAAAATCAATTACGAACATGTTAACTATTCGATTAGAAAATATAAGAGATACAAAAAATATATATAAATTATAAGGAAAGCAATTGTGGACAATATTATTATTAATGTTGCAACGGTAGTAATATAATGGATGGAGGCAATCGAACTAGTAATAGATATACTGTTCTAGCGATTGACAATGATGATGATAAAATAATGAGCACAATGAGATCGAACAAAACAATGAAAATAAAAAACTAAGAAACCTAGACCTCCACCTATAACAGTTTATAGAGTGAAAGACAACGCAAAAATGATATCTGACATTAGACGTGTACAGGTTCATCCAGTTGTAAATTAAATTGAACAGTATCTCAAAGACTAAAAGGTTTGTTCCACTGTATTTCTCGATATACAACAAGTGTTTGATATCCGGGACTTCTCTATGAATGGAAATAAATCTTTCCACTGAAATATTACAATATTTTGAAATCTTACTTTGAAGAGCGACATTTCCAAGTAACAATAACAGTCAGTCACATCTACGTAAAATTCGGGTTTTGTCAAATAAATCTGTAATCCGAGAACAAAAGACATATACTTTTGAGAAATGGAAAATAGAATATAAAAACTTTTAAGAAATTGTTAACAATCAATAAGAGAATATAACGGGAACTGATTTACAATGAAGCTAATATTGTTTAACAGATCGCTAATCGAAACTAACTTTTTAATTATTAACTGCATACTAGTGCATACTGTATACGATATTTGAGTTTATTCAATAAAGTTCAATATCATCAACACAAGATAAAATATTAGCATCAGCGCTAGTAACGATTTAAAAGAATTTTGTGAATGCTAAACAACATTACAAAATTTTATAATCTTATGAATGTATATTTTTGTTGTAATTTATTACTACTTTTATCTTTATTTTCACCTCTCATTAAAGCGTTTATAAAAAATTTAATCCACCTTAGGAAAACAACAGAGAAAAAAGTTATTCAATATATATATATATATATATATATATTAAAAAAAAACAAAAGAGAGAAAACATTATAACTTTATATTATAATAAAATGCAACGAAAATATGCTTCAATTAATGAAAAACGTGAGCGCATACTTAGAATATATTTAAATTAACTTTAAATTGCATAACAATCTGCATATTATATATTATCAGGAATTTTAAATACTTACCTGATCATCAACAGGAAACTGGGAAAGTAATTGATCAAAATTGAACTGGTGAAATACTGTGCAATGTAATTTAAATCCTTCAATACCATGAAAAATATGCTTGCAGAAAAGACACGAAATCTTTGTAGCCGTAGGAGTAAGTTCCACACTATGATCATTATGGTTAATTGCGCATTCAACTTTAACGTCGCGAGACTAAAAATAATTTATAATTAGCAAATTTTAAGAAGCAAATATGTTTATGTACGCTCAAAATTTAATAAACTGAAAATGTGTTACTTATATTTCTAACAAAATGTTATGGATGTGATAACTAACATTAAAATGGTATCTCACATTCCAAATACGTAAAACAAAAAACCAAAAACAACAAACTTAAAATTACAAGTCACATCATAGACTCTATTACAGAAGATCAACAATCTATCTACTTATTTATAACTTATGAATCTAGTACGTTAGTATAGAACTGGACACTAAAATCTATCCAGTCAAATTTACTTATTTTTTTAGAAGTGAACTACTACATAAGAATTCTAAAGTTTATGCAGCTTATCCGTTATATTACATCGTACGTAACACAAATTTAAAATTATAAACAAAAACATAAAGCAAATAATAAAATTAAATACAATGGTAGTTTATTATACAAGATGCAGCCAGAATTATTACTTAAAGTTGCCTCAACACAACACTAATGTAAGAATCGATCATTATAAATGAGATGAGAAAAATAATTAAAATTAATTTTATTCAATTACATTAATTAACAGTTCAGAAAATGTTATTATAAAACAATTCATCAATAAATTCGTCGTTTTATAATTTATTAATTAAATGGATTAATACGTACCTTTTGTGATTTTTTGTGGAAGTAATTAATTATATAAAACTGATCAAAAAATGCATTATCAGGGTTTATTCCATTATGTTGCTTGTCATTCATATGAGTTATCAAATCGAATGTTGTATCAAACTTATCCAGACAATACAAACATCTGTAACTAAAGAAAAATTACGTGGTTTACATTTGTTGACAACATTATACTTTCTTAAAATTAAAATATGAAAAATGAAGCACATTATAGACTTACTTTAAGAATAAATCTTGAACGATGTTAACTAGTCTCTCAATGTAAACTAATCTATTTGATCTTCCAAACCAAAATCCATGTTGGAAAAGATGGTTTATGAAACTTGTGCGACTGGTTTCAAATGTTCTATGACAATAAAAACAATGTTTCTTATAAACTGTAGCCGATTGATCCATCATCCGCTGTTCTATTACCATCTTCTATTAATTTTTAAAAAATTATTATAATATAACTACATCAAAATCATTTGTACTTCTCAATCGTTGTTTTTAATTTAAAAGTATTATGTACACGCCACAAATAGATGAATAATTTTTTACTTACCCATGTTAGATTTGGTTGTTGCAACATATCTTTTCCCCAATTAAATGATTCCATTATATTATTAATACTTACTTTCACGTCGGACATTTTAAAATATTTAAAATCTAAAATTTGTAACAGCTTATTTTATTCTTAAACGTGGACCCTTTGATACTAAACGTACGTTCTGTATAAACTGTATATTAAAATTAATACCGACGGTGAATTATTTTTATATTGGACAATAATTTTTTGTGACGTTAATTTGAAATGTTAAATTAAAACGAATTTAGAAAATATTATTTTGAAACAAAAATATTGTATACTATAAAATTGAAATAATGCTTAATTTTAAAATTAAAACAGACATACTTATTTTTAAAATTAGAAAATAAGTTACAATTATTCCATATTTTCTTATGAAATAATATTAAGCGCGTTAAATTGTCACGTTATTAAAATAATTTGTTATCTAAGTATGCATATAATTATTATTTATCATTTTTATTTTTTTTATTATTATTAATTATTATTTATGACAGTAATCGAGGTGTATTTCCAAAAATTTGTGTGTTCTTTGTGTCGTTGTTGGTTTCATTTGTGCCATTCCTGTTTTTGAGATGTTTAAAAAACAAGTTGGAGCCTGAGCTTACCCCTAATTAGAATTTTTATTTGAAAATGGTTTGTTTCGTTAGTTTTTCGTTTGGACTGATTTGCTCCGTTATTACTTTCGTTCGTAGCACTTCCGTTTTCAAAATATTACAGGTCAAAGTCGGACGTTCGATCCCATTTTGAATTTTGATCTGAATACAGTCATTACAGCGAACCATCTGACTGCTTAGGTGATCGGAAGAGCGTCACGGGACCATTTTCTTTTTTTCAGTTGTCTATTACAGCTGACTGGATGTTCGACAAAAAACATTCTGCACCCTAGAGAATTAATATTAGTCTGTAATTTTTCTAGAACTTTTTGTATTACTTCAAGTAGATATCGTTGACATACGGCATTTTCAAGTCATTGTGTAACACATAGCTCGATATGTAGTATGGTGCCGATGTAATAGTGCGTAATATCTTTGATTGCTGTTGTATCTTTTGTAAGTTTGTTCGACATGTCGCACCATATACTTCTATACCATATATCCACACAGGAGATAGAATTGACTGATATATCTGTCTTTTTGTCGTTAGATTAACAATCGATTTTCGTCCAAGCAACGCCGATAACAGTCTGGCACGAGTTGCAATTGATCTTTTTTACGTGAACTCGCCCAAATTAGTCGTTTATCCATATGTCAGTATATCGAACGGAATTAACTTACGGAATTTCAGTCTTATGAAATATTAGCTTAAGACAGGTTATAAATCTGTTTGTAAACGTAATGTGCTGGCATTAGGTTATGCGCCAAAGATGGTCCATTCTTCCAAACGGTTAAGATGTTATTGAACCGCAATATTAGCACATGCGGCATTCGTGTTTGATGCGAGTATTCCGATATCATCGGCGAATGTAGCTAATAAAGTTAGGGTTGAAGTTGATATGTCAGCAGTGTACATTGAATATAATAATGATCCTAATAGACCGCCTTGAGGTACAGAAGACCTGACTGTATATGCTTCTGGGAATGAGTACTTAATTTTGATAACAAACGAACTATCTGATAGCTACGATTTGGGAAATAAATAGATATCCTCGTTTAAAATTTTGCGTAATCTATAAAGTAGTCTAGGGTGCCATACTTTATCGAATGGCTGGGTGACATCGAGAAAGGCTGCGGAACATTTCTCGCCTTTTTCCAAAGTTAGCGAAATTACATCGACCAATTGGCGGCATTGTTGAATTGAAGAATGGTTGGTACGAAAACCAAACTGGGGATTCGGCAACACATCAGCATTTTTTATTGTTATATCAATACGACTAAGAATCAGCTTTTCTAGGATCTTCGATAGTGAAGAAAGTAAACTAATTGGTCGATATGACGAAACATCTGTGTGTGATTTTCCTTTTTTACGAATCAAATAATCGCCGATTTTTTCTACGCTGTAGGAAAGTAGCGCACTTTTAGTATTGCGTTGAAAATGTAACACAAGAGGATAGCCGCCTTTTGTGGTAGAGTAATTATTTCACCAGTAATTTAATCTAAACCAGAACTCTTACGTAACGGCGTTTTACGGATGAATTGAAATACCACTGTAAAATGTTTAGTGGCACGCTCAGATGGACGAGCTTTCGCTATTGATTTTTGTATAAAATTTGCATGATGGTTGCGCAGTTAGGATGGAGAGTGAAAATCGTATAAAGATCTTCAGCAAATACATGTGCCTTTACCTTGTCCATTTTAATCCAACTGTTGTTCAATTTAATATTATATGGTTCATAATATTGATATATTGTTAATTTCAGAGACGCGCTTAATGAATAATGAAGACGTGCACTTTATGGAGTGGGATTCTTATTTCACAAATCATCCAGATTGAACGGCGCACGGTGGCACCGGAATTATAATTTTAAAAAGTGTAAAGCGTTACGAAATACAAAAATATAAATGTAACTATATACAAGCTACTACTGTACTCATAAGTAGAGATTCAAAGATCAATATTACCGTTTCAGCCATCTACAGTGACGTGTTATAACTAAAAACCATTTAACAAATATTTGATGACATTAGGTGATGTATGTATTGATGGCGATTTTAATGGAAAAATATATATTGTAGATCGAGAATTACCGTACCCGAGGTAAAAAACTAAAACTGGCTATTGATGATAACTGTTGTACTGCACAAACTCCAAATTACTGGCCTACAGATTCAAAATTTCAGCCTTATTGAGTAAAATACTTATCAACATTGATATTTACTAACTCTTTGTTAGTAAAAAAATTATTCGAAAATTATGTGCACTAAAATTATATAGTAGACAAACTGAATGGGATATATTTCGCGAAACGTTCAGTAACAAAATTAATTTCAAATTTCCACTAAAAACGTCACAAGACGTATAAATAGCTGTAGTGACTTTTATAAAAATTGTCCAGGAATCAACTTGATCGACTTTACCAGATCACAAAAATACGAGTCATTAAAACATTATTCAGCAGAAATACATAAAGAAATTATTTTAAAGAGAAAACTACGGAAGTTATTGCGAAACAATAGAAATCCGGGGGATAAAACTAGATTAAATGGAGTTAACCCGCAAAACGAGCAAGCTGGTGAGCGGAAATAACAGACGGATATATTATATATACCAACACCCGCCTATCAAACCAGGTGTGTCGACTTATAAATGTGGACAGACATATTCTTATATATATATATATGTGTGTGTGTGTATTTATATACATATACGCGTAAAAATTAAAAAAAAACTCTATATCGAATTTAGTTTAAATGTTTTTAAGTTTCACTTCTTCCCTGGCCTCCGAAGCACAGTTTTTTTCTTATTCTTATTTTTATAGTACCATGTGTAACTACTGAGGCTATTACGGCACTGGTGATTTAACAGTGATTTTATTTCACTTGAAAGGTCCTCCACCTTCGGGATAGTGGATCTGTTATTAGGTAGTAAAGAAGGAATTGTATGCGATTAGCAAGAGGATTTGTTGATTTTGTGTTCTTGAAGGCTGATATAGCTGCGAGGGAGTCCGTTATAATTAGTGTTTTGGCGTCACTAGGGTTTAGAAATAAATGTTGAAGACAGAAAAATATAACGTATAATTCTACATCATACGTAAAGCAAGAATCGTGCAGCCGTACGGGATAGAATAAATCGTCGATGGAGAATGCGCATGCTGTAATAGAACAGGATAGGGATTTGGCGCTGTCAGTAAAGCATAACATAGCCGTAAATAGCTGTTTATTAAGTCATTTGCTTTCATAATGAACTCATGCTCGGTCATATTCTTATATTGTAGGAAGATTGTACTGGTGTGTATAATCTCCTTCCGGGGGGGGGGAGAGTTGGATAATTTGAGTTGGTCAGTGTGTAAGTACTGTAATGAATATTGAAATCATTTAGAGCGACTGTAAGACGAGGGGCAGGATCGAACTGTCATGCGTAGGGAAGAAACGAAGTAGGTATACGATCATGTAACGGCAGTTCCCTAGTAAGGAACACATGCTCACAGACGGTGACTAAGCGCCAAAGATTAGACGGAGATTAGCGTGGTGAATAGGATGTAGGCATTATAGTAGTTTTTGTGGTACCATGGAGTAAACTTTGCAGTCATAATTTAATGTACTATGAATGACGGATTTGTATAAATTTATTAATAATTTAGCATATAAGTTGTGTAAGTTGGTTTAGATAGATACTTAAAGGTGTTTAACAATTATCTAGCCTTGACTGAATACGTAAACTGGCCATATTATAGTTATCCACGGCCTTAATTAATTTATTTCCACTTATTTCGCAATTTTCGTAGAATTTTTTGGCGAGCTCGTAGATGTAGAAAATTAAGAGCTCGAGGTTTAGTTGAGAATGCCTATATCGAATAAACCTGATGGCATTTAGCTCTTGCAACAAAACGGTTTTGTAACAATTGTAATTTACCATATGCACTGTTGGAAACTGAAAACGGGATATGCGTGTGTTAACGGGCGGATGAATAATATGTAGTTGTACATAGTATTTTTTTATTCGTAACAACGAGATGGCATCTTCGACGAAATATGCGAGCATTATCAAAAGCAATGATTTATCGAAAGACAAATGCGAGTCCAAACTGACTCTTAAATATTTGACGTGTTTAGTATTTTGACCGTTAATTAGAGCAAGGGTAAATGAGTGCCTTCTCGAAAAAGGAATGACCCCAATTTTTCCCCCGTGTTAAGTGTCAGGTTCCCGAAGTTTATTGTATATTTGAAAATAGCGAAGAAGGTATAGCTTTTCGCAATATATTATAAATAGTATCGGGTCTATAGCAAAAAACAGTTTAAATAAACGAAATTTTAGGTCAATTATTTAATAGGAATAGAAAAAGATACGGACCTAGTACAGTGCCACGTCGAGGTCGTAAGAAATTATTATAACCGGTACGAAATGAAGTCGAAAGTATCACCTCTAACGATAAAAACATTTGCTATATATTAATTCAGATCGGCGTAGAATGCGCATCGTGGTGATAGTTTAAAAACGATTTCAAAATGTATACAATCGGTACGGAATCGAAATTCAAATTTATTACGCGTCGGAATCGATTCTTTCCGATGATCCGATTCGAGGAATTAAATTTTCTTTTAATTACTTCTATCAGTTCATTGTTCGTCATTTCCGTGATTCGTAATACTTTCGGAATCCGAGGAATAGCCGTTATTATTGATGTTATCATTATTATTACTATTATTATTATTATTTATTGATTAATTAATTATGGAAAATATTAATAAAACTAAACCGGTTGTATCGATTGAGATAATTGCGTACTTTACGATGGGAATGATGTAACCTTCGTCGATAATAAAAATGTAAGTGACCGAGAGACCGTCAGCGTTATTAGAAGAATCGGGTCGAATTTGTAACCGGTCGCACGATTAAGTATTAATACTCGTTGTTAGCAATATCATATATATATGTATATATACATAAAATACCGGATAACCTGAGATCGTCATTTTACTATTCAGACTTCTGAATCAAATTCCAGGTAACTCCGTCCGAATCGTATTAACTATATTTTTAAATCTGATTGCTCGGAGATTATTCCGTAATTCGCGGGGTAGCAAATTTATATTCTTGTAGGTAGTTTTCGATTTAATATACGTACGAACTTAATTTTTATTATACCGTTAACTTTAATGGATAGTAATATACGTATCGTATAGATAATGTTTACACATACAAAAAACATATATATATATAAAATACCATACCTATAAATGTATAATATATAGGGCGACGATACAAAACCGGCCCAAAGAAGCGATTACTTATTTCCGATGGGATTTTCAGATGACTTAATAAGATAACAGTAAACAGAGATGAAAACTGGCTTTATACGAAGATTCTGCTGCAGAAAATTTAATAAGTAGAAAAGAGACGAAAATATTTTCTTTTTAAGATTATTATTATTATTGTTGTTTGACTTCCGTGTGCAGAATTCACCTGTTATCAACTCGATCCGAAACCGTTATTTTCTAATCGTTTCTCTATACGATCATTTTGTCGGTCGTACGATGTTAAACAGTCGATAAGCTATTAACTCTATCGGTCGGTTTTAAGGTCAGTAGAACCGCGGAATAAATTATAAGCGGAACAAAAAATTGTCCGGTAAATAAAATTACGTCATCGTAACGACGAGACGTGTACGTTTAAATGTCGTTCACAAATTAGTCGCGACGTTTATCGACGCTAGAGAGTCTGTTCGATTTGGTCTACGTAATTATGTAAAAATATTCCGATCTAAAATCAATATTCTTACCTAATAGTGCCGAAGATTATTTTTTTTTTAATGATTTTTTTTAATTTAAATATTCGATTTTCTTCATTGACGAAGTCGTTTATTTTTTAAATTACTTTTACTTTTATATATAATATATAAAACTATTTTACGCGGAACGCATCGGTTTTATGTAAACAAAGTAAAACGTGGGAATTGAATTTATTATGTTGTTATCAAACATAAAATTCATACCGAGAGAAACTTTTTACTTCCCATTTCGAATTTTGATCTCAAAATTTGTGATTTTTTTGCTCGCCGGTGTTGTTTCGTTTGTACCATTCCCATTATAAAAAACAAGTTTGGGGCTAGGCTAGCCCCCTTTATTTCGAATTTTGATTCCAAAATGGTTTGCGCCGGTTTGTTGCTTAAAGAGACGGTCAAAATTTCAGCTGCTCATTTCGAATTTTGATCTGAAAATCATTCCTTAGCATTTTTTAAAAATTTATGTCCCTTTTTTTATTTACAATCTGCGCATAATGCAATAAGTAAATGTGACTAAAAAAAACAGGAAACAATTAGATACTATGGATGGTCCATTGACCACAATTTAGGACATATCTAGGAAAAATCAGAGGTGGAGGAGGAAGTTTTAAGACTGTCTCTCGGCCAGTTTCTCTTCAACCGACGCGATGAAACGAGTGGTATATCACGATTTGTCAGTTGTAGAATAGCTCTGGATTAGTGTCGTTTTTTAGTCTGCTGAAAAACAGTTTGTACATTTTTTTAGCTACTAAAAATGTTTGATTCCATCGACTGTAAGCGCCGAATGTTAGCTGGCTTTGCCTTATAGTTCAATGCTGTACTAAGTCGGCTTTATGACTGAGTTGTACAATAACTGTTCTTAATCGATAGCTTTGACCGTCTTTTAAAAAGGCAATTGAGCAGAATCCGCACATCGTTAATTTTATTACTATTGACTCGAGGTAAATTTTTTATCGAGACACAAAACAAGGTATTTAACATGGTTATCTTGGGGGGAATGAATGTTCCAACTAGATGAACCGATAGCTTTAAGCAAAATAGAAGTAATGTAGCTGGTTTTAGTTTGATTAATCTCGGTTAACTAAAGGTGAATTAGAGCTAAATGGTCCTGATGTTTATTATACGCGATGACCGGAACAAAATCGGATGAGAGAACGCACGTGTCGTCGGTGAAAGTGCATAACATTGTATTTTTATTAACCGGCGTTATATCTGCAGTATAAACACTACACAAGGAAGGACTCCCTAAAACGCAAATTTGAGAAAAAGTCAAGTCTCATTTGCAACTCGCAACCTAAATGTTTAGTTTTATTCGCGTTGTTTTCAATTTTATACAGCTGGCGTTTGTTTTTAAATATATAGAAATTAAAGTGCGTTAGTTAGATCCTTAAATATCGATATTAAATTAATATTGTCTAGATATTTAAACAATAATGTCTACAGTTAATCTCTCTCATTTTGAGATTTTTTTTGTTTATTTATGTACTAGATGTGTCTAGATGCGTAGGGTGTCTATAGTTTTAATTTCGATGTTGATAAAACGACAAAATACGTGCGGTTCGAGTCATCGTTAAAAATGTTTTTTTTTTTTTCTATCAGTAGTAGAAAAGTCAGACGATAGTGGATTTGTTTAAATAAGAGTAGGATTCGTTAATAATAAAGATACGCTTAATCTTATATTACCGATATGCGCAGTTCTATAACACTTTATCTCGATTATCGTACAAGTTATATAAATAATTACCGCGTTTTTTTTTTTACGTATATGTATTGTTCATTATCAGTCACAATGTCCACTATGTGGGACATGAAATTTTAATGTTAACAAAAAGTTTTATACGTGAAATGTCTCAATTTTAAGAATATTTATATAAATACATTGAAAATTATCTAATGTTCGAAGCGGTATTATATAATAAACAACCCTATAAAATTTATAATTTTTAAGATTTTATAATGTATGACTGAAAGGTTAATGTAATACAGGGGTGGGTAACACGGGCTGATCGCGTGAAACCCAGGTGCCGCTGTTTCGTCGTGAATCACGAAAAAACATTCACACGTTCTGCTGACTACGTGATACCAGCACCAACACGTTATTGCTTCTATTACGTATAACAAATTAGAAATAAATCGCACTCAAGTTTATCGTTCAGCGTTCCTCTATAATTCCATCCATTACCTTCACTACTGTTCGTATTTATTATTCAGAGACCAACCGACTATCCGATGAAATAAATGAAGAAACATTACCAATTGAGCGAATTACTTACCAAATTTGACAGCGTAGCGGACAACCCTCAGAATTTAAAAAAAAGAATTAATCCATTTTGCTCAAAATTGGAACGATTAAAAAAAAAAAAAAAGACTCACAGATTTATGCTACGAAACAGATTTAATTGATCCCGATTTTCCAGACGAAGATTTTGACTTGACTAATCAAGAAGAACGAATCAAAATCGAACATCGAATATGTTAAACCTAGAGTATGCGGTTCTCGTTCTTCCAAATCTTGCTGCGAAAATTGCATATTATGCTGTTGGTGTAGTTTAGAAAAATATAGTCTGATTTCTACATCCTATGGAGTGATAGGTTCGACGTAAAAATATTTCGCTACACAATCCGTTACCCAAGTTGCCTTGTGAAAGAAGCTTTTCAAAACTTCGGTTCATCGAGAACCGATTACGTAGCTCAATTTCGCACGAGTTATTTTCTAGCTTTACGCTTATGTCTATCGTGAAAGAAATTATCGAAAAAATTCAGTAGCGATCAAATTATTGATTTAGTCGCTGCAAAATTGAAATTTTTGACCGAAAAACTAATTTTTTTCAAATAAGTATTTTTATTCTTCATTTCGCTTTTTAGTTTTAAACTAATGAGTTGTCGTGATTTTTTTTTTAAAGCTCCGTTTGTATTTTTCGAGTAATTTCTTGATATTTCATACTTATTACTATTAGCAAATTCATTATAATTCGTTCAATCGTACATTTAAATTTTAAAAAAATTTGCGGTATAAGCCAGATTTTTTTGGTTTCGTTTTTATTTTTTAATTTTGGCCTAAATCCAAACTTATCCCTCATTTTTTTAAATTGTGAACTAAAATCCAAAGTATTTTTTCATTATTTTTATTTTTCAAAACTATTTTCTCCCCCGTCAAATTATAGGTAATAGATACTACGTGTTTTTTTATATACTTATATTTTAAATTTTTTTTTTTTTTTTTTTAAAGAAAAATCATTACTCTGCTCTGTGTATTTTTTAAAAAAGTCCCGAAAACTAGGGCCGGTATGCGCTATGCCCGGTTAACTGATTATGCGCCCATCCGCCCCTGATGTAATATATCGTTTTTTTTTATTAAATGATAGCCATTATTTTTCCTATAATGAAACACGGGGATAGTCGGTTACTTTAACGTATAATTGAAAATCGTTAAATTCGTTTAATTATACGTTGAAATGGAAATGCGTTTTGCAAAGGAGAAAGAACTTGTCGGAGGATAAAAATATAAACCATAACTGACTTAAAGAATTCACTGAAAAATTACTTAATCGCTACGGAAAAAGCGGAAAAGTCGGATTTAATGAAAATTGCAATATTATTATTATAACGTATCGACCATAGCATAACTCGTTTCAACTTTCGAAAAAAAGAATGTAAGAGTTTCGATACAATAATGTCCAAATTCGATGATTACTGTATTCCAAGAAAGATTTATTTTCGATAAATATGTGCGACAAACTTAATAGAAAAAATAGATGGAAAACAGATCACTCAATGAAACTGTAATTATGGATATAAACGAGGAATTTGACAAAATTTAAACTAAGAATGGTCCATACCTACATAATAGACACTAATCGACCACAACATAGCCACAGAGTATTTCTCGACAATCACGTTATACCAAAGTATGATGTAATGAATTATTTGGAAGTTTATCTAAACACCCGACTAACATGGAGAAAGCACATAGATAAAAAAAAAAAAGGTGTAGAACTAAAATTTAGAAAAATGAAATAGCTTCTAGGACCCACATCAGAAGCTATCCTCAGTAATCGGGTACTTTTATACAACCATGCTGAAACACATATGGATGTTGCGAGCCACACTCACACCGTTTACCAACACAAGGGTTCGTTGCGGCGTCACATACGATTATTATTATTGTTATTTTATAGGGTTATTTAATTATATTATTATTATATGAATAGTATTTAATTTTGGTTATTATTGTTGTTGTTATTTTTAATATTATTATAAAAAAGGTGTTGAAATTAATATTACACGTTACCGATATATATCTTTGAACTTCACGAACTCCTTCTTTGTCCAATGGGATGCCACGTGAGTTGGCCCACGACCGTTAATAAAATAAAATAAATTAATAAAGAGAACAAAAAAAAACGCGGTTTTTATTTTATTGAAAATTTACTATTTTTCGGAAAGAAATAAAATTAATTACGAATCGAACGCGCGCGATATTCGGCTACGTTTATTTTTAGTATTCAACGTTTTAAAATATATATATATACATATAATGAAATTTTCGAACAATTATTAATACAGTATAATACACGGAACTGTCCCTAGCCTGGATGGATGGGCTTCACGATCGAAGTCCCGACGATCCATCCTCACTTCTTCGAACGACCAACTATCCGACTTATCGTGACTGATATTACTCCTTCGACTAACTGACTCAACTGACTAAAACAAAACTGACTAAACTGACGAAACTGATTAAACTCGTATTTCTAACTCTCCAGGGCTCTGGAGACAACACGGGTATTTTATTATTATTATTATTATTATTATTATTATTTCCTTTACTTTTGGTGAAATGTCGGTTTCTTTTCATTTATATTTTTTCTACATCTTTTTCTTGTCCTTAATGGATTTTGCCTGTTTTCGACAAAAAAAATAGTTGGACCATGGAGAAGTTCCGTTGTTCCTTATATTTTAAGGTTATATATTTATATATATATATATACATAGCCTTATACATAGTTATTATTAGTACGGCGTCCAGCAATACCTGCATTTCTAGGAATTCTATAGATACTAGAAATTTACTAAATGGTTTGTTTTCGGTGGAACCCTCCAATTTCTGTTTTGGGATAGGCAATCAGAAAATTCGGAGCTGTTTCTTTTTATCTTTGACCAAAATACCGACTGAGCTCATTTTATGAGGCCTATTCACCTCCTTTTGTCTGCGCTTGCTATGTCAATTCTTAATTTATTATATTTTTCCTATCGGTATTCTTTCTTATTTTTTATCTATACTAACTTAAACGAATTTCCAAAAAAAACTGTAATGCTCATGGCGCCAGCATTCTTTCTCGTATACATATATATAAATATATATATATATATATATATATTGTATCTTCAAATCTCATCTTTTTGCCAAAAGTCACGTTCGCTGTTCATATCTATACTTATTTTTATCTATTGTAACATGTTATTTATTATCCGCTTTATATACATTTCACAAACTCGTAATTGTTTATCTTACATTTTAATTTTGACATTTTAATTTTCTCTCACTACAACTAATGCTGTGCCAACTAGGGTTGTTACAATGTATAGTGCACAATTTAGGGGGTTGTGCCAAAAAGTCGCATACAGATAAAATACATAGATTACAAAACAAAATTTTACGCCAAATATATCAAACTATATGGTATGTGACAAACTATATAATTCACTCGGATCTGGATATATGTCCAGTGCAAGAAGAGATACAAAAAAATTGGTAACAGGCACCTACAACGGATTCATCCGAACGAGCTGACGAATCAGCTCCTACATACTCAGCTGGACCTCAGGAGGCCGATGACGACGAGGATCATGGACTTGGTCCAGTAACAAGTAAGAGGACTCATCAGGACTCATTATGGTGTGTGTCCCCGGCGCAGGTGATTTACTCATTGAAGCATTTTGTTGGATAGCAACTTCTGGCTTAGTTACAAATCATTAAAAAGAGAAAATGAATATATATATATATATATATATATATATATATATATATATATATATATATAAACAATATATTACAGTCGTTAATGTATGTTTATATATGCGCGAACTATACAATAGTTAATGTTGTGCTAATTGAAAATAACATTTATATAATAATCTTTACGGAAAAGTCATGTAAATACACGTTTCAGTAAAATATACACATTAAGCTTAAATAAGTGAACCCTCTATAGGCTGCTCCGGACTTTTTGCAGAAATATAGACTACTCTATATTAACAATTATCCCATTTTATTCAACGACCAACTGTACTAGGTGTAAGAGAATTTGAAAACAAACAGTTTCAAAAGGATCATGCATTTACCTCGAGTTTAAATTCTTTATTTAAAACTAATAATAACGATAATATAATACCGTGTAACGACTAATAATTGATATTTACAATTAGAATTCGGCGTTACTCATTTACGAACGGACAAAGATTGTACCGATCTCTTTCGTATAAATTCGAACACGATCGAGTATCGCGTTTCGAATCATCGCCGATAGATGTCGCTAGAACGTTATCGACCGCCGAAAAGAGTTCGGCGCCAAATCTGACGTCGTTTCAGTCTATTCGGACTCGTACACATGTGCGTGCCGCGCTGTCCGTTCTCCAGCTAAGTTAGATTTCATTAACCGGCTGACTGGTTGTTTAATAGCAACGTACTATTTTCGTAGAGTGATTATTAATAAAAGTTTTATGATTACTCGTACTTACCGGACTGGGAGGTATTCTGTAATGTTATCGGGTACTAAACTCGGGCACGTGGTTTTTAATTTTTTCGTATAGTATAATAAATAATTATTAATTTTTATTTTAATTTACGAAGCTGATTTTTAAAGTTTAGTATTTTACGATTTTAAAAGTGTGAAAGATATTTTCTCGGGAAGAAAGACGGGAATACAATCGGAATAATAATAATAATAGTACTACCGCGAATAATAGAATGTGATTCGTTATTCAACAAGTGTAATCGATCGCATCCTCTTTGTTATATCGTTTATGCTTTCATCGTTTGTAACAGTTATAGGAAAAAAAACGAAAAAAACAAAAAAAAAACAAAAAAAAACTAAGCGTTATTTTTATTCACGGAAATAACGTTTACACACATATCCGCTTCGGTTGTTACACGATGATCGTTATTTATTACGAATTCGTCTCGGTTCGGAATGATTCGGTTCGAAATTATTCGACGTAGTAACAAAATCAACCCATTCGCTGCACATGGGCGCTCGACCGGTTCGTTTCTATCGGTTTATTTATTTTCTTAATATTTTCGATTTGTTTTTTTTTTTTTTTAGTTTATATTTACGTTCTATATTATTTATTTCGATCGACCGGTGCAATGCGTTGAACAGTTATTCGTTCTTATTCGTTATCTTAATATCGAATTCGATCTAAATAACGTGAAAAAATCGATTAAATCGATCGCTTATATATTTCGGCTCGCTTGTGTGTGTATGCGTAAAAGGAAGGAATCCCGGATTGCGCTAATAGGTAAGTAAAATATTTCGTTATTATTATTTTAGATCGTTCGCCGATTAATTATCTTACATTATTAAACGAGCAATTCTTATATACACATATCCTCTATATATATATATATATATATATATATATATGAAGATAAACATATAAATAGGTAAATTTATTCACCGATATGTGCGGACAACTTCTCACTTTTCTTAAAAAACGATTTTAAAATTAGACCATTTTGAAAGTTTAGTCATTTTTATGTTTACAAAGGTGAAATAGAGAAAACTTTCGGCATTGGTAGTTTGGCGGTCAACTTCCGACTTTCTCGGTTATATCCAATTTATTAATATTCGAATAGTTATTTTATTTTAAACATCGTTTAAAAATTATTTTAAATTATTTTATTAAAATAAGAAAAATATTAATTTTAAAAGTTATTTTGTGTAGAAACCTTTAAATTTCGTTATTTTAGTTTAAAAATTATTCGCAAGTCTTTCCTCCATGGACGGTTGTTCGGAATAATGTTTCCCTCGTTTTGTTGTTCCTATTCCGTGTTGTGTTAAATTGTTTTCTTGTTTTTACGGTTTTTTAATTTATTTTTTTAAATTTGTTAATTATTTTACTTACATTTAAATGTGTGTATCATTAAAACTTGTTGTGTTCATACTTTATGCGCTAATCAAGAAAACTGATTAAATAAGTTGTAGTTTTATCCCTGATGAACGTTGTAAATGTCCGAAATTCAACGGCCATTCGTTCAACGTAAGTTATTTTACATTATATAATTTATTCTATACAAAAATCAAATTATAATAATTTTGACTTGGAATGAAACATTGCGAAATGTAAAATATCTTTGTGCTCATAAACCTAGTTTGTTGGTCAGGTTATCTTAGGTTACATTTGTTTAAGCTTGTTTCGGCTAGTTAGAATTAGAATTAAAGGATTAAACGAAAATTGTAGCTGCTCTACTACATAATGTCTTTTCCATGTGCTTAGTATAGCTTGCGTCATTTGTACTGCTAATTGCAATCCACATTCTGTTATCCAAGCACTTATTCAAAGGTCTCATTCATAGCCACTTTCTTTGCTTCACTAGTAACCAAAGTATCATCACCAAAGCGAGTGATCTTAGTACCTTCTGGCATCTTTATTGACATCAGGTTACTGAACGTGATGTTTTACAGGACAGAATCCTGTAGAATGACACGTGTTAGCCTCAGCTGTTGAGAATAACCATACAACAGGATCTTACCTCTAAGTATTAGTTAACCATACCTACTAGATGATGTGGCGTCTTCATATTGATCATGGCCTGCTGTATTACGAGCACTTCCTGTTAAGGACTGGGCAAGGAAAGAACATCGGCAAAGGATGAAGAAATCTTGACTACTGGAGTGGAGATTGAATTGTGCACAAACTATTTCAAGTAATGGCCAAATTTGAAACAAAATAAAAAATATAATCGTAATTGTATCTTTCGATAATCTAGAAAACGTAGGTTGTTTTCGGTTTTACGAGAATTTGTCGTGTGAACAGTCGTGATAAATCGATAAACTATGTTTTAAAGATGAAATATATATATATATATATATATATATATATATATATTATATATATAGGTACGTGTATTCATATTACGGAATTGGCGGTTGATCGTTTTATTGATGACCCCGTGACCTTGAGACTAGTTTGTTCCGAACGTGTAATAAGATGTATGGCGTAATTTCCAGTTTTTAAGATTCCGTACAAATGACTCGGTTGCACTGAATGTTTATGATAAATGTTTTACAAACATCGAAGAAGTGAACAAGATTGTAACGGTAAATTATAAAGTCGTTCGGATCCGTGTGTAATTCAGAATCAATAATTTTGAAATTCACATTCAGTTTACATTATCGAATTTACTACCCTACCCCTGATGGTTATAAAATAATCGATCGATTGGGTTTTTCTTTTATTAAGAAACCGCTATTTAATTTACAGGTTTTTTTCCCTCTATGTAATTTACTCCGATATATCGTATACTAGATTCGCTTCCACGGTAATAACGATTGTACAACATTATAGAGTCATTTTCACCTCATAGCCACCTTATCGTTGTATATCAATAATTTATTGGCGTAGTAATTGTATTAAATGAATGAAGTATTAAATTTATAACGTGTATATACATAATCATCATCATCATCATCGTGCGTTTTATTGTTAAGATAACTACGCGTTATACAAAATGGGCTAAATTTTAAATTGCGAATTATTTGCAGTGCGGTGAACGCGTAAGGTGTTAGAGGTGCTGGTGTTTTTTGGGGTAATTAAAAGTTTCCCGAATTTTCGGCAGTCGTGTATACGGTCAAAAGCCTCAGTATATATATATATATATATATACACTATAAGTATACTGTGACCCAGAGAAGACGGGTTTGTTTTTTTAATAGTGCTACAACGAAAGATTCATTTTTGTCCATTTTCAGTTATCACAACATCCTATAACGAGAAGTAGTTCGCGTTTTGTGTGGAACGTTATTTTCGGCGTGAATCGATCACGACAGAGTTTTTCGAAAATTTTGTAAAAAGGCTGAATGAATGTACCATTGCAAATGACGGTCACCTGTGAACGATATTGTGTTCCAAAAATGATTGTAAGCTAATCTTGTTTTCCTATTTTTTAATAAAATTTCATTCAAAAATTAGAAGTTTTTGAGTTATTCGAAAAACAACAAAACGGTCCGTCTTCTCCGGGTCACCCTGTATATACTACGAATTTCCTTTCGGACTTATTTATAAGTAAATGAATTAATATGAGAATTCGCTATAATGGCAATGTCTTATTGGTACCAGTAACTATTTTTCCAGCAGATGCATTTAAGTTATGTAGATCACAGATATATTATATATATATATATATATATATATATATATATATCTATATATATATATATATATATATATATATATATATATATATATATATATATATATATATATATATATATAGATGAATCGCCTTCGATATAATTTTATATAATGTATTCGCTATGTACGTTATTAAATTTATCTTAATACTTTCTGTCTGTAAGGTAAAATTTAAACCGGAATTTTTAATTCGAAAACTATATAGGTATTTTAATTAAGAGATGATTTCGTGTGGTCTGTGTCATTAAATGCTTGGGTAAATCTAAATACACGCCGACTACCCAACGGCTAAATTTATTAGTTACGCCGGAGGTACCGTCCTACCCATTCGCACGAAATAAGTACGCGCTGATTTAGAACGAAAAGTTTCTATTACCGGGGAAAATTCAACGCGACTTATTTCACGCGTTTTCCAAAATTTTTTAAAACCGCATAATTTGTATCTTATTGATATTTTAAACGACGAAATTACGATGCAAATCGTCAATTTTGTATTTTTCAGATTGATTAATATTGAAAAAATGATATCAACGTACGTAATTATAAAAAATCTACTTTTTTTTGTCGGTACCATGTACTGCTGCTATAGCCAGGAGCATTCGAAATTAATTTTTGGATATTTTGATCATATCTATTGTTCAGGAGAAATTGAAGAACTATTTGTACCGCAATTATTGATTAAAACTTCTTGTAGCGAATTGCAACTGAAATTTTGAGGTCGGTATGTGGAGTATTGTGGACACTCAAGAAATAAATGTCGGAGTGTTAAGGGTGTCTGGACGCAACTGGCGCACAATGATGGATCTGTTTTATTTATAATGTAGCCATAAATCAATGCAGCGTAACCAATGCGAAGTCGTGGTAGAACTGTTCCTTACTACTATGTAAAAAAGATCTACAACGAAAAAGATGAGAACAGGTAGCTGTAAAGTGATTTGTTGTAAGAATAACATTCCATAGATTACAAAAGGGTTTATTTGTTTTGTCTTTGACGGAAGTCATCGGAGAATCCACACTATAACATTGCTGTTTTTCGAAGAAATTGATATATTATTCATTGGTGGGCGATTTCATACCCAATGTATACTTTCGAATACACACTATTTTCTAGCTTATTGTCGATTAAAATTGTTTTTATAAATAATTTCTTTGTAATTTAATAATCGCGTACGTACGTTGTATAATTTTGACGTAAATTATTTACGTATTCGATTAAAACGAAAAGAACATAGAAAATATTTTATTTTGAACACTTTTAATCATCTAGAGACTCGAAAAAGTTTTTTATAGTTTTGGAGGCTGTGTGTGCGTATGAAAGAATTAACAGTCTATATAAGAGATATATCGAAAATATTATTTTAAATTTGTATATTATAGAACTTGACTTTGACGGGTGTTAGGGCATGCTTAATCGTCTTACCTCGACGGTGAAAAGTGCATTGAGTTATCTGTTCTTTTGTTATCTTATGTATATTTAGATGAAAATATGGTTGACAATGGGTCTTTGGTATTTATTAAGTCCAATTATTGCAATATAATAAATAATAAAATAACCTTCAAAATTAGCCATTTTTGGAACACAAATCACATTTGCACGACTAGTGGCTAAATTTTTTTTTGTCGGAACCGGTTTTTTTTTTTAAAGAAATGCGAAAAAGTAAATTAGCAACTGATAGTCTAGCGCAAGGACACAAATTTCAAATTTTGGGTGGGGAATTTTTAATTCGAGTATTTTGTTATTCTCGTTTTTCCTTTCATTCTGCTTTTAACTAGCCGAAATAAACCTGACCGATTCTAACCTAACCGAATCTAACCTTTTTGGTAGTGTCTGTTCTTATCAGATTAATATCTGCTAAAAAATTGTGTGTAAATTATTTCAAAATATCCCTCAACCGTTATTTATTTGGGTTCCAAGTCACACCTGGTATTGCTGGGAACGATCTAGCAGACACAGCAGCTAAAGAAGCGGCTTATATGCGGCCTGCTCCCGATCTTCCAATAGATCCAAAAGATGCCCGCAGCATAATAAACGAACAACTTCGCGCGAAATAGAATATATTGTGGTTATCAACACCAACTACAAACAAATTACGCTCATTCAAACCTGATACTAATTTATGTGGCGATCTCCCCCTTCGTTGACACGACATGAATAAATAGTCATTCGTCGTATACTCACTCATAGTCGCTTGATCAGAAGAAAATCACCACAGACTTGTTCCTGCAGCAATGTTAAGTTACAACACCTTCTGCTACACTGCCAAAGAACGTATTCGCTATGGTCTTCCATCAGCATGACAACGATGCAGCCGGTCTAACAGTAGTGTTCCTACGTGAAACCGGCAGTTTCAACAACTATAGCTTCCGTGTCCGTGCCTCTGGCCTCGTAGCAGTATACGGCACTTAAATGGATCATCATCATTCATAATAATTTTCAATCTAATTTATTATAAACTTTTTTTACAATTAATTTTTGAAAATAAAAATAATTCAATTCATCATCGATAAGACCTGCAATCGGTAACATTTAATATCAGTCGTACAATACTCTAGCATTCCCGTTTGTTTTTGTCTTAATTCTGTTGATTTAGTAAATTCGGAAAAACGGTTTCAAAAATTAAATTTTTTCGTCACTAGTCGTTTTTATGCGAATGGAATATATGTACCAAAAATATACTCAAATTTAGCCAAGGCGGAATATCGGTGTATGTATTTCGAATTGCTCAGCGGATGATAAGTTCTCCTGATTTGGTAGATGGTTGTCTATCCATTTTGCTTTTTAGTCCGTATTTCTCCTCGTTAGCTCCTATTTCCTGAATTACCATTCTGATTACGACAAACGTTTTCTATATAACTGGAGTTATGCTTCATTTGCCAATTTCTCTCGCGAATTTTATCGACGAAACTCATCCGTTGGCTTTCTTTATAGATTTCTTGCGCATTTTACGAAGTTTCGAGGTTCCGTACGTAGCTTCCATTTGTCGAGTGTTTTCGACGCGAGCTGTAACACCTCGTCGGGCATTTGATTATTATAATTAATTCGTATAGCTGATCTATTTCGAGTAGACACTTAATGTTACTGATTTATTAAACCATCTTATCTAACGACTCCATTACCAGTACCCCTACTCCGCCGTTGTGTGGCGAAATAAACGGTCACGTAACGCATACGCGTACAACATGCCGTTTCGCATCCTAGGAGTTTTCGCGTAGCTTGCATCCGAATAACGTTCCTATAGTCGATCGTCTGCATTCGTAAATAAAAGTTAATAAATTACCATTTATTTATTAACGTTACGACTAACAAAGATATTAGGCGTGTGGAGTTCATCTGAACGTGTGCCGGATGGTATGAAATTATTTTTTCGTCAAATTTGACTACAAAAAAAAAATGTCTGTACGAAAATTTATGACGGCAGCAAACATCGTAGCGAAAAGTTTTTGTTTTTGCGAATAATAACAGGGACATTAAAAAGAGCATTCCATTTTTACCCACATTGGCAGATGTAGCACCAACGGACACGTTGAACGAGAACAGGTATCTATATCAATACGAATGCTTCATTACAACGTATAAAATCGAGAAAAATACCGTGGGACAATAATCCTAATTTAAAAATAATATGGTAGAACTTTTTTGAAATCTGTCCAAATTAAAATCGATTAATTAAGACCTATCGAAAGGAATGCGAGTACGGGGAAAAGAATGTAAAAATTTGAATAGATTCGAGACTGGGCACGAAGAGTTGTGGATACTGGTTAGAGATGTATTGCCAGTTGCGAATGTGGTAACATCAGCCAGACGATAAAACACATTATTGAAGAATGTCCATTTTGTTCGGAGCTTGGTTTAGCCTTAAAATGGCTGAAAATTTTAAAATGCGATTTTTAGTAACTTGTTTGTCAATTTTCATTAAAATTATGATTATACGAGCGCTACACGATAAGCAGAATTCATCCAAAATCGTGTATATACGTCGCTGTTTATAATCCGCCACATTATAATTAAGATCCGATAACTGTAATTTATAACTCGGATTTCGTACGAAATTACATTTTTAAACGTAAGCTCCAATAAATAAAAACGCAATTTCATATATAGATTATGGTAAAGATTATCTAAACAAAATAGTAACGCTAATAATAGTCGTAATATTAATCATAATAATAATCGAATTAATAATAGTAATATCGCATTAACGTTTATCGAAAAAAGAAAATTCAGGCGAAATGACCAAACGCGAGAAAAGAAGAAAATTTGCATACAGAAAATTCTGGAGCCTAACGGAAGGAAAGTAGTAGACAGTCATTTACGAGGATATTTTAAACGACTCGCAGTTGGTCAACTCGAATATAATAACGTATAATGATGATAATGATAATAAATAAAATAATAATAATAATAATGAAGATAGCGAATGTAGTCGTATTGTCTATATTACGGACGTTATAAATTTACAAGGAAACACAAGATCGTTAATGGCGGAGATGCTGCCCCATGAATTAAACTTTAAAAGCAGATAGTTTTCCACACTGCGCGTTAAATAAAAATAAATACGAAATATAACTACGATATTACAACATTATTAAAGGACTGATCTAAAAATTACAGATATATCGAGCTCGAAGGGCGAATCCACTAATACGAAGAGTCGTTGTTATAATTTGTTGCCAGTAAACATACTTTATATAAAAAACAGTGTACAAAGCCGAAAATAATATTACGGCTAACTAAACAAAAATAATCAGTAAAATTTCGCATACACTCGCATTTACCCGGGCTTTATACTATTGCTACAATTACCCCTTATAGGTAGAATATATATATAATAAATTATATACGCACAGAGGTTATTTGAAGTGGGTTGTATTTTTGAATTTCGATGTTTTAGTTCAAATATGTAAGCGAAGTTACTAATAAACTACCGTAGTGGGAGTACCTGGAAAATAAAAAAAAAAAACACACATTAATATTCGATAAAAACATTCGTTATATTTTTAGCTATCATATTTCGAAAATTATCAGGTTTTGCCGTATGAAGCAATGTAAGCAACTGAAATTGAAATAGTTACGACTAAAATCCAGAATGCACTATTAAATAATGGGAATAAGTAGTAATTGTACTCGAGGAGTTTGAATATGGGTGTTGTGATTTTCAATTATGAACAAAATAGAAAAAAAATATTTATTTTGCAGGCGTTAAAAATTAGTTGTATAAGTCGCGTATGTGATCAAGTAGGGAAGTCTGAATGCCCCTATGAAAATAGTTAAAAATCTGACGATTTTTAAAGCATGATTAATAATTTAACATGTAACTTACGCGTATGCAGGATTAATCGGATCAGAATAATTAACTTCGTTATATAATAATGAAGTTGTCGAGATAGGCGCCAGAGCATGGACTCATATACGGAAGGTACCGACTTTCCCAAAAATTAAAAAATATAAATAATCCCGATATTATCGCCTGGAAGGCCAAACCATCACGCACAACACTATATGCGCGCTAGTAACGATATAGTACATTACAAAAACCTGCGCGGCTCCATTATATCGTCTGAACAAAGCGATTACAATCAGTTCTCCAGGGTGACTGTGTCTATCTGCACTAACATTGCCTTGTACGCTATATAGGTAAGTAGTCGCCTACCTCCGATATGAATACGGGACTTAATAATATATGTATATATAACATAATAATATGACCCTCGTCGAGAACTATTTAACCTCGCATAAAACGCAATTAAATCTGAAAAACCCCATCACCCGGTTGTGAGCTTTTCGCTCTATTTTAAGAGCTTTATGCAACATTTTTGAAATATTTAACGTATTTTAATATTTATTTTTGGTTTACACTTTATTAAAATTAAATTATAATAGTAAATTTAATTCATCTATACCTTTAGTTTAAAAAGAAAAACGTTTATTACCTACAGTATTGCGAAACGGATGTTTAAAAAAATAAAACTGAAACTGTAAAAAAAAAAAATGAACGTTACTTGTAATCTGAATTCTCGAACGTTATTTTTACTAATTTTCGTCATTACTGTATTCTTCTTGTGTTGCTGAATACTGCTGGCGAACACTATCCTCTGGACTTTATAATCTAAGCGAAACTTTTATAATGTACGATGTTTACGTGTACACGATGACCCGAAATTTAACTCAGTTAATAATAAAAAACAGACTGATATCTATAACGTTGAAGTTAAGTTCGTGTGGTGTAGTAATCCTGATTGGTTCTTTTTATTAAGTGATTGGACTTAATGCAGGTAGAATCAGTTACTCAGTTGACAATTAAGTCTTTACTTCATTAGGAAGCGTATTTGATATTTTCTCGTCTAGAACGTCTTCGCAACTGATAAAAGATAGTGCTGTAATATGAAATAATCTACTAACGTAGAATGTAGTATATTGGATTTCCCGACTTATTGGAATCTGTTTCGACGCGACTATCTAGGATATTAAAGTAAATTTCACACGGATCAACGCCGCATTTTTCATTAATTTCGTAACAGTAAATTTACAAAACAGTTCGATATTCTTAATGCAATCGTGAACCTGTTAAACGACATTTCTTTTATAACAGACAACATTTTTGTCGCTACTCTCCACTAATTAACACCGATTTACCTAGAAAACAGATACTTTACACCGTAGTCTATTTCGGTCGAGTTGCGACGCGTACCATCGATTATATATAGAAATATTCATTCCGAATCACGATAATCTCATCAATGATCGAAAGTTCTGTTTAACGAATTACCTAATGTTGACTCATATTGTATCGGAGCTAATTTCGTCGCATCGAGATTTTTTAACGACAATTTAAAGATGCACTGCGTAAATGCCCATCGGTAACAATGTGTCGCAGTTACATTTCTAGTTGCTAGAGCGAGGTTAACAGATAGTATCGTATATTTCTTACCAAACCTATCTGCTCCATTCGTAAAAATAATCCTGTTGCAAGAAATGTATCTCCAAACCTACCAATTCCAGCAAAATATTTTATGGATCGAGTACGCAGTCAACTGCAGTGTCAAACAGTGGCAAGATTCTCATGTGTACCGCAGTTCACTACGGATCGGAAGAAGGCAACCTGGTCGGAACATTCCAATAGAAAATATGAAGTCGCTCTGTTCCGCATACGCTGTGGACACACGCTTCTTACACAGAAGCATTTCTTTATAGGCCAGAGTGCACCGTTATGCTCGTCATGTAACATACCCTTACTATTCCTCACATTCTCCTATCATGTCCTTTGTACTCAGCTCATCGTCTTACTGTTGGACTTGCATCCTCTCTAACCGAAATCCTACAGTATTCACCATCTGCTGAATCTAAAACTTTCCTTACTTTATTCCAACCTTCTCCCCTTAATCTAACTATCCGTGCCTCATAAAAAAAGAAAAAAAAAATGTACGTATGTAGCGTCGACGATTTTTTCTCGTTAGGCATTCAAACCTGACATACGATATATAATCAGGGCGGTAATAATCTTCAAAAAATATATTAATAATGAAATTTTAAAAATAAAATAGTAATAACCATTATATCATAGTAATAATTATAATAATTATAATAGAAAATATAAATAGAAAAAATACTTGTACAGTTCTAACTCCGAATATTCGTCCGCAGTGTTTTTCTAAAATATTTTACAATGAATTTCTTATTTTGTCTGGAGTAACCTGAGCAAAATTCAGTAGATGCATATTTACCTTTGTCGTCGGTGATAAGTTATATTTAATAAAATTGTTCTAAATAGTATCAACAATACTCGCATTAAAAAAATAAAACAAGCTTATATAATACGTGAAAGCTTTATAGTTAAAAGGAATATATTAGTTTGAAAAAAATAATTAAAATAAGAGTTTTTGCTAATAATTAAGTAATTATAATAAACTTTAATTTATAGATAGAATTAAATTTATAAATTATTATTATATAATTTCGAAGTATTCGAACGATCCTAAATTTTACTATTTCAATTTTCCATTACGTAACTCCCTCTTTCGTCGGCAGGCTTGTTACGAAAGCCAAATACTATATAACCGGTTTATCAACGCTAACGGACAATCTTCGAAATGCAATCTAGCGGCGGGGTCGCTCTATTTTCGATAATAGGCGTTGATTAACTGTCTGCTTCGACGGTAGAGTGCCGCTGTTTTCGGTAATCCATTATGGACGAGATCGAGAATATTCAAGAGTGAAAGCGCTTCTTTCAACTATCGATTAATCGATAATAAAAGAAGATAAAATGTAATAGTAAGTTTGATTATTTACGAGATGCGTAGATGTTAGTTAAATCGTCGAGAATACATAACATCCGACCAACGGATATTGTCTGATGTTTGGTTGCATCTTTTTAGGAATGGAAACATTCACCATTTTTAATTATTGTTATTATAATTTTTTTATTAATACTTTTAGTACTATACTACACCGCTAGTTTCGGCTTAGTATGTACAATCATCTCATCATCAATATTTAAGCGCATGTTCTTGTCGTTCTAGCTAGCCAATCGTGTTCTTCTATTCCTCCCTGTTATCTGCCATGTTCTTCATCTCTTTTTACATCATTTGCATTCTTACTTTTACTTTTTTTGAGACATCCACAGCGGTTTTTAAACTTTATAATTTTAACAAAATAAAATTATCTTAATTTTAACGATACGAGTATGTTACGATTACAAATAATTCTATATAAATATATATATATATATATATATATATATATATATATATATATATATATATGCGTGTTACGTGTCGAGAGGAAGAAACGTATATTGACAGGAAAAGGAACGTATAGGGTGATGAGGTGATTATAGGTGTCGCGAGAGGAGAGGTAGTGTGATCGTTCTAGGAAAATGTGAATTTACGATACATCAGATATCTGAAGGATGTGAACAGAAAGGAGAAGCAACGAGAGATGCATTTGAAAAAGCGTAACCGATAGACGATTTTGTTTCCAAAGCCTAGTCAAAACCACGGAGCAGATGTATTTCGATATTATAGAACCGGGGTAGACAAAGAAGATCAGGCTAAAGAAGTTTATATCGCGTTATAGGGATTATTCCAAGTAGCTTTCCGGTATTATTTATACGCTGTCTTAATGATCGTCAGGAGATCGATGCAGGGTGTGTAAGCGATAAACGAACCAAGGTGTATGTTTTGTACATTTAGCATAATTATCGGCAAGTAAATTCCTTTTAATGTCAGCGTAATCAGGAATTTCCTTTTTTCCGTTTACCATTTCCAAAAGCTCCGAATTCCTTTTCTTACGCGTTCGTAAGATCTTCATTATACGACGCCAATCCCACATTTCGAATGTTTCCAAACGTTATTTTAAATTTTAGCATCCACGTTTCTATACAGTAATATATTCCATATGTATGATTTCAAAAGTTTTTTCCGTATTTATATTTTCGTGTTTTTATTAATTAAATTACTTCTTTTTACATATCCGGCTATCGCAATTCTCATGTTTTTATTTCTGTATCGCATCTTCCTGTATTCATTCTTATACTACCTAGATAATTGAACTGTTCTTCTACTCGTTCTAAAGTCTTATTTTCTGACGTTACGCGTATTTTGTTTTCATATTTTGTCGGTACTAGAAATTTTGTTTTACTTTCGCTTACGTTTAAATTTATTTGCTTTAAATATACTTTATAATATACGGGAAATATAACAACCGCTTGTATATTCGCATTTTCGCTTCACTCCCACAACGTGTACATGATTATAACTCTTAAACGAGATAATATTTTGCTATAATTTAGATGCATAAATGTAAGAATTATCTATATATATATACATATATACACACATATCCTATGTACATAGATGTACCAATTGCACGTGTATTGACGACATATTTATTTAGTAAATCGGTACACCCTGCCATTTTCCCGCAAGTACTCAGAAACCAGGAATCAGTTTATAAAAGTGGAGGTAAACTCGTGTAGAAAATTACAGACCAATTATCTCTAAAATATATTTGTAAAGTGAACGAAAATTATTTTTAGAAAAATTTCATTAAATTTCTTTATTTTATTTACATTAATTCAATACTTCTAAAAGGCGTTCTTTAATCAATATTTATCTCACATATTACTCTCGCGTTATATCTTAATTATTATCCATACTTATTAATTATTTTATTGTATTGCAATGTAATGTCTCATTGGAGACGTTAGTTTAATACCCCAAATTTATCGCGATCACCGTTGTTTATTGTTCAATGTATATATATATATATATATATATATATATATAAATCAGTATGCTATCCTGCGAAGAAAGAGCACGGATGAAAACAAATGCGCAAAGGAAAGAAGTATATTTTTTAAAATT
The DNA here is from genome assembly GCA_032883995.1 of Coronaproctus castanopsis. Classification (NCBI taxonomy): domain Eukaryota; kingdom Metazoa; phylum Arthropoda; class Insecta; order Hemiptera; family Monophlebidae; genus Coronaproctus; species Coronaproctus castanopsis. Next base: position 20,528,684 of record CM065053.1, on the reverse strand, counting down.
CGTTAAGTTTTCACGAAGTATTAAAAGAAATTGTATAATTGCGAATATAGTGGAAATACGGTTTAAACCCGATTTAGGTTACGAGAAATATTAATATTTATCACGATATTGCAGTACAAATTTCAAAGTAGTTGGCTCGTTCTCATTTTTAAATTACGTACAAGATTTATGTAATTAGGTTGTTTTCCATTTAGCTCTATACGGATAATCTTCGTACATGTGCCTCCAAGAAGATGTAAATCGTATTTTTAGCCGGATACGAAACAATCGCATAGTGATTAATAGTGATAAAGCGAAGTATGTTAATCTCTTCAAATCAAATCAACTGGAATTATTTCAAATTATATTTAGGAAATAGTACTAAACTGGATACGATCGGCCAAATTAAATATCTGGAAATACGGTTTGATGTAAATTAACTTGTTGCAAATCTGTCGAAAAAACTTACATATTATGTTCTACTATGTACGACAGTTTTTCTCTTGTCTATAATTCACATTCTGCTTACACGTGTTGGTATATACAGGATATACTCTATTGTGAAAGGGTATGACTGAACACTATATCAACACGTAACGGTTCTTCAACTAGGGATACTGAGAATCTCAGAAATCAAATGTCACATACTGTTCTTTAATTGTATCGGTTACCTAGTTACGTGCTGAATAACGCTAATAAGTTGAAAATTTTATTCGATAGCAGTAGGACAAGAGATCGGGCGGTACAAATAGGGCGACAAATATATATATATAAATGTAGCTATAAGAAAGGACAGCTACTTTCTTTCTGCAACTTTAAACTTTAGTTTAAATAAGCAGCAATCATGATTATATATATATATAAATAAGCTGTTCCGATCCTAAATAATTCCCTACACCTAGGAATTTAATAATCGATTTGATGAATTATGAACGCCGCACAGCTATCGTGATTGTGTCTTATTTTACATTAGAAAATTCTATCAATCGCAGAAACGTGTATATCAAGTAAATATATATATATATATTTTATATATATATATTTATATATATATTTTATATATATATATTTATATATATATTTTATATATATATATTTATATATATATATATGTATATATGTATAGAGAGAGAGAGAGAGAGAGAGAGAATGAAGTCATAAACCTTCCTGAAATTTTAAAATTTCATTATCCGGATCGGAATATAATTTATTCGCATCCAAGATGCTGAATAGGTTGCACTTAAATAAATGTTCGTTATCCTGCACCAAGATTCGCATCGATTTTCCTACACCATTTTCCATTTGTTTAAGCTGTACTTGGTTCGTGACACTCCGCTTCTTATTCTGTTTAAGATGCACCACAAAGTAAAATTTGAATCGTTTCCTGTTGAAAGAGATTCCGTTACATTACTAGCGCGTTGAATTCTTCAACGCTTTTAGTCTTCCACAATCTACCGAGTTTTCCAACGGTTCGACTTGGATTTTAATCTTCTGCTAGCGTGTACCGTGTAGTTATGTAACAATGATTGACATTCATCGTTTGTTATCGTCGTGAATGGACAACCTTTATTTAGTTTAGTGTGTAGCTTACGCTACTGTTTATCGATAATTTTCAAATAAGATACAATAAAGAGAAAAAAATTATATGCTCTCCCGAGCAAAATTTCTTCCTCATTTCGAGCCATTTTTTTTTCTACATCGCATTTCCGTCTCCTGGAAACATTTTGAAATCATCGTCTTAACGCGTACACGGTCGCGATCTTTCGTTCTCCGATATGTTTGGAGCCATCCCCGTTATATTCCTCATCCATCGATCAACATGTCCACGCCTAACGGTACTTTCTTATTTACTTTGTTATAATTTTATAAATGTCCTTCTTTATATCGTTTTACCAATTTTATTGCTTATTTGAATTTTAACTGCTGCGTAAATTCATTTTTTACCGCGGTATCGGTATATAGTTCTACCTGCTTGCGGATTTATTTTAATTTTACGCGATATTTATTATATGTATATATATATATGTACACACATATATATATATATATATGTACACACACACATATATATATATGTACACACACATATATATATATATGTCAATAATAAACGCGTCGACGTTAGCTGAGGCAAAATATGCCCCTAATCGTATTTTTATTTTATATAGTTAGGTTAAATGTGGAAATTATTAATATTATTATTATTTCCATTGAAATTGCACGTATTGAAAAACACTATTAAGAAATTTTTATCAGAAGACCGAGCGAGAAGACGCACAAACTGTTATTTGAATGTACCAGTAACTAGAAAACGTTATTAATTACTTTTACAAAAATCCTTAATCAAAATCACGTTTACTGCTAGCGGTTGTTCGCTGAGCTCTTATCGTTGGTAACTAACTTTTAGTACCTTCAACCGCGGAGTTACCATAGCGCTAGTGAAGTACGAATAACTTTTTTAACATCCGGGTAAATTGACAGCTGAAAACATAACTCATAATTGTTTATTTGTGGTTGCTAGTTAGTTACTAGTTATTGTTATTTTGCGAGGTTTATAATAGGAGATGTAAAACGGTGAAAAATTAGCCAACTCCGACATTTTTTTTACACAAATAAATATCGTATAAATCAAAGGAGGAAGAACTTTATTAACCACATTACATCAAAACATCCTGCAGTTAGTTTTTCACCTTCAAAAAAAAAAAAAACTGAAAAAACAGACCTCTTATATTGCAACATTTCAAATGTAATTTAAGGATGAAGTTTACGACATCTACGCTGCTATAAGTTAAAATGATTTTAAATTTAATCTTAACATTCCCAATACGTTTTTAATCGTAGGTAAAAATACAGCCAGCTCTTCAGAAGATAATATGGTGGTACCATTCTCAGTTGAATACATAAGCGAAGTAAATAGTGTTCCAATTATAAACGACCAACACGAGAAAATAACATTAATTATAGGTCAAAAAATTCGATAAATCTGGAAAACAGGTTATCGACTATAAACTATTCACCCGACGTTTTTTTTTTACCATTTAGCTTAGTAGACGAAGAGTCGTTTAGAGACTTTGTTGCATGGAAGACACACTACTGTGCTACGGTTCTACAGTTTAATTCTCGATACATTATGACGACCGGTTTCTCTGATTTTACACAATTAGATCAGTTTAATTTTACCTAGAATACCAAGTGTATGTGTGGATTTATGTATATATATATACGCGTATGTGTGATGAGCTCTCGAACGCACGCTATTGGAATGTCCGCCGGTTATAGATCGTATAAGACGGTATAATATAAATTATTTTTTAACTCGGAAAAATATTCATATACAATTCCAAACAAGAAAAAAAAGTATCAAATATTCGCTCTTTTAACGTATTCTGCAACACGTTTGAAAAAACCCCGATGCGATTACTATTTACCATTCGAACAGCGGCATTTTCGCGCACAGTTTTTACTCGAAAAACAATCTCCTCCCGTTATTGTATCAAACGGTATCCCCTCAAATCTAAATCGCTTAGTTAAATGACGCGCACAGACTGCACAAATGTGTATATATACGGGTCGTACAAATCTGGTTATTGTAATAAACTGATTAGGTCTAAATTAGCCGGTGCAGTGTATTGAGTAGATCTGATACGATCCACGTAAATTTGTTGTAATTAAACAATTTTACAATAAACAACTTTTAAAAAATGATTTTATTATTTTTATTTTTATTATTTTATTATTAATCTAGTATTCATAGTTTAATATTGAACGCGTGTTTTTAATATATTAAAAAAAGAAAAACGTATACACACGAGAAACTACTCTGTTACACTTGTTCCGTAATGAATTAATGTTTAAGCACGATGGATAAAAGCAGACTATTTATTATTATTATTTATGTAAACGAATGTTTTAATAATAACAACGGATTATAGATAATGTCAAAACTTTTTAATCTTATTATCGGATGCGACTAAATATCTACCAGGTTCTATTTAAAAACGTTTGCTTTATACTTTTAACAATGATTTTCGAATTGGCGATTTGAATGCGTATTGTTTGCTCATCGTGTATATAATATATATATATAAATAATATAGGATTGCATAAATTCGTAACTAAAGGCAATAGCGGTTGACGATAATAAACTAGTATAATAGGTCCGCGACAGGTAATATATACACAGACCGGCTTAGTAGATGTCACCGGATGATAAGCTTTAACCGAAAGATCTACTAAACTGGTGTCCGTATTGTTGCGAGAGCATTAACGTTCTATTCTCGATCGGTCGCTAGACGCTGCAGCAATTCGATATCCAGCTGGACAGGTTTCCGCGTATAGACACGAACTAGTGTCCGATAATAAAAAGTTAGGTTCTCAATGGAGGAGGCCCTTCCTTATCTAACCGCTTATATATATATATATATATATATATATATATATATATGACACCCACTTATTGTCTGGTTGTTCTTGTATTTTTCTTTTAAAACATTATTTAATTCTTTATTTGTATAATTTTTCTTCATCTCCTCTCAACATGTTTATTGACTTCTTGTTCAGAGTGAAGAGCAAACACTATAATATACTCTGGCTGACACCTTGACAAGTTAATTTGAATTCAACATTTTCCGTTTCTTCCACCGTTGTTCCGGCTGTTGCGAGTTTTCATTTATATTTATTACAACTTTTATTCGTCGTCCCGATCAAACATCGTGACTTGCATCTTTACGTTACCTATTACTACGCGAATTTTTTATACGTTTGTTATACGAATATGTATGTACATGTGTATCTACTACGTATATGTTAAAAATTTTTTTGCTTTTCAATTTGAAGGGAAAATGTAACTTTCTCAATGCGTATGTATCGAAATGTATATATTTAATAATGTATAATACAATAAGAGATGAACAGCAATATAACACGTTTGTTGTTCTACATTTAGTCCGTTATAGTGGCAGTTCCCCAATGTAGTATTCTAGGTCCGTACTTATTTTTAATATATACTAATTAAAAAAATGTACACACACATATATATATATATATATATATATATATATATATATCTTTGTTTGCGGATGATACAGCTCTATTAGTAAACTCTTACATGGTCGATACTATCTGTAATCAATTAAACGAAATTAACGAATTATTTTAACAAGTGGGAAATCAAAGTAAACGAAAAACCAAAACGGGGGAAGCTCTTTGACGTAGACCGTATACAATTGGTAACGACATATTTTGAAGACTCCAAATAAATATGGATAAACGAAAATTACGATCAAATAAAAACATAACTCGAACTTTCCGAAAAATGGATATGTATAATAATGCGGACGACTTTCGAACATTTAAGATCTAGAATCAATAACAAAGGAAAATCTAGCCATAGAGGTAAGGATAAAAGCAGAGATCGCTTTAAATTCCATGAATGTATTGTAGCGTGTCCGACGCGATAGGAGTATCATAAAGTAAATAATTCAGATTACCAATATATCAACGCGATCAAAATGAAATATTGGTTGGCATAGAACTGCTATTTTAGAAAACTCCATAAGAAAAAGTACGATCGTGGTGGCCAATCATATTCGCCAAAGATAAACCCTAGACTTAAAAATCATTCATGTGGAATGTTCATCGTGTCGTCCGCTTGGTGGTATTCAAAATTGGCACGGCGATTTGGCATTGTAATTGAACAATAAACAACATATTAGATCTACGCCACCAAGATAACACAGGCTGACAAAACCAGATCACTTTTATTTTAAAACCCAATATATAAGATAATGCATATTGTTGACACGCTTTAGATTAAGTAAAGTAGGAAGGTATAATAAATGTGTGAAAAAACAAAATCGATTACGATTGAAAGAAAATCGAGCCTATTTGCATAAAACTTGATGTAGAAATAGTTGAGCAATTCGGACGTTTAACTACTTCGGCCGGATTATAATTTCCGATGCTGAAATTAATTATCGAATCGGTCTAATAAAGGGAAAGGAATCATGTACGTGTGTTCCATACCCTTTATGACACTGAAATATGGCCATTAAATATATGTTTAATACAAATAAGTTACAATCGTTCGAGATGTCGGCTCGGAAGAAAATAGAACAACGGATAAGCCGGGTAGACAAAAAAAATTCAAAATGAACAGGTACTACGACAAATTAAACAGAAAATGTCGTTATTAAATCGGATAAGGAAAAGCCGATTAACTGATGTACTTCGGCATGGGGGATTATTTCGAAATTTCTTGAAGGGAAAAAAACGCGGAGCAATAACGATCGCGTTAAAAAAAACTACGCTGAATTAAAAACAGTTGCCGAGGACCGAGAATGATGGAAGTTTACTATCATGACAATTGTACTAATGATGACCACTGATATCAAACAATTTAGCACGGGGGTGTGATGGATGGATAATGGAGCTGGGCAGATTTCGCATGTGGGTGCTGGTTAACGATGTTCGGTAAATACGGATGTAATCCGTGTAGGCCCAATATAGACGTCATTTTATTTCCAACCTCGGCCAACGGACATGGCCGATACTTGAAGACTTAAAATTCCTCCCTCGATAAAAGCTTCTTCGGTAGTGAAATTAATACGATATTCCGCATTAATTATTGAAGAATTTAACGTAAACCTGTTTCAGAAGTGAAAACAGGCGTTATTTTATCAATTTAATCCGACGGCCGGTGTTTGTGTTGGCGGTTAGATCAAAAAACTTACGTCCAACTTCGGTTTACCGAATGAGCCGCAATACTTCTGATCACTTTTTCTATGCGGGTAGTACTGTAATAATTAAAAAGAAAAAACAGATAAAAACTACGTAGAACGTTATAGCCGTAGAAAAATGGAAATGGATTTACATCGATAATGTTACATATATATTCTTTAACAATTTAGTGAGGCGGACTAAAAAAGAAAAGAAAAATAAACCGATGCAATACTACTATTACTATTACATTCCATTTAATAGCTTTAAAAAGATGGCCTACGTATCAATATGTTTTATATTTCTTGTTCCTTAGTTTATTTTATTATTTCGTCAATTTTAGCTTAATCATTTCGAGTATGTTCCTTCCTCGCATTTTCTTTCCCAGTATTTTTCCTCGAACGGCAAATATTACTTTTTCTCTTTTTTCTCTCTCGGTATCCTCCACGACGTTAATTTTTTTATACCGCTCCTCCTTTATAATACCTCCGAATTCGTTACTTTTGCCTCATATTCTTCTAAACGTCCACATTATAAACGCGTTTCATGTTTTTACACTTTTTACCGTTCCAGCAGCATATTTCAGGACCGACGTGAACACTGATTTAGTTTTCCCTCTTTCAGTACTACGGTCTCGTTAAGTTTTTGAACATTTGACTATTCCGATACGGTTTCTAATTTATTTTATATCCATCGCTTGTTAGTAATACGTCTAAATATCGAAATTCTTGCCACCATTTTTTTAGGGGGGTCTTTGTTTTCTTAACGTTTATTTTCACGCCATATTTCTCTCCTGCTTCGTTTAGCCTATTTAGCATCATCCGTATTTCTTTAGTTGATCCCGCCAGTAGTACTCGATCATCTGCATAGCTTTATCGAACATCCGTTTATTTCGAATGCGTGGTTATACATTTTTTTTAACGATCTCTTCTGGATACATATATTAAATAGTCTAGGTGATAATCGACAGTCTTGACGCCTGTTTTTACTTTAACACCTATTTTCATCAAATTAGTATGGATCTAAATAAGCCAAAAATATTATTAAGAAATATCGAATTGGAAGTAGTGAATAAGTATATAGATACGAGCTTGACTTACCAACACACGAAGAGATTAAATGCAGGATAGGACAGATTATCATTTATGAAAATGAAGAAAACACTAATATCGCATGGAATATATCTTTTAGTAAGAATCGGAGCCTTCCTTAGAATTATATGTATGGTCAGCGTTGCTCTATGTCTGCGAAACATGGAACACTATAGAAGCTTTCGAAATGTTACACTGCGCATATCGTGGATAGAAAAGAAGAAAAATGAAGTATTAGATATATTAAAAAAAAAAAAAAAAAAAAAAAAGATATGTTGGATACGATCAAACGGAGAAAAACAGCCTACATGGGACACATATTAAAAGGACCACACACAGTATGTACTGCCGCAGACCATAATCGTGGAAAAAGAAGAGCTGGAAGAAGATGCACGGCTCGATAATATTAAAAAATGGTTGTCTACGAGAGTAGAAGATTTGTTCCATAGGACAAGAGACCGAATATTATCGAGAAATAGTCGCCATAGCTGTTACCAACAACTGAGGACGGACAAAAGGACAAAAGGAGGAAGAATCGTCAAATTCTTCTGCAACTTTTATATTCGCTGTCTGATTCCGGTAGATACTTTTCATTATTTCTAAATCTTTATCATTATGATCTTGTAGTACATTTATTTATGCTATTGGTTAATCGTTCGCTGTACTGTAGTTTTCAGAACAGCTGTTGTATCTCTCTAGTGGTTTTTTTTTTCGCTGTGAAACCATATTGTATTTGAACAGTGTGCGCCTAGCTTTCGTTCTTTCCTAGTGTTTTTGATCGACAGCAATATTTCGAGGGTGTGATACTATTACTACTAGTAAACAATAATCGAATCTACATTCGATTTATATACGGGGAAGATGTTGCAACATTGTCGAGTTTTCTGAGGATATCTATAGCGGTAGAAAATGATGTCATGACGGTAATTATAATCGTTAATTTCGGTTCAATCGATAACACGTATTAAAGTTGTCGCGAAAATAAGTCTAGTCGTACGAAATCTAGACTGTATTTTTATTTAAAAAATTAAAACGATTATCTAAAATACTAGCGTCGCATTTTTAATAGATAAAGTGAACACGTCGGGAGTTGTACCATTTAAAAAAAAAAATGAAAAAGAGGGTTTTTTTTTGAAACAAATTTCTTAGATTTATCTCATCATCAGCTGGGATTGTAGGGTGTTTAATTTCGCCTTACGTAAAAGAAGAACTACGACGATGCATCTCTTGAATGATCCGTATCATTTCAAATCGTTAGCGGTCGATTTAGTCGATAATAGCGTCATAGAGAGATGAGCGACGATCTTCAACGCGATTTTCTTAGTCATGCCTAAATTTGCATTTCGGTACAATTTTTCGACGATTTCCGGAGACTATTTTGAAATTATATAGAAAACATATTTATTAATATGTATATGAGTTTTTTGGACCACGACGTTCGTCTACATTCTTGACATCTGTCTCCGTTTATAGTCTGCGATTGTTTCGAATTATACGTCCAAATTTGCATGTTTTTTATCAATGACGTTAACCCAAGGTAGTTCAAAGATTCGGCTATAAAGCCACATTTTAGAGACTCTTCTTCGTCATTGCTGCTCCGAGCGTCCAACTCTCTCTACTCCTTAAAACGATACAGACACGTGTAACAATCTTTTTTCCACATCGTAACTTCGTTATTGCGCAGTAATTGATTTTATTTAAATTTAAATTTAAATTTATTTCACGTTCTTTCTATTCTAGTTTTAATTTCGTAGTCACGATCGCAGTTTTCTCTGTTAATCGACGTTCCGAAATATATAAATTTCGTTACTTTTTCAATTTCTTCACCTGCAATACTCGTTATTAACTATTAACAATTATTAGTCTCATGTTTGCACCTAACTTTATCGCTGTTTTTTTTTTATACGACGAATACTCAATTTGATTGTCAAATACGAACGAGGAATCCTTGAAAAAAAATTTAGTTAACGCAGCTGCTCTGTGACTAATTATTCTCGGACGGATATTAATTTCGAACGACAAACGCGGAAGAATTCAACCATCCATCATACCTAAAAAAAAAAAAGAAAAAAGGTTCCTCTACTTTTTCTTCGCGCGACTTCGAGACTTCATGACCAGGCGTAAAATAAGTAGACAGGTGTAAGACGGTAATATTATCGTTTCGAATCTGTAAGCATTTTATTCGAGAAGCTTACGAACCGGAATTGCGCTTAGTGATCTGAAAATAAAAATAATATTGGGGGACAACGTAGCTTACTTATCCCAGACTGTCTAACTAACTAACTAACTGACTAATAAACACGAGGCAACCTGAAATTTATTTAAATGTTAAAATAAATGTATGTAAATTAAACTGGAATTTCTTTTTTCCGGACGACGGAACTAGTAGTAGTAGTAGTAGTAGTATATTTCAATACAAAATTTTATAAATTACGAAGAATTTATATGTGCATATGCCAAGTATCCTTAAAGTTACCTTAGCAGTTAAATACAACCAAATGACTTTACAAAACTAAAGAAATAATAAAGAAAATAAAAATAGGAATAATTTAAAAAACATATTAGCACTTGTATTTCAAATTTAGTTTAACTTGTATATAAATAAATAAAAATTAAAAATCGTAACACATGATCGTATAATGTTGCATTAGAAATCGGTGCTTAAGACGGCGATGCTTAACGCATGCTCAGATCAAGCATATTATAATTCCCGATTACCCGAATTAATTGTCACATTTATCATAAAATTTCTTCGATAATTTATATAATTATAAATATGAGGAATATTTAGCGTGGAATGTATGTACTGTATTTTAGTACATCGACGACCATTTGATGATATTCTGCAACACCGGTTTTACATTACCTGGAGTTTTTTGTAAGTACTAACGGACACTGGACACCAGACAAGTGTAAACTAGGTCTTATAACGGTAGTGTAAATTAATTTCTTGTTTACTGAAGAAAGATGAGAACGGTAACTGAAAATTGGTGCGCAAGTATTCGAATAGATTTTTTCGCGTCACCGATAGATTTATTAATGTGCGCGTTAAATTACATGCGGGAGTCTAGTGTAACTCGATAAGTTTTTGTCGTTAATACTTTGTTTTATAATCTATTTCATTTACAGAGGCGCAATGCACTTCATCGACAGTTTAGCGATTTAATCAGTGTACACCCCCCCACCCCACCCCTTTACAACAATTTATAATATATAATAATACAGTCATTTCGCGAACTGTATGCCAGTTTCACTCCCAGTCATCGAAAGTATACATTCATGCATTTACAACCCTTTTATATGAGGTATTATTCTATTATTTAGGTGTACTACGTGCGTAAATGCGAGAATTATCTTTTTTTTTTTAAATTATTTTATTTATAGACGCTCGATTGATCATTTGCGCCTTAAAGTCGGTTATAAACTATTTATTAAGTTATCTGTAAGATATTGTAAAAGATTTTTAACTTTGTTCGGGTTTTCTTCGAGTATTGTTTTTATCATAGTTTAGACTTTATACGTTGACTTCTGTATTTTGTGCATTCTAATAGTATGAGGTTTATATTTAATTATTGCATTCGTGGCAAATGGGTAGTCCCCGTTGAGTAGGTGTTGTGAAATAAGTAACGTGTGTCTTATCCGTAGTCTAAGCGTTTTTCGGTTTTTCTCTCTTTTTGGCCTGCTGTTTTCCAGTTTCCTAATCTCCGCTTAATTTGATACAAGTGTATATGTGCACATTGGGTCTCCCGGAATTTTCGATATGATGTTTTAATCGTTTGTGAAAGGACTGTATATAAATCGGTAATGTGCGTTGATTTTATTGTTTTTAGATTTGTAGGAGAGGTTTTAACTAAGATCGATGCTTTCATTCTCGGCAATTCCTGAATGAGCTGATGTCCATAGAAGAACAAGTTCATTGTTTTTGGAGATAATGCTATTGATTATGTGTTTCGGGTTGAAAGCATCTGTATTTGTGTTTTTGATGGAGAATTATCTGTATAGGCGACTTGTTCTGTATTCTTCACGTTTTGGTTTTTGATGCACTTTTTTATATGAACTCGCACTGACCCAGATCTGAACATATCCGTTGGCCCTTTGTAAATTTTACACACCAGGACTATATATAATCACAATAAGAATAAATAAGAAATTAATCGGAAGATTAAATTTAAAAGTTTTCATGCTGTCTCAAATTCTGTATAACATCTACTCGAAGTCGATTTTTAAACATACTTTGAACGAGGACGATGATACAGCAATAGGGACAGAGCACGTGCCAAATATCCGTCATGCTGATGATATCGTTTTAGTTTCAAACAGCTTTCAGAATTTACAGGACATGTTAAATCGCGTAACGCGAATCACACGGACTACACATAAATATCATCAAAACCAAATTGCTGGCAGTGCATCGAAGGACAGAGGATGAAACAATGAAAAAGGAAAAATTGAGTATCGTACAGAGATTGAACGTGTCTCAAAATTTCAATATCTTGGGTGCTCGGTTCCATGAGAAAACGGATAGAGAGTTTTAGGAGCACGGATAGAGGAAGCAAGATTTGCTTTTCTTAACATGAAGAACTTAATGACTCGGAATTACAAATACATGTTATATTTGATATACGGTATGGAAAGCTGGGTTCTCAGAAGAAAATCGAAGCTTTTGAGATGTACGTTTATCGCAGAATGCTAAAAATATCATACCTAGATCACGCGACCAATAGAGAAGTGTTGAATAAAATGTCAAGTCAAGCTGAGTTACTTTATACCGTCCGAACTAAAAACTTAGTGTAGACACATGCGTACAACCCCCCCCCCCGAAAAATATCACCTGTTTTATCATGTACAATATGGTGAAATTATTGGCCATGGAAATCCCGGTAGGCGGAAACTTTCCTGGTAAGTATATATAGAAGATTGTATCAAATATCAGCAAACTCCAAGAGGCGTCCACAGATAAGGGTTTGATCGTCGACCTTCGACTGGAGAGGACGTAACAAGAATAATATACATATTTATTTGCTTGAAAATGACTTTATAGTCGAAAAGCTTTGCAAACGTAAAATAAATTTTATAGTGGTTAACATTGTTTTTATTTTGTTTTGATTTCCTTTTCCAACCTTCACATAATTTGTTTATACATCTTCCGTATTTATATGTATATATATTATACGCTATATAAATTTTCTGACTACTCACCTAAGAAATTAAATATTATTTTTTTTTTATTTTAATATATTAAAAAAAAAAAAAATAAACAAACAGCGTCTAGTTAGTTGTATTTTTCCAGAACTTTTCAAACTTTAATCGTCCTCGCCACGACGTCAAGTTGATTTCGACGGTGCTCTCTTGAGATATAAAAATCCATTTATATAAATAAATAAATATATATATATATAACATGTATAGATGTACATACTCGTCTGTATAAATATATATAAATATATTTGAATTTAGAGGAACCACGTTTCAAGGGACTCCTGTTTGATTTGTTTATATGTACGGATTTAAATAGCCATAGGCAGATACGAAATACGATCAACAACTACGATATATATATATATATATATATATATATATATATATATATATATATATATATATATATATATAATGTATATATGTATATATAAATAATATTTATGTATATACACATATATACTTAAATAGGTGCATATGTTGTGTTCTATGCGTTTATTTCCTGGAGGCGTTGTTCTGCTTATCGAAGTATGTTTCGAATTTTTATATGGTCCTCCTTTTTTTTATAACACACTAACTCACATAGCTATATATATGTGTACGTCAGTTGTTCTGCATTTTGTGACTTCTTTTCTCTTTTATTACGCTCAATCTTCTATGTACACGTAAGATATTTCGGATGTCTATTTCCGTGTCTTGATAATCACATCGTAATCTTGTTAACTTCGGTAGGCTAATTTGATCCGTACGTGATCTCGCAACAGTCATTATTTATCGTTCGTGAATCTGCGGTTTACCTATTGCTCTAGACGAGCGATATTCTTCTCTCCGTGTTTACGTTGAAGATGACGCTAATAATAAAGTAACCGTATCCATTCCGTGTTGATCGTTGTTACTATTACAATCAGTATTATTATTATTGTTATTTTTATTATTACGAATACTCGGTGGTACGTCGATTTATATAACGGGCAAATTCCTCCTTTGGTAATAACGGTAAAAGAAAAAATTATAATAATCGTAAAAATAAATAAACTTAGAAAACATTATTTCCTCTCCTATTCTTGTGATGCTACACAACTTTGGCGGTTTATCCTCTTCGTATGGTTAAATTTTCTGAAATGTAGATGCGCCATATTTAACGAATGGAGAAGCGTGTAACGTATACATTTTTAATAGCGCCGATTTTGCTACCTAATTATCTCCGGAGTGATCCCAGGATATCTACTTGTAACTTGGTTGGAGACATCACCAAAACGAAATCAACATCGTTGATTCGTTATCGTCTTATATTGTTCTTACAGTTCACTTTCGTGGATACGTGTTTCACCCATTCGTTAAAAGAAACGAAAAAAAGTTGGACAGAATTAATTTTTTAATTTTTATCTTGAATGGTGGACTATAAGGGATATTCTTGTTATTAAATTATCGCCATCATTAAGTGCAGTCTCCGTATCGGAGGTTTACCTATACATATATTGCTGTAGGAGACGATCGTAATGTGACGTTAACGCAGATAGGATATATATACACGCGGCGGGAAAATTTATTGTCACGTCACAATGCAGCCCCGTGTGTTTTTGTAGTGTACTATATTGTTATTCGCGCGCATATGGTGTTGTGCGTGGTGGTTTGCCATTGCCTTCCACGCGATAATATTAGGATTGTTTATAATTTCATTTTCTGACGATAATTTTTCGTATAGAAGTGCGTGCTCCAGCTACTAGGCTATTCCAACGGCAGTTGTTCTAGGCGGTCTGAATTGTGCGAAGTTTTCCTTAAGATCGGCATTTAATAGATATTAACACAATGTTGTAGTCGTTTCCGCTGTGAATTCTAACAGTTCGTTTTATAGTCGGTATATCAAAATTTTTGTCAACATTTCGGATGTACCACTATGCTCTAATTACAGTAGAATCTTTGATTGGAAACGCTAGATAATTTTGATATAATGTTTCCCAAATTTCTATAGTTCGTACGTCAATATAAGGTTTGTGGATAGTTTTGTAAAATAAGATTTTACTTTCTGTCTGACGAATCTCATTAACCAGTTCACGCTTCGAGATTTTAGGTAGAGCTGTTTTCTGGTGGCTAGGATAAAGGTCTTTCCACGTTAATCTCTAATACGGACGCAGTCCTAAGTATTTTAGTTTAGAGGAAGCTTTAATCAAATTTTCTCCATTGAATGTGATTGGTACATTTTCGGAAGATCTGCTTAGTGCGAATACGTGATGTTTAAATTTAAATTCATTCATTGTGATTTTCCGCAAATTTAATCTATTTCCCAAAAAGTGAACGTGATTCCGATGGCATTCAGTTCCAAAAGTATGATCATCGTGTCGGAGTTAATAGCGAAAAATAGGTGGTAACGTTTCTTATTGTACAAAACTATCACCAAACCTTATATGCACATATCAAATAGAAATTTGTGTCCGATATCAAAATTATTTATCATTTCAAATTAAAGATTTTGGTGAACATATTTAGAGCATCGTGGTACATCCGAAATTATGATCTCGATAAGAATTTTGATATGACAACTATATTAGAAACTGTTTGCACAGCGGTAAATAAATCAAACGACTACAGAGAATCGTGTTGAATCTATTAGGCCGATCTTAAAGAAAACTTTGCCTAATTTAGACGGCTTAGAAGATATGCTCAGATGGAATTGCTATAGATTTCCATCGAAAAAGCTAAAAATAATATATTTGTGCGCATTTATCCTCGTTTTAAAGATTATTAGTACACAACTGTAAAGTTGCAATTATCGTGGAAAAATGGCACATTTGTGTTAAACGGTGTAATTTATAAATATTTGATAATCTTTAAAGACTCCATTGCAGTATTTGTATACATCCACCTAATAAACTACAATTCGTATTTTAATCTAATGTATTAATGTTACGATTAGAAAAAATTTAAATGCTTCTCCTGTAAAATTACACATTTTGCACTACGTCATTTTTCTATTATGGGCGCCATGTTACATTTCTTATATATTTTTATATTTTATTACACACGTTATCTCGATAATTAGCCGAAAAGTTTTGTGATTATAAAACGTTTAGCAATTCTAAATCCTTCCGAAATGTTATATAAGCTGAGAGAAATTTTCTTTTTACCTCGTAGCAAATATATCGAAAATTTGCAGTCTACCGTTTCGATTTAAATGTTTTTTTTGTTGTTTTTTTAATGTTTTTTTTTTTTTTTTTTAAATCTACGAAGTAATTGTTTTATGTAGAAAATCTGGTCGAAAAAAATAAATTCCAAAAAAATATTAATGGTTTTCCCAACCTTCCGTTTGTAATATTTTTCAAAACCCGCAACATTTTTGGTTACAAACCGGATTTATGTCTGTGAATAACGTATTTACACGATTTGCTGCGCATAACCTGTGTATGTATATGTACGCAATATTTTAGTTTTCTCGAAAACGTGATGCCTTCTAAATTTGCGCAAGAAACACGCGAAGATTGAAATTATTTTAATAATCGGTTTTGGGTAACCGTAGTTGCTTCCGATCGGTTCACTCGCTTCTTTGAAGTTTCCATTTTCTTACCGGTCATATCATCGTCATCATCAATATCATCAACACCATCATCGATTATTGTTATTATTATTATTATTATCATCAAAGCGTCGGATTTCAACGAGGGACCTTCTCATATCTTCTAATTGCAGAGAAATAGTCTCCGGTATGATGTTATTATCGACGATTTCTTATAGTTTCTTCCTTACTTCATCACCCCGATAAATAAGTTTCAATTCATTATAGAAAATAATAGACCAGCTCCGGTAAATATAAAATCGCGCAGCACCACCGTACTTATTTTATTATTCCTCGTAATGGAAAAGTTAAGAAAAAGTAAAATCCTCAACCTTGTCCAGTTTTTTTTTTTTTTTTTTTTTTTTCAGGACCATTCTGGCCATAGGATGACGTTGAACACACCTAGTCATTATCTATCCGAGAAGGTAAATCATTTCATGCCGGTGTAGGGCGAGATATAATGAGATATAAAAACAAAATAGGAATGATTCTGAGCCGGTTTTTAGATTCGAAGCTAGTTCTAATTTCATAACGTATATTTATGATTTATTTACAATTAAAAATATAGATACTTACGCGTAAAATCAATATTATACGATTTGTATCTATCCACCGTTTGCTGCGTGCAGACTTTTCACAACTTTCTCCAACTTTTATCCTTTGCTAACTTGAATAGATATTTCACTAGATTTAGAGATAAACACAGTCTTAATCCAGCTAATATTGGTCTGTTGAAATTTCCATGGAAAAAGAACGAGTTATTAAAAATAGATTTAAGCAACATCTTATATATATATATATATATATATATATATATATATATATATATATATATATAATATATATATAAATTTTTAATACGAAAATGAGTTCATCCTTAAAAGAACAAGTATTCAATAGATGTATCACACCAACGATTACTTCACAAACATGGTCATGTAATATAAAGCAAATAAATAAGTTACAAATTGCATCGCGAGCGATGGAAACAAAATGTTAGGGGGTTACAAAATTTGATAAAATAAACAAGACATACAGTCATAGCAAGAAAATTAAAATGGTCATGGTGTGGTCATGTCATGAGGAAACAAATAGCTGGGCTAGAAAATGTATAGAATGGATTCCATTGGATAGGAAAAAAAAATAAAAACAGCAAAAAGACGCGATATCGATAAATATGCGGGGACGAGTCGGATGCAGAACAAAATTTGGAATAAAATGTGTGCTGGATGTACATTTTTAAAGTTAAAAAAAAAGAAAAGAAAAAAGGAAGATGCCTTTGCTTAAATTAGCCTTTCATAATTATTTATTTAATTCGTTGTTATTTTGTTTATGTTTGCTGTATTCAAATGAAATAAAGGTTTTATATATATATATATATATATATATATATATATATATATATATCTTCTGAACTCTCTCGACTCCGAGTATGAGTACTGTCCCTCATTGATGTCTATGCCGATTACGTGAAATTAAGCCGATGTGATGGCTGCTGCTGAAATCGCAATGCTGGCATTTGAATTGATGTTGCTTTTCGTCTGCTGTTCCAAAGCTTGGATTGGACGTTTTCTTTTCCTTCTTGCCCTTCCGCCGGCGAGTTTCCAAATTTTCGACTGCGCCTTGTACGATCGCTATCCACTCCTTTCGGTTTCCGGAAGTTCTTTCCCAGTTTGGTTGTTTTGGGTTTATCCCTGCTATTTTTAAATCGTTTGCAGTAACGTCTTTATACCGCAATCTTGGTCTTCCAACATGTCGCTTTCCCAATCCGAAAACACCGTACAACAATCTTTTCGGTATTCGGTTTTCATCCATTCGGTTGACATGACCTGCCCATTTGAGTCGTTTGGAAGTCAATATTTGCATTATAGATTGCATTCCAGATATATCAAAAACTTTTTCATTTGATATAAAATCTTTCCAGCTGATGTTTAATATTTTCCTTATCATTTTTTGATGAAACGTTTCCAATTTTTTTAGATGTTTCCGCGTGATTGGCCACGATTCAGCTCCATACAACAACGTTGGAAGTATTATGGCTATATATACTGCCATCTTTGTAGGTTTTTTTTCATTTTTTCCTGCACTATTTCTAAAGTAATTTCAAAGTCTACTATAAGTTTTGTAATTATACATATTTAGAATTGCTAAGGTTTATGTATAGGTACTTAGCTTTAAGTTATGAAAGAAAATTGTTTTCGGTTTATGTTTAAAAATATAATAAAAATTTTTCATTTTCATTTCTTTGTTTTAATTGTTAAATCTTTGTTATTAAATACCCTATGCGATAGCTTTCTGTATGCTGAACATGCATTTCGCTATATATATATATATATATATATATATATTAGTGAGAGGCATAAATAATGTATGAGTAATTACTAATCTGGGTTTTAAATAATCGACTATTTCGGTTTTTCCAACATCGTTTTTTGAAAATATATATTTTTTTTAATTTGTTGATTAATTTAAGTAATTGATTAAATATTCTTTTTTCTTTATATAATGATGTTTACATATATTTATAAGTCTTGTAAAGATATTATTTTGTCCACATAGGTAAATTTAATGTTTATTTTTGCTAAGAAGTGTGTGGTGTGCATTATTTAAAAAACCGACTAGTTTTGAGCTTAGTTGCATTTCGAGTAAGATCTGTTAGTAGGTTCTATTATTAAGTTATTTTGATTCGATTTAAATGAAGTAATTACATTTCAAACGAAATATTTTATTGCGTGTTTTTTTTTTCACTGTGTTTATCAAAGTTTACTTGGGAAGTTTAACAGTAAAAAATTATAATTTGATTTAAGTAATTTAATAAGGATATGGAACGCAGAAAATATCGATATTAGTAGGTTTTGTTAGAACCGAATGAAAATTAGTTAAATTTTGAAAACGATGATTCTTAGATATATTTTTACTAGAATAAATTATTGATTTCGTAAAACATCGATTATTATATATAATGTCTGTTTTTTTTTTTTTTAATCTTCAGCTCGGTCACATTGAGTGTTCGAATGTTATACTTAGACATTTACTTTCTACCACGTACGTATTTTATATTTCCGACAATTAAAATAGTTATGTACTTAGTGGTTTTTAATAGTATCCGATTCGTATCTAAATATATTTTCTGGGGAAAAAACACAATTTTATAAAAATGTATCCTAAAATGTTCGCATTGTGAAACTATATGCGGATGAAGCTTCCTAGTGGATAACTAAAGAAACAACTTAGAAAACCTTTTTTTGTGGGGAAAATAGATTACAGGGCAATATATACGTAACATAAAAAAAAATGAATATCCGATATGATGTGAACGCTTACAGAGATGAATATATTAAAAAATATCGGTGACAATAGGAAAACGGTGTATCTTCGCGAGTAAAATAAAAATTAATACAATAGTATATAATAAAGCGTATCGATTTACACGGCTCATAGCAATAATAAAATTAATACAAAAAAATAAATCGAAATAAGTTCGATATGCAACTCCGCGAAAATGAAAAATGTGCTAGGAGTGAGACAAAAAGAAAAGTTAAAATAAATCGTGAACAAGTATAAAAATTATTTAGAAGGATAGAAAAATTATTTAAGACGAAAACTGGCCAATCCTAAAACAACTTCTTCCTCCTCCTAATCCTCTCATTCCCCCTAAATAAGTCCCTAAGTTGTAGTCAATATCAGCAGTATCCGATTCCTTCCTGTTCTTTCATCACATTTACTTATTGCACTATGAGCAGATTGTAAATAAACTAAGAGAAAAAAAAAGACGAACCAGGGACGACGGACGGTTTTGTTTTTTGAATAGCGCAGTTGGTAACACTGATACAAAGCAAACCGCGTACTCTACGTTTTTATGTACACAAGAGATGTTCGTTTTTGTCCAATTACAGTTAAGACGGCGTGCTATAACGAGAAGGAGCGCGTGCATTTAAAAGAGTTTCGAAAAAAGTTCAAATTAAGCGATTTTTCCTATTTTTAAAGAAACTTTCACGCGGAAATATTTGGTCGAGTAGGTTTTGAGTTATTCAAAAAACAACGAAATTCTCTGGGTCGTCCTATATTTGAAGGGTAAATTATGTTGAAACTGCCCTAAATACATCGCATCAAAATTACGATTTTAACTTTCTACGTTTATATTTGGTATATATTTGGAATTATAATAATCACGCACGAACGATTAATAAAGAATTTATTCGAAATTTGTAATACGTGTAGCCTTTATGAAATGATACGCTTGTTAACAAATTATTTTATTTTATCGTGCGACATTTAATATAGGACGGGGAAATTTGCTTCGGATAATTTGTAATTGTTCGTAAGTAGAGTTAGAAATACACGTCTACACGGGATAAGTTACGATCGTATAAGAGATTCGTATAATATTAGCTGGTCGTGTGAATTTAGTAAGGATTTACGATTGATTAAAAATGGTTGCTATATTAGCTTTAACGTTAATATATTTTACACGATTATAAAAATTATAATACATGGAATGGTGATATCGTACATGATCTGACCAACTAATTAATTACTACTCGATATGCGCGGCGTCGTTACAAAATTTTTTTTTTATCCTCTAATCTAGAATTGACGGGTCTAACCCGCCATCTACCAGCAGATGTAATGAATGTGAAAAAAAAAACATTTATTTAAAAGTAGTCGGTCTAGCGACAGAACTCCCAAGTTATGAATGATGACAGCCCGAAAGCATTATCTGAAGTCGATAATACGTTTTCTCTTCAGTCTTCTAATTATTGCCAGCGGATTTTCGTGAGTTTCCAATCTCGTCAGGTAATCGCGAGCAGCTCGTTGGATTACTTGTTCTACATATTGTATCTGAAGATCTTTATGCAATGTGTAGTTAGTGACATATCATAGAGCGCCAGCTATCCTTCGTAGTATCTTATTCTGGTACCGCTGTATTTTTTTAATATCGCTCTTAGAGGAACATTCCCATAGCTCGCAGCCATATGGACAGATTGGTTTAAGTATCTCATTGTATAATAAAAATTTATTTTTAATATCTAGTTGCGATCTGGGTTCTAATAATTACTTTAATTTTGCTGTCTTGATATTTAATTCATTCCTTTTTGCCGTTATATGTGACGATCATGTTAAAGACTGATCAAAATGGATTCCTAGGTATTTAACCGAAAAGTCTTGAGGTATTGTTGTTCCACTTAACGAAACTTGGTATGTTTTGCGTTCCATTTTTCTTTTAGCAAATAATAAATGTTTACATTTAGCTTCGTTAAATGCTACTTTCTAAATGCTGAACCATTTAGCGATCTAGTCTAGGGCAATCTGAGTGGACGCACTAGGACACTCGTGTGAAGCTAGTATTGCCGTATCATCAGCGAAGGTTGCTATAAATGTATTTTCTGGAATATCTCTCGTAAATACTGGGTATAAGAGTGGCCCCAGGACACTGCCCTGAGGTACTCCAGCCTGAATCTTATGGGGAGATGATTGACAATTATTAATTATTTCTTGAAAATGTCGATCCTCCAAGTATGATTTCGAGATATTATAATATTCCGGTGGCAAGATTTGTTTGCATTTATAGAGAAAGCCTGGATGTCAAACTCTATCAAAAGCTTGTTTCGTATCGAGAAATCTAGCAGGATATCGCCGGGTAAAAATAATAGCGCTTCAGTTGGAGTTTAGTGTCTCATCCGCAAACATGACAACTTTGGTGTTAAACAATTTTGGAAAATCGTGTAAAAATAGTGTGAAAACAATTACGATTCCTTAAGGGTCAAACATGAAATATTTGATATTGTACAGAAAATAATTTGTCGTTTAAGTAATTTTTCATAATCGTTACTAAGTAATAAGGGAATATAAATTATATATTATCATGCTGTATGGTGTCAGCGACATCTAATAATGTCATAGTACGTTTATTACGATTGAAGTTGTCGGTCACATAATCACATACTCTAGCTACTTGATGAACTGAAATTGAATCAATTTTTTGAATATCCATGTAAGACTATGAGTAAATATTCTCCAGCTACATTACGTTGCTAAGCTGATTGGGCGAATATTTTCTATATGCGACGCATCTTTGACCAACTTGGGAAATGTGTGATTTTTTGCAACTTGGAAGTACCCAAATTTGAGTATAGCATTTAGTAAATAAGTAAGTTCAATAATTGCTTTCAGCGGAAGTTTCTTTAATACTATGGGTGGAAATATTGTCATCAGCTGTCGAATATTTTATCTTAACCCCGCTAATATTTCCAAGGGCTAGATGTGTTCATATTATGTACTATCTCTAGGTACACTTCGAAAATGTTGTATTATAATAGATTTAATTTTTACTAGTGTGATAAGTGGAATTTAAATGATCTTATACACACTGTCGTAATAATTAAATAATTTTCTACGGGCTATTGTCACGAATCGAATTAGTAAACAATTAAACATATTCCTGTATTTCAGTAGAACCGATCGGGTTTTTTGGGGGGTTAAATAATTTAATATTTTTTTTTTAGTGATCTACTCTGAGAATTAAGATTATTAGCGGTGTACTGAATGTTTAATTTTATAAATCGAATTTTACGGGGTGAAGCAAATTCGATCTTAAATTTCGGTATACTTAGTACACAGTTAACAACATTAATGAACCGGGAAGACGTAATTCTATATCATGAACGTTAGGTAATGGCGCCATATAAGTATTTAACATCGTTCGTCGCTAAAATATGTTGACTGCGCACCGGGGTTCTGCATTCCCCTATTTTAAATATGGTATAGAATGATGTTAATAAGTAAAAATTGCCGATTTCCGCAAATTATGACCAGAAGAGCGTTGACACAAAATCGCGTTATCAGCATATCACCTGGAATTCTTCACGTGATGCTGATAGCCTGTTTTCTGGTCGTGTGAAATATTGCTATTTCTGTTGGTAATGGAAAGAGAAATATTATTTCCTTATTTCCGTATCTAATTTATTTGCTGACATCCGGTTGTACGCATATATAACACACATACACACACACACATATAAATATATATCTATGCTTTTGAAAAAATACCACTTCTCAGAATAGTCGTTCAAGCGTACGGAAATGAGTATTTAGCGTTGGTTTTATGCACGCGTGTGTGTTTGTAATACCCTGTTATAGTCTCTAACAAAGTTACTTGAAATATGAATATTTTTTACTTGAATTATCGCTAAATACCGGAATAGGTTTCAAGAAACATCTGGAGAAACAGAAATAAAAATAGTAAATGAATAAACAAAAAAGTGTGTCTTTTTATGTACATGAAAATAAAACGTAGAAAGCTCTTTATAGATTCAAGTAATATATTTTCGATTATTTATGAAAATCTGAAAAACATTCTCCAATACACAAAGTAGATGTTTTGGGACACTCATCATCCTCAATGTTGGAATCATTGCTATTGAGATCATCTAATTCGGAATTTATATAAACAATCGAGAAAACGATTAGGGGCGGATCTGTTATATAGAGCTAAATGGTGGGTGTGTTAAGAACAAAAACTAAACAAATTCTTCGCGGGCCTGAAATTAAAATGTTATAAAGGAGCGTATAGATGTAAAGTTGATTTTTTTTTAATTATTATACCGACAATTGCCTGTCATAAACAATATCGATCATAAAAGGAAAGAATGAAGAAAAAAAGAGAATATTGGAGTGGAATAGGAATGAAAACACAAAATTACAGGAAGCGAACCTATGGCGATATGGTTACATTATGAGGAAAACTGAATAGCTCAGCGAAGATGTTAATAAAGCGACCACGTGGTAAGTGAAGAAGACGATGGTCTGTCAGCGATGACACATGTGGAAATTAGTGTTGGAACAAAAGACTAAGGAATAGAGAAGAACATGCAATCAAGTGGACACCGTGTATAGAGGACATTGAAGAAGAAGTGGAAGATGCACACAACGCATGTATTTTCTTCATTCTTCAATCCTTCGATTTGTGGTCAATATGTAGAGCACTTTACCTTCAAGTTCATGGTTTTCATATTTTCTTTCAATTACCAGTGCGTATCTACTTTTGCATCTTCCATTATTTGAGTGGCGCGCCCGTGATCTTTTTCCATTTATTCGTCGTTCGACTACTACTGTTATTTCTTATGGCATGCCTTATCCAACTGCGTCGTCTTTCACTTAAGTACGTAATTAAGCAACGTTTTTCGTTAGTGGTCTTAAATACATCTATATTTTTGTTTTGTCTGTTCAATTAATTTTTTACATTTTTCGTCAAAACCACATTTCGAACGCTTCTAATTGGTTTTTTATCCGTATTTGTTTATAATTCAAGTTTCCGAACCATATAAAAGCACGCTCTAAACATAAACTTTCATAAACCTTTTCCGTATTTCTGTATTTACATTTATGTATAGTGAAGTCTATTTATTGAAACTTTATGTTGTCATAAACTATGTATTATCACTTCTGTTTACTTTTTTATGGTTAAAATAATTTCGTTAATATGATTAGTTTACTATTCCTTTAAATTAATGTTAATTATCGCGAACTGAATAAGGTATAATTATCGCGAACTGAATAAGGTATAATTATCGCGAACTGAATAAGGTATGCGTGATCGTCTAATTTCAATTCAACTACATTAGTAGTAGATTATTTTCAACTTTTATCGTTGTATGAATGATTATGTTTTGTATAATAAAATTTTTCCTTTTTTCATTGTTTTAATTATTTTATGAAATATATATATATGTGTGTGTGTTTGTGTGTTCTGGCGAGCGTTGTACAAGAGTCACTTACACTATAGTGCTACCTAATGAGCGAGGACGATACTTACGAGACTGTAACTTTTGCAACGAGTTGAAAAAGCTAGTCGATTTTACTTAATTGAGCATGCGCAATGCTGATTATTATATACTTTAATTTGTTCTATAAGTATTCTTGAGTATTACGTCGTTAGCTGCTCGGATATCTTTCGGCACGTAACCAACCTCGGCTTCTTTAAAAGTCTTAATTATCTTTAACGAACCCAACCCCCTTACTAATTGGTAACGTAGTCGTCATCGCTGCTACTACAGTCGACGAAACTCTATAAGCGATATTATTACGTAAAAATAAAATATAGAAAATTTAATAGGGTAATTACGAAATAAGAGATGAATGAAAAAAGAAAAGGGAATACCCATCGGGTGGTAACAATGAAGGGTCGATGTCGTTCCTTGAGGGAACTTGAAGTACTTGTATAAGGTCACTTACTACTACCAGTGTTACTGTACACGAGTTCTTTTCCCTCTTTTGAATACGCGTATAAATACTTACGCATGCATACACATTTATATACCCACGTACTAAACGCCTTAGGTTACATCCCTTGTATTCTTTTACTACTACTACTACTACACCGATTTAGACTTGTTCATTTATCGGTGTGTGCCTAGGAATGTCATGTTCTTCTTCAATTGTCATTGTATACATAACCGGTGGAATGTCACTGCAACGTCGCGCCATTCTTACGTGACCAGATTCGAAAAGTTATTGTTAATTCCCCGGCAGGACATGACGCGAATTTCTAGTCCAATAATATGGACGAAACATTTGTACATTATCACCTTTATTTATTTATTTATTTATTTATTTTTTAACCTGTTACCAGCTACATATTATTATTATTAATATTACCATTGTTATTTGTCGTCCACTCTTGAGAAATATTACCACAGCCTTACCTTTTGTGTATATATATATATATATATGTATATCTGAGCGACTCCTTTCATCGCGTTTATTATCGATGTCTGATTCCATGACTACGTGACATACCGGATTATTCCAATATCGTTAAGTTCTTTTATTTAATTACGCGTGTGTATGATAACGATATGTTCGAATTGGTGTGATGATATGTTTTTTAGATGTCACTCACCTAATAGTAAAAATAATCCGATACAATCTTTTCATTTCATGTTTACATTCGACTTTAGACGAACTATTACGTCGTTAGACGTAAATAATTACGCGTCTCGCCAGTTGTTATCGATTAAACAACTCTCAAAAATCACCATACACGTCGTAATTTGTATCTTTGATGATAAATTTCATATAATAATAAAATAATCATAATACTAATAATTTCAAATTTAACACTTCCATTGCATATATAAATGATATAAAGTATGTAAATATCAGTAATTACCGGCTATGTGCCGTATTAATTATAAGTATACGGTAAAAGTTTTCGTTACCGTTTTGATATTTAACGTGATTTTTAATATAATTAAAATCTAATTTCTTATCTTAAATTATCAGAGCAATTCAATTAATGACAATTTAAAGAATAATTAACTTAAACTTAAAAATTAATTACGCACCACTCTGATAAATGCGCTATTTTTATTTTATATTATTTTGTTTACGACTAGCACTGGCGCACTGACATTAAACAATAAGGCAACAGAAATTTTATATAAAATTTTTACTAATATCTAAAAATACAAACAAATGACATACATATTTTTATCTATATATCGTCATCAGTGAGTCGTGAGGGGTATCGTGACCATGATATGTCACATGACAGACTAGGCTACGCCAGCAAATAAGGTCGCGAGCGATATTTACACAATCGTGAAAAGTACGGCCAGTTGTCTTGCAAATCGCGTCCGACCATCGAAGAGGTACGCGACCGCGCTCTCTTTTACCAGCCATTACACCTTGAACGAAAAGCGCCTTCATATTTTCTGCTCTAACTACGTGACCAAAAAATCGTAGTTTTCTGTTGAGAACGATCGATTTTAATCTTTTCGGATTACCAATATCGTCCAAAATCGAAGCATTGGTTCTCCTAGCTGTCCATGAGACACGCAGCATTCGTCTCCAACACCACGTTTCCAATGCATCTATATGTTTTCTGTCGGCACTGCTTACTGACCCGGTTTCCTAGCCATAAAGGAACACTGAGAAAACAAGTGAGTTTACTATTTTAATTTTAACCGATTTGCTAACTGCGGAGTCGATCCAGATTCTATTCAAACAGCTCATTGCGCTTCGGGTTAGTTGGGCTCTATGGTGCATTTCACTTCTGCAGCCGCCGCTATTTTCTACTATAGATCCTAGATATGTAAACCGGTTTACCACTTCAATTCCATCCATTTCTCGTATCGCGAGGCAGTTATTCTTTGGACGATTAATGATAATAATTTTAGTTTTGGCCTTGTTGACGAGTAGGCCAATTCTTATTAACCGGTTTAAAATATATTACATTTTATCCACGTTTTTTGCCACTAACGTATGTCATCTGCATACCGGAGGTTATTAATGTATACGCCTCCAATTGAAATGCCTCCATCCCAATTAAATGCTCCATTTGATGCGTCGATTTGGAGAGTTCTGCGCATTAGACATTCACTGTAGAGGTTAAACAGAAGCGGTGAAAGGATGCAACCCTGGCGAACACCTCGCTCAGGATGAAACTTCTCCGAGTAAGTACCTTTATTGATGCGAACTTTTGCCGTGGTTTTTTCATATAACCGCCTGATCAGCTGTACTAGATGTAATGATGCCCCATGTATAATAAAATCGACCACATTTTTGGCCAGTGTACGCAGTCAAATGCTTTCTTGAAATCAATGAAACATAATAAAGCTGGGACATTGTATTCACGTGCTTTCTCAATGAGTAGTCTAGGATTGAGAATCTGTTCTATAAAATCGACCACATTTTTGGCCAGTGTACGCAGTCAAATGCTTTCTTGAAATCAATGAAACATAATAAAGCTGGGACATTGTATTCACGTGCTTTCTCAATGAGTAGTCTAGGATTGAGAATCTGTTCTCTTGTTCCCCTACCTTTTGTAAAACCGGCCTGCTCTACACATATGTAAATGCGCGTACACACACACATACACAGATGGGGTAGAGAGAGAGAGACGCACGCACGCGCGTTTACCATTATGTCTATATATACATTATTGCTGCGCATATATATATATATATATATATATATATATATATATATATATATATATACACATATATATATACATATATATATATACATATATATATATATATATATATATATACATATATATATATATATATATATACATATATACATATATATATACATATATATATATACATATATATATATATACATATATATATATATATATATATATATATATATATATATATATATATATATATACATATATATATAATTAATGTATTCTAGAAAAATGTCAACAGCCGTAACATTAATTCTGTTACATACATTCGTAACATTCTTACGAATCAGTAAATTCAAAATCTTCGTTTCCTTTACGGCCGTTTATTTACATAAGTCCATCTGATTCACTAGTTAGGAATGATGTTAACAGTTTCCGTCTACGCTTGTAATTTATTAGATGAATCTTCAATTCAGAAGGTAGACTATTATATAATCTATATAGGTCCCATGTAACATGACTAAATACGCGTTTTATTAAAATTAGGTACAGTAACTCTAGGAACGCGTCCAAATCTTGTTTTCCCTTGTTCATATATTATGTCAAATTTAGATCGATTTTTCAATATAAAACTTAAAAGTTGCAGTTTATATAACTCTCCTAACCTTAAGAGTTTGATTTCCGACGTTACTTTATTACTATTAACAATTATGCATTTTAGAACGGATGTTTGAAACAGTTAGATAGGTTTAATGTAATACTTAGCCATACGACCCCAGTGTATTATTATAACGTAGGAGGGAAGTGGCTGGTACAATGCCAACTACAAACGTCTCAAGTGCACTAACGAAAAAAACTGTTTTCCACACGTAATTCGATTTCTTTAATTTTTTAGCTATGTCACTTGATTTGCCAGTCTAATTTAAATTACTATCTATAATCATCATCATCATCAGTATTTAAGAGCATGCTCTTGTCGTTGTAGCTAGCCAATCATTTTCTTTCTTTCCTTCCTGTTGTCTGTTATGTTCTTCATCTCTTTATACGTTATTTTCTTTTACTTGATCGATCCATGTCATTCTAGGTCTTCCCCTTCTTCTTTCCAATTTTACTTCGATTATGACCTTCATGAATATGCCGCAGTATGTGCCTTAGAAGTCTTTCTCGTCTTCGCTGTATAGTTTCTATTAGTTTCCTTTTTTCATTTACCATGTGAATTCCTTTTCTTCTGTGTCCATGAGATCTTCATCATGCGGCGCCAACCCCACATTTCGAAGGCTTCCAAGTGTTTTTTTTTAAATTTTGTGTTAACACCCACGTTTCTGAACCATATAGTAATATAGTCCATATGTATGTTTTCAAAAGTTTTTTCCGTATGTCTATTTTCATGTTTTTATTAAATAAACCTCTCTTTTTCACAATCGTTTGTTTGGCTATCGCAATTCTTGTTTTTATTTATTTATCACTTCTTCCTGTGCTCGTTATTATACTACCCAAATATTTGAACTGTTCTACTTGCTCTAAGATCTTGTTTTCTAACATTACTATCTACGATAACTCCAGATATTATTATTATTATTATTATTATTATTATTATTATTATTATGGTAGATAATATTTACGATTGTTTGTTATTCTACCATCTTACAAATATTAAGACACTCTTACGTCAGCACGTTTTAAAAAAATAATCGAATATAAATGTGGTTTAAAAAAATGTCTTAGTTGTTACTGTTCATTTGAGTATCGATATTATGGTTTTTATAATTTTACTAAAGTTTACCTGAAATTCTCAATCAAATTCCTGTTATATATACACATTTACATATATGCGTATAAATATATTCAAATATGCACATATTTTTATATATATATATAAAAATTATATATCTCACTGAGTGGCGGTTTCAGTTGTTCCCTCTCAATGTTATTATAAATGCTTATTTGCCATAAATATGTCGTTAAATCATAACGAGAACGTTGAATTCGACGATGTCAAAACTATTTCCCGGATGATTATTTCTTTTTCCTCCTTTTCCAGTATGCAAGCCGCTGGTTTGTGATGTCATCTGCGAACGATTTTCATTTGTTCCTATTTCATTTCTCATTTTACGTCTTTTCTCACGGGGATTCTGTCCTAACGATCGAATCTGTATAGAAACTTCGGATGACCACTCTGTCTTTTACGAACTCGCAGAACATACGTTTCGAAATGTTTTTTTTTTTTTTTGTTTTAATGTTCAATTCACCTTAGGCGAGACTTTGCTAATAACTTATATTCATTGGAATTATATAACGCTTACGAAATAAAATTTTAAGACTGGTATACAGAATGCTGTGGTAGTTACCAATAAAGCTATTCATCGCGAACTTGGAGCGAAGTCATCCAACTAGCATACGCGAACATTGCAATGAGCTAATAGCTGCCCTTCCGGACGTCACGCCAACCAGACGATTGAAAAGAACTAGAATTCTTGACCTAGTTTAAGAGATGGTCTGAATGATTGTATTCCCCATACAAGAGAAGACGATGATAGTTTAGCATAGCCGACAGTGCGTTCCTTTTTTTTTTGATCAAATAAGTGTCTTTTTCGAAAAAGGTCATTAAGTTTCACTTCTTTCCCGCACCCCGAGGTACAGTTTTCTTTTTGTGAATGCTAAGTACAATTTTTTATTTCGGCCTATAGTTTTTCCACTAGTCGGCGTAAAGCAAATATATCTGCGGTACTTATTTTAGGGAAATTGTTTATTTCTGCTCGCGAATTTTACTAGCTGTTGATAATACAGATACACTTCGATAACTAAAACAATTCGTATACAAACAACGGGCGCATTTCTGAATCTAAGCAATCGCGATGTTAATTCCAAATTTTGCATACTTCGTCCGTGATACCATATTATCTGATTCGAACTCTTTTTTTTTTTTTTTATCGTTAATAGAAGTTCTTAATCGGATGGCAACCTATCCAGATAGTTTGTATCTTATTTAAGAAATAGTTGAAGCGTGTCTTCATCAAGCGCGGTAATATCAGCATGGAATGTAATTTCTTTCGTTTCAATATTTTTCACTTTATTAATATTGATTTTGTATTTTCTAGTTTCTCGTTGTATTAAAGATTTTATCGTAGCATATCTGTTTTATATACATTTTTTTTTGCCATTTTATGAAAATTTTAAAGAAATCATATGATCACGTCAAAGCGTCTAGGGCTTTCTATTTTATTCTTGAACCGGACATTTTTTATTTTATTTTTTTTTTATATGTAATGATAGGTGTCTGAAAATTTTTTTTAAGTTAGATCGAAATTGGTATCGACTGAGAAATTTGAATTTTTTCTGAAGCTATCTTTGCACCGTTACCATCGAATCTTACTAAAAACACTATTCCAAACAAAAACGCGCGTTCCTCCACGTTATAGCGTTCCATCGTTATTGAAAAGAAAGAAAACTCGGATGTACACTAAAAATTGAGCACGTGATTAACTGGATCTAATTATCATAAAAATGTCCATTAAAGTATTCAGAAAATTCACTTACGTACATATTTATATACTTACATGCAATTCATTGTAATCGTATATCCATTTATACGTGATTGGTTTTTTTGTTTAGGTCGGAACATATTATTCATTAATTCGTTAGAATAACCGCGATATATAAACTGATCATTATGCGCTGTCTTTGTACAAGAAGTCGTTCCTATCATTGCAAAGTCGTGTTACTCGATGAACAAGAACTGCTGCAGGAGATACAGGTAATTAGTATTTTAATTATTTCTTTACTTACCTCACATTTTTAACATTATCGTTGGTCGACAGTGATTTGGTTTGCCGGTTGAAATAAGTATATTATTCAAAGAAATGTTAAATTCTATCTTCGAGAATAATAATGTACACTTTTGAATAAGGTAGTAACAATTTAATTGATGTTAGTTGCGAATAAATATTCAATTTGAATTTTCGTTCAGTTGAAATAATTAAAATTATGTAACAATATCGCGAAATCAACTTGCTACGGTAGCAACCATCATTATAGCTTAGAACCGGAATCTATGGAGAGCACTCGCAGGTAGAGTACTCATAAAGGAGTGTTTCAAAGAGTGAAGATGAAGTCGCTCCGTGATTTACAAATTATCGTTTATCATTCAGTCGTTACAACTCAGTAACTTATTTATGATGGTGCTCGTTCGTTCATACAATCTTCAAGTATGCGCGGAATAGTATATTAAAATATAAGGCAGTCGGTTTTACGTTTCTCATTGGTTGTAACGAAGGAAAAATATATATCGAAAGCGCTGAATCGTCATACAATGCGTTTAGCGCATAAAAAGTTTTACATAGTTAGTTACATCGCTCTGCGTTGATATTTGTAACTCAGTTTGAAGAGTCAGCGCAGTGACGTACCGTCGGTTATGTTATACCTGTTTCACTATTTTCGTTGCTTTAATGAAATATATATTAGAATTTTACCGTTAGAGAGTGTTTATTTTATCGCATAATATTTTTAAAACTTTTTATAAAACGACTATAATTTTTAAGAAATGTTATGGATATTGAAAATTAGGACTCTTTTGTAAAATTTCAACTTATAAATAAAAAAAAAATACTTTAAGGTTATTTTTATGCGGATATGTAGTTTTAATTTTAAGCTCAAAAATAAAATAGCGTTAATTTTAAGCCTAAAATTGTCCATTGCAAGATCGTTCTATATAGTGTTCCAACATTTTCATCATTGTAAATAAAATACGATCATATTATAATATATTCTTATTCTGTCTGTTCTGTACATATAATGACATATTTCTGAGTTCCGCACATGATTAAATTCAGTAAAAAGACACAATCACAGTACTTAAGTTTTTGTATATCTAAGAAAACAATAATGAAATAATATGTAATAAAATATCACTTAGAAATAAAATACAAATTGTCAACTTTACAATTTACTAAATGAGTGCACGCGGTCCATGATTTTTCGACATTTTTATACTGACTTTCTAAAGGAACATGGTAGGTAAACTATATCCAGAAATGGGAAACGGTTCCAAGTGATAATCGCTGACATCGGAGTAAGTGAAGATAAAAACAATAATAAGGGATGTTAAAGGTAGGAAATGAAGTAGTTTCACGACGCGAGCAAAGTTCTAAAAAATGCCACTGAAAGAAGTAGAAGAAGAAAAATTGTTACTACTATTCTATAAATTCGTCCGAATTGTCATTAACATTTTCGTTACGATACATTGCTTATAGTGATATTAATAGTGATTTTCAGGGCTGTATAATTTCTACTTAACGTTCGTTTGTAGTATTTACCTCGTCTATAAACTAATACACTCGTAACTAAGTAGTAAACCTAAACAATCAGAATCAATTGGATTTTAGCCAAGAACCAGATTTGCCACTGACCTAACTAGGCTAAAATCTTACTTTGAGGAGAAACGCGAGGACATTACGTGGAAGTGAATGTGTGTATTAATACGCATACACGATGGTGATACACTTATATCGATCCACCGTTTGATGTCTACCATCTATGCTCATCAACATCATCGGCCTCTTCCATTCACTTATACACAAGCCGAACTTTTTATATCATTCTGCCATTTTGAGCTCGGCCGACCGCGAACTCTTGGCAGCCATTCTCTGTTATTTGTTTTGACCACCTGTTATCATTTTTTCTTGCACACATGGCTTGTCCAATTTCATTTAAGCTGCGCTGCACGGTCTACTGCATCCGACAGTTTAGTCTACTGTATTGTCCATGCATTCTCTTTTCTATCTGACATTGGGTTCTCTTGTGTTAAGTTACTTAACTATATATTTCGTTGAGCTCTGTTTTTTTTTTTATTTATAATTTCAGAGCTGTATTATATATGAATCCATTGCGTACAGGTAATGCTCGCGTGAAATGAGTTCAATCTAGCCAACTCAACTATTCATCTAATTTATCGATGAACGGGTACTATATTGAGAAAGTAAAAAAGCCTGATAAAGCAATGGCAAATTACACTCGGGTTAATCACTTATTCCTCATCATCTACCAACTGTTAAAATTGATCTGATCTTACTTTACTTTATTGGTTTACACCTTTTTCTTACAATCTGTACATTGTGCAATAAGTAAACGTGATGAAGGAACAGGAAAAAGTCAGATACCGTTGATGGTACATTGACTCCAACTTAGGACATATCTAGGAGGAATGAGAAGAGGAGGAGGAAGAAGTTTTAAGACTGTCTCTTGACCAGTTTCTCTTCAACCGACGCGATGAAGCAAGTGGCATATCACGATTTATCAGTTTTAGCGTCATTTCAAAAAGAGCTTTTATCTTTTTTTTGGCTACTTCTGAAACAGTTGGTATCCGCAAGTCGGAATAGACTGATTTGACACGAACCAAAGAGCGTCTATAATTTGACGTAAGATTTTTGATTCCATTGACTGTAGGCGCCGGATGTTAGCTGGCTAAGCAGTGTCATATCATTGTCATAAGTCTAAATCGGTGTTATGACTATCTGGTTAACCAAGGGCGAATCAGAGCTAAATGGTTCGTTTGTATATTATAGACTGGTTTGCACCATGTATCAATTGCTTCCGTCCAAGCCTGTCACAAGTTTTCTTCTTTAATTCCCGGTATTCCACTTTCTTTAGCATTATGTCAATAAATGTTTTTCGTGCTCTTCCACTTGGCTTTTTTCATATTATCTTGCCTTCAAAAACATCGTTCAAGGTATTTTAATTCTGGCGTAATGCATGACCAAGCCCCTTAAGTCGCCTCTTGTGGATATTTTGCAATATACATCTGTCTCATTTAATCTTTCTAGTACTACTTTGTTATTCATTTTCTCTCTCAACTAATTTTCTGTAGACGCCGCCAACACCACATTTACAAAGTTAAATTGTCCCGATATCTATGCTTCATTGTCCATGTTTCCACACCATATAGTTCCACTAATCATACCAAAGTTTTAACAAAATTTTTGCATATGTTGATGGAGATTATTTTCTATGTAGTAAGTGTGTATTTATCGTTGAAAACTTTTTTCCCCATTGTTATACGATTGTTAATATCTTGAGTACAGTCCATATGTGTTATGGTCTGTCCTAAATATCTGAATGTTTTTATTCTATTATCATCTTTATTTGCGGACAGACCTTGCCAGTGACGTAAATTTTGTTTTCTTAGTGTTAATCTTTTTCCATACTTTTTGAATATTCTAATTTGTTAAACATTGGTGAAAGTGATTTGGTACTGTCTCCTAGTAAAGCTTGATTATTGGCGAATTTTATTTGCCGCCAATTTTGATCCTTTGTTTAAATTTTTTTTTTTTATAATAACGTTTTCTGTGTACATTGAATAATACGTGTGCTTAATAATAAATTATTAACTAACGAATATTAATGTGTGTAGATTGAATTGTAAACTTATAGATTAACACAGAAATTACTTAAAATTGGTTACATTATAAAGTGACGGTGATGATAATTCTTAGTCACCATTACCATTTACTATAATATAATAATGAAACAAGTACATATTTACATTATTAAAGTAAATATTATTAATAACAGTTTAAATTTGTTAAACGTTTTATTTATAATCATATCCACAAATGAATTAAATATATCAGGTGACAGTAAACATTTCTGCATTACTCCTTTACTTATAGCTATCTTTTCCTGCTCGATGTCATTGAATTTTCCACTCACTTTTTGTCTGCTATATAAGTAATAAATTGTTGTAGTTAATGTGTTGGAGCGTCCTATTCGGCTTAACAACGGGGAATGATCATTTCAAGATATTTTGTCAAAAGCTTTTAAATTGTGTATGAAAGCTAAATATAGACTTCTTCCACAGTTTATCATACACTGTTCTACTATACATGGCAAAGAAATTGCATCACGTGTTGAACGGTCTTTCCTGAAACCATATTGCTTTTCCTTCAGGTACCGATCGATTTGGAGCTCTAATCGCTTCTGATTATTATTATTATTTTATATAATGGCATTAGTGATTCTACTCAGGACGTAGAAAATGGATGATATGTCTTATTAAATATTTATGCTTCGGGCTGATATGTAATTGAATATGATCATGTATATCCTATTGTTCTGTGAGCTGAGCAAACATCTGAGATTAGTTAGGAGAAGGATTCCGTTACTTGTAAAACGTGACAGGAATTTTGATTGGTACATTCTGTAATAACTGCACTAAGTTTTCTTCGGCACTCTCTCTCCATCGCAATGATGTGCACAGAATGACGAATGGGCTAATTTGTGTGTGACTAGAACGTATGCAATGTCGTTGACGTTACGCCGTAGACCACATATAATACGAATAAATGAAATCCTGTTTTTTAATTTGCTAGGAAGATTGAAAAAGAATTACTAATCTTCCTGAATTGTTTATACCTCAAAGCGCGATTCTAAAATTCATTTTGCGAAAACTTAATCCCAGATAAAATGTCCCTAACAGGTGTATTGAAGTAGAATTAGGCATTCTCGTGGGTTCTTATAGCAATATTGTCCGCTGTATATCTGAGTGGCTGAGAATCCAGACATGTTTGACATCAACGCGTTTCAAAGATAGATCGTAAATATTTCCTAATGGAAAACAGCGGCTATTAAATGAGGAATTAGCCATAAGAGCGCTACGTGAATCGTAAAAACGAAGCGCCCTGAAAATAGCAAGGCAGGTGTAAATATTGAAAAAAAGTTAGGTAGTTTAAAGGTTTTTGTAACGTTAAAGATAGGAATAATAAGTGTGGAACCAACTCTTTCGTGGGTTTTAAAGCCATCATTATAAATATGTATATATTGTCCGAAATAGCATTATAGACGTGTGTGGTTTTAAAGTGATGATCCTGTAATCTTTGCAATATCTTGCATCTCTTGCTTTTGGTATAGGGGCTATAATTTATTGACAGTATTCTCCGGACCATATCCCATTCTCCATCATTTTTTGTATCATATTAAATAAGGTGTTCTCTACTTTTTGGCCGGCTCTCATTCCATAATTTTACTGGTATATTATCTCTTTCGGCAGCTTTGTTATTTGGTAATTGTTGTAAGGTCATTTCAAACTCTACTCCGAGTAACGTACCGCTTTCCTTTTCTTGTATGTGCATGTTATCCATTGTCCAGTTTGATGGTTGTTCGTATAGATCTTTAATATACTTTTTCCAAGACAGCGCTGTTTCTATAGAACTTTGATTTTCCGTTGATTTTATACTATTTTCGCACATCAGACTCCCGTTTAAGAAAGTATTTTATTTTCTATATGCTATATCCATACGGCTTTGGTTTAAGTCATCTTCAATTTCAGCGCACTGTGATTCCCACCATTTTTGTCTGGCTTTCTGACATTCCCGATTTACGCTATTTTTTAAACGTACTTTCTTTTAACTTCGTTCGATATATTCATTGCAGATTTCAGATTTCTTTTGTTATCCATCAGCTGTAGGATTTTATTCGTTATCCACGGTTTACATTGTTTATTCCGGTTTCTCCCAACTACTTTTTTGGTTGCTTGAATTATTGATTTTTTTACCATTGACCAATTTTGATCTCTATCCGTTGTTTGTGCTTTTATAACCCTAAGTTTATCACTCATTTCTATTATCTTTTACTTTAGTCATACGTATGTATATTATTTTATATATATGTATTTTATATAGTATTTTTTCACCTCATCCATCATATGTAGGATTTTATTCGTTATCCACGGTCACTGTTTTTTCCGGTTTCTCCCAACTACTTTTTTTGGCTGCTTGAATTATTGAGTTCTTTGCCATTGATAAATTTCGGTCTATATCCATTGTTTGTTTTTCTGTACCCGAAGTTTATCACTCATTTCTATTATTATTATTTTTTTTACAATAATTGGGCTTATCATTTCTATTATCTTTTACTTTAGTCGCACATATGTATATTATTTTTATATATATATATATATATATATATATATATATATATATATATATATATATATATCATAATATATGTACGTATTTTTTTGACCGGTTTTTCACCTTTTGGCAAGTTTAATCAAATTTTAAGTATACCGATTTCTATATTAGCACTCTTTATAAACTGATGTAAGTACATTCCATTCTCAAGACAATGGACTTATTACTAATTCAACAACCATGGCGGACACCTTAATGTTGATGTTCCTTTTAAGAGTAATCTTCTTTCTGGTTCGAACTTGTCACATTGCAATATCATACGTTCTACTAATCATTATCAAGTGTCGTTTTCGTATCCGGGGTATGCAACTACTTATCTATACATATTTTGTTGTAAAGTGCAAGTAGCGTACAAGGCAATCATAACGTTAGCGTAGATAGATAACCCGAGAAAACTGATTGTAATCATTTTGTTGTCACGACATAGTGCAGCCTTGCCTGTTTATATAGTGTATTATATTATTACTAGCGCCCATATGGTGCTGTGCGTGGTGGTTTGCCATTGATTTTTATTTTCTGATGATAATTTTTGCGTCGTCGATTTTATTCAAACTCGATACCTTACGTTCTATTGACCCTTCTAGATCGCAATAATCGCAGGTCGAGCTATCAATTCATAAACGCCATAGATGAAATAATGTTCGATTATGTCCAAAACGTAATCTGCATACTTCTTTTTTAATGTAATGAGTCCTTTTCTATATTCTTGTCCACATATCATGGATTCATATCGACTGTCCGTTTTACTAATGTGTATAAATATGTATATATATATATATATTTACCATTGCTTGTTGTGTTTCTACCGTATACATTCGGTCCGATTGTTGATACAACCGACCTTTAATAACTGTAATATAATCTTTCCTCCAGTTTAGCTTTATAGTTAATACATCAACTGGCTCGTTTCCATAAAGTATAACATGTCCTGGAATCTATTTAAAAATTAGTCAGCTTTTTAATAAGTTTATTTACTAGTTATAGATTCGGCAGCTGTTAAAGCGGGCTCCCTGTTGTTTTTTATTTTAGTTTAATCTGTTAAGCTCGAAGCAGATAGCGTATCCGGGTTTCAGAGGGTTTGTCCCACTGCCTAGGCAGCAGCTCCGCGTTGTTTTTTTCTTATTTTAATCGCCTGAAACAAAAACGACTGTAATTGAAAAATAAAAGTTTACGACGCGAGGGACGATAAAACGCCGACGAAATAGACGATTTCGGGTCGTTTCCTAAAATTTCGAATAATAAACTTTCAACGCGAACTTCGATAGACTGTTGAAGAAAAAGTATTTCGAATCTACGCAATACTCACACTTACGATCGATCAGAGTTGGGTTAGTGAGGTTTTAGTCATTTGTTAGTAGTTACTGTGTAATGAGGGTGGAAAGCTATTTAGCGTACGATAAAAAGGCAAGATCTAGAGTGATGACACTTTCTGTATAGACACACACATACATATATATATATATACACATATATATATATTAAATAATAAAAGTTCTTTTATGAAGTGTACCCTCTATTCGCCTTCCGGACCGCTCGAGAACTTCGCTTTGAATTCCGGGCACCAGCGTCGTTTCTTTCGTTCGTTAGTCATGTTGCGCTGCTAGATGGTAATTTCCTCTTTATGGGAACCATTTTCAGGTTCCTTTCTGTCGTTATATAGAATCACCCGGTTCCTCCCGCAATAAGCGTAAAACTCGAGATTGGAGTCGTAAAACAGACCCGTAGAAATTTCCTACTATTATAGCGTAGTATACTTTTACTTTCCGTTTCTGTTCGAAATTGCGCCTATAAATTTATAACGCGACTTATTCGTAAAAGGTGTCAACACGACGAATGGAAAATTTTTAAGACGACGAACCCTTCCCAGTCTGTGTTTAGATACGATGACAAAATGTATTCCGTCAAATCGTCTTAGGGATTAATACCACCGCGGGCCAAAAACGGTCGAGTGTAGAAATTTTATATTACGATAAACTTTTATAAAGCCGAATTATAGAGCGTCGTTTGCATGATGAACAACAACACGTGGACAAAGATTTATTTATTAATAATAATAATCGATCAATCGAGTAATCAGTATATTTCGAAATAACGCTACAAAAGTAAACATTTAGATATATAATGCTCGCAGAAGCGAACTGACTTCGGCATAAATCTAAATTAATCAATAATCGTATAATACAAGAATAAGCAACGAATATTTATAAATTATAAACTTTTCTTACGGCAGTATTTTCCAGATAAATAAATATAAACAATAATAAGTCTATATATCAAGAAACGTGAATATACTAATTTTCATATTAAATATATCGCATGAATTTAAACGAAGTAATTGAAAGTTACGATGAAAATAAAAACATATCCTATTATTAGTATCAAAGATAAGCTAAAACAGTTGAAACTCGTACGATAGTAAACATATTACATTAGATAATTTACGAAAATAAGCGTAGTAAGGAAGAAATAGGACTATGAAATAAAATAAATGATTTTTTTTAACTGCTATTGTGGCCAGAGGCCCGCTTGTGATATTTATATTAGAGGAAAGAGTTTAGTGCGTTTCAAAGGTGCGATCGATCATGATAGGATTATCAGAGAAAATGAAGAAGGTCGGGTTATGTGATAAGATTAGGGTGCCGGACATTCATAGAGAATGTGTACAACAGTTGTAGATTGCTGGCCACAATAGTAGCACGATGAAGTATCTCTTCATTCAAGAATATGCTTGTGTGTAAGAGCTGTATGCCTGATGCGGAGACGGTAAGAACTACTTCTTCGCGGCGCGATGGTTATATCGACGTTTTCTAGTTTAATATTTCGTAACTTATTCATGGTTAGAGTGTCTATCCATATTTGCCTCCACATATCCCCGAGCTGATGCTCTATATGACTAGTAACATCCGCTACACGGACGACAACCGGTGGAACTGGAAACATAGTTGATGCCTGCTTCGCTGCCTTGTCAGCTAGGTTGTCTTGAGTGATGTCTGAATGACTCGGAATCAAGCAGAAGATTACTTTTTGGTTGAATCTATAATGACTTACAGGATGATATTTGGTTTTCATTAATTGGTGATCGTTAATACTTTGTATAGCTGTAAGTGAGTCTGTGATGATAACAATATTTGGTTATTTCATTTCTATCGCTTGTTATACGTCTAATATTTAGCGCAATTCGTTCCGCACAGACAGACCGGAGAAGCCACATGGTAAAGTGTATCTGATGACCTCGTCCGTCGTGAACTACACACATCTAGTTCCTTCCATCGATTTGATAATAGTAGTTGTTCAAAGGCTTGAGAGATTGTTTCAAAAGTCAGTGTGGTTGTTAATGTTATGAAGTCGTTAAGCTCAACTTGGTGGGGTGGGGATCCAATCATCCTTCGTCTTCTCTACACCTCACTTATCCGTTCTCGATTGGAGTATGGGAACTACCTGTTCCATTCAGCCTCTGCTTCGCATCTTAAGAAAGCCACAGTGCTGCAAAATACCTGTTTGAGGTTAATGTCTGGAGCCCTTGTGTCAACCCCTAAATTTGTATTAGAATCTGAAGCTCTTATCCCCCCTCTACAGCTGAGGTCAATTTATCTTGCAGACCAATATATCCTAAAGGGCTATGAGCGAGTACCTGATGGCATATACAATAAATTCTTGTGGATTTATACTAACTGTAGATTTTCTCATCATAAAATTCCTTTCTTAGCATTGAGGGCTAATTATTGGCATCCTTACATCAACCGTATCATTCCTAAAGTCCCTTTAAAATATTCCTCCATTCCCTTTGAATGCAGTTTTTTAGATCCAGAGGTACATATCAATGAGTTTCATTCCCTAATCGGACAGGGTAATTCTAGGATAGTTAATAGCTTTTTCAGATCAGTTATCATGCATAAGTGGCCTGATCATTTGTTAGTTTATACAGATAGGTCTAAGAGCAATGCTTTACCCTTTACAGGCGCGGCATTCTATATACCTCAACTGGCAATCACCAAATAATATCGTTTATCGAGTTTCTCGTGTTTATAACAGAAGGATATGCAATTCATAAAGCTCTGTAATTTGCACGAGTCAATATTACACATGCAAGTGTGCTTATTCTATCTGATTCCATAAGTGTGCTGAATGCCATCCAAAATCCCAATCACACATTCAAAACTAATAGAGTTATTCTGGCAATAATAGAAAATATAATGTATCTACAACAAAAGAATGTCCATGTGAAATTTACATGGATCCAAGCTCACATCGTGATCAAAGATAATGAAATTTGTGATCAGGAAACCAAAATAGAGGCCTACTGATCCCTGCGATTTCCTCTACATGTTTAGCTGCGTCTGCAAAGGCGGACTGTTTCATCGTTGGAGCTCCATGTTTTGTGCTACTCGGAACAATTTCTATAAACAAATTCAAACAAGTTTACCCAAACAATCTCTCTTTCTAATTAAGCCTTCACATTCAATACCGATCCGTACATTTTTTTCCACATTTTTATTCGTATCAGTCTAGGACATAATCTGCTGCCTAGCCATCTCCACCGGATAGGGCTGGTTAGTTCCAGTGCTTGCCAGTACCCGTTGGACCGTGGTTCGACAGCAAACGTTAATCATGCCATTTTTTCATGCAATCTATATAGTGCACACAGAGAAACCTTAATCAAGATATTACTACAGTTAAGTATCTTCCCTCCGTACTCTATTGCATACCTCCTATGCTTAAATAATCCTTCTGTGTTAATAGCACTGGCCTCTTATATATATATATATATATATATATATATATATATATATATATATATAAATCTAATATTATTTTGTAATTTTTATATTCATGTACAGCGTATTATCCTTATATGTCTTAGTTTATTCACCTCTCTATTTTATAATTCATTTGTTAGCGCTAGTGTTTAGTTAATTTTAATTTGTATCTACAATGAGTAGTAATCGCGCTATAACCTAAACTCAATTTGTGTGACTATTATCATTAATTACTTCGTTAATGAAACGACATATAACATTCAATATCTAAGCTATTTACCCGATCGATTATTCCGATGTTAAAACGAGATTAGTTTTCGTTTAAAGATTTGGATTTGTTAATCGGAACGAATGTATAACGATAGATAGACACTTGAAATGTTGCTTACAAAAAAAAAAAGAAGGTGGAAACAAATTGAAATCAGTAATGCCGATATTATGTATATTCAGAAATTATGTAGAACAGGGGACAGTCGAATGCAGATTGAGATAGCGTGGGAGAACCAGCGTCTAAATATTATACGCGGGGAAAATAGATAGGTCGCAAAGATATACGATAATTTAAAAAATATTTACGATCTACCTCTGAAACGCGTTGATGTCAAATTTGTCTGGATTCTCAGCCACTCGGGTATTCACGGGGATAATACCGTAGACAATCTTGCTAGAAGCGCCCTCGAGAATGACTCACTCTACTTCAATACACTTGTTACGGATATTTTATCTGAGATTAAGTTTTCGCACAAAGAAAATTTGGAACCACGCTTGGAAGTATTGCAATTCAGTCAAACTATTCACCGAATATTCAACATTCGATTCCAGCAGTTACTTAGTTCTTCAATGTTCCTAGCAGAATATAGAAAACAGGATTTCTCGTATTATATGTCGCCTAATACTTAACGTCAACAACAATCCATACATTCTAGTCACACACAAATTAACTTCTTCGCCATTCTGTACCCATATT
Source organism: Coronaproctus castanopsis (assembly GCA_032883995.1). NCBI lineage: Eukaryota > Metazoa > Arthropoda > Insecta > Hemiptera > Monophlebidae > Coronaproctus > Coronaproctus castanopsis. The sequence goes on along the minus strand of CM065053.1, from coordinate 20,484,536 downwards.
CTTACGATCGAGACTAAGATAGCCGATGAAAACTACCTATTTTCAGTTGTAGTTATTATAGAATATATCAATCAAAATTCCTGTCATGTGTTATAAGTAAAGGAATCCCTCTCCTAACTAATCTCAGGTGCTTGCTCAGTTCACCGAACAACAGGATATAGATGATCACATTGAATTACGTATCAGCCCGTACCATAAATATTTAATAAGACGTATCAACAGCTTTGGGTGGAATCACTAATGCCCATTACATATCGTATCAGCCCGTACCATAAATATTTAATAAGACGTATCAACAGCTTTTGGTGGAATCACTAATGCCCATTACATATAAATATATTTATATATGCATGTGTGTGTGCACGTGCACGCGTGCGCGGACATGTATGTACGTATTTATATGTACGTAAGTATGTTTTGGAATATATTTTTTGTTTATGATAAAATGTAAATGAGTAACCAGGCTTAAAACCCTTCGACTATTAGTTTCGGTTGAGCTATTCCCCGGGCTACCGCTTATTATTGCTGAATTATTTCTCATTCTCGAAAGTCTGGGAGAGTACACTTCCCGAAGTAGGCCTATTGAATCTGACAACGACCTTGAACGATTCTCTCTTTTCTAGTTAATTTTTTTTATTTTCATTTTCGGTTCTCTCGTCCTATCCCTCCGTATTAAACTTAATTTGGAATTCTCATTTATACGGAAAGATTGGGTTTTCTACGAAATTAAAAAATGATAATAATAATAACTTCATGAAATCTTCGAGAACTAATTAAAACGCCCGAAATATTTTATATACCAAGACGATAGTTATATGTTCGGTGAGATATATAGCGATGAACTGAAACGATATACCAACTACTTCTGAACGGATAATGTACGTTTTAATTCGATTTGTTTCTCGATACTTCTACCGCAAATTTATATCCATAATGAGAATTATTCTTTCAATGTTTTCTTTGTTTTTTTACAAAAGATTTACATCTCGTTTCTAGGCTGTTTTGTCGTAATTATAATTGACTTTAAAAATTTTAAAACTAAGTCGTCACGAAAATAATTGTTTCGTCTTTAGAACGTCAATGTAATTCTATAAGCGCCTTATATATATATATATATTTTTTTTAATTTTTTATATAATGTGGAATGTAGTGATTAAAAAATCAATTGAAAATTAGTTAAATCATTAATATTTATTTTCTTATAGAAAACACAAAGCTTTTCGGCATTTACGCCATTATCAAGTGAAACATTTTAAAAAATCATAATTTTAAAAATATAAATTAAATATAATTACTTAATAATAATAATTATTATATGATGATGAATATTATTATCGTCATATTTGCGAGAATGATGAAATTCCAGTCAGATTTAAACGATCCATATTCCATTTTTTTCTGTATGTGAATTAAATAATGTAAATAGATAAAACAACTTTACTTCATATATATATATATATATATATATATATATATATATATATATATATATAATATATATAAAATATATTTGAGCTTTACCTTATCTTACTACGTTCTCCATATATTACATGTCCGTATAATATATCGTTCCTTCTCCATCTCGATAATCTACAATTATTTCCTCATATAGCAACATTTCTAGAGAAGTCATTATTTTTTATTCAAATATCAGTATTACGTTGGGTAAGCTGTAAAACGCATCCCCATTTATTAAATACAACAACAACAACGTATATTTCAACATAATTTACAGTGAGGGGCGTCCGGTCAAGGCCCGAACGCTCGGAACGTATTAGCGAGGAAAGTCCAGCCCGTCAGCTAGCAGGTATGATCCCTAAGAAGCCTATAAGAAGCTTATATAGGGAGGACAAACCAAACATTTTAATTTACATGTATATATGAGGATGATAAGAAAAGTTCAGTGAAAAAAAAGAGATGTTTTGATCGTTCATATATTACACACGGTTATAAAGTGCAATCAATCGAATAATGACTAAAATAGCAATTTTATGTATCGTGTTCGATATTTCGGAATTAAATTTGAGTGAAATTAATTTTAACGTAAAAATTAATTAGTCCGCGCCAAGGGAAGGATAAAAATTTGAATAGAAGTTTTATTTCTTCGAAGAACGATTGACGAAATAAATAATTCCGTCATATTTAGAGAAATCGTAACGAAATTTCGATTTCTCAAATTTTCTTGGATAATAACGTCAGATACAAAGGATTCCACGATCATTAACTAAGAAGGGGTTAATTATCCCACTTTAAAGTTAATCTCACAAAAATCGGGCGTAGAAGAAAACGATAAGTGCAACTGCAGGTGAAACACAAACTTTCGATCATCTACTCCGGTGGATCAGAATTGTGATGCGGATAATCTAATTGCATAAAACGATAGTGACGTCTACGTCGCTAAATATTGGGCTCAAGCGTAAATTATTCGGACACGGAAAGTAAGCAAGTAAGTATCTGACGCGCACGAATTATACGTATCATCCTAGCTCGTGTAAACGAGGTAACCGAACAGTTTTTAATTTTATAAAGCTGGATAATAAGTTCCTTCATTGTCGTCGGGAATCCGATAAGAATGTATATCGGTATTAAGTTCTAATTTAGCGTTCTGAGCCGTATTTCCGGATAACGCCGGTAACGGTCGATGTTACCAGAGTGACGGTCGAGCTAATCATCGATTGTTATTCGGTGTCGATGGATCCGTCGTTAACGATTAAAACCGTTCTCGTGATTCGGTTTGGATGAATTAATACCTTTATAACGGGGGATTAATAAGATTTTCGTTGCGTGTTTACAGTTCGATGACCCTATTATATATGTGTATATATATATATCAAGTTTGAAGTTTAACCTTGAACTTTGAACTTTCTTATATTTCTTTCATGGAACAACGCGTTTATTTTTTAATTTATTTCATCCTTGTCCGGGGTCTGAGCAGACGATTGTAAATTGTTACGATTTCTCACGCGTAAATCTTAATGATACGATAATAGAAGAACTGTATTTGCGTATGTTTTTTATATATATATATACATAACGTTCCTACGTATGCGTAATGTACATAATCCGTTTAAATATAAATAATAGTCCGGTAATGACGATGGTAATGATGACTGTTACTACTACTGGAAATTACTAGTTACATAGTAGTAGGCCCCGCTATGAAACTATTGTTATCCCCTCTCACACGGTCCGATAGAGTCCAGTCTGGTGTTGTGAATTCATTATTTTTATTTGACCGAATGTCCGGCTGCGGCAAGTTCATTCCGTTCCTTATACGCCCTCGAATCTTAAATCTCTTGATTAGCGTCGTTACATCATTTTTCAGCGTTCGTGTTTTCCGTCCGAACGATTATTAATATTGATGATAATGATGATTATTTTCCCCTAAACGATCGTCCGTAATCGTATTCGTGTTTTTTTTTTCTTGTTTCTACGTGAGAAAATTCGCACGAGCAAAACTTGTTACTGTTTGATCCTCTTGAACGATCAAGTGTAAAGCGAATTAAACAGTCCGCTCTTTACGAATTAATTTTAGCAATTTACAAATTGGAATGATCGTTATTTTATACCAACTCGCACCCGATATCGATGTAATAGTCAAAAACGTTGCGCATTAACCTCTTCGTGGCTGACTCGGTAAGAAACAACGGAAAACACGCGCATATATATATATATATATATATAAACAGTGAAGCCTTTACAGTTTACCCAACGAGATAATATATATACGAACTAACTCACATTTCTATAACGAACGTTGATAATTTCTCTAGAAAAATATAGCGCTCTGTCTGGAATGTGAATTCTCAAAATGAACGAGGAACAATGTATCGATGACCGTTATAGCGCGGTAATTTAAGATATGATTTAGAACGTAATGTTACTAAAGAAAGACATTCCAAGAACAACGCGTGAACATGATTGCAAAATTGTACGCCGGTATAGAGAGGGCAGTAAAGAATTCCTCAAGGTTGTATAAGGAAGTCTGCTAATCAAGTAATGTCCGAATCGGAATCTACTGATAAAAGTACAATTCCTTTATGTTTGATGTTTTGAAAAAACAGTAGAACAGTGGAAATTTTGGAATCCACGTAATTAATAGTACGGAGTCAGGAGTGACTGCTTAATAATCGAAAGATCCCGCGTGACCTAATCCTCATTATCGACCAAGTCCGAAAAACGCTAAAAGTTCGTTCACGTAACGACTACAGGATTAATTACAAAACAAACGAAGGAGTTATCGTCTATAATTCATACGATACGAAAACATCGGTATTTACGGATAAGCTAAGTAGCGAGATGTCAGATTATATATATGTATATATGTGTGTGTGTGTGTACTTTATTTTTTCACTTTATTTTGATTCGGACATCGCTCCGCCGTAATCGTAATAGCTAGTAACATATTATATATGTTACCCTTGTGAAACTACAAAATTAGAAGCAAATGGTTTGCTTTGGAATGAATAATGGTAGTGAATCAAAATGATAGACCAGAAATTAAGAGAATTTAATAATTTAAAAGCAACGATCGATATAAGTACGCGATTAATATCGGCTGTACTTTATCGATCGGATGTGTGCAAACAGAATGAAGAATCTACCAAGATAGTTGTGCCATAAGTGTTTTCGTAGGTTAATTATCCCTGCAAATAATTATTTATATATATATATATATATATATATATATATATATACACTAATAGAGAATTTGTCGTTCGTGCGGTGAATATGTCGAAATCGGCGCTTAAAACCATATCGTGCTACATAGAGTACTATAAAAAAATTAAGCGCAACGTATATACGAGAAAACGCTAGAAATGGTTGATCGTGATTATAGATTTAGTCCTAGGACCGATCCTAATGATCAAAGAAAAAGAAATTGATGGTTAGTTCCGCGAGAAAAGATTACAAATTGATAAGAAAGTTGAAGTGGTAACGTTTGAAGTAAAGTATTAAGAAAGATAATTACGGAAAATTCCAGAAAACGCTGAAAAGACCTCGCAAGGAATTATGTAAGGAGTAATAAATATTATAATTTGCTACGCATATTGGGCTTTCTATTCGACCATTGGCAAATAAAATTTTAAATTCTTTCAATAAAATTATCATATATTTTTTACGCATAATATAATAAACAGATGAAAAAAGTTTTTTTTTTAAATATCGTAAACGAAATTTATTTAAATTAAACAAATGTAAAGTATATTATATATTTATAATTTATAATACAAATCATTTAATTTATACGAGTTAGTCGCTTATATATATATATATATATATATATATATATATATATATACAGAAGATTTCCTAATGGAAATAATAGAGAAAAGAAAAGAATTAGTGCTACAAATGATGAAACACAGAACAGAAGGAAAATATACGGTTATTAGTTATGATAAGCTAATAGTCAAAGAATTCGATCAGTCCTTAAAAAAACGAGGACAGAAACAGAAACAGTTAAAGTCAGATCAAGCAGAATACGTAGAAACAGAATATTAATAATGAAAAACAAAAACAAGCAATCAATACTAAAAAAGTTTCAAATAATAATAATAATACTCACCGCTCACAGCTGAAATCACAATCATCCTTACAATAGCAAACAATGAGGGCTAGCCCGACATACACGTTAGATAAGAAAAAACAAGAAAATAGCATAAACAAACATTGCCCAGAAAGGTTGGCCACCGAGGGCAATAAAGGCCACCACCTTCCAATCAATGCTACTAATAATAATATCCTAACACAGTTAACAAAAAAGCAATCCAAATAAAAACAGGATGCTGACCATAGGCACACTAAATGTAAAATCATTAAAAACGGAAGAAAGATTAATTGAATTAGAACAAGCCATGCAGCATTTCCAGATAGATATTTTAGGAATAGCCGAAGTAAGAAGACTCGGGGCAGAAGTTATAGAAAGAAAAAATGGGTCGTTATTTCACTACAAAGGAGAAACGAAAGGACAAAGAGGAGTAGGTTTTATAATAGCAAAAGGCTCAAAGGACAACGTAATTAGCGTAAAAGGAGTTTCGGAAAGAATAGCAGTTCTAAGGTTGAAATTATTTGACAATCAACAGATAACATTGATTCAAATTTATGCACCAACGTCGGATTCAACAGAAGATGTGATCAATTTTATGATTTCCTTGATGACACAATACGAAGTATAAAACAACAAGCGTAATAAACTATTAATCATGGGAGATTTCAATAGCAAAATCGGGAAGAGGCAATATGGAGAACAAAAAATACTAGGTCCATACGGCTATGGAACACGCAATGCAAGAGGATGGAAATTGATAGAATTTTGCCAGAATCAAAATATGAAAATTATGGACTTGGATTTCTCCAAATAGCGAATATAAGAATGAAATAGATTTCGCCCTAGTAAAGAATATCAAACACATTCAAAACATGAACATTTCAAATATAGAATTTCACTCAGACCATAAATTAATTATAATAAATTTATTACTTAAAAAATCTACAAGGAAAAGAACAATCCGAAACCAATGGATAAGAACAATGGACCCCAAATGAAAGGAGCAATTTAACAAAAAGCTAAAGGAATGTATAGAACATAACATCGAGAAATTCGGCGTAGATGAAGTACAACAATACTACAACAAACTTATGGAATGTATTAGGGAAGCAATTCCACAATCCCGGACCGAGAATAAAAAATCTGAAAAATTTCCTTATCACCTAAGAAAAGATATACAAAAACGAGAAAAATTCAAATTTAAAAAGAACAAGACATTGAAAAAAAATTGAATATAATGTAATTTGTAAATTAATACGTTCAAAAATTAGAAATATTATATACGCAAAGAACGAAACAATGATAAAAAACATACTCGAGAACACTAACTCCATCAGAAAAATCAAAAAAATGCTGACAAGAGGCAAAAAATTAGTTACAGCATTGAGAGGTGGAAACATTGAACATGATCGTCAACGTATTATTAAAATCGCAACGGGGTATTATAAAAAATTATATGAAGATAGAAGGCATACGAATTACACAATATCCATAGGAAGCACGGAAATGGACGTTCTATGTTTCTTGGTAACGGAAATAGAAAATCCATTAAACCACTTGGGAAAAGAAAAAACACCAGGAAGTGATGGAATCACAAACGAAATACTAACTCAAGGAAAAAGCGTTCTAGCTAGAGAAATAACATATTTGTTTAATTTAATATTAAGTGAAGAGACCAGGCAATGGTTTTCAACGGAAATAATATTATTATACGAAAATGGTAAAAAGGAAGACATAAAAAATTATAGACCAATAAGCCTGTTTCAATCGTTGTACAAGATATTCACAAAAATAATTTACGCAAGGCTATATAAAGTATTGGATGACCAACAACAACCAGAACAAACAGGTTTCAGATCTGGTTTTTCAACTATAGACAATCTACATACAGTAAATCAGCTGATAGAAAAGGCAGACGAATACAACATAAAAATTTACCTAGCATTTGTAGATTTTCGGAAGACATTTGATTCAGTTTATCACGAGGGTTTGTATCAGGTTCTAGAAAAACAAAATATACAATCCAAATATATAAGAATTTTAAAAACTATATACGATAATGGATATGGAAAGATTATTCTGGATAAAGAAGGTGAAAATTTTCCCTTAATAAGAAGTGCACGTCAAGGAGATCCACTGGCATCAATTATATTTAATGCTGTGCTAGAGGAGATATTCAGAAATTTGAGTTGGGAAAAAAAGGTATAAACTTTAACGGAACCTTTATATCGAATCTACGATTTGCTGATGATGTAACTTTAATATCAGCTTCTGCAAACCAATTAAAAAGCATGTTAACGGAACTAGAAGCTAGTTCAAAAATAAAAGGTCTCGAAATAAATTTTGAAAAAACGAGTTTAATTACAAACGGAGATAAATTAGAAATTTAAATTAACGGAAAGGCGTTACAATGGGCAGACGATGTTATATATCTAGGAAAATTAGTTTCCTTCATAGATAGAATGGAAAAAGAGGTAAACCGAAGAATAGCGTTAGGTTGGAAAACATTTTGGTCATTAAAAGAAATATTTGGACTTAAGTTAGATCGTACTAAAAAAGCACAAATCTTTAACACATGTGTCCTCCCTACCATTATTAATGGCGCTCAAACATGGTCATTGACGAGTAAATTGTGTAAAAAAATACAAATAGCTCAAAGAGCAATGGAAAGAAAAATGGTTGGGGTAACTAGGTTGGATAAGATAAGTAACAAAATATTAAGACCCAGATCGAAAATGGAGGTCGCTCTACAAATAATGCGTGAAATGAAGTGGAATTTGGCTGGACATGTCATGCGGTTGAAACCGAACAGATGGGCCAGGAGAAGCACGGAATGGTTACCATTAGACAAGAGAAGGCTGCGGAAAAGACCAAAAACAAGATGGAGCAAAGATATCGTCAATCACGCAGGAAAATATTGGATGCGTAAAACTCAAAATCGTCTGGAATGGAATCAATTGGGGAAGAAATATGTGAATGATTAATTGGAGGAGGCCAATGCTCGACAACGGGCTCAAATTTCCTGTTTTAAATATAGTGTACTACATAATATTTATTATATAAGTATTAAGGTTATAATATATAGAATATTATACATGAGTATGTTATAAATAATGGAAATAAAGGCTTTTGTATTTGTATATATATATATATGCAAAGTTCGAGTATATCTACTTGTGTAGTCGTATATAGGTCAGCCCCTCGTATCAGATCGCGGATGAGTGATGGTAGCAGTAATGAGATGTTGACGGTTATTAATTTTGTTTTAAGATAAAGTTTTCGGAATAGGTCCGCTTCGATAAAGAAATTTCGTCGACGAGTTTGTAATTTTAAAAACACTCGGACAATTTTCTCTTAGCGGTGCTAAATAAAATAACGCGCATCGCCAAAAATTCCCTTCTTTGAAGGCGGTATAGGTCGCGTGTTTAATTGTCTAACACGCCGATGTAGTAGTAGCCGCTGGTTTAAATAAAGAGGCTAGTGTGGAAAAAAAGACAGCTTGGCTAGAGGAGTGTCAGAAAAAAAAAGGCTCGCGCAAGAGTTGGATAGTAATGGAGAAACTAATATTCTAGTTCAACGGCCCAGTCAGAATAAGAGAGTTGGAAAAATTGAAAATGCTCGAGTAATCAGAAAAATGGCATTTGTAAATAGGAATATATATTACGAGTGTGCGCGCGCTGTTTGTTCTAGGCTCAGTGTTAGTAAATGCGTGGAAAGCTTATCGGTTGTACCTGTAATTTGTCTCTTTTCCAAAAGAAAATCTATACCGGTTAAACATATGTATAACACTATTCCTACTGACAGTACAGTTACGCAGTCGGGAAAACGGGAAAACTATTTCGTTATTGTTAGACTTCTTTCTAGCTAGTGAAAGAAAGAATGGCTTTTCTCGAACAAAAAGAACTTCATCATCTTCTGGAGGCAACGTCACCACACCTCGGTTATGTTGTATATAGTAATTTTCCATTCTCTTATCTCCGCCTTTACTATCCTCCAGTTTTAGTACATTTCATCTCTTCAACCCCCTGGTCCTGTTCCAATGCTGAAAGTAATTCGCCAGATTGAAATATCTCGTCGTATATTATATATACAACATATATGACAAGAAGTTTAAAACACGTCAAACCGAGCCGAAAGAGCTAAGCGTTCAAGCGTGAACAACTCTCCAATTATCCTAGTTAGGTCTTCGGGAACGTTTTCAAAAATTCTGTTCAATCGGTGTAAAAACGACGATCGAGATTTTACCTCGTCGATTGCTAAACAGAAATTTCGAAGCCGGGTAGTGTCGATGTTTATTAGACTTCGAAATATAGATTCCTATCCAGACGTTTACCTTCTTTAGAAGTTTGTTCATTTCGTTTCGGAAAACATACTAGTCCTGTCGTCTCTACTTTCCCCCCCATTTTTACCAGATCTAACCGCGTTGTTGTTTTCAAACATACACACGTATAGTCGCATTTTTTTTTATAAGAGCGCGTATACTTAATTCCGGAAAAGCTATACAGAATAAAAAAAGTTTTATCTATTCGTTCGAGAGCTCCTGTTTATAGAAAACATTTTTTTTAACCATTTCGGGGAGGAAATAATTTATTTAGAGAAAGTTTGTACTCTATACCCTAGACAATCGACGGTAATTTATTTAAATAGATCAAAACCGATTTCGAATGACGATAATAATGAAAATGATCGAATCAAATCAAAATCACGTTTGAAGGGAAATAGAAGAGGAAAAAGAGAAAAATCAGTATTTTATAAAATAATGTTATATTGGAGCGTAGTGTGATTTTATGAATTAACAAAGTAATAATAAAATAATTTTTATAGCCATTAACTTTGTTTTTATTTTGTTACAATCTAATAATAATAATAATAATAACACCTTGTAAAAGCAAACCTTAACTTGCAACGTGCTGTCCGGGCTTTAACGTTCAACTAAATGAAGCTAAATCTGAACATATGCACTTTTCACATCGAGACAAATAGAATCGATGCGCCGCGTCTATCTTTGCACTTTACGAATTCCGTAATATGATGATACCCATAAATATCTTGACACGCACTTCGACGCTCGACTTCAATTGAAGGGGCATATAAAGATCAAATGTAGACGAATTAAGAAAAAAATTTCTCCTAGGACAAGGACTTAAACGCTTTCTCTGTCAGCAGATATTAAAACTTGTTGATTGAATATGACGATGTACTATAAAGTCCAATCGCAACAAGTAAATTTTAATATTTAACCTGGAAGGCCCTCCACCTTCCCCGAGCCGGTGTTCCTCAACGCCGGGACAAGTCCCGTTAAGTTTATACCACCGACCCGTTCCTTCCAGAGACCGTCAAGACGGCTTCCAGCCCGATGTATTCGGTGTCGCGAGTGAGGTATCGCGGCAGCCGTCACCGTCTAACTCTCTACCTACCGGCATGTTCCCCGGGTCCGAAGTCCGGGCCGGTAAAAACGATTACAATCGTTTAGCGAAACTCGAGAGACCGAGCTACTGTCCCCCAACGAGAAGCGCAAGCGCGACTCGTCAGGTACTAGACGAGTTCATCTCGGGTATCGAGTTTGCGGCCCCATAGGACAGTACAGCGCAAACTTCGTTTCCGCTTTCTAGCGCTATTCTATAAAGAATGCGCACAAGCTGTTGGCCGGTGGACCAGGTAGATTTCTGACGGAAGAAATCTGTCCAGCTCTCGGCCGGCACGTCCATAATTTGACGATACCGACCGAATGCATTTTCCCTGGCCGAAGTTGCTCGACGGCAAGTTCCTCTAGGCAGATACAGACGGAACAAAGCATCATACTCCGAACTGTGATGATATTCATCGAGACACGGGAGTAAAAGTGATTAATCAGGTAATTAGAATTGCCCATCAGAAAATAATCATCAACGCTGAAGTTGTTGAACATTGGCGATTTAAAACGTTCAGAAGCCGCAGGGTTGCTTTTGTTCATAGAGGCTTTGGTTATCGGACCGTATGACCTCGCGCGTGTTTTACTTTACTTTTTCTTAAAATTAGCATTTATTTAACTTTTAATTAAGCGTTTTCTATTTGAAACAAAAATAAAAATAAAAGATAAAAAATACAACACATTTAATTCGACAATAAAATTTTTACAGTGTTACAACTAAAAATAAATTCATTAAGTTATGTGTCTTAATAGAGTAACCTTAGCAAATAATTATGAACTATAAAACAACTAGAACTTTAATTACAATTTAATTTTTACAATGAATATATATTACGTAGGTTAAAACAAAAAAACCGACACAGAAGAATGAAACGGTATAATTAATTTTATATTAGTCATAGTAATAACTTAATCGTATAATTGACTTTTAAATGAATTATAAAATTCTGCGCTTAAGTCTGCGATGTTTATATTTAGTGTAACGTTCCCGTAGATATATCGTAACTGCCTATACTTTTAATTAGCTCATTATCGTGCTTTTCACACTTTTTATAAAATATTTGAGATATTTTGCTAATATACGCAATAATATATGGAAGTTTTAATTGATTTCGTCCGACATTTTATCGTATCGTGTAGCATTATTCAGCGAAATTCTGCAGCAGTGATTTTACATTATGTAATTTTTTATTTATGCCATGCTGTATCGAAAGCTTTCTCTAAGTCAAGATAGCTGTGCGTTCGCGAAGATTAAAATTAAAAAATGAAAAGTTATAAATGAATAACAGTGAGCGAAATAGATAGGAAAATAACGTTACAAATGACGATGAAATTTAAAAGAAATAAATTAAAATAAATTACTTAATAATAAAATGAAAAACAGAGATTATTTATTAATATACTTGAACACAATCTTATACTATTATGTTATTTAAACACACTAAACAACTCTCTTATATAATCGTAATAGGCAAAATTACAGGCGTAGATTCGCACTTAACCAAACACGAATATATCGTAACAGCTTTAAATAACGATAGTAATACTACTTTCAATTTTCAATTTATTTCAAAATATTTCACAATTACACGATATAGAATAATATACATAAGATTTCCGCGGATTAATAAAATTAATATACTAAACTCGTAGCACCGTTAACGGTTTACATTATCACTAGGCACCAAAAAAACAAAGTAAATCACAAAAATCTCATATATACATATATACAGTACCCATTACACATTTTTTTTTTTTTTAAACGTATATTTGTGATAAATTTTATAACGATATATACACTCATAATCACGCCTCATATATACACGCAACACACAACAACACTCGTACGACATAATACAATTATTTTAATACTACTTATCCCGTTAAGCTTTCGCTTGTCGAATTACATATTATACATTTACGCTTAATATAAATTTTTATTTTGATTACATTTATTATATTGATTTCTTTAATTAACGTTTATTTATATAATTATAACTCATTTACACTCTCACGTACTCTCTAACCTAACTCCAAAAGTGAGCTTAAGTACTGATCAGTACCATGTTTACACACACACACACATAGAATACATTTATACATCTGTTAGAGTAGTTTTAATTCATATTACCTTTCAATTTGCAAACAATACGTTTGCACTCTAATCATCCACATATAGGCTCCCATTTACACCAATATTTTAATTTTCCAATCGGTAGTAGAACCCTGGCATCCGCATTGTATCATACTATATTTGTATTTCATAATCCTCGTCATTTCAATTATTCTTATAGTATTTTATCCACATTTTCCTTATTTTGTAACCATTTTTTTAATTCACGTTTTAGTTTCCCCTCCACCCTTTCGTTCAATATTTCTTCTGGTATCACGTTCATCGTACGCGGCAATACATCTGTCTGATTTCGATGCTTCGATTTCGGTATTATGATATTTTCGTATTATCCTTAGATCATATGTTATTTATTTTCGTTCCTTAACTTTTACAGGTTTCCGATTTCTAATATAATCTAACATTCTAACCATTAAGCACAGTCCTTTTATATCCAGCATGTTTTCCTCCTTCAAAAGTTTATGTAATTCACTATCATTGTCTCTTGTAATTAGGTGTAAGGGCCCTTCCACGTTATCCGGTTTATTTCAGACACGGGAAAAAATCGTGATATTAAAAAAACCGTGAAGATGTAGCCATTCACATAGATTAAAAACCGCGTCTCTTATAGAGAAACTTCCTGGTATGGCACGCGCAAAATTCATTATATTTGAATTATTTCGCATGTGATTTACGTTCGTATTAAGTTTTACTTTAATGGAGTCCGAAAAAACAAAATTAATTTGTCTATATTTATGGCGTCGACGAAAACAGCAAAAAATAAAATTATCAGAAGATTCGGAGTACAGCCGTTATTAACAGAAAGACCGTGGCATTCAGTAGATTATTTCAGAAATTACACCCAGAAGAAAAGTTTTTCAGTTATTTTCGGATGTCTGTAAGTACTTACGAACAGAAAACGGTAAAAAATCGTGTAACATGAAGGCGCTCATTTAAAACATCATGTCTCGACCTTCAACGCGATTTTTTCCCGTGTACAAATCGTGAAACTACCGAGACAGCTTCTTGTTGTAGTCTACGATTTATTTACCGCGTACGATTTTTAGTGACAACGGGAGAAAACCGTGCAGCGTGAACGCTACCCATTGCATTCCATGTATTTTGCGCTGTCACGGTTTTTTTACGATCACGATTTTTTCCCGTGTCTGAAATAAACCGGATAACGTGAAAGGGCCCTAAGGCTTTTCTCTGTAAACGATCGGTACGTACAGTATAACACTTCTTAGCTAAACCCCATGCCTGCACACCATATTTTAATCGTGAATCTATTAGCGCGTAATATACTATTTTTAATGTTTCTTTGCTAACGTAGTTTTGTAATGTATACAACGCTGGCAATAATTTTTTTTTCCACAGAACTTATGTGTTTATTCCATCTTAAATTTTCGTCAATAATTATACCCAAGTATCTGTGTTCTCGTATCATTTCTATTTGTTGGCAATCTTTGTTGCTGCACTTGTTCTCCTGTTTCATGTAATGGGCACAATCATTCGAGTGCATCTGTAATATAGGCTTGTATCTTTCTATATCCATCGTAGATTTGAAGAACATACATTTTGTTTTTCTAGTATTTATTATCAGGTTATTGTCATGGGCCCATATGCTAATTTATATTAAATCTTCCTGCATATTTTCAACGGCTATTTTTATATTTATATTTGTCGTTATTATCGCTATGCCATCGGCAAAAGCATATATTTCACTATAATTTAAATATTTTTGCAGACCATTTACATATATATATTAAATAAAATCGCGGCTAGGTTGCTCCCTTGCGGTACACCATTTCTCATTTTAAATTCAATTCTTTTTACTCCGGATATACTTACGCTCTTTCTATCACTCAGATAATTTTTAAACTAATTCCAGACTTTACCCGTTACACCTATGTTATTCAATTTTATTAACAATTTATAGTGGTTCACTGTGTCAAAAGCCTTTGTTAAGTCAATGAATGTCATTATCACTTTATTTCGCATTTCCAGATTTGTCCTTATCTCTTCAGAAAAATCGCCAAGTGCTTGCGATGTTCATTTGTTTTTCTGAAACCCATATTGATTTCTTTCAATAACATCATTTTCCTTGTATTTTACTAAGTATGATCCTACATACTTTTCCATTATTTTTGCTGTAACATTGTTTATTGCAATAGGTCTATAGTTTGTGACTTCGTTATGTTTTTCTTTTTTATAAATCGATCTTATTAGTGATGTTTTCAATCCTTGCGGTATCATTCCATTTTCTAACGTTTTATTTATTAAGTTTGTTATTTTCTTTGATATTTTATCCTTCACAAATTTCATATCCTTAATTCTTATATTATCGTTACCACAAGATTTTTCAGCTACTAATTTGTCAATAATGTTTCCTACTTTTTCTACCGTTGCTTTAGGAATACACATATTATTACGAGCATAACGTGCATTTGACTTTAATTTTAGTATATTACATTTGTGTTCTATTCTTTCTATATTATGCTCAAATTCCTCGCTAAATAATTTTATTACATTATGTATACCATTCTTTTTACAGAAGTATTTTTCTATTGTTTCATCAACCCCAAGAGTGGTTTCCTTACCTATTAATTTCCTAACATTTATCCAAGTTTTTCTAATATCACCTCCAGATAGTCTGAATTTTTCTCTGTTAAACTCATCCTTTTTCGTCTTAATTATTTTGATTACGTTATTTCTCAGCGCTTTGTACTTTTTCCATAGTGATGTGTTATTTTTATTTTTTTTACATTTTTTGTATAATCGGTCGTCACGTTGGTTTATCATATCAATTATCTCTTTGTTTATCCAATTTTTTACAGCAGTTATTTTCCTACATTTTTTTACTTCCCTGTTTACATGCCGAGTATATTTGGTCGAATGTTGTTTTTATTTCTTCGTATACTTCGTCAGCATTTTAATAGTCTGTGTCGCTATTCATATTTATACCATTCAATTTAGTTCTAATTTGTCTTTCGTTGTAATAGTATCTACACGTTAGATCTGTTGATGTTATATACCCCTTGATACACACTTCACATTTTATCATATTATGATCGGCTATTTTAGTGTTAAGATTTTTATGCTTAATTTTAATCGATTTATTTAGCTGTTTAGTATAAATGTGGTCTATCTGGGCTTTTGCGTGTAACAGTCGCCCTTCCATTCTTCCCTAGTGTATCCTTTCATTCCGCTCATATATCCCATTTCTACCAATGTAGTTTGGTAATTTAATGCTCTTAAATCATTTTTTGCAGTGTCAATATATATATACACTACAGTTTTTTTTCTAGAAATTTTTTATCTAACTCGACAATTTCATTTATATATTCCTTTGTATCTTACGTTGGTTGTCTATAGATAGACCATACATATAGTTTAACTTCGTTTACACTTAATTTCATTAGACTACTTTCCGCAGTCCTCATGTTATAATTTATCACATTTGTTTTTATATTTCCATCTAATATAGATCACTAGCCAGTGTTTAGTACCTATCTCCTCTAAATTGTGATATTTGCCATAGCCCTCGATGTTGTATAAGGACATTTCGTATTTATTTACATTAATTTCTCCTACTATTAGTGTATCTATTCCTTTTATTTTACACTGTATCATTATCTCATTCCATTTCATCCTCAATGATCTTACATTCACATACACTATAGTAAGTTTAATTTCCATATCAGTAATTTTTGGTTATTTTATATTCTCTTTCCATATTTTACACTTACATGCACACACATATACACCGCATTCTTATACACAAATATTTAACAATTATATTAATATATATAAATTTTATCTTGAAATCTAAAAAACTTGTTATATTATTTATGTTACATACACATACTACTACATATACAAGGTATAAATGTACACACATCAACTTATTTAAACATAAGGGAAAAAACAAGAGACATAACGTGTATACAAACGTTCATATACACCTAACACCGGAATATAATTTAGCATACACTTACTAGGTACACACGACAACAAAGCATACACATTTACACCTGCAAAAGAAAAACTAAATACTCATTATCAAACTGATATATGAACAATTTTTGAAATTTTATTTGTATTCAGTACAATTACAATAATAAATATAACGAAACTGATTAAAATTTGCATTAGAATACAAACAAAGCCATAAATGCGCGAGTATCGGCTAAATTTATAATTTATAAATTATAAAATATACGGTTACCAGAAATAGCAAATAATTTAACGTAAAGCGAACGTAAAAATTTCATCTGCTATATGAAATTAATGTTAAAAATATTTAAAAGAAAAAATTAAAACAATATAATGATTAAATAAAAATAAAAAAATCAACGTCGAGAAACAAACTTAAATAACATACAACGTGAACGTATAATATTGATATTCTGATCAAAAATACGAATGAAATAAAAAGTAGCAATAGCGGTATGATAATAATTTAACGAAAAGTGAAACAGCATGTTATTTCGTACGCTGAAATTTAAGTAACAAAAATTAAATAAAACATAAAAAATAAAAAAATAGAGAAACAAACAAATTAAATAAATAAATTAACAACAATGACCATTGCAGTCCTTATCTAAAACGTAAGAAACCAAAGCTTTACGACGACGACGCTTATAATTCATTAAATATTGTTTAACGGAATCGGGAATCAAATTATAAGCCACCAGCATAAATGGCTTGCATACGATACAGTGTGTCTTATTAAAGTTCGTTACCGTTACTTTCAGCTGTTCTAGTTTTCCCACTTATAGTTTTCACCGTAAAATAATCCCAATGGGCTTTTATAACAAAGTCTAGAATATGCAGTTGCTACAATTGTCGTACGTTTAGAATTATTTTTACCGGAATTTTTATTGGTTATGTTCTCCTTAACAGTGATTTTTGTAAAGAATAAAGTGTGGTTCGAAGAGCATTGCGCTTAATAAATTTCGCGAATACTAAAACAGAAGATATTACTTCGTTTAAATAAATATAACTATAGGTTACAACGTATAGGTTAGAGCAAGAAGTGGCCAAGGGTGCAAAAGAACTGTTTGGTGAAATGTTCTCTTTTTGATTTTCTTTTAAGGTTACATTATATTAAACAAATAATAAATAAAAAAAAACTGTTACATCGAACAAAAATATAATCAGAAAATTAAAAAAAAAAAAATACATTCTAATAAAGTAAATGTATATCCTCTTCTTGTAATCCTTAATCTTTCCAGATTGGTGGTCAGCCTGAAAAGCATTTTGAAGATTAGGTAACTCTACATTCTACACTTCACATGCTGACGCAACGCTCACCACACATAATCGAGATATATACTCGAAATGTTTCGATTCAATAAATTTTGTCCTAATTAGATTTTTCGGTAAAATTCGAATTTTATTCTCTACGTTACTGTTCGTCCGAATGTATTAAAATTTTAGACAAGTGCGGATTTTTAAAAGTTCTTTTTTTAAGAGGACAATTACAAACTCGTCTATTGTTCTACGTAAACGAGAGCTTTTTATATTATGTTCGTTCGCTGCTTTTCGTGTAATAAGTTACTAAAGTTCCCATCGATACGTTAAAAAGCTCTCGTAACGTCCGGCTGTCGCCCGTTCTAAACTCCCGTTTTCTTTTTCTCGATTTTATTGTCATCGTTCTTAGGAAACTTTACACGAATTTCCGCCGACTACGAAAAGAGGAACCTCGTTCGCGTAAACTTTAACAAGCGTCATTCTTAAGAGCTCTTACGACGTATCATAATCACGTACTTTTACTGTAAGCATAAATCTGTATTATCTTATATCTTAGTCCGCCTTTTATAAGATTTTATACACACACATGTTATAATACCGAGTATTCTTATTTACGGGTATAAATCAGCACTATTACATTAGTTTCTCCGAATACTTTACATAATATTCACTCACTTCAACACACGTACGTGTATATATATATATATATATATATATATATATATATATATATATACATTTATATATCGAGATAATCACGGGTATAAATCTGCGCTAATACATTAGTTTCTCAGAATGCTTTACCAAAAGAGTAAATTCACTCATTTCCACACATGCATGTAGTAAAGGCAAAATATTATTAGGGTGTACATTTTCGGAAGCAGATATCAAGGCTGATCGCCGCCTAAAAATACCAAATAAACGTCTTTTTCGACCTGTCACATCCCTCGATAAAATCGAATTTACCGAGTAATTTTGTACTTCTAGGAGACTTTATCGACTTTTATTATTACATTTTCTCGTTACCTATATTAATCATATACAATAATCCTCAATTAAGACGAGCGGGAAGTGGCGGTGGTGGTATATGGTCCGTTTTAAATATAATTTTTCAAGTTGTTAGATAAGCCTCGTTCGAACGCATTCGGGTTGAAATTTACTCTATCTCTGCAAGAGGCTACTTAAAACAACATGTATGTACGATATATATATGTACATACATACATAGCTGGCAACAGGAATGAATGGATGTACATGTTTGGCTAGCTATAAGAGCTATATATATGTGTGTATATACATATATATATATAAAAGTTCATCATTATCTTCAGTCGTAATCCCCTTAAGAGATGTCGCGTGACTATTTTTTAAAACTACAGCCTCTTCAATTTTTTCTCTCCATTACAACCAATTTGCAATGTGCCATTTTCAGCCAACCATTGACTTCCCAATATACATACATAACATACACATACACACACGTATGTGTATATATATATATATATATATATATATATATATATATATATATATAGTACGTGCGTTATTCTCTCATAATTCGTCGCATAAAATCTTTACAGATTGCAAGCATTTTGTCAAACTTTTCTGGAATATGCGTGTATATATATATATATATATATATATATATATATATATATATATATATATATATATTAGGAAATATCGAAAGAATATCATAGATGTTAGTGGGGCCCCAGGAGATTCTATTGGCCAAAGTTTATATCAGCTACGCAATGGTGTTTGTCGAGATGGTCCGGTTATTAGCCACCGTATTCTCGCCTACTCGCTCTAGATTGGCATTTATTAATCTGCTGTTTATTTAGTGGCAGGAGCACCCTCGACAGGTGAACATAACTCCGTTTTCCTATCAGCCATGTAATTATGAGTTCTGATTTAGCTTTTCTAATCAGCGCTAAGCCCGCCGAATAGAGTATTATCACCCTGCACGACGTGGACGTACAGAACTCACTTGGTTGTTGTTTCGTTTCTCCGTCGATGGGACTAGCACCATATGACGGTCGAGTGACTACTGACTAGAAAAGGTGACTCTAGTTACAACAACCTGTACCCCGCCGGGCAATTGATATATATATATATATATTTATATATAAATTGTTATGTATAATTAGTTTTCGTTCGGCGCTATATATTCCTGTCTAGGTTTGTCGCGATAGGTTTCTGGATTCAATGTTGCTGTAAAATGTATATTGTTTTTTAAAGATAGAAATGTATTTTTGGACGATAATTAGTTCCGCTTTATTTGGAATTTCGCAGAAATTATATATATATATATATAAACGACGAAATTGTTAATAAGAATAAACTCATTCCTTACGTATAGGTCTTCTTGTTTAGAACTAGCATATCTTGAAAATGGTAACGTAGCAGCTTGATAGTAATAAATCAATATTTACCGTTGTACTACGGGACCCATTAACCGCGTCCTCGTGATTATCACGGACGGACTATTTTACCTCTCGTACCACTGAGAATATCCGGATAGACGAACTATAAGATGATCTAGCAGAAAAAGCGTGACAACGATTGTAGAAAAAAAGTGTGTACTTTATCGTACGATGAGTCGTCTGATTAACTCCGATGTGTATAATGCTCCTGTTATATATATATATATGTATTTAATATATACTCGAGGATGACAGTTGTTACAGAATTTCCAACGTGAATTAGCTCAGTTGTTTATTGTAGTCGTTTAAACTTAAATATAAACGCGCGCCCAGAGCGCCTGTATTTGTAAATAACACACGGGGGAGATATGACCAATGATGACGACGATTGTTATAACGTCTGGATTCGGACGAGACAGGTGAACGAGAATAATTCGAATAAGAAGAGAGGCGTATCGAATTAGTAGACGTCAGGTATGATGTGGACTTCTAGACTTAAACGTTTCAGAGAGCGAAGAATATTTTAGTCGCGCGAAGATCTAACGGGAACTATCTCTAAAGAAGGTCGAGGACTAAACAGCAATAATGAAAATAAACACGATTAGGATGTTAGTACGTGCAGAAAAAGTGAGTACTCACTCGATTCTGTAAACGTTTCCTATATACGGTACGTGGAATTTTAACCGAATTGTACATTTTGTAGTCGTCGACGCACGGAACGTCTCGATTAAAATAATAGTCGGAACAACGAATATTTTTTTGTTAATTATTTCGTACCTAAAACATACCGAAATCGTTACATCGTTGTATTCAATACGGTCGATATCGATATAGGAAAGTATTGAATACTCTTTTAGCCGATACAATATATATTGTCATTACTGCATATTGTATGCATCGGTATCTTCATTATCGAATATTTCACTAACCAATATTTTTGTTATACTGAATACTGTATAATCGTGTCTTGAAATATATTTCGTAAAAACTCAACACGTAGAGGCAATTTGTTAAAAAATTCAATAAATATAAAAAATATTTGTCGAGTTGATACTTAATATTTAATAATTAAAGAGACCGTATAAATACATTAAGGGCACTAATTTGATTTATGTTGCGTGACAATTTAATGTAACCGATAAAATTACCAATGTAACCATTTTAAAGAAATTTAGTGATATTTTTTTTTTGTAAATGTATTATTTTGTTTACATTTTGTATGCGATCAACGTTACGTATAACAATTTTATTTTATTAATTTAAAATATAAGTATACTACTTTTCTGTATTTTTAGACTGATTTATTAGAATTAAAAGATATTAATATTTATTTGATTTCATTTTGTAAAATAATATATATGTATATTTTTATTGCTATCGTTAACTTACACCTAGCTAATGCTATTTGATAAATTTTGTAATTTATATGCATACTATATCATGAATAGCATTCCATCCAGTGATGGATGCTAAAACTTAACTGTATATATTAATACGCTTAATGTCCAGTCCAGTCGACGGTACTCAAGCGAGTTATCCATTAGGGAGATCGCCATGTGATTAGTGTGTTTTTCCAGACGGTTGACATTTTTTGGCAACGATCGCGATTTCCTCTTTTATGAACTTCACCTTAAGATCTTCATGAAGTGTAACATTAATTACATACCATGGAGCACTAGCAGTATTTCGGAGCATTTTGTTCTGCATTCGCTGTAGAATAGCAATATTGTTTTTTTTTTTTTTTTATAATAATACGAAGACAATAAATTAGTTTCTAATCATTACTAAAGAAATACTTTGTTGTAATGTAATAACCGAAATAACAGTAATTGTGTGATACTGTTTATTATTTAAATTCAGTTATTTTTCGTAATCACTAAAATAATGCCGAGTAGAAAATTAAAAAAAAAAAATAGAAAATTTTAATGTAAAAGAAAATTAATATTTTAATTTTTTTTTATCATCCTATATCGGGTCCACTGCTGGACGTAGGTCTCCCCAATCAATAAATTGGGAGAAAAATAGCTTAATCTCCCGTGTGTGCCAGGCAAATTTGGAGATACCAACAACACACAACACTCCGAGCCGACGGTTACCCATCCAAGTACCGTTGCTTAACTTCGGCAATTAGACGGAAAGCCGCCGTACTCAACACGCTATGCCCGTCGGCCAATGTTTTGATATTATATATATATACATACATGTTATTAAAATGGTACAATAGTTCATAAAACAAAACGCTTCCCATATTGCGATATAAATATCGACTATTGATGTAAAAAGAAAACAGCGATACAGTATCGAATATACTTTAACCCCTATTCCTTATAAAATAATGTATAATAGTTTTCTTCCACGTAAATATCGATATAACGACAGTTCTATATGTATCGAGTTAACCAATAAAGTTATACTTAGTCGGTTGCAAAAGTTTTCATCAGAAAACAATATTCTTGTAAATGAACAGTTTGGTTTTAGAACTAATCATTCTACAGTGCATCAAGTTGCAAGGATAGCCGACTTTATAACGGATAATTTTAACTTGAATAAACACACCGGATTATTATTAATAGATTTAGAAAAAGCGTGTTTGATACGGCTTGGCACGATGCTATTTTATATAAAATGTTCCGATGCAATTATCCCACATATTTAATTAAAGTAATAAGATCGTATTTATATAATAGAGTTTTTTATGTTACCCATCACTGTATTAGTTCTTCAATGAGGTCCTATTACGCTGGTGTCCCACAAGGTAATGTGTTAGGTCCTTTCCTTTTCCTGCTCTTAATAAATGATTTACCTAATATACCTTATACTAAAACTGCTCTTTACGCATTTAGCTTTGTATTGTGATTCATGCAGACCCGATACAATTTATAGCAGATTACAAAAGGCCGCCTTCACTCTCTGTAAGTGCTATAAACGTTGGAAACTGAAACTGAGCACCGAGAAAACGGAAGCCATTCTTTTTTCCCGAACGCACCCATTACCCTGGTCAGAAATTGTAATTAACGGTCAAAGTATTAAACGGGTTAAAGATGTCAAGTATTTAGGCGTCACTCTGGACTCGCGTTTGTCGTTCAATAATCATATTAATCGCACTATCGATATATAAAGCTATTCGAATTCTTTCACCTATATTTCATCGAAGGTCGTACCTTACTGTTACAAATAAAAAACTACTACATACAAAGCTCTTATTCGTCCCCGGTTAACATATGCATGTCCCGTTTGGTGTTCAGTTTCCAACGGTACATATTGTAAATTACAATTATTACAAAACCGTTGTTGCAGAATCTCAATGCCACCAGGTTTGCCAGGATTATATGCATTCTCAATTAAACCTCGAGCTAGTATTTTTCTATATCAACAAGCTTTCTGAAAAATTTTATGAAAATTGTAAAATTCACGAAAATGAATTAATTAGGGTTATGGGGGACTATAATATGGCCAACTTACTTAATATACGCGCTATAAACATCGCCGACTAAAACACCGATTTTTAACATAATTATGTTATTTTATATATCTGTTTATTTATTAATTAAGTAAATTATCTGTAATGAATTTTGTTTTTAATTTAATTTATGATATTTCTTTTTATTTCTCTTTTTGTAGCAGGTTTTTTTTTGTCAAATTTTCCTGTATATTATCATCGTTGCTTTTATACGTGGTTATTGTTATAATTATTGTATTAGCTACTAAGGGTAATTCGATGTACTTAGTATACAATGTGCCGTTGTTTACAATTTAATTTAAATAATAATTATTCTATTCTATTCTACAATACTTTTCCGTGTTGCAATGCAACCATTCAATTCCATATTTTCGTCGCATCACGGATAACGTAGCTTACTATCGATAAAGCGTAAACAACTAAATTATACAAAGTTAACGTAATTAGGAAATAAATATTAAATTATTCATTGGTCGCGGGGAAAATGACAGGGGGGTTAAAAACGCGCTATGCGACAAAGTAAGTCGCTGGATTCTTCCTTGTATAGTGTTTATACTGCGGATATACCGGTTAATAAAAATACACTGTCATGCACTTTTGCTAACGCCACATGCATTCTTTCATCCGATTCTGATCCGGTCATTGTGCCTAATTTCAGAACCATTTAGCTCTGATTCACCCTTGGTTAACCAGATGGAGAATCCAGATTAATCAAACTAAACCCGTCGTCTAGTTCACATTATAACTTGGTTGCTAGCCGAATCGCGTAGCAATGCAGAATCTATATCGACGGTTTTTTTTTTAAGTGTACGGTCTTCGTTACCTTCCACTTGATTTTCTGTTAATGTTTAAAGGACCTGGTTTTAATGCGCCGGATACCCGTCTACTCTCTCTTAATTGGTATTCACCAATCAAACTGTGCCACACATGTCACGAACGGTTTTCGATAGTCTATTCTTGCTGAAGTTTAAGTAAAACGAACGCCTTCAGCTTGTGAACCTTCCGCAATTTTCTATCAGAATGTATTGTGAGTTTCGATTTTGTTTTTCTAATCAGCGCTAGCACCGACGAATACAAATTTATCACCCCGCAAGATGTTGACGTACGGAACTCACTTGACTGTTTTCTCGTTTCAACTGTCGTTGACCATATCACACTTGCTAGACAACAGCATGAGCCGCGCATTTTATATAATATATGGACGTAAAGAATATAAAAAATAACAGCAAAAAATTAATACAGTCTTACAAATACTGACAAAGTAAAATAGCGTATATAATTTATAAACTAATTCAGTAGACCGGATACACTAACTAGCCACAAACATCCAAACTCGATAACCTTAAGTCTGCAATTTCTATTTATCTTATTATAACGTTAATGTTGTTCAAATATATAGATAAATTTTAAGTGCGTTAGCGAATTGCAACAGTTGTTGCAAATTATCCTGAATCGTTAAGTTGAAATATGTTTAACATAAAACAAGTGAACACATTAATATTCTAATAAACCAAATACATATTGCAGAAAACTTAACATTATACGGACTGAAAATACATTTGCGCTATTGGACTATAATACTTAATTTTACGTGAAAATATTAAATAATTAAGGTGATTTAATTCTACAGAGTAGAACGTACTAAATATGTACGGAACATAAATTTAGAGTTACATTAATTGTCCGCAGGACATTAAAGGAAATATACCAACTACGTGTGTATATATATAAGAGAGAGATAGATGGATAGAGTATATGTCTGTGAAAATCCCATCCGTATCGAAATTGGAACATTCTTTTTTTTTTGTTACAGGCCCTTCGCCATACAATGTAACATCTTCAAGCAACCTCCTGTAGTTGATCCAAAAGGTTTATAGTCAATTCTTGGAATTTTCTTCAACCGAATCTCCTTTGTATGTCTCGAGGTTTGAAGAAGCAAAAAAAAAAGTTGTAACAAAAAAAAAGCGGAAACGGAGCCAACGTGGGTGTAGAAAATCCGTATGCGGAATTTTTCGAAGTGAAGTTGGGTTGTTTTCAATCGTCAAGGGCCATTAAATAAAGGAAAAGCAACAATAGACTCTGACGAAAGAAATAAATAAAAAATACAAAAGATAAAAAAGTAAGATATGAAAAAATAAAAAACGCACACATACGGTCAGACAATCGGGGAAAAGTGAAATCCTTATCCCGAGGAATAAGAAAGTAACCGGTAGAAATGATTCGAATATATTCTGTTTCGAGGGTTTTAAGATATTCTTGCTTTTCCAAAAGTAGTAGACGTTAACCGAAAATATATTCTTAAAATTTAGAAATTTTTCTAACTTCTCGACAAAATATCCTCATTATTAGGAATTCTCTTTCGTCCTGGTCCATTCGTTTTTTTTTTTTAATAAATACTTAAACTTTATCGAAATGTTTACTTACTGAAACTTTTTTTTCGACCTACATCAAGCTAATACCAAGTTAAATTTTTATATTCAAATTGGAATAATAATTTTTACAAGCTATCCACGCGACACATCTTCATCAGTCATTATCTGCTCGGTCTCGTTATTAGGACTATGATCAATATACGATGCATATCATCGCTAGCAGCAATAGCAAAGAAAATTATCAAATTCCTTAACAAACTGTCATCACATTTCTTCGGGTTCTAGCTCATATTGGACTTGTTGCAAATGAACTGGCTGATAAAGCGGTCAAGGATGCAGCGATTGTTCTGCCTGCGCAGTTCCACTATCAGAAGGAGTTATTGCTTGTATGGGAACAAAAATGGCGTCAACCAATAAATTGCGTTCGGTCAAGTCAACAATTCGACCGTGGAATGTAAACATACAGTACAGCAAAGACACGTCGTCAAAAAACTTCGATTGGGTCATACGAACATATTACATGATCACGTCTTGCAACGGAATGGTCTACCTCACTGTGCCTTTTTCTCTTTAATTTATCCTAGTACCTTTTTTTTTTTTTTTTGTATTTCTTCTACATAGCATCTCGGCTCCATAAAAAGCCAACATCTCGTACGTAAAAGGCTACGGATCACGCGTACATATTTAATATTCGTTTTCCGAGCTCCAACTCTATTGATTTTTGCCCTAATATGATTTTACTAGTCTAATTCTATATTTAAATTCAGTATCACAATGGAGATTTTCTTCTGTTTTAATCTGGCCGAGGTATCTAAATCTAAAATTGTTCAATTGTTTCTACATCGATTTTTATACATTTTATGTGCACGTGCAAAATCACATTCAGAGAGATTCGAAGGTGTGTGATGGCGGTCTTTGTAATAGTAAATTTCAGCTTTATTGAATAAATCGGTAATGAGTTCACACTTTTCTCTGATTTTATATATATGTATATATATATATATATATATATATATATATATATATATATATATATATATATATATATATATATATATATATATATATATATATATATATAAGTATGTATGTATATTGTGTGCATACATGTATTCCCCAAGTGAAGCAACTATCTTATATAACGCGATAAAATCTAACGTTGAATTGATGCGTTTGAGATGTGGATGTTGAAGATATCGTGGACTTGCGAAGAGAACAACGTATTAACTCCCGAAGACTTGAAAATTGAGAAGTGTCCGCTCACCTGCTGTTAATAGAATGTATTAAAGTCCTACGATCGTACTGTGCGAGGTAATCCACAGATAACCTGGCGAAATAAGTTCTAACTGGACAGATAATAAATGGAAACAGAAAAGATGGATGAACAGATACCGTCACGACGCCGTCCATTGAACTAACCGAACTCCGAACAATATGTAACAGCCGAAAAATAAATGGACGAAGAAGCTCCTCCCGCGTTCTAAGGTCGCGTACCCCTCGGTAATTGAATTACCGAATAGAAGGAGATTCAAAAATTTTAATTGAATTTTAACGATAAATATAATTTAAAAACTTATTAAAAAATATAATAAAAAAAAATAAACAAAAGATATACATAAAACCGGCGCAATCGTGCGTTAGTTACATTCCGCGAATTTTAAATTGAATTCTAATTTGTCATAGTTTCTGTTTTATTTCGCCTTTTTTTTCTTTTATTTCGAATACGTGACTCATTTTAAAATACAAATAAACATTAAAAAAAAGTCGTTAAAATCGCTAAATTTATTATATATATATATGTATGTATGTATGTATATATGAACGTAAGAAGCTTTTCGACTAAGCCATTATGGAGTGGACGTAAAAAAATAAAAATAAGGCAAACATATCGGCAATTTATTATAAAAAATATAAAAGGAACAATGACAAAAGTATAATAAAATATAAGAAAATAACTAATTTAGATGCAATCAATTTTTTGAGTTAATTTTTTTTAGTGATTTAAAAAATAAACATTAACATTTAAATTTTTATTTATAAAAAAAATAGTTTTTGTGTTG
Organism: Coronaproctus castanopsis; assembly: GCA_032883995.1. Lineage (NCBI taxonomy): Eukaryota > Metazoa > Arthropoda > Insecta > Hemiptera > Monophlebidae > Coronaproctus > Coronaproctus castanopsis. Next base: position 20,455,891 of record CM065053.1, on the reverse strand, counting down.
ATTTTTAATTTTCTTTAACGATTTTTTTTTTTAAATGTTAAAATTTAAAGCTTTTATTGAAAAAGTGTAAAAACGATTATTTATTGAAATAACAGCATTAATAAACTAAGCAATAAAGCACCTGGACCAGACCAAAACTCCCCTTTGTTTCTGAAATATCTTTCTCCAGACATGAAAAAACTGTTACTGAATATTTTTAATAGAATATGGACTGGAACTTGCTTTCCGAGTTCATGGAGAAAGGCGATTGTCACACCTGTTCTGAAGCCAAGTAAGGAACGTGTAAATCCTTCATCATACAGGCCTATATCACTTACCTGCAGTGCTTGTAAATTAATGGAAAAACTTGTGACCAACCGGCTATTATGGCTTAGAAAAATCTAATTTCATCCCTGAAAGCTAATCTAGTTTCCGTAAATACAGAAATACTCTAACCCGTGTAGCTTACAACAAGAAATATTAAACACATTCAATAAAAATCAATATCTACTCTCTATATTCTTTGACATCCATAAAGCATATGACACTGTCTGAAGGTACAAAATTATTCAGTTGCTAACAGAGATGGACATAAAAGGCCGATTAATATGGTTTATTAAAAACTTTCCAGCCGTTCTTTCAAGGTTCGAGTAGGGGTTAGTTACTCGCGAGACTTCATTATTGAAAATGGTGTACCGCAAGGTAGCGTTTTAAGTGTATATTGTTTTATTATCCTGATGAATAGTACTACAGAGGTCATCCCCCCTCCAATTTCTGCCAGACTCTTTGCGGACGATTTAAACATCACTTTACAATCGGGTGACATACAATATGCTCAGATATTTTTACAAAAGTGCCTAGACAATTTACAAGAATGGAGCTTATCTACTGCCCTACAGCTGTCCCCACAAAAAACAAAATATATTATTTTTACCAGGAGACGATCTGACTCGATACACTTGAATCTAACAATTAACAAATCAAAGATACAGCTAGCGAAAGAACATAAGTTACTTGGACTACATTTTGACTCGAGACTTACCTGGAAAAGTCACATTCTGGCAATGAAGCATTCATGCCTCCCATTACTTAATATCCTTAAAATTATGAGTAATAAGTCATTTGGACCGAGAAGTTCAACGCTACTCCGCATCTACTATACCCTTATTCGTTCTAAGCTGGGTTCCATCATATATGCCTCTGCAAACCCACGGCTGCTCAATAAACTGGATATAATACAAAACACCGCACTTTGAATTGCGCTGAAAGCATTTCCAACAAAGCCTACAGCAAGCCTCCACTACTTCAGTGGTTCTCCACCCCTTCGCTACAGACGGAAGCAACTTGCATTAAAGTACGCAATAACTATTGCTAGCCATCAACTTCACCCAAATCAAGCTCATATCAGTGAACTGCTAAAACCAGTTGGATTTCAGTTTTAATTAAAGATTCAGCGTAATATTCTAAAGAGAATACCAACAGTTCTTCCACCATGGAGTAAATTCAAGCCAGGGATTTGCTGGGATCTTGCTACAGCCGATAATAAATGCAAACCAAACCATGTAATACACGCAACCTTACAACGGATGTTGCTTCGAGTACCTTAAGCCATTACATGCCACACAGATGCATCGAAAACTCCGTTTCATGTAGGTGGTGCATATTCCATCCAAAACAAAATTCAGTCCTTCAATCTTCCGATAATGCTGTCAGTCCTTTCGGCAGAGCTAGTTGCGATTCTTCAATGTATACTCCAAATCGCTTCTCGTTAGTGGAGCTGTATAAACGGAACACAAAGATCACCTTTGCTTGGATTCCTAGCCATCGTAATATTCCATCACACGATGCCGTACACCGGGCGGCCCGTCAAATTCGCCTTCCAATACATACGGGTGCAGACTATGCTCTAGACTCAGTCCAGAGCATACTGCGATCATGGAGTCGATCCTTCCATAGTCAGCCCAGTATTTTGGGTTGCATCAAGAAGGATCTGACGGCATAGCCAAAACCGTTAGAAAAATTTGTCTATCGAGATTGGAAACAGCGGTAAACAGAGTGTACCTAGGACATACACAAATCACCCACTCGTACCTTCTTGGTAACCAGCCACCACCTGTATACGATAAATGTAAAGCACCGTTAACCGTCCATCATATACTGAAGACCTGCCGGAAATACGCTCAACATCGTACTAAGGAGATGAGCTCAGCTATACCGGACGTCTACAACCTAGAAATTCTTACAGCCTTCCTAATCAAGACAAATATTATTAATAATATTTAATTATATGTATTTTAATTAATAATCATATACATCCAGTAATAGCCACGAGGCATTAAATACTCGTTAAAAAAAAAATAAAAAATAAATTATTACAAAAAATAAGGATGTGAAAAAAAATACTTATTTATATAATATATTCAAATAACTTTTAATATAATGAAATAACTGTGGTAAATAACAATCGACAAATCAACGATACAAAATTTATACATAAACGATTATTTTAAATAGGCAGAAAAACCAAAACTTTCTAATATGCAAAAATTGATTATTACATTTATTAATATACTTCTTAAAATTAATTCTTCTTCAAAATTTGTCGTCGAATTTAATAAAATTTCTTTCTTTCTTTTATTATTTTTATTTCAGTTTATATATATATATATATATATATATATATATATATATATATATATATATATATATATATATATATATACGGACGTATCCTCATTGGATGGATTTGTTGGCTACTTCGTCGTTATGAGCAATTTCGTTATTATACGGTATTCACTTGCTCGGTTATTTTTCATCCTTTCAGCCGAACTTTATGCGATTTACCTCGTCGTGGACTTCATAAATGAGCTCTAACATCCAATAACCATTGGTTGTATGTTCGGACGCTCTCTCAACGCTGAATTACTCAACTCTTGAGCATTCTACAGCCAAAGAAGTGACACGGCTCTTATCAGTCAAACCGAGCCAATAGAGTCACGTTTTTGTGGATTCCAACTCATGCCGGGATTCCAGGGAATGAAATTGTAGATAGATCACTAAAGGAGGCTGCTACATTGTTGCCGATCCTAAATGTTCCACCTCCAGGTGTTGATGTACGTAACTATGTCAAATCAAGACTTTTTGCTTCGTGACATCAAAAGTAATAGTCGACCTCCTAGTTGTTGTCATGTAATTTAGAGTAGTAATTGTGTATATATATATATATATATATATATATATATATATATATATATATATATATATATATATATATATATATATAAGTTTTTCTGTTTTCGGTTAATATTAATGATTTTGGGTGTTTTCTAAATAATGATTTTTCATCATCGTTCCTACATGAATTTAAACGTTCTTCTATGTCCACTTGATAATGTGTTAACAGCCGAAATTGCGGTCTTTTTATATAAAATTTACCTATTTTAACTACTTTTTCGTTTGTTAATATTTCGATCGGTCCATTTTATTAAAATAATAATTTTAAATTATGAATTAGTTATCAATAAGTCGATTTTAGAACGTCCGTATATGTTTACTTACTTTACGTGTACGGCTATAGAACGTCCGTGTATATTTACTTACTTTACGTGTACGGCTATGTAGCGACGTATTATCGTTTACTGTAGTTAGATCATCTGCATCACAGTTTTGATTCATCAGTGAACATTGGAGTAGGTGATCAAAAGTTTATGTTTCCCCGCATCTACTTATCGTTTTCTTCTATGCCCCTTTTACTGAGGTTAACTTTACATCGCGTGGTTCGAATTCTCAGTCTGTTGAGTGATCGCCGGACTTCCATGGTGAGTTACGGCCAGGTGCCAAAACTTCCTGTCACTTGGCTGAAACTGTTTGGTGCAGCTTCGTTCCACATCTCAGCTGTTTCTGAGATTTGGCGTGAGCGAACGGTATTTCAGTTAAACTGTTCCTCGATTTTAGTCACCTTGAGAGGCGGAACATTATGTCCAATATTATCCGTTACTATTCCCACTTTGTGCCATTCCAGGTGATATTCAGTTTCCTTCTCGCGTTTCTATTATTACGTAGATGGAAAGCACTTGTGTTTTATTTTTAGGTTCGAAAAGTAGTAAGAAGATATTGAAAATATACTGCGGAGATTGGCACCGCTGTATTTATTCTTATGCAGACCAAAGCTGCTACAACGGTATTCGGTAAGAGACGTGAAATGAAGTTATCTTCAAATAATGTCGGACATTAAGTAATCCGTTTAGAGTAAATTCTACTTTTCTTATACCGTTACCTTCCTTTTGTTTGTTAGGCCGCCGACGGTATAAATATTCTTTGTATCTAAACCCGTTATTTATTACTCGTGTCCGGTAAATAAAATTATTTCAAAAGATCAATAATAGCAATAATAATAATAATAATAATAATAGTCGTCGATGTAATCCGAATACAATGGAGGGTAATGTTGTATTTTAAAAACTTATCCCGCCTCGGCTTGGTAATAATAGTAAGGCTGCGTGTAAAAATGAATTACCCGGCCATTTCCTACGGATTCCAGTTTAGTAATAGAAGGTTAATAAAAATAATTCCTAGTTGAAAGTTTAAGAATGTTATTTCAAGAGTAAAATTTTAATCTAATATTATCCGATAATTTCCTACTTATATCGTTTCCAGTTTAAAGCGGACATTTTTTTTTCAGACGAGACTTTCTAAATTAAATAATAAATCATAAATAATAATCATAATAAATAATATTAATAATAATCGTAAATAATAATAAATTATGAACTTTAAACTCGGTGTTTGTTATGCGGTACTGCTTTTTAGATGATGCTGAATTATTTTCAAAGTATTTATTTTTATAAATATTTTTAAAATACAGAAATTTCCCGTCAACTGGAAAATTTACAATTTTGTTAGCATTAAAATTTCATGTGCCAAATACGAGGGACTATTTTTTTTTTTTAAAGTATCAATCACAACCAGTTAAGGATTTAAATTTTAGACAACCATATATAGTAGTCGATTAGAAATTTGAAGAAGAAGACTCTATTATGATCGAAGTAAATTAGTGAAGTAACGGAAAAAGGAGGACGATAAACGATTGATGCCGTGAAATTTAGGAAAGAGAGTTTGCTATAAGCGGCAGTTAAGGAAAATGCGGTTTTTCATCGGTGCTGATGCGCATATCGGAGTGGCGGGAGCGGTAAGGAGGATTACAAATTTTGTGCAAAAACGTGCGGGAAGTCGATTCCAGAACGTGAACGGATAATGGATATGATAAGTTCGCGATAGCTAATGTTACGTAGAAGGTAATTTAAAATACCAAGAGACGGCTGAGGTAGCGAGATAGAATTGGCTAACCGTGAAGACGAATCTTCCAGATCTGAGGAAGTGTCGAATACGCCATTAAAAAACGACTTTTGCGGCATGAGCATATCCAGGCGTACGAGATAACTATATTACGATAATATAGCGAGTAAGTCGGTTGTCGCATCTCCGGATTTTTAATTTAAAGGGGAATGTTTTAATGACACGAGGAAACTTAAATCCGAATTAAATATTGATCGGAGTTGATCGGAGTAATAAGAATTAAGTCGGGATAAGGATTAGAGGATAAAATGTTTCATCTGTCGGCAGTGAAAATTGAAATGACCGAAGGGGAATGTGAATGATTTACAAATATTGTAACGGGCTATGAAGAATGCTACTGTGAGTCAGGTGTGTACGAGGCTTTCTCAATATCAGTAGTAAACGCGCGCGCTTATTAAAATTATAGTCGTAATTAGTTATCAACTTGATGCACAGTCAAACGAGACCGAAAACTCAAAGTGTATATAGAAAGGTGGTCTCAATCGCTCGAAAAGCTCATTTCCGCTGTAACGTATGTAACGTTGATTCTGAAATATTGTACGGTAATTATAACGAAGGAATTGCGTCATGTTTCAGTTAATGTAACAGCTCGGGTTTTTAACCTTCCTATACTCGCGTGTTGGTCTCTTAGACCGACAAATAATTAATATCTTGTTTACTAAAAAATTAACATCACTATGACCTTGCAAATTTTAGTTCCTTCCTAATTTATTGTTAGACACGGACTAGTGCAGCGTATGCATTATTGCCTAGTAGACGTGTTGCCATTCTTACCGTTATTGGTCTGTGAGACCGACGGGAGTATATGTGTTAGTACTTCAGGTAAGTAACAAATTGTTAACTTTACAATGTTACTTAGCGAAATGTATTAATTTGTTTTAGTGGCGTATAATATTTTATACAGTATTACCTGTTACATTATTTGAGAAGTATTTTCTTTATTTTTGCCGTTTTTGTCACCACAATGAATGAAGAAAGAATAAGTGTTACAGTGTGAAGATTCTGATTCAAATTACGATGACCGAAGTGATTTTTTTTTTTTTATTAATACTTTATTATGCAAATTAATAATGTACAACTTGTTGCATTTATAGAGGAGCAATACACTGCACCACCGCTTAGGCTTAATCAGTGTATTGCTCCCCTTTACAATACTCTATAGTTGACAATAATATAGTAACCACTTTTACACTCGCATTTGCGCGGGCTGTGCGTCAGTTTCACTCGCAGTCATAGTATACATGTATTCCCTTATAACTTCTTATACTAGTTAATAATTAAAATTATAACTTAGGTATACTAGATGCATAAATGTATGAACTATCCATAATGACACATACATATACATATACAGAACTTAAACATTATATGCATAAATTCCACACAAACACCCCCGTACATACATGTACGCGTGCAGAAATACACTCGTTATACATATTACTGTAAACGTTTTATCACGGATTCACAACGCAAAAACTTCAGTGACCATGGAATTTCTTATTCATTACATTAAATGCGAATAATTGGAATTGTCGAGCAGTGTATTTGTCTTGTAGGTTAAAATTATTTTTATTGTAAAATCTTAAATGGTCCATAGCGGGGCATACAAATAGTACATGGTTCGCAGTTTCTACTGCGCCGCATTCACACTTGTCATCATTACTTAACTTAAGAAGAAATAAATAAGACCCAAATTTTCCATGCCCCCTTAATAATTGGGTAGTGTAGAAATCAGGAGTAATTTTAATATTGTGTCTATTTAATATATTGGGGATTAGGCTGTGGGTGTGTCGGCCAGTATTATCTTGTTCCCATCTTTTTTGCCAAATTTCTAAGTAGTGTCGTTTTATAGCTTTCAGGGTATAGATATATTGAGTTCTGGTTTCACTGCGAGAATTTAGGTTGAATTTTGAGATTATGGCGTTTGTTTCTTCTATTAACTGCTCATTAAGATATGGAAAGAAGTCCACGTTTTTTATGGCAAACATGACTGCCCTTCTGAGCATAAGAAGATCGACAGGAAGTACATTAGCAATAACTACAGATGAGCTATGTGAAATTGTTTTATATCCCCTGCAAGCGTTTATTAGATATTTTCTTTGCATACCAAAAAGTTTTTTCTTTACTGTTTTAACTTTTAGCCGGTTTAGTAGGACGGTGGAGCAGTATGCTACAGTGTTTTCAATCAATGATTTGTATAATACAATTCTGTACTTGTAACTGAAGCCCCATGTATTTTGACAGGCTCGTAACATTTTGCAGTATTTGGTATCCATTTTCAATATTATGTTATCAAGATGGTATTTGAAAGTTAATTTGTTATCTATGATAATACGTAAGTATTTAAAGTATTCAACTACCTTAAGAATAGAGTTCTTGAATCTTACTTTAATGTTGTTTCTCTTCAATTTAAATGAATTTGTGAAAAGTGTGACAAAACTTTTTTCAATTGACAAATTTAGTTTGACAACTATCTAACCAATTTCCTAATTTTATTAAGGTATCTTTTGCTATATTTTCTAGTTCCACTTTTGAGCTTCCAGAAATTATAAAAATGAGATCATCTGCATATGCACAGAGTTTTACATTTTTATTGTAGCATAATTTCAAGGCTCCATTAAAAAGTATGTTCCAGAATAGTGGACCCAGAACACTACCCTGTGGACAGCCCATATTGGTTTCTTTTCCTGCGGACGCATTACCTACTTGTAAAGAGATCTTCCTGTTACTTAATGACCGGAGTGATAGTGAGGAAGATGATACTCTAGAAGTACAAGAGGAAAATACCGTCACTGAGCAGAAGGGTGGTTCATCAAGCGAATATGAAGACGTTTTGCCAACGTCTGCTAACTGCTACATTGGTAAGGACAAAATAAAACTAGGTGGAATAGTCCATCGTCTATGCAGTTATGATACTGACTGCTATGAAAATAGACGTATAAATGATTAATTTTTATAATTATATTATGTTTTTCTTATTTATACTTTCGTACTTAGAGTTTTTTAAAAAATTAACGCACCGAAAAGTTTATTTTTGTTATTAATGTTACAGCACCAAAAAATTACGTTCTTTTTTTAAGAGACTAAGTTAAAATACTGTTTCTACCAAATAAAGTTGGATTTCTGATATTTTTTCCGTTTTTTTATTCAATTATACCCTAATCTATATAATACATTCTAATAATGCTCAAAAAGTATGAAATTCAAATAATATAGACAAGATCAAATCTCGGTCTGACACACCATGCGCGAGTATATGTGTGATGATGTTGCGCGCGAGTATACGAAGGTTAATTTCGTTCATAATTGTCTCCCGAAAAATGAATCGAACATACATGGCATGAATTTAGATACCAATTACCGCTCCGTTTACTCTAGTGAACTCATTTCTGTCTTATCCTAGGGTTTTTAGGAAACGTATGATAAATAATTCTATTAGTTTTCGTATCGCTATTATTACACGTACCAACTGTGCGATGTGTTCCAAGCATGATGATCTCGCCATATCAAAATTGTGTGGCACGTTAATTTCACAGGGGCAGATACACAGAGCAATTTAGGAACTGAATCACTATAAAATTATATAGTTTTAATTAAAAGTATAATACGAACTAAAGTCGTTTAAAGTATGAAATTAAAAAATTTCCATGTACAGAAGCAGCGTAATTAGGAAAAAATTAAAGTATTTTTAAAGTAACTTCTCCCTATTTGAGAAATCATGAATCTTTCGATCCGACGAAGATCATTTATTTAATATTAAAATTTTAACAATACACCATTAAGTTATCAAACAGTGTAATTTTTATTCAACTTTATAGTTTAAATCATTTAATTTTCCGTTCCTAAATTATTACTAATGAAGAATACTAATCATACGTAAAGTGCTTCATACGAAATAATCAATTACTTATTAGTAATTGAAAAACAAACGTATTCAGTTTTGGTTAATTATAATTTCGAAGAAGAATAACAACAGAAAATACTGTATTATATTTAAAAACAAAAAATCAATGCGCAAAATAAAATTATCGTCGATGCTGACTACTGCTTTAAATAACACCTTTAGCGTCTGCGTCACAATACCGGTTATTTTATACCGCATACGTACAGACAACCTTTCTTATAATAACTTTGCCCAAAACCGAATTGTTCATTTTTGAGATTGTTGTCGGTTGGAGAACAACACTGTAACCTCGGTTCAGTGATAATTTTCTCGACGACTTTACTAATATCACGAAATGTCATAGAATTCATTTACAAAAAGAAACACAATAAAATACATCAAACTTACTATTTTCAATAAAAAAAAAACAAAAAACAAAAACTCTTTTTATACAAAATACAAAAACGCGGGTAGTATTAAGTTTCCGGTAAAAGTTTTATCATCGCGGAGCGATTGTTTTCGTCCGGAATAATTCCTTTAAGTTTACAAAGTTACTTCCTTCTTAGAATCGGTGTAAAATTATTTCAAATCGTACAACATCGTTGACGATGATAATGATAACGATACTAATAGTTAGGATGGTTCGAAATAATACGTGAAAGAAATGGAGTGTATAAAATAAATGCGAAACAATGAAAAACTTTAAAAGAACAAAATAAAAGAAAAAAAAGTTGCTATATAATTCTTTTCCAGTTTGCTTAGAAGAAAGCTGTAAGTATATATATATATACATATATATATATATATATATATATATATATATATATATATATATATATATATATATATATATATATATGTAAAGGAAAAATTAAGGGAAACGATTTTCCTCGGTTGATATATATATCTCGCTAATAAAGTACCTTTTTTCAGTTTACCACGGACGAGATATCTTAAACTTTTTTCGCCAATATTTAACAACTTATTGGAGCGACGCTATTGACTGTGTGCGGGTGACTTTATTCTTTTAAGCGTTAACACACTGTAAGTCGCCCGTCGAGTTTTAACGGTATAAAAGCGATTACGACAGTTTGTCTTTCTAGTCCATACTTTATTACTACGCGGTTTTACTCCTGCTAAATGTATTTCGCTATTTCCTACTTAACCGATTTCATTTATTTATTCATATGTATATATATATATATGTAACATATCATGATTATAAACACTATTTTTTAAAAAAATTGCGTGCTTTTTTTAATGGAAAACTGCCAATATCTATCGTATCTTCCAATGGTCATTTCCGTTATTCATCGATGCGGATGACGTTTCTATTGTCGGTGTTGTCTACAATCCAAACTCTACATATCTTCATTCTTCTTATTATTATGAGTATTATTATCGTCCGAAGAAAAAGAAATGTTACCTCGCTACCAGCCATCACCTTAGATGTGTTCGAATTCCTCGAAATGGGAGATAATTCAGTTGATTAAATATTTCCTTATATCCCTGTTCAGTAACCGTCTTTCTTCTCATGGAATTTGGTCACTATGGACCGCGTTGAAAATAACAACCTTTTTTTTTTCCTTTCTTTCCGGCTTTGTAGTTTTGTTACGTCCTACCATCCGACCATCCGGTTCGATTACTTTTGGTTCCTTTAAATTCGTCGATTTTTTAAATTTTATTTCCAAATTCTATTCTCTGTTATCAATCGTTGCATAAACGACAAAAAACTAAGTTAAAATCACTGAAAATTTTTATCTTTATGAAAAATCACAAAGTTTTTCGGAAGACCATTATCGAGTGAACGTTTAAAAAATAAAAAATATAAAATGAAAAATATTAATTTTATAATTCACGAAAAACAGCAAAATGAAGAACGGTGTTAATAAAACAATCTGACAGTGAATATGATGGTAAACAACTATCAGTAATATAAACACTTTTTTCAGAGCACAATAGCCGGTAAAATAAAAAAATAATTAAAAACCAGTTGTTCGATAGAAAATTTATAATTAAAAAAATAATATTAAAAAATAAATAAAAATAATTAAATTAAAAAATAGTTGCCCATTATAAAATTTAGGAATAAACAAAAACCAATAGCCAGTAAAATAAAAGTAATAAAGAATTCAAAAATTAATTAAAAATAGTCGTTCATTATAAAAATGAATTTTACAATATATTTCTTAGAATTAATTAATCATTGACTTTAATAAATTATTTTTATATCTTTCTTTTATTATTTCCATCTTTCTAGTTGTTTTCTTTTTTTTTTTAATGTTTTGCTGTGTGTAAAATTTTATAATTTCTAATCAAAATGCTGAAATATTCATTTTATTAGTCTGACTCATTCTTTGAATATGTGCATAAAATCGCGAACTTCTTTTCCTCATAATGTCAGATAGTTTTTATATATACTTTCTCATATGGTACTTGGGTCCTGAATATATCCTCTTATTTTTTTCGACCTAGAATTTTCTTCTAATCTTCCTTTCACCTTTATCAAAGATTTCAATTTAAGCATACACCATGGTTTGACAACTATATTATAACGTTCTTGGTATTTATTGATATTGATTTTTGCTGTACACATCGCGGGTTAAACGCCATTTACAATTTGCTTGCCCTCATTTTCAACGCTTCTCCATCCGATCAATTTTACCGAATAACCTCACCTAAGTATCTGAAAGTTGTTATTTTTTACCCTCATTTTGTAGTTACTTTTTACCCTCATTTTGTACATATGTACCAGGACGAGATTCCGATGTTAGTCATATCAAACGAAGTCTTCAGATCGACTCTATCTGCGACTTCTTTTAGAAGGTTAGTCGGCTGTGGATGTTAAATCCTTCGAGAAAATTACCAAGCTGCAAACGCCGAATAATTAATTTAATAGTCTACTTATATTTTCCGAACTCGACGATTTTTAAATATTTTATTTATTTATGTGCATTTTGTATTAGTCATTGATCGACTATGTTGTCAATTGGTCTTGTCATTCGTCTTGATCTCTTCTCGAACTGCAAGACCCATCCCAACTTTATTTACGATTGCCGATATATTTTCTAATGTGTCCGCTAGCCGAACTTGTTATCTAATCTCCATGAAGGTTTAGTCTCTCGAATATTCGGAATTATTCATTTTTTGCGATATTTACAATTTTCTAATTTTCCTTATGATTCCTCTTGTAAACGTCCAAATTTCAACTAAAAAACAACACGTTGAAATACATTAATTGTATTTCAGCTAATTAGTGTATTTATTTTTATTATGGAATACCCTAATTTGATAAATTCCCAGTTTTGCTGGTAACATTCTTTTTTTTTCCCGTGACTAATTAATTAGTTGTCATATGCGCGTATATATAAATATCGGAAGGATTCGAAGGAATGGAATCATCGAATATAATAGAAGAATGTTGGCGATAAATAAAATAGTCAGCGCAGCAGCGACTAAAGTACTAGGGCATCGACAACAGAATAAAAGGAAGTCACGGATAAGGTAACCTAGGGTTGATAGATGAGAAATTGAATGCAGTTGATGCGAAGAACGAAGAAAATTATAAACGCCTAAAGAACACCATCATAAATAAATTACGGAAAATAATAGACAAATGTTGGGAAAAACAGTATGATGAATTAGAGACGTGCTCCTCGCAAACAACATAAAACAAAACTACTTCGTAAAAAAATGAATAAATCCCTAGTAATTGAATACAGTGGACCAAATTGTAAAACGCAAAGGTGTCATCAACGCAGAAACAATCTATGAACAAGAATTTGATCTAGCGATACAAAGACAATGCATCGGAATAAATCAGAAGGAATCGATAACACACAAGCATTTTATTAACGGTATAAGAGATTCTCATAATAAGTTATATGACTCGGTGTATAAAATTTACACAGAAGAGATTTGACCAAAGATATGTGAATACAAAGGTGTGAATTTATAAGTGCACTTAGAACGTTGCGAATATACCTGGAAAATATTGCGAATTATAAAAAAAAAAAAACAGAATGAAAAAATAGAATCGATGACGCACAGTACGGATTTGGAGAGATCGTTAACGAAGGATGCAATTGACGCATTACGAATATTTTAAAAACACGCAAAGATTTATATACGCAAAGCGTTCGAAAATAATCATTAATCGTTATTAACGAATTCGATACACGATAGAAATATATTACGAAACCCGTGTGTTTACGAATTAATTTGTAATAATCGAGAAAAAAATGTATATAAAAAACCAGATAGACAATTTGAAATTAAATTTAACGAACATTTAAATTCGTGTATACGAAGATGATAATAAATCATATGAACAGGTGAACAATTGAATCGTAAAACGATTAATATCAACCGCAACTCTAGTATATAACTCTAAAAATTGAAATATAATTAGAAATAATAAAATTATCGAAAAAAAATTGGGACACGTGAAGAACGTCGAATTTCAAAAAAGTTTTCTTTATGAAAAATCATAAAGCCTTTCGGCTGTTAGGCCATTATCAAGTGAATATAAAATGAAAAAAAAATATTATTTAAGATAGTGTTAGATTGTAACTTATTGTAATACATTTTGACAAAAATCTCATTCTAAAACTGGATGCGTTATAAACCGGTTATTACTTATTAATTATTATTAGTCTTATATATGTATATATCAATAATTTTTGTTATTTTTATCATTAATTTATTTCATTTTCGTCTATTATCATTAGTTAAATTATCTTGAAAATCGCGTAACTGCAGAAAAAACCGTCTGTCTCGAATTAAATTTAAAAATTAATCGGTTTATTATCTGAAATAATAATATATATATATTAATAAATAAAGATACAATCTTAACCTACTAAGTTAAATAAGCATCAACTTTTACAAACTGTAGCTTAATCTAAAAAAACCTAATTTTATTAGTAAAGCCTATGTGTTTAATGGCCCATCGACCATAACTTTGACATAATCATTTAAGGTATAATTCGTTTTATATAATTATACAATTAGATCCGTTGGGTGGCGCCGCTTAAGACGCCTGACGTCATGTCCGGTATCGAACAACTGCATTGCTTTCACGTTGATATGTAGCTCCAACCTCTTTTTATGAGCAGTTGCGTATATTTTTGAATCTCTTCGTTCACGAATGGAATCCGTAGATCTCGACGCACATCGTCATTTCTAGAATAGCGGTACGCATCGACTATTGCTCTTAGTATTACATTTTGTCTTGTTAGACCTACTGACTCAGCCCCATAATTGCAAGCCGTAGGTCCATATAGGTTTTATAATCTGCCAATACAGTAGGAATTTGTGTTCTACGTCCAGCTGTGCGTTTCTTCCGATAAGCCAATAAAGTTGTTGCGTTTTTTTCTTTATCTGCTTGCTTTTCATTCTGGCATGCACTTCCTACGTCAGACTCTTGTCTAAATGAATGCGAAGGTACTTGACTGAGCCAATCTGCGGAATAAGTACACTTGGTAATGCGCCTCCGTTTGCCGGTACGTGAAAATCACATGTTTTGATTTCTCATCGTTGATCTTAATTTTACAATTTATTGACCATTCATACACTCTATTTAGCGAGTTCTGCAATTTATTTGTTGCGTCGGACTGTCTACTGGCAACAGCTAGAATGGTTGTTATCGTAACGGTTTAACCGCTCTAAAAATTACAGAGTAACTATTTCACGTTTTGTCCACAGACTAAAGAAAGTCGTTAATATATATATACTTTTGTTTTGTACTTCCTTTTTAAAAATTGTTCCCCCCTAAAAAAAAAAAATAAAAACTACGGTGATTGAAAAAAAGAATTGTCCACGAAAATATTCGTTTTTGCTACAAAGTGAAAGTTATATTATCGGACTAGCCGGCATACTCCCGAGAGTAAAAGTCCCGATAAAATCTTCCGCCCGTTTCGACGTATAAGTTTAGACGAAATTTCAAATTTGCTTTCTACCGAACGCGTTCTGCGGAATGTTAGAACGAAAAACACGCGAAATTTCTAGTCGAAAAAGTTACTTTAATTTTTTTTTGAGGGGGGATTTCTTTGGCCGTTGAAAGCGTTAACCGAACTTTTAAGCCGAGTACGTAAAGCTCGTTGATGGAGACAGAGCCCGTTGAAAGCTCCGTCGTCGTACCACGGGGGCGTCGATAATAAAAGTTCGCGGGTCAAATTTCTCGTTAAAAGTTCGGCGTATTAGGTAAATGTATTAGGACGAAGGAAAAGGAGAGAAATAATCGAGCATCGAAATGAGAATGTACCTTAAAGGCTTTTAAGTAGTACAGTCACGACGCGTGGTGTGTGTGTGTGTAATTGTCTGGATTCGTATTTGTGTACGTGTGCATCGTGTAAAACATTACTCGATTTGAAATGAAAAACTATCATCATCATCTTTGAAAAGGCAAATCTCGAAAATCTATTAGTTAAAAAAGTATATATATATATTTCTTTTTATGTTTTTTACACAGCGAAGGTATTTGATAATGTAGTGTAACCATATTGACACCTAATGGTATGCACTACTTTTCTTCACTTCACCCGACATGCTGCCTTTATCGTAGCTACAACCAGAATGAGTCTGGATACTTAAGTTTAAAAAAAAAAATGGAAACAAATAAACAACGTATATTTTTTATACAAATTACAGAAATAAATACACAAATATCGGCACCGAGTACAAGGGAAAGGAAAGGTGAACGTTTACATTCAGCAGTCAAGAAATGAGCGCATGGTGATCGTGTGAAAGAAATATAAGTATGCCCGATTTGAGCTAGGCTCCAGGAAAGTAATTAAAAATTAAAACATTAAATAATTTTAATAAATTTTAACGGAAAAGTACGCACCTAATAAAGGGAACAATTAATCATAAATTTCGATAACGGAAGAAAAGCATGTAAGAAACAACACGTAGTTATTACAGGGTTAAAGTAGTGATAGTAGAACAAGAGATGTGTGACAGTGCGAATGTGTATGCATCGATTTTTGTTTATTTTACAAATATGTGTTTTTTTTTTTAAAATTAGTAGTAGTAGTCGTCGTAATTAATAATAATCGAAATAGTAGAATGTTGCTTGAAAAAATTTAGTATTAAATACGTAAATTTTTAATTTATAATTTACAATAAATTATATGCCTTAATCGCCCGTGTTTTACAGTACGTGAACTTTAAGTTACTTGCATTAATTACCAATATATCAAATATACACGTTATCTTGCAACAGATACAGATATTTTTATATAATTTATATATATATATATGTATACAGTTTTTTTAAATTTATGTATAGCGAAGGCATTTGTTTTTTCTACATCTGTCCTGGCCCAGTTATAGTTTAACTTTATATTAAACTGTTTTTTTCCATGTTTTAGTAACCTTTTTGTGTTGTGCCACAAGGATTTCGGATCCGTATTCATTGATGTCAAGGACTTTTGAAGAGTTTCATTTTTATATTTGTTGATTTGAATTTTCAATATACTTTGTAATTTATTATAATGTTTTTTCATTGATGGATAACGATTTTGTTGCCATTTCTTCCTGGCTGCACGGGTTTTTTTTATAAGTTGCCTTATTTCAATTGGTATAAATCCGTCTCGCTGTAATTTGTATGAGCCATAATGGGTGGAGTTGTTGCAAGCGAGTATGATTAACTGGGTGAAATTTTTAACAGCTAAATCTATATCATCTTTGTTTTTTATTTTAGTTTTAAGATTTGTATTTTTTTCCATGATGTTTGAAAAGAGATTCCAATTAGTAGTTTTATTTACAAGTCCCTCTTGAATATGTATACTCCTTGGGTGTACATCTAAGACAGCCATAACTGGAACATGATCGGAAGAAAGATCGATGATCGTTTTACGCTCACGATTGTAGTTGTGTAGGCCACGAGTTATAAAAAAAGTTAAGGATATCTGGAAGTCTGTTATTATGTGCAGGCCAGTATGTGGATGTCATTGGTGAGAGAACAACGAGGGAGTTGTTCTGTATGTATCGGTTTAATCTTCTTCCAGGTTGGTTTGTTAGACGTGAACCCCAAATACTGTTTTTTTGCATTATAATCGCCGCCGCGTATAAATTTACTTCCTAACTTTTTGAAAATGATGTTAAATTCTACATCAGGTATTTGAAATCCTGGATGACAGTAAATGGCTGCTACAGTGGGTTCATAATGTTTCTATATTTGCTGCAATGATTTGATAAGCATCTGTGCTGTATGAAAAATTTTTGTATTGCTTGAAACAACTCTTTACCATTAACATGGAACCTCCATGAGCTGAACCATCTGGATGATGAGCGGAGTATACAACGAATCCGTTTAATTTAAAGCTGTTGCAATTTGTTAGGTGTGTTTCAGAGATCAGTACAACATCAATTACATTTTGTTAAAGAAAAATCTCCAGTTCATTTTTTTTTAACAATACCATTAGCATTTAGCATGATCACTAGAGATTGTTGAGTAATAATTTTTATATTCCTTGTCATTAAGGTAGTAATTTGTATGTGACTATATGTACATATGTATATTTATTTTTATATATATATAAAGTATGGAAACATTCGCCAGTTATCGATTGCCACCAAAATTCGAATAATGAAGTCGTTATCTCTATTTTCACATATAGTTGCGAATCTTGGAATATCAATAGAAAAGAAAATACAAGCTTTCGAGTTATGGCGTTGGCGGAGAATTTTAAGAGTATCGTAGACCGAAAAGATAACGAATTAGATAATCTTACAGAGAGTTAGCAAAAAATGCAGTTTATTGTCTGCAATACGGGTACGAATTTTGCGCTATTTTGGTCACATTACTAGACGAAACGCTTTGCAATTAAAAAAACTACTATTGGAAGCTAGACTACCCGGTAAAATTCAAAAAGGAAGACCGCGTCGAAGATGATCACATTAAATATTCGATTTTTAAATATTCGATTTAATGTGCCGAGAATAACAACATTGACAGCATGCAGCAGGTTTGCAATGGACAGACGCCAGTGGAAAAGACCGTTCAATCACATTAAATATTCGATTTAATGTGCCGAGAATAACAACGTTGACAGCATGCAGCAGGTTTGCAATGGACAGACGCCAGTGGAAAAAACCGTTCATGAGTTCATCGGATTGTCATGATCACGACGTCCTATGCGATATAACGACAATTCATCATGATACATATATTTTATATATATATATATATATATATATATATATATATATATTTATATATACGAATAGGCCAACTTAGGACCGCGGTATTTCAACCGTTTAATTTATTTTTGTTTTTTATTTCTTCTGTATATCCAAAATTACCGCATTCGCTATCGACGTTGTTCTTTGCTTTTCCACTTTTTGCCTGTGCGCAATTTGTAATATTCCGCTAGGTTTTTCCTCTATAGATGACGGTTTTCGATGTCACTCGGTTCAATTCGAACCATTTCCGTTTCAAATTCTGCAAGGAATATTCGGTTAATTAACCGTGTTCGGTTCGACCGATTATGTGACCATAAAACCTAACTCGCTTTTTTCTTTTTGGCCTAGGTCACCTTTGTAGTAGATTTTAATTTAAGCATTATTACATACTAAATTATAATTTTAAATAATAATTTTCCACTTTAAAATAAAAATGAGAAATAATACCTTGTAGTAACAACTTAATAGATAATGTATGGAATATGGAGGGAAGACAGCGAAAGATATCGGTTTATTAAAAAAATATTTGTCTATTATAATTAAATTGTGGACAATTAAAGAGAAGGTGATTTATATCTTTCGGGAAATTTATGGAAATATGACTAGTACATTGCACCTGATTATCTCCGTTTGAAAAATTTAACACTATAGGGGAATGACCCATACGTGATCTAGAAATTATAGAAACAAATCTGCGGAGTTGATAAGGGGGGATAGATATTGGAATACGAATGAATTCCCCTTCTTCATTACAAAAATAATCTCTCTCCCTCGCATCTTGCTAAATTATGCATAATTTTCGATGGAAAATGTGACTGGTGCCATGTCGATGACTGTATCGAGCATCAAATTCGGGTTTGACGGATATTCCTAAAACATAGAGACGCGCTGTTCCGTAATATTTTACAAAAGTGGCGCGCATTACCCTCGAGTATTGAGTTAATTGTTTCTGACTCATTGTCTTCTGTTACAATCAGTTTATACAAATTTATTAAGCGTAACGGCATCGGGATTTAAAATACACTAACGAGATTAAACTTTGAACTGGCCAAATGGCGCAAGCTGGGCAAAAAAAAATTGTGAAGATAGGTTACGGTTACTATCAACGATTATATAGCCATATAATATATATATATATATGTTTCGTTTCGAATTTGGTCATCTCTAAAATAATTTAAGCACGATTAAAAGTCTTTCTCTCCAACCGATATTTCTTCATCCTCTGTCTGTTTTTCTATCATCCGTCGTCCATAAGTCTCCTTTTTATGTTTTTCTTTAAAACGTCCGGGATTTTCATTTTTTTGGGGGAAAATCGCCTATTTTGAATCTTGTTCTATCTTTATTTCTGTTAAGTCTTACTTACACAAACCGTGGTATTCGTTCTTATTTTTTTTTTTTTATAAAAAAAAGTTGAATATTTTTTTTAGTCTTCCCGAGTCTATCCATTTAATTTTTCTATTATTTTTTTTTATAAACACTTTGTAGAGTATTAGAACTAATGATCTTAAGTCTATGCTTAAATAAGTATTAAATATTAATACGGCGATATACGTTTAGAACTAATGTGATAAACATATAAGACGGATTTGATGACACTAACTCCAGTGAGGCTTCTAACTAACATATATTGATATATGAGTTATTTCTAAATATTGAACCAATTCGTACGGTTTCAGCCGTTTCAAACGGCGAGTATCACATTCCGTGTCTTGTCTTGCTTCAATATTGGGATGTCGTTGCGAGCCGTTCGTGCGCCGTCGAAACATCGCGTGTCAACTTACCAACTTTATTTTGAGATCGCGATGGATGTCATCGTTACGAGAATATTGATCGGCCATCTACGATAGCCGGAAGAACTACGTTTTGTCGAACTTGTACGAGATTGGACTTCTTTGTACAGCCCCAAAGGGCTATACGTCCAAATCGGCATTATAATTTGCATGTATGGCCGTATTCGTTTACGCGTGGTATTCTTTATTCGTTCTAAATTTCAACGTAAATTGTGATTTTCCACAAATTTAACCGTTTCTTCGAACGACTTATAATTCTCCGTAGTTTTTCCGATCCGATAATATTTTTAATAGTTTGTAGCGTGTACCGGAATCGTTTAGTTAATTTCGAGCCTATACGATTACTTACTTTCGTCGTTTACACTTGTTAGTTTCGAATTTAAACGACGGCCTTCCTTTGAAATATTCTAAATTTAAATTCTCGATCAATAATTAGTTTCGATAATTATTAATTAAATAAAATTATCCGCAACGAAAAGTAGTACTAAATTTTTTATACGAAAAGACGAAATAAAATAAAAATATATTATATACTGTTTATAAAAAATATGTAATAAATACTTAAAAGTACCAAATTAAAAATGAACAGCGAAGAGAAAATTTATAAAATAGCCTGATAGTGTAAACGATCGACAAATCGACGATAATAATTTATCTGTTAACAATTACGCTAAATAAATCGAAAAATAACAATTTTCCGTCTAGTATAAAAATCGATTAAATTTATTAAATACTTCTTAAAAATAATTCTTCGTTAAAATTTATGAATTTATAATAAATTACAGAAAAAAAAAGATTATTAGTTGCGATTATTTTCAATTTTTACTTATCCTCTATGGATTAGATTTGTGTTAAATAATACAAAATATTTTTTTTCTATTTATAATTAAATAGGTTTATATCAAATTTACCTATTGTCAAATAGGTAACATTTCCCCGTGATAATTGTCAATCGTCGCGGAAGTTGTTCGAATTCTCGTTTTATGGGCTCTCTTTTATTTTACTCAATACGAAATCATTTTTTTTTCTTTAATTTTACTATATTAAAAAAAAAAAACGGCTAACTAAAGTCCACATGCATACATCGCATTTCACGGACACCAACGTCGAAATTACAATTGGTGAATATATATAAGAAATATATATATATTATATATTCTCTTCTTTCTCTCCTGAATCGGTTGGTATCATGTAGCACATTGGATCCTTCTACGGGAGCATGCTCGTGCTTTTATAACGACATAGCTTTCACTATTTTCTATTTTGGTCCATGTATCTAGTTCGTGGTCTGCCTTTGCTTCGTCTTCCATTCATCATTCCTTGAATTAATGTCATCCATTCCGAATGTCTGATGTAATGTCTGACCACTTCGTTTGTTCTCTTTTTTATCGTATTTTCCATTTCGATTCATTCATTAGTTGTAAAACCTCGTTATTGGTTATTTTACTCATCCATAGTATTTTTAACATTCGACGCCCGCGTTACCTTTTGAACTCTCTGAACTAATCGTTTCCTCTTTTTAAAACCGTCTATGTCTCTTATTCGTGCAACGCTATACTCCAGATAAACCTTTTTACAAAGTGTTTTCTGGTATTACCTTATATATTTTTTGATACAAGGGGAAGCGTTTTTTCATAAACGAGTTTTTCGCTAATGCTATATATATATATATATTATATATACATATATATATGTGTATGTGTGTGTGTGTGCATGTGACGCTGACGTATAGTTACTAGAGTACTCGAAGGGTTCGTAAACAACTCGCGGCATAAAAAGTCTATAAAGTTTTTCGTCATTACATAACTCTTAATTATTCACGGTAAAGGCGGTGACACCTATTTCGTATAACGTCATCTACGTTGCGTATAAATAGTACCCCGAATGCTAACCCATTTTGTACGTAACAATAAACGTACAGTGGCTAGTAACGACATTCGGTAACGAATAGTATGTTCGTGACGATGATAATGATACAAGGAATGATGAAAATAGTGGAATATGTTAAACTCCGACCATCGGAAATTGGTCTTATTCATGTGGAACTTCTAAGCAACGATTGCATACAATTAACATCCCCAAATAGAAAAGTAACGATGCGATGTACTGTTGACGGGATGTAAATTGAAAGATGACGTCGTTTATAACCGTGTTAATCCGCAAGAATAATAAATCGACTATTGACAGGAAAAGAAACGTTTAGGGTGATGAGGTGATTATAGAAGGTGCCTTGAGAGGAGAGCTATTCCAGGAAAATGTGATTTTGCGATATAGCGGTTATCTGAAGGATGTGAACAGAACGGACGATGTGCATTTGAAAAAGCGTAGCCGGTAGACAGTTTTTCCAAAGCGTAGTCTACATAAAGCGGCAATAAAACCACGGAGCAGACCCACTTGAATTTCAATATTATAGAACTAGAGTAGACAAGGAAGATCACAGTTTATATTGTGTAACATTATAGGGATTATGCCAAGTAGCTTTCCAATATTCTTTACGCGCTGTCTTAATAATAGACAGAAGATCAATGCTAAATGAATCATGGTATGTTGTAAATTTAGCATAATGATCGGCAAGTAAATTCCCTGTAATGTCAGAGTGGTCAGAAATCCGTGCGAACTTTACAGAGATACCGGCACCCCGTAAAAGTGCAATATAGTTACGAATTTTAAGTATTGTGGGAGAGGAATGGGAATTATAACGTGATAACTTTAAAGTTTAGAGACTAGGTTTTCTTTTTAATGAGCTTTCAATTTCCACAACATTCTAATTCCACACATCACCTTTAGTGTCCTGCATTATGTAATTTACGTTGGACTTTTTGACCATTATGACATTTTATTCTCACATAATATAACCCTTTATTAGGCGTATATTATAGAAAAAAAAAATGTAAACGGCTTCTTTTATATACGGTCGCTAATATATGTATATATATATACATGTGCGTGTGTTCATATATTCATAAACATGTATACCATAGCTAGATGAATACTGCCCGAAGGGACAAGCAACCCATATTTACCGCATCGTCTTCGGTTATATTATTCCCACGATAATTTTCGTACATCGACCGTCCATTTTTCCGGCAGTTTCACCACCAACCTCGATGGTATGTTTTTCGAGTATGCTATACCGACATATTATTTATATATAAATATACATATATATACCTATATAAAACGAAGATATTAATATACAAAAAAAAATGTGGAACGAGAATAGTCGTGATTTTTATCACCCGCCTTCTACTTCGTTTTTCCCCACCTTTGCACTAGTGTATGTATTGTATATGTGTAGACTTATAGATTTATAACTGGGGGCAATGTCTGTGAATTATAGCTTAATGCGTCGGAATGGAAATTCTCACGAGAATATTTACAACCGAAGCGCATTTTTCTGTTTTTTTTTTATTTCTGTTTTTTTTTTTGTTTTTGGGTACGATTCTTGAATGTACCGTTAACTGGAAAATTGTTCGCGAAGAACAAAAAAATAGAACTAAAAAATAAAAAACGGTCGACCTAATTCGTACAATTCTGCCGTTGAATATAAGAACGGAATTCGCTGGAAATTTGGAATTTCCAAATTATTTGTTTATATAAATTTTTAATTCTTTAGCGTCGTTATCGTTTATCAGTTTCTAGAACATGTATTAAACAGAGGTAAGTTTTACATCGCTATCCTCGCTGGCCGTACGTGTGACAATTACTGATGGCATGACGAAAGACTAGAAACGACCTGATACAGGTGTAGTACGGAAACAACTGCGAAATATTGTATTGGAATTGGAAGTTGTATTATTGAAACTTATATTTTGTTAAATGAGTCGGATTATTAATTTTTTTATTTTGAAATAATTATCGTATAAGCCTTATACGGATCTTATTGGTAATCGATTAACCCACCGACGAACGGATCTAGGTTTTAACTGTACGGAAGAGTTTGTCTTAAATGTCCTAATCTCCGTCGAATTGTCAAGGAGATTTGTCGAGAATAATTTTAGTACGACCGCGTACGGTATATGCTTTTTTTTTTTCTCATCCGCATATCGTATGTAACGCACCTTGCAAACCGTAGAGAGTTTGTAATTGCTCGCTCGTTGTATTTTATTTCGGAAAATCACTGTATTATTCGGCGGTCGTTGCGACTAGTATTGCTGACAGAAAAATAATGCAAATTGAAAAAATTCGAATACCATTAAGGAGTTAAACGGACCTTCGAGGAATGCACTTAACTGCAGATTTTTTTTCTAGAAAGCAACGCGTACGCTGAAATTATTAATAGAACGTATACATCCAGGTCGGAAAGATGACGACAAGTAGACAGGTGGCTGAAAAAAAAGAATAGCCTGATGAATTTAGCTGATAAGTTATTAACTAGTTCACTTGATGAAATTTTGGTACAAAGTTATAAATCTTATTATATCGGTGAATTCGAGATAATTTTCAATGTATTTATACAAAAATATTTTTCAAAATTTTTGCCACTTCACGTCGACCAGAAAATAAGCGAAAATAAACAATGTTATTTAAAATTTCACGTGCCATATAGTACACATCGTGATTGAAAGGATTAATATATTCCGAGCACGTCCGGTTGAACGTTTAATTGCGGTACAATATGTGTCTTGCAGTCGATCTAGCCAGTCCTGGCGAAATTAAAGCGATCATTAAAAAACTACGAACCCTGACATGAAGTTCCTACTATCCGTAAAACACGTTCAGTACGGTCAAACACCGGATTTTACTATTTCATCAAGATCTAGTCGACAAGAAATTATAACTATGCCGTTTGATGTCTCATTCTTATATACTAAATAATTCATATCCCCCCTATCTCCCAATGTACGTTCCGTTACCATATATCTTGTGGTAGAATTCGAGAAATGAAACTATTCCGATCCCAAATATAGGGAGGGGCAAAAGTCAGTTTGCAACGCAGAAAATCGCGCATGCGTTAATTCCCAGAAGTATTTGGGCTGGTGTGAATTATCGAGACGTTATTGGTATTCTTTCGAAAGATCGCTCAGTACGAACTCCTATTTACCGCCTTGAACTACGTACCACTTTGGATGAAGATAAGAGATTCATTTCAGCTTAGAAGTTCGCAATTACCTCAATGAGCATTTCCCTGATTGTATTGATAGAGGTGGTTAGACGTAACCATGTTGTTAGATTTTTCGATTTGGGGCATGTTGAAGGGCTGGGTTTTTACGCATCCGATACAAAACGTCGAAGATCTCAAGCTTGACATTATTAACGAAGACCGCGTGATGCTCGCACGCATTATTAAATACTGTAAGCGTTATTTAAAGTGTATATGAATTTGAGCACTTATTGTGAAAATTTTTGTGATATGATTAAATAAACGTTGAATTTCGTAAACTTGATTTTTTTCATTTTTCAATTTTTACAAATTTACAAGCTGGAACCTTTTGCTGTCTTTCCGAAATCCTCCAGGACAATGAACAAAAAGATCTAGCTCCTATTTCGATTCCCACTATTGGAGCGATGTTGCGCATAGGCGTATATTTATTTATTTTATCTGAATGTATAAGCAAAAGAGGGAGAACGAATAAATTTGATTTGACTTTATTAACATTATTACGATTGCGAATATTACAATTGTCATTTTTCAGCAAAAATTAGAATTTTCTATCGTCATTTGTATTAGAAGATTAGATCAGAGAAAATCTGGATCGTTTACGTTATTTAAAATCATTCTTTATCAATGATAGGAAAAAAAGACAACAGGAGTAAGGAAAAGTTTCGACGTGGTGAAAAAAGTTTGAAAATATTACATTGGAGGATAGTAAATTACAATTAAAACTTCGAATCATTCTTTTTTTACTTCGTGTTTGTAATAAAATATGCGTGTGAGACAAGAACATTGAGCGTTGTAAGAGAGAGAGCGATACGGTTAGAAGTTTTATGACGACAAGTATCCACCTACCAAAGGAGACAATATTGTAGGGCGTCTAATCTAGGAAACGTATATATATATATATATATATATATATATATATATATATATATATATATATATATATATATATATATATATATCGCGCGCAAAATCGGGAAAAGTGACATTGTCACGCTCACTTCGCAAGAAAAAATCGAGGGGAAAACTCCAAGAGGTGGAAAACGCCTTTAAGTGATAATCACCATCTGCGGCGTAAAGCAAAGAAACTGGCGAATATAATGAAAGAACCTAATTAGATCATGATATAGGCTAATTATTCGTATTCCCCTCCTGAGATTTCGCTAATACAGCAATCCGCGAAACGTACGCAATGGGTTAGCATCACATTTACTTATTTATTTTTCATCCTTTCAGTCGGTTCTTCAACGCATACTTTAAATGGATGCGGCGAACCAGGACATGCTTGCCCTTATTCCTTTATGTATTGTTTGCATCCGTTAACATCTATCTTGTTTGTTTACGATTTTTAACGGTTTAATTTTGACCTTCTATAGCGCATAGATATTGTGCCCATTTTTACCGGATTGAAAGAAAGAACGAAAAATTTATTTTATCAAATTACAAAACTATTTACATAGTAGAGTTCCGTCATGAGCCTCACCTCGACCGCTGTCTTAATAGTAAAATAACAACACTATATACAATAATTTCTACCTTTATATCGTTAAGTTTATAATTTTTTAAGTTTTTATATATATATATATATTTGTATGTATCGAATTGAAATATTCTTAGGAAACTTTTTTTTCATTTTCGTTCAACGTTCACATCATTTAGTTTCCATCTCATATAGCTCGTATTAGCTATGGATACAAATTTCCATATCGACGCGAGTGGTAGCCCGGTACTATGCCAGAAACTTGTTAAAATTCGACGCTTGATTTGCGTTGCATTTCGTTATTCTCGGAAGGGGGGCAAGTTTTTTGTCTATTTTATTTTTTTTTATTATTATTGCTTTCGGAAGGGCACTTATTGCATCCTAGACGAGGAATGAACAGCTTTTCTTAGAAATTGAAAAATATATCCGCTAACAAAAGTTCGATACAGGTACCACTGCAATAGATCGTAAAACGAGAATTTATACACTTTTAAGGACTAAATTTGTGTCATGTATATGCGTGTGTGTATGTGTTTAACACTCAGAAATAAATAAATCAGTGTACCTAGTTTATTACATCTGCATAAATATATAATGTATATATATATATACATGTATGTGTGTGTGCCGAAATGGGTGGAGTGCGTGATTGATGTAAAATGGAAACGATAAAGATAGTTTCGATATATAACATATACATATGTATATATATATAATGTACAAACTTCATGAAATCGTGGAATAGAGTACAACATCCTCATCAAATATAAACCACACCTCTCTCTTTATTAGAATACAAGACGAACCGTAGTAAAACGACCAGTAATTACCATGCGTGCTGAGACCGTTTACCGCGAACATATTAAATATATTCTCAATCGCTACCTGCGCCATCACTAGAAGCATGACTCACATACAATATAAACTATTCTTATAACGTGTTACACTAAGCGCTCTATTCTATACATACATATATATATATATCTCCTGATTGTGTAATTTCATCGTCGTGTGTTACATCCTTATATTTCCACGTATCCCATATCCATCCCGGCTATCTGTTCACTTATATAGTTTTTTACTCCTCGTAGATTAGACACTGCCCACTCGGTTCTCCGTCACGTTCGACGCGACCTTGTATTATTTTTCTTTTTTCTTTTCGCGTGTGTTTTCACTATTTCTTCCATTTTACCTCTCTCTCTCTCTCTTCTTTTATAGTATAATCATTTTCAGCCGCGACGGTATTTCCTTTGTTTTATCTGTACGGTCGCCGAAGGCGATCGTTAATTTACCTAGTTCCAATTTCCTTTAGTTTATTCTCCACCCCTTTTCAGCTGAGAAACAATTCCGATCGACTTTCGAACGGAGGATGGATGATGCTAATCAACCCCCTCGTCGACGATGAGCTTCGTCGTGATATTCTCGCCTGTATAAATTCCGTTTCGAACGTTTTTAAGTCGTCTACTATTGAAATTCACTTACACCATGTGGCAGTAGGGTTACGCGCTTTTTATAATATTTTCCAAGAAAACAAACGTGATAGTGATACTACGCCGTGTTAAGAGACAGCGGATAAATACCGGGAAAAGAGAAATTCCAGTTCGTGGAAAAGGTCGTCGTCCTCTAAACGGAAGACTTCCGATAATGTCGATTGATATGGATTAATTTCGATCAATAATATCGATCAGGATCGATCGTTTGACGCGATAATTAGCCGTTTAGCACTTTGGATATCCGCTATTAAAAAAAAAAAAAAATATTCCCCGGAATAGCGGGCATTTATTTTTCGCGAGCTTTATTTGAAACTTTTTCGATCCATGAAATTCTTAATAGTCTTCTTAGGATCCACATTATTACAGCCTCTAAACTTTTAAAAATGCCGACATTTAAGGGGTCCACATTTCCACCCCATACAAAAGTACTGGAATAACGTAGCAGTTTGTATTTTAGTCTCAAATCATTAGTTTTTTTTTTTTTTTTTTTTATTTCCTACGCTATTATTCAACATATTCTTCTTCATATTCTTTTCCTCAATCCGTACATTGGTGGATAACTTTTACGATAGTGATTTCAACTAAAATTGTCTTCGTCCTGCCCTTCTTTTTAAGCTCCCGTGTCTTCTATTATTTTATATATATATATATTTACCGCTTTACCTTCCGCTGTATCGTTTTCCTTCCACTTTCCTTTCAATTAGTTGCGCGAGTTTTACCCGCAGGTAAAATTTTGATAATTTCGGTTAATTGTGTTCTAATTCTTTACAATATTTGACGAATAATGATTTTTCATCTTTGTTTAAACACTATAGAAGCTTACGAAATATGTTGCTATCACCGTATACTGCGTATATCGTGGACAGAAAATAATAAAAAAAAAATGAATAAGTTATAGGTATATTTAAAAAAAAACACAAAAAAACAAGAAAAACAGAGTTGTTGGATACTATCAAACGAAGAAAAACAACGTACTTGGGACATGTATTAAGAGGCCCATAATATATACTGCCGCAGACTATAATTACGGGTAGTAAAATAGAAGGAAAAAGAAGAGTTGGGGTGAAGAACGATTGCACGACTCGATAATATTCAAAAATAGTTCGTCTACGACTGTAGAAGATTTATTACACAAGGCAAGAGACCGAACCTTATATCGAGAAATAGTCACCGCAACTGCTACCAATGATTGAGAACAGTCAAATGGACGCAAAGAAGAAATTTACATACGAGTTTAAAAATTTTTTAAAATCTTATTGCGAATTGTCTGTCTGTGTTTCTCCTATGTATTATTTTTCACGTTAATTACACGATAAATTACGGGATAACAACCGTTGGGAAGTGTCCGGTTATAGCTTTTAAACAGATCAGTGCTGCCTATTGTTCAACCGAACAGATTGCACGCATTTTTAAGTTTAAAAAAAAATTACAATTTAATTTATATACTCTCGAAATTTTAAAAATATATTTCTATCTTCCATTTCGTTGTTACTAATCTATTTCAATAATGTGTTATTATTTTATTATTTCTTATTGCTAAAACTATGTTATAAATTTGTTAAATATAGTTATTATTTTATAGGTACGATTTCCTACATAATTTGTCGAACCTAAATAATTCCTTTTAACCTTTTTCTATATTTTTATTGTGAATTTATTTCCTTTAATTTCGATATTTTTAAACATCTTCTTATCGTTTCGGTCATTTATATTCCTTTTCCCCCCCAATATTTCACTATTTGAACTGCGTCGTCCGAGATTCCGTCTATTCTTGTCATATCTTCCATCCCGCATCGCAAGCAATGAGCAAGTTAATAGTTGCTCCGAATCTTGTACCATGCCACAATCACATCTGTCATTATCTGTAATTTTCCATTATTTCATGTTCTTTGCCGTTCTACCTGTCATAGTTCTTATTCTATTTAGAGTTTTCCATGTTGACCACGGCAATTTATTACCGGGAGGTAGATGTTCGTTCGATTGTTCCCATAATTTTAATCGGTTTTCTTTCAGCCTTCCTTTCCATAGCGCCAACCTAGTGATTTCCGGCGTTTGTGTCAGAGCATTTGCTGTTTTAAGAAAACTCATTCTTGACTTGAGTCGACTTATTGCTGCTTCTTTTGCATTCAGTGGATGTCTTATATCTTGTTCTTGTTTTGTTTTTTTCCTTTCCAGCCATCACTTCCCGTCTTATACCTGGTGGTGCTACGCCGGATAATATTTCTACTTTATCGATCGGTGTCGGCTTCAAACATCCTCTAACTATACGATCGATTTCATGTAGTGCTACATCAATTCTTTTTACGTGTACTGAATTCCGCCATACTGCACTAGCATATTCACCTGCGGAATAGAGCTAAAGCTGATGTTCTTAATACATTTGGATCTGCACCCCAGGTGGAGCCAATCAATTTTCGGAGTAAATCGTTCGTTGTACCAATTTTTCTTTTGGTATCTTCGCAATGTTCTTTCTCGTTCCAACTTAATGCCTAAGTACTTTGGGTTGTCACAATGTTCCAGCGATATCTCTTGCCATTTAACATTTAATTTACGCTTTGCATCCTTATTTCTCGAATGAAACGCCGATACTTGGGTTTTATTAGGATTCGGTTTAAGGTAATTGCTAGCATAGTATTTTTCCATAGTCTCCAGTATTCCATTCAAATTATTTTCTACCTCGCAAAACGTTTTTTCTTGAGTTATAATAGCTAAATCATCAGCATATATGAAGTGTTTTGTTGAACTTCCAATCGGTTGACCATTAGTATATATGTTAAACAACACTGGTGCAAGCACGCTTCCTTGTGGTAAACCGTTGTTCTGTTTCCTCCATCTGCTCTTTTTGTTTTGTAGCGTTACATTGAATCGCCGATTCCTCAATAATGTGCTAATGATTTTGGTTAATTTGTAGTCGGCAGTAAGCTCGTAAATTTTTTTGTTAATATTCTATGATTTACTGTGTCGTATGCTGCGTTTAAATCTATGAACGCCGCCTCTGTTACCCATTTTGTTTTCATATCCATTTTCTATTTCCTGTACCAGGTTTAAGATTTGCGCTCTGCATGACCTTCCAGCTCTAAATCCGGCCTGCTATTTAATAAGTTTTGAGTCTATTTTTTCACTTATTCTATTTAATATATTATTCGTTCAAATATTTTATAACTATGGCAAAGTAAAGAGACAGGCCTCAAATTTCCAGCATCTATAGCGGTTTTCCCCGGTTTAAGTAATGCAACCACGTGCGATTTTAACCATTCTTTAGGAATTCGGTCCATGATAATGCAATTATTAAACATATTCAGAAGCCATTTTTTTGGCTTTAGGTCCTATATGTTTAATTTGTTCCGTCAATAGGCTTACGTCGTATTTTCTTCGTTCGCACACTCAAATTTCATTGTCAGTGTTTCAATACGGAGAAGAATCTACGCGATAATACTTGACTATTCTATAACGGATCTGCAAAAATTGATTGCCGATCGCTTAGTAAATAGTCGTAAAATTCTATCTCGTTTAAATCCTAGACACAGATGTGGATTTCGTTTTCCGCACAATGAGAGATATCCGAACTGTGAGCTATTCTGTCTATAACGTACTGGTTTTTTTATCATAAAAGATGCGAAATGATGTTTATATAAAAATAGACGAATGCTTCGTAATGCATCGACGTTATTATGATGATGATCATTAACATATATATATATATATATATATATATATATATATATATATATATATATATATATATCTCGCATACACATGTATATACCGGTTTAAGTACTCCGACCGAATGTTTAGTCAAAGACGCACGATAAAGTTCATTCGGGTGATGACTGAAATTACCGAAAGGATAGGTTAAATCTAGTTCGTGTAGAATGTCGATTGCGTGCGAGTTGCGAACACGTATTATTAAATAATTACAGAGGAGTTCGTATATTGACACTTCCACCGTTAAAGTAATAATTTACATTAACACAACACAAGTGAAGTAATTTTAAAGAATAGCAATTATTATACTTCTCATATTATTGTTATTATCATTATTATTAATTGAATTAATTTTAAAGAATAGCAATTATTTGACTTCTCATATTATGGCTTATTATTATTGTTGTTGTGGTTTTATATATATATATATATATATATATATATATATATATATATATATATATATATAAGTATACGTGTAGGGCTTCATCGGTGATACCTATTGAAAATAATATGAATAAAATAAGAACAATTTTTATACAGTATTGCAGTCACACACTGTGGTCGTAGAACTAGTTGATTGTGCTTATAAATATAATTGCAATTACTGTCAGATTATTTTATACTCTTTTTTTCATTTTTCTAATTTTTATAAAATTGTACATCTGAAGTACTATTTTTCACATTTTACATGTTTATAAATTGTATATATTTTTAAATTTTATTTTTATGTTCACTCGATAATGGCTTAACAGACGAAAAGCTTTTTGATTTTTTATAAAGCGATTCTAGTGATACTCATTTTTTGTTGTTTATTTATTTGAAAACTGTTTTTATTTTCTATTTGTATTACCAAAAAAAAGTACACAGATATACATATAATAATAATAATAATAATAATTTCTAGGATACTTGTATATTCTCTGAGTTTTTGAAATCGGGTATATACATGTAAGTTAGAAATTTTTGATATGCAGATCAAGGGTTGCATGCAACGATTAATAATTGAGAGTCAAGTACCGCGAACTCGTCCTCGTAACAAGCTAAGCTACGAATAAGATGTAGGAAAATAATCAGTACTGGCTACTGACTACAAGTCTCAGGCCGACGGTTTCAGCAGTGGCATGATAGTAGGAATTAAGAGCAGAGTGAAAGGTCGAGAACTGTTATTCTGCCTTCTAAAATTGCTAATGGAATCAGTTGTCGCCAAATCTTACTGACTTTAGTAAACCGCTGTATTGCGGTTGGAATGTTTGTCCAAAAGGTGGGTGGAAAAAAATCCCACTAATTTCCCACTCTTCATTATAGTTATAAATCCTGCACAAATGATCGTTATTTCTGGGTAGCCCTTCAGTGAGACGGGGTTGTGAAGAATAGTAATAACGACAACAGAAACATAAAGACTACGAAGAAGTTATGTTATCCTTGATTTCAATAAAATTATTGTATTGGACAAGAGCCTCAAGATCAGTCTTTTAACCATATGGATTCAAATAATAAAGTAACAGTAGATGTAACAGACTTTTCTGGTTTAGTAATATGCACATAATTTTAATTGTTAACATCTTCTTTCAAACGACTTTACACCTTATCTATTTTGGAAAGTATTGTAATCAGATTACCTACTTATCAATAGCAGCAGTAAGAAATCATGTCTGCATATGCACATGACGGCGCTGATTGCAATTCTTTATCATTATCTTCTCAATTGGTAGGGCTAAATGAAATAATGCACAGTACTATATTCAAGACAGTGAAACTGACTCCATCGAGAAGAAAACAAGTGAATTGTGGATGTGTGATGGAATACTGACGTTCAATCAGAAAGGAAGAGGATTCAAACGTAATGAAACAAATATAAAGAAAAGAATGAAGTAATTCGTAATAAAAATATGAAAAACAATTGCCTATCAAAGAGCTGCCGTCAAAACATAATGATTCCAGTAGCCACGAAAAGTAAAAGTATTTACAATTCAGAAACGTAGCGTAGGAAACTAGAAGATGGAAATCGTAACATCATATTTGAAAAGAACTCCCTTATTAAGTATTAGAGAGAATACACCGTAGAACTGTACTAGAATGCAGGACTATAAACAATTATTATCGCATAAAACTATACTTAACCTAATAATTCTGAATTCGAGATAACAACAGAGGAAGTTAATCAAAATATAAAGAATGGGGAAGGCAGCTGACAGTGATTAGAATGTAGGATGAACTGCTGTAGGTAGTTTAAACGTTTTAGTCAGCTTCGTAAAATAAATTATTGTCACCTCTGTTGTTAAACATATATTACGAGGCAATTTTTAAGGAAGCAATTACTGGTGACAACAGAGTCCAATTTTATACAGAAAAAAATTTATATTGATGGCGATGTTCTAACCCACAACAATACCCACCAGCCTCGAAGCGTGTTAGACAGGTTCGCAGAAGTTATAAATTTCTACGGTCTCCAGATAAACATCGATAAAATGAAACGTTAGTTCACAGGTCTGCTTTCGAACGGTTTGGTAAATTCAAGTATCGATACACAGGGCCTAAAAATAATATTGAGTAGTCTACTGAAATATCAACGAAGATAGAAAACTAGGCATACCTGATCATGATCTCTAGTTGCGATAGTGCATGATAAATTGTTATATTCGGTCTGCTCTATTGCATGAAGAGCACAAAAACGTTGGAAAATGAAATAGAAGCGCTGGAAGTAATATGTTTATCATGTTGACAATATCGTACAGCGATTACGTCATCAACGCCGAAGTCATCGCGTATTGTCCGAGTAAACCGAGTTGTTACACACGTCCATTCTTTTGGCTACATATAGATAACCACAAAACTACCATATTTTTCAGCTTTCTCAAAATGATAATACAGAGAACAGAAGGAGACCAAGAACAGGAAGAACATATTGGTTAAATGACATGCAGAAATAGTACAGATGTTCTACGGAGGAACTACAGACTCAGGCCGTTATAATGTAAATATATATATCTATATATAGTGAAAAGAATTGGAAATTATGACTTCTTGTTTAACGCCTTTTTTAAAGATGCCCGCGATGTTTTTGCTTATATAATATATAATATATATATAAGAATATGCGTGTCTATTTGGATATATTGACAAAACAAACTTTACATGAATCAAAAATTGTCTGTCTTGTCGAAGAAGTTTATTTGTAGCCGAGATAGACTGAAGGGAAGTAAATATAAACGACAATGTAGACGAATGACGGCGAAATATGAAAAATAATTTTCTTTTCTACTATATATCTTGTCCGCTGCTCTGTTCGGGATAAACATTTTCACAGAATACAAACACACGCATACACAATTACTATAACATTAGACTTCCATGTTTCCCCATTTTCATTGAAAAATGCTTGCAGCAAATTGCATCATACTGGTTGCTGAATGAAATGAAAAATTTCCAAAAGATTAAATAATGTGAGCTTATAGTTCCATTGGCGTGTTTTTTCTTCGCGGCTTGTTTACAATTCGATATATAAATAATGACGTGTATTTTTGTGCGCATATAACATTTTTGTATTGTTGTATTGATATTTTATATATATATATATATATATATATATATATATATATATATAGAGAGAGAGAGAGAGAGAGAGAGAGAGAGATAGATAGATAGATAGATAGATAGATAACACGTAGATGAGCGCTTTCGTGTTTTTTTCGTATAAAACTTAGATGTGATCGTTCGGAGATTGAAAATTCATTCGCCGTTTTATTTATATTGAATTTTTCCCCCTTATTTATTATCCGGAAAAATCATTTATAAAAAGTACTCGTTAGTGGTCGTGTGAATGTTAATTTCCTCCCTCGAAATTTCCTATGTTGCTGATAATTTAAAAATGGTTTATTCGTTAACAACTCATTCTTTGTATACACGTTGCAGCGTTATGAAACAAGCCAAAAAATTCAATATATTTCATCAGAGGTGTGATAGGAAGGAAAGACGAATAAAAGTTTGTTAGTTTTTAAATAGAATATTTACAGCTATCGTACTCGTTTTGGCGCGATATCTTCAAAGGGGGGTTATGCAGCGCTTTTTAAAGAAGATTTTTGAAAAGTATTCCCACTGTGTTCTAGGAAACATCGCTGTTCGCGGATCGCGGTAACTAATTGTTCTGTGACTTACTGGCAACTAATCTCCATATCTGACGGTCGTCCCATCTTCAATATGGTTGCAATCTTCTGAGCATGGTGTCGTCCCTCGGTTATTACCCATATTTGCATCACCCCGAGCACGGGTTAGTTTAGGTTAGGATAAAGAAATGAAAATGTTACGAAGAATCTTATGACCAGAAAAGTAAACGAGGAGTGTGAGTTATACAAATACTCGGGCAGTCTAATTGATACGATCCAAAGAAGGCTAATTATATTTTATAAAGCGGTCGAACGAGACAAGCCTAATTAACCGAACATTTACTCAAATTCGGAGTCTGAGGAACAAATGGTGATGTTTCGAGGAAGTAGAAAGTTATCTAAACGGAACTGGAATCGAATCGAGTGATATGGAAGTCCGCCATTCATTGAGAAACGTAACTGGCGTAATACGTCAGATTCAAGGAGAAAAAATTGCTGACCGAAGAAAGAAGAGAGCAATACCGCAACGAATGTAGCAATGTTCTATATAGAAGACAGCTAAAAAATTAAACAGTTGAAATATTGTGGTCCAAGTTTGTCTATTCGGAATATATATATATATATATATATGTAACATTGGTTATGTACTGATAACCGTTCAACCGATTATTTCGTCCGCTTATCTCTCGTATACTCGTTATCGTTTATTGTACGTAAGTTAATAATAGAGATACTCGCTGTTATATTACATATACGCGTGGTTTATTATTGTAAACAGTTAAAACGCTAAATGTTGTTGATCATCGCGTAATATTACGTATACGGATAAATGTACATCTTTTCGAGTTTTCTATAGGTATGTATTAAACTCTTTCCATTCGTTTAATGTATTAATTATAATTTTATAAAGTTTATATTAAATAAAGTTAATTTTCTATAGTTGAAACCTCGAAACATCATTTATTCAAAAATCAAACTTACAACTCGAAAAGAACTTTTATCAGTCATCATTGATATCATGACGGATGGAAATACAACCCAGGTGTTGGAGAATGTTCGTGTCAAGATCCGATTGGAAAAGTGCATGACGAAGACATCGAAAAATATGGTAACTGTAGTACGCGCGATAAAAAAATTCGGTGATGTAAATTTTTATGTTTTTCCACATGATATGTGTCTCGATTCTATGCATACAACTCTTTTTAATCATCCCATTGTTGCAAAAACGAACAAGTCTCTGACCAAAGTCGGTCAAACTCGATGTTTTACAATTACTATGCCTCCTGAGCTAAGTAATTTATATTTTGATGATGAATTAAACCCTGTATTTAAAGACCATTATCTAGAAGAAGAAATTATACCTCAAACTTCCTTCCCTGACCCCATCACCTTGGAAAGTTTAGTCAAGATTTTCACTGAAATCAAAGAAAAATCACCTCAGGGTACTAGAGAAAAAGAAGAATCTGTTCATCATGTAAAAAAAAATTTTGTACTAGAAAATTTTAAAGGAAAAAATCAAAACGCACCGGAATGGTGGCGGAAATTTGAACAGGAATGTAAGGAAAACCAAGTCGAAAATATTAAACGAAAAATCCAAATATTAAAATTGAGTGTCGAAGATACGGCGTTAGAATGGTTTAATACCACAATATTAAAACTTTCGGATGAAGATAATTTTGAGATATGGAAACAAGAGTTTTTATCTACATTCTCAGACAAAAGTTGGCAATCTGATCGTCAAGCTTTTTCATTTAGGTATCTCGGAGGCTCTTTAATTGAGTATGCATTAAAAAAGGAACGTATGCTTCTGGAACTGCAGCCTAAAATGAATGAGGAAACAAGAATTAGTCTTATCGTTATTGGCCTACCAATACCCATTCAGGATAAAATCGAAAAGAATGAAACTAAATCTATTCAAGATCTTTTAAGCAGCATACGAGTACACGAATCTTACACCAAAAAGAAAGAGTTTCAAAGTGTAGAAAAAACTCAAAAGCAAGAACAACTAAAAACTAATGTAGGAAAAAACTATAAGCCATGTACAATTTGTGAAAAGATAGGTAAACCAGGAAGATTTCATCCAGAAGCTTTATGCAAAACAAAAAAAAGAATCGAAATAAATTTAATCAAATCAAATGAAAAAGAGACACCTACTGATTCAAAAAACGAATAAACTCACCACTAATTTTGCTAAAGATTAAAATCGACAATAAAAAAGTAATCGGAGTATATGATACAGGTGCGAATGCGACCTTAATCAGTAATAAAGTATTAAAAAATATTAAATACGAATTGTCAAGAAATAAAAAAATTTTGAGAACAATTAGTGGTGACGTTGTAACCGATAAAACCATACAAATAAACCTAACTATAGGAAGAAAAACACACAGATGCGAGGCGATAGTGGTGAATGAAAAAAATTTACAAAAAGACTTACTACTAGGACTCGACACAATAAAAAAATTTAAATTATCGCAAGATGAAAACTGTAACATTTGGCAAAAATCAAAAACCCAAATAACCCAAGTCGAGGCAAACACCACAAACCTTGATCAACCTTTTAATGAAATATCATACACAACTATTTCGGAACTCGATCATTTAAAACCAAATAATAAAGAGAAAATGATTGATTTAATAAAAAAATATGACTGTATATTCGCAAAAGATAAATTCGATGTAACATTAATAAAAAATTACGAAGCGGTGATTAAGCTTAGCGAATATAAGAACATAGCCAAAAAACCATACCGTTGTTCACCTAAAGAGAATGAAGAAATAGATTCACAAGTAAAAACCCTCTTACAAAAAGAATTAATAGAAGAATCCCAATCACCTTTCGCAGCGCCGGTTACATTAGTGTTAAAAAAAGATGAAAAAAAAAAGACAAGGCTGTGTATAGACTATAGAGAATTGAACAAATTAATTGTACCTGAAGCACAACCGTTTCCTAGAATAGAAGATATTCTAATAAAAAGCCGGAACAGTAAAATATACTCAGTAATAGATTTAAATTCCGCCTTTTGGTCAATCCCGATCCGTAGGAAAGATAGATATAAAACAGCTTTCACAACTCAGAAGGGTCACTACCAATGGGCGTGTTTGCCTTTTGGAATGAAAAATAGCCCTGCTATTTTCCAAAGAATTTTGTCAAGCATACTGCGAAAGTATAACCTGGACAGTTCCTGTATCAATTATATCGATGACATCCTTATTATCTCAGAAAACTTTGACAATCATATACAATGTTTGGAAAAATTATTTGAAGCGATAAAACAAGAAGGATTTAAAATAAAACTGGAGAAATGTAATTTTGCCACACCAAAGGTTAAATACTTAGGTCATATCATTAATAAAGGTACTGTATCGCCATTATGTGATAATCTTGAAGCAATAAAACATTTTCCCACGCCAAAATCACAAAAGCACGTAAGACAATTCTTGGGGAAAATTAATTTTTATCACAAATACATTCCAGATAGTGTTACACTTTTGGAACCATTACATGCTTTACTTCGTAAACACCAAAAATTTTTATGGTCACAAGAATGCGAGTGTACATTTCAGAAAGTTAAAGATTTGTTATGCTCGGCTCCTATTTTGGCAATCTTTTCTCCGGATAAAGAAACATATTTATTTACAGATGCCTCAGGAATAGGAATAGGTGCTGTCCTGAAACAGAAGCAAGAGAATAATGAACTTCTACCTGTAGCCTATTTCTCAAAAAAGTTGACATCAGCACAAAAAAAAAAGAAAGCTGTGTACTTAGAATGCTTAGCCATTTATGAGGCGATAAAATATTGGCATTACTGGTTGATAGATCAAAAATTTGTTGTAATCACAGATCATAAACCACTTGAGAATCTTAATATCAAGCAACGTATCGATGAGGAATTGGGTAACATAACTATGAATTTGTCACAATATAACTTTATTGTAAAATATAGTGCAGGAAAATTAAACTTAGAAGCAGACGCTTTATCCAGAAACCCAGTTATGGAAAGTTCATGTGAAATTAATAATGAAATAGAAATTGTGAATTTTATAACAGCACAAGATATTATTAAAGATCAAGAAGACAACAAAATTCAAATAAAAGATATAATCAAAAATAAAGATGAACAAAATATAATCTATAGAACCGCCGATAAAAAACAAATAATAATATCTCAAGAGTTAGGAAGGCGAATTGTGCAGGAAACTCATATTAGGTTGGGTCATATAAATACCTATAAAACATTAAGAGAAATAAAACAAAAATTTTATTTCAAAGACATTTATACATTAACAAAAAAAATATGCTCAGCATGTATAATATGCAAAAAAAATAAAACAAGAATTGGGAGAAAGATAGGATTATTATCACATCTAGGTCCAGCACAGAATCCATTTGAAATCATGTCTATTGATACAATTGGAGGATTTCATGAGCAATCATCAAAACACAGATATTTGCACATATTAATCGATCATTTTTCACGTTATGTGTTCGGGTTAACATCCAAAACACAATCAGCACACGACTACATCAAACTGGTGAAGCCAGTGCTAAGTATTGGTCAGGTCAAAATCATTATGTTGGATCAATATGCGGCTCTTACATCACGAAAATTGCAAGATGTGTTAGAAGAAAATAATATTACAACTATATTTTCAGCAGTCGATTCTCCAAGTTCTAATGGATTAAATGAACGGGTAGGACAGACTCTTGTCAATAGAATACGTTGCAAATACAACGAATGCAAAGAAAAAAAAATGAATACCAATTGGACAACAATCGCTAAGCTCTGTATAGACGACTATAATAACACAATACATGACGCAACAAAATTCCGTCCAAATTATCTTCTGTTAGGAGATAGCTCATCTCCAATAACAGACCTAAATCGGCAAATAAACAATTTAGTAGAAGATAGAAAACAAGCATTCCAAAACTCTGAGTATTCTCACATGAAGAACAAGAGATATTATGATAAAAATAGAAAGGACGTCGTCTTTAATGTAGGAGATGAGGTATATGTCGAAAAAGGAAACAGACTTAACAGACAAAAATTAGACGAAATAAGAGAAGGTCCTTATATTATAAAAAATAAATATTCAAACACAATTTACGAAATCCAAACTAATAAAAGAAGAGATAAAGGGCTCTATCACATATCCAAATTACTTCCGAAAACTGAAGTTCTCCAGTTTTCGGTTTGGTAGGGAAGATGTAACATTGGTTATGTACTGATAACCGTTCAACCGATTATTTCGTCCGCTTATCTCTCGTATACTCGTTATCGTTTATTGTACGTAAGTTAATAATAGAGATACTCGCTGTTATATTACATATACGCGTGGTTTATTATTGTAAACAGTTAAAACGCTAAATGTTGTTGATCATCGCGTAATATTACGTATACGGATAAATGTACATCTTTTCGAGTTTTCTATAGGTATGTATTAAACTCTTTCCATTCGTTTAATGTATTAATTATAATTTTATAAAGTTTATAT
This sequence comes from Coronaproctus castanopsis, assembly GCA_032883995.1. NCBI lineage: Eukaryota > Metazoa > Arthropoda > Insecta > Hemiptera > Monophlebidae > Coronaproctus > Coronaproctus castanopsis. The sequence continues at coordinate 20,414,311 of CM065053.1, read as the reverse complement.
TAAATAAAGTTAATTTTCTATAGTTGAAACCTCGAAACATCATTTATTCAAAAATCAAACTTATATATATATATATATATATATATATATATATATATATATATATATATGTATGTATAAAAATATTTTATAATTAAAATTTATCAAATATTCACAATGACTATAATTGTTACAGTTATTGTGTTAGGTGCATTGCTTGTCTCCCAGGAGTTTCAATTCATTCCTAATATTTTGATCACCTACGTTTCTACGTATCGCGAATAATAATCAAGTCTCGAATTTTACATTGATGATAAGTTTGATCTATTAATTTATACATCTTCCCGAACTTTTTCGCCATGTCCTTTTCATTGGTCGCGAGCCGGGTGATAAACGTAAAATTAAGTACGTTGCGACACAATTTAATGCAAGTGGTTTGATTCTCGAATTTTCAATACTTACGATTTTCCGTAAACTCTTGAAAATAAGTTTCATTTTATTGCGACGCAGTGACTTACATATTCCAGTGATAAAGTCTTCATACACATACATACATATATATGTGTGTGTGTGCTCGCGCGTGCGCGTGTATATATATATATGTGCTGGAAGTTACCCATCAATTTTTTTGAGTAGTTTAATAAATTTGTCATTTTTCCTCACCTTTATTTCAGTCTTGCAAATACAGTACACATTCGACGCATCAATTCCTCCTAACACAGAAATACGAACTATCCGTTACCACCGTTTATATATTATGATAAATTCGATATCCAAATTATTCGTGACATATTGAGAATCTGATCTCTACTGTTGTATGCTCGAGAAATTTCAAAAACTTATTAATATCTTTCCATCCGTATCTCTCACCTAAGTACGGTATACAGCGCGGTTATCAATAAATTGTAAAAAGTAAACGTATCAATTAACGGCGTAACTAATATATGCACATTTATATTGGATTATTAGTTTCTTAATAATTAATAATTTTTTTTAATCGAAATTTGCACAATTTATATATATATATATATATATATAAATTTATACACCGTGTTGTACACTGCTACAGAGGTCAAAAAACGGTTTAACTATAAATTAAACTAATACATTAAGTGTCAAATTGAAAGTAACTAATGAAGTTATTACAATAGGTATGGTATGTTTGTTTGATTGATGAAAATTAGTAGAGATTATTAAGGTTAGCAGTGGAAAGTATTAAATTGATTGTGATAGGAAAATTAAGGTCAGAACGGAGAATGTTGTAGGTAGGAGAGTAAAGGAGAAAATGCGTTAAGGAAAGTTGGATATTACAAGATGAATTCATAGGAGGGCTAGTCTTATTGAATATGTAACAATGAGTTAATTTGTAATGAACGGTCCGCATTCTTGTTAGTACTAATTCTTCTCCGTGGATAGGACAGGCTCTTGCAGTAATTGTGAAAATCTAATCTTGGCTTGTTTGATAGCGCAATTTTTTAATAGATGCAGTAAGTCACTTGATGGCACCGGTAGACACTTAACTGGTGTCATATATGAGGCATCTGTGACAGACTGGTTTGCTTCGTCGTTTTGGCTAATAGAACTGTGTCCAGGTATTGGACTTATGTTTTTCTTTTCCGAGATAATGAAATAATATTTTCAGCTATAAGGTGAATTATTTTTGATTGGCTGCATATTTTATGAATGGAACGTAAGGAGTCTGTAAATATAGCTACTTTAGCACTGGTTTCGTGCGAAGCCATCAATACAGCTTGTATAATAGCAAAGAGTTCGCTGGATAAAACTGAAAAGTAGCAAGGTAGAGGATAATAAGTTGTATCATCGTTATGTATGATGGCGCAACCACAGCCATTTATGTATTTTGCACTATTAGTGTAAAGCACTGTACACTCGATGAAGTTTGAAAGAAGGTTTTAAAAAGCTTCTTTTAATATATGTGTTGCAAAGTGGCGGTACATAATGAGTGAAGTATCAGTAAAAACCAAAAATATTACAGGAACATCAAATGAAATAAGTATTTTTTAATTCGGTTACTACGAACCAGATTATATGAAATACAAATTATTAAATTTATTTAACGCAAGTCACCTGCGTTGCGTATAATTAGCATACACGTTTTGCATGCAAAAGTAACATACAATAAGCTAATCACGATGTTCGCACTACGAATATGATTATATATATATATATATATATATATATATATATATATATATATATATATATATATATATATATATATAATATAAAATTAATTTAAAAAAAGTACCAAATATCAACTGTAATCGCTTTCAATATTTTAAAAGACAATGAAGAAGTTCTACACTATGTACAAGTTTACACGTATATATCAAAACGGAATCGCTTATACTTGGGCAGCACGCGTTTTTACACTCAACCCATTTTGTTTAATATTTAACCTTTGCTCCATCATTCATCTCATGCGCCGAGAAGCAATGACGTTCACACCCGACTGTTCAAAACACAAGTTATTCAGATTCTTAATGCTCAGCTAAATTCTCAAACCTATCTATTAACCCACATAAATAATATTCGCACGTCAACTATCCTCTAAATTCAAATCAAATCAAATCAAATCAAATCATTGTTATTTACCAAAAACATAGATAATATAATAAATAATAATACACAGTGCAAATGCGCGAAATCGCGCGAGTATCAGCAAAGAAAAAAAATCAATATCTTAACGCTAGTTACATTTGTTTAACGTAAAGAAATAGAAAACTAAAATTGGAATAATCGATAATAATCAACAGTTACTACATAACGAATTACTTCACATACACATACGTAATATATACAGGCGTACAGTATCGATTACAAACACGCATATTAAATATAAGTCTACAATTAATTACTAAATCAAGTTTCGGTAAATAACACATTTCCATTAAAAATACCTTAAATAAAATAAAATACACGCATGGACACAATGAGATTTACATATGAGTTGAAAAGCATTATAAGAGTATAAAACACATACACATATATACATATACCGATTCCATGCAGTGAATCCATACAAAAATCTTAGGATAAATGTATAATGCCCTTGAAAATGCAAATTTCCTATTATAAATTACAGGGAAACCGATAACCACTCACACATCTACAAGATATTGTGTGTTCTCCTAGGCCAGTGTATTATTTGCTTGCTTGTTTCTACTTTTAATGTACCGTGTTAGAGGTTTACGACGGTTTTTAAAGTTCTTTAAGCTATTTTTTAGTGTTAATGAGTTATAAATTTTAACACAATTATAAATGGCTTGTATTCTAGAATGATATTTATGAGTTTTGGTTCTTGCAGCACTTTCAATATATTTAATTTGTTAAATACCGTATCACTACTGTAGATAAATATACCTATTCAGGACTAATCTCATAGATTCAAAGTTTATCTGGAAACCTCATATCGACTATTTCCTTTCCATCAAGCTGCAATCATCATCAAATATTTTAAGATGCCCTCTCTACGACTGTTTTGAGAGGTGATGATCTCATTACTCTCCGTAATACGCTCTAAACTTGATTACTGCTCTTTTCTGTATAGTAATGCTTCAGCTAATCTATTAATCAAATTATACGAAGTTCAAAACCTTTATATGCGATTAATTTGACACGCACTTCATATCCCTCTTTCGAGTCATATATTTTCTCAAATCCTAGTCATCGCAAATAATTTTATACATATTTTCGAAAGATGGCGATTCACCTACTATCGTACCCAACCGACTTTCATCGTCACGTATTACTTTAGAAAATGTATATATCTAATGCTGCACTACCGCCGCTCAGTCTACTTCGCTAATTCTTATCTTACGAATGCTTCGCACATATCCAACGATAATTCCAATTTCGCTTTAAAGCCTCGTTCATCCAATCTTTTCGTACCGAATAGATGGTTTAACCATATTCTTATATTCCCCGAGGGATCAAAAAGCCTTGGACGGTCCGTTACACGTGCTTCTTATATAACTGAATACAATATTTCAAAATTCCTTCATACTCGTATAACACAATTCTCGTTGCGAAAGTTCTAAGCATTCTAAAAACTCCTATATTTTTGTCACATTTTATACACTCCTCAAACAAATAATCTTATCGGATTCCTTGAGTTTCATTTTAACCCCGAGAGAAAATTTAACCATTTCTCAGTCACGATGTCCACTATGTGGTACATGAAATTTCAATGCTGACAAAAACCTTTTGTTTTCTGCTTTACGTGAAATGTCTTAATTTTATAAATATTTATATAAATACGTTGAAAATTATCTACAATTCACCTAAGAAGTTGTATTAATAAACACACTTGCCGTAAAATTTAAAATTCAGTGTCAAAATTTTATAAAGTATCACAGTAAGGTTTAACAATGATTCTACCTGGGGGGTAATAGCAAATGTCGAGTATTATCGTATTTCATTTAATAATATTCATATGACCAGTTAAATCACCACCGACCTAAAGAGTAGATAATATTATCATCGATAGGTCTATTGTCCGCTACGACCACTCGTAATCGATGCGTCAACAGGTAGTTTTTCTTTATTTTTTTAGTCATAATTTCTTATATGCGCATTTTATGCATAATCTTTATTTATATATATTGTGGCGACCTGTACGATATATACCTATAAATACATATACACATGCAGATCGCTAACATATATTTATTTTACGTTATATTTTTAAATATAGGGATATAAATATTAAAATATAACGTTACCGACTTCTGGTTTCGAGGTATGCCCGGGATGCCACATGGGAGAGGCCCATGACCGATTATTATAATAAAATAAATTAAATGACAAGAATAAAAATGCGGTTTTTATTTTATTGAAAATTTATTACTTTTCGGAAGAAATAAAATTACGAATCGAACGCGTGCGATATCCGGCTACGTTTATTTTTAGTATACAAAATTTTTTATATATATATATATTGAAACTTTTCGAACGATTATTAATATAGTATAATACACGGAACCGTCCCTAGCCTAGATGGACCAACTTCACGGTCGAAGTCCCGACGATCCATCCTAACTTCTTCGAAAACTATCCGACTTGACTTTTCTCCACCTCGACTAAAATTCAACTGACTGTGTCTTTCGACTGACAAGATTCAACTAACTCCACTAACTCCACTGGCGAATTCGTGAACTAAAAACTCCGACAAAACTCGTCTGTTTATTACACTCCAGGACTCTGGAGGCGACACAGGTATCTTAGCATTATTATACTTATTATGTACTTTACTGTCGACGAAATGCCGGTTTCTTTGCAATTATTGTTTTGATCTTTTCTTAAATCTTTTTCTCCTCCATTTGTCTATTTTCGACGTACATAGTTGAACCAAGGTCAAGTTCCATTGTCCCTTATTTTTAAGTTATATACTTATACATATATATATATATAGTCTTATACATAGTTATTAGTACGGCAGCCAGCATCAGGTAACATAACACATATACACATACACTCAACATACTTGCTTTCTAGGAACTCTATAGATATTAGAAATTCCTAAATTGACGGTTTTCGGTGGAACCCTCCGATTTCTCTTTTGGACTAGCCAATCAGAAAATTCGGACTGTTTCTTTTGGTGTTTGACCAAAATACCGACTGAATACATTTTATATGCTATTTATCTTCTTCTTTTTGCTCTCGCCATGTCAACGCTTGATTTATTATATATATGTCCTTTCGACATTTTTCATATATTAACTTTGACAGATCTTTTACAATTCTAATCTTATCAGCGCCAGCGTGCTTTCCCCAATACATATATCTCTATATTTATATCAGTCTAACTATTCTATTTTCTTTTTATTATATTTCTTTTTATTATATTTCCTTTGGGAAAGTCACGTTCGCAATGCCGACCGGATGTATAAACACATACCTATATATATATACAATATTTCTTTTTCTTTCATCACCTTTTACGTACATATTATTAAATTTAATCTTCCAAATATACCTTTTAACTCAAATTTCAATTTACCAACTTTAGTCACTCACTACTACTAACAATGTAACAAGCATGGTTGTTACATATGCCCCGCCGCACTAAATAAAAATTGGATGAGAGGGTCACTGACCCGGACATCCGACTTTTCTTAAATAACTATTTACATAATACTTATCAATAATTTCGCGTTCGATTTGTATTCATTCGCGTTCTTCGTTTATATAACTTTTCTCGTAGTTGAGGGATGACTGGCCGCGTGCATGGAATGCGAGAAGGTGTACCGCTTGCTAGTATATACATAGTAGTCCGGCAACATTATCGAATTAAGCTATTCGGATGCGGAACGATCACAATAACCGGTTTTTCTTTTCCTTTCGAACTTTGGTAACCATAGGGAGGTTATCGACCCGTCCCTTGGACAAAAGGACAACCTTTTGGTATATATCGTATCTTCGTTATATAAATATTGCCATCTCCTTTTTATTTTCATCTGGGATTTTTTTCCTTTTTTTTTTTTTTTTTTCATTATTATTATTACTATTATTTCGACATTTTGGTTGTTACTTCTTCCGGCGACCTAGCATCCCCACATCCTGCACACAAACCAAATCACCCACCCCCTACTGGCGGTTATATTGGTCTGTCGCTAGTTGTCATGCTGGTGATGTCGATGGCGTTTGGGATCATTGACTTATATTGCTATAAATAATTTTAATAATTGTTTTTTTTTTTTTTTTTTTTTTATATATACATGTTAACTTATATCATCTACCTTAATTTTTACACATTCAAACGTTTCGTAAAGTTTTAATAGCTCATGCATTTATGTGCATAAATTATATCATTGATAACGTAATTAATCCTACCCCAACTTAATATACTCGATATTTACATGTTTACGACTTATACGCATAGGTGTATTTAAAATTTTTCACATGTACCGTCATTTATACGCACACCAACACATACATCCTCTTATACGTTTCATTTTTAATTTACTTTATATATACATACATATATATATATATAACAACGCGAATTCCTATATCTACTATTTAAACGTACACATATTTTATAAACGTCTTTACAATTATATTTTTTTTTTTTTTTTTTTTTTTTTATATATAATTACTTTTAATATTTATATTTACTTATCTTACTTCCTCGTATTTGCACCAAACCAATGACTGATTAAATTTTGTTTATTACCATTATCCATACCACTCTTCTTATTTTGTATAATTCCCCTGCACCTATCTATATATATATATATATATTATGGTCATACATTTTATTCAGCTATTCTAAATTATTCCTATTCCTTACCCTACCTACCTACCTATTTATATATATTTATAAATGCGTTGCTTATTTATTGAATCGCTTCAGCTGTCGTACGTTGTATCTTCCTATTACGTTGCCATTCTGATCTTTCAGCATATATGTATTATTGTTAAAGACTTGACAAACGCTATAGGGGCCTGTATATAATCGATCCAATTTTTTCATCAATCCTTTTCCTTTATTAGACAGAGTGTGCTTTTTTAGCATCACAGTATCATTTTCCTTCAGTATCGTAGGATTCTGATGTTTAATCTCTCGTCTATTTCTTTCTTTGGCTATGTTTGATCTCGCCTGTTCTACATCCTGATCATAATTGTATACATCATCGTCGGGAGGAAATATTCCACTCTCACTTAGAATATCCTTGGGTTTTTTACGCAACATTAAATAATGTGGTGCATACTTCGTAACGCCATGAGGTAGTTCATTTAACACTCGTTCTATTTGTTTGACCCGGTTTGGCCATCCTTTGTGATTGTTATGACAGTAGATTCTTAATAAATTTCCTATCTCACGATTGGTTCTTTCCACAGGATTTCCTTGCGGATTATAAGTGGTAGTTCTCATTGGTTTTATACCCCACCTTCGTAACGTGTTTTCCCACGTTTTATTCCGAAATACACTGGCGTTATCGGTTAATAATTTTTCAGGCGTACCCACTTGCTTCGTATATTCTTCAATTTTCGATACTATGTTTTTTGTCGTTGGTGCGCCTATTGTATATAATTTAATGTACTTTGTAAATATATCTAATATTCCAATAATATATTGTTTGCGATTGAATTTGGGCAATGGTCCCTTTATATCGACACTTACCATTTCCAGTGGTTGCCCAGCTGTTACCCCTTTGAATTCCCCTTTCCTACTGTGATTAGCTGGCTTACACTGAGCACAAACTACACAACGTTTAATTAGTTGCACTATTCTTTTTCTCATTCTTACGAACATACAATTAGTCTTCATTAGATCGAATAAACGACGCGCACCCACATGTCCATATCTCTCATGATATAGCCAGATAATTTTATCTACAATTTTATCACGTATCCACAGTTTCCATCGGGAGCCACGATCTTCGTTGACGTAATATATATTATTCAGATATCCTCTCATATATCTTTGCATTTTTTTATCCTGTTTTAGTCTGACGCGCAAACTACTAATCTCCATCCTCACTTTCTTTGTCTCTTCAGTCCACCATATCCTTGCCTTTTCACTTTCCCTTTTTACTTCTCCCCTAATCTTCTCTATATTCTCCGTTAATTTCCCTTTCAACTTGTTCATAGCCCTTTCTTCCACACCATCCATGGCCTTTTCTATACAATCTTTCACTTTCTCTTCAACATATTCCGCAGATTTATCCGCTAACCCTTCACTAACATTTACTTCTACTCTTTCCATAACATTTTTGTACACTTCTTCCTTAACCTCCTTCTGCACCTTTTTCACACTCTCTTCTATTTCGATCGTCAACTTCTTCTTTCGCCCTTCTTTCCATTCCTGCAAAAATTCCGCCCACCTTCTTTCACTTTCATCTCTTTCAATTGCATATTTCTTTTCTCTCTCTTCCTCCTTCTTGTCTCGTTCTTCTTTTTCAATCCGCCTCTCTTCCCGTTCAGTCCTTCTTTCTTCTCTTTCAAGTTCTTTTTCAATCCGCCTCTCTTCCCGTTCTTCTGCAAATTGTTGCATCATCATTTTTATCATATTCATCATCATTGTAGTATTACCTCCTTCGCTACTTTCTCCACATCCTCCACAAAAACCTTTGAATTCTCCCTCCATTTTTTATTTTATCTGTATTTATATTTATATACGTTAAAATTTAAAATTGATAATATATAGTATAATAAAAAAATTTATATATATGTATACATATTTACGTTAAAATATTAAATTGAAATAATAAAAAAATTTTTAAAAATATTTTCGGATTTCTAATCCAGATGTCGTATATTCGATCCCGCGTAGAAACAATTATAAATAATTGTTCCCCACCAGGGATGCCAATTTATGTGGCGACCTGTACGATATATACCTATAAATACATATACACATGCAGATCGCTAACATATATTTATTTTACGTTATATTTTTAAATATAGGGATATAAATATTAAAATATAACGTTACCGACTTCTGGTTTCGAGGTATGCCCGGGATGCCACATGGGAGAGGCCCATGACCGATTATTATAATAAAATAAATTAAATGACAAGAATAAAAATGCGGTTTTTATTTTATTGAAAATTTATTACTTTTCGGAAGAAATAAAATTACGAATCGAACGCGTGCGATATCCGGCTACGTTTATTTTTAGTATACAAAATTTTTTATATATATATATATATTGAAACTTTTCGAACGATTATTAATATAGTATAATACACGGAACCGTCCCTAGCCTAGATGGACCAACTTCACGGTCGAAGTCCCGACGATCCATCCTAACTTCTTCGAAAACTATCCGACTTGACTTTTCTCCACCTCGACTAAAATTCAACTGACTGTGTCTTTCGACTGACAAGATTCAACTAACTCCACTAACTCCACTGGCGAATTCGTGAACTAAAAACTCCGACAAAACTCGTCTGTTTATTACACTCCAGGACTCTGGAGGCGACACAGGTATCTTAGCATTATTATACTTATTATGTACTTTACTGTCGACGAAATGCCGGTTTCTTTGCAATTATTGTTTTGATCTTTTCTTAAATCTTTTTCTCCTCCATTTGTCTATTTTCGATGTACATAGTTGAACCAAGGTCAAGTTCCATTGTCCCTTATTTTTAAGTTATATACTTATACATATATATATATAGTCTTATACATAGTTATTAGTACGGCAGCCAGCATCAGGTAACATAACACATATACACATACACTCAACATACTTGCTTTCTAGGAACTCTATAGATATTAGAAATTCCTAAATTGACGGTTTTCGGTGGAACCCTCCGATTTCTCTTTTGGACTAGCCAATCAGAAAATTCGGACTGTTTCTTTTGGTGTTTGACCAAAATACCGACTGAATACATTTTATATGCTATTTATCTTCTTCTTTTTGCTCTCGCCATGTCAACGCTTGATTTATTATATATATGTCCTTTCGACATTTTTCATATATTAACTTTGACAGATCTTTTACAATTCTAATCTTATCGGCGCCAGCGTGCTTTCCCCAATACATATATCTCTATATTTATATCAGTCTAACTATTCTATTTTCTTTTTATTATATTTCCTTTGGGAAAGTCACGTTCGCAATGCCGACCGGATGTATAAACACATACCTATATATATATACAATATTTCTTTTTCTTTCATCACCTTTTACGTACATATTATTAAATTTAATCTTCCAAATATACCTTTTAACTCAAATTTCAATTTACCAACTTTAGTCACTCACTACTACTAACAATGTAACAAGCATGGTTGTTACATATGCCCCGCCGCACTAAATAAAAATTGGATGAGAGGGTCACTGACCCGGACATCCGACTTTTCTTAAATAACTATTTACATAATACTTATCAATAATTTCGCGTTCGATTTGTATTCATTCGCGTTCTTCGTTTATATAACTTTTCTCGTAGTTGAGGGATGACTGGCCGCGTGCATGGAATGCGAGAAGGTGTACCGCTTGCTAGTATATACATAGTAGTCCGGCAACATTATCGAATTAAGCTATTCGGATGCGGAACGATCACAATAACCGGTTTTTCTTTTCCTTTCGAACTTTGGTAACCATAGGGAGGTTATCGACCCGTCCCTTGGACAAAAGGACAACCTTTTGGTATATATCGTATCTTCGTTATATAAATATTGCCATCTCCTTTTTATTTTCATCTGGGATTTTTTTCCTTTTTTTTTTTTTTTTTTTCATTATTATTATTACTATTATTTCGACATTTTGGTTGTTACTTCTTCCGGCGACCTAGCATCCCCACATCCTGCACACAAACCAAATCACCCACCCCCTACTGGCGGTTATATTGGTCTGTCGCTAGTTGTCATGCTGGTGATGTCGATGGCGTTTGGGATCATTGACTTATATTGCTATAAATAATTTTAATAATTGTTTTTTTTTTTTTTTTTTTTTTTATATATACATGTTAACTTATATCATCTACCTTAATTTTTACACATTCAAACGTTTCGTAAAGTTTTAATAGCTCATGCATTTATGTGCATAAATTATATCATTGATAACGTAATTAATCCTACCCCAACTTAATATACTCGATATTTACATGTTTACGACTTATACGCATAGGTGTATTTAAAATTTTTCACATGTACCGTCATTTATACGCACACCAACACATACATCCTCTTATACGTTTCATTTTTAATTTACTTTATATATACATACATATATATATATATAACAACGCGAATTCCTATATCTACTATTTAAACGTACACATATTTTATAAACGTCTTTACAATTATATTTTTTTTTTTTTTTTTTTTTTTTTATATATAATTACTTTTAATATTTATATTTACTTATCTTACTTCCTCGTATTTGCACCAAACCAATGACTGATTAAATTTTGTTTATTACCATTATCCATACCACTCTTCTTATTTTGTATAATTCCCCTGCACCTATCTATATATATATATATATATTATGGTCATACATTTTATTCAGCTATTCTAAATTATTCCTATTCCTTACCCTACCTACCTACCTATTTATATATATTTATAAATGCGTTGCTTATTTATTGAATCGCTTCAGCTGTCGTACGTTGTATCTTCCTATTACGTTGCCATTCTGATCTTTCAGCATATATGTATTATTGTTAAAGACTTGACAAACGCTATAGGGGCCTGTATATAATCGATCCAATTTTTTCATCAATCCTTTTCCTTTATTAGACAGAGTGTGCTTTTTTAGCATCACAGTATCATTTTCCTTCAGTATCGTAGGATTCTGATGTTTAATCTCTCGTCTATTTCTTTCTTTGGCTATGTTTGATCTCGCCTGTTCTACATCCTGATCATAATTGTATACATCATCGTCGGGAGGAAATATTCCACTCTCACTTAGAATATCCTTGGGTTTTTTACGCAACATTAAATAATGTGGTGCATACTTCGTAACGCCATGAGGTAGTTCATTTAACACTCGTTCTATTTGTTTGACCCGGTTTGGCCATCCTTTGTGATTGTTATGACAGTAGATTCTTAATAAATTTCCTATCTCACGATTGGTTCTTTCCACAGGATTTCCTTGCGGATTATAAGTGGTAGTTCTCATTGGTTTTATACCCCACCTTCGTAACGTGTTTTCCCACGTTTTATTCCGAAATACACTGGCGTTATCGGTTAATAATTTTTCAGGCGTACCCACTTGCTTCGTATATTCTTCAATTTTCGATACTATGTTTTTTGTCGTTGGTGCGCCTATTGTATATAATTTAATGTACTTTGTAAATATATCTAATATTCCAATAATATATTGTTTGCGATTGAATTTGGGCAATGGTCCCTTTATATCGACACTTACCATTTCCAGTGGTTGCCCAGCTGTTACCCCTTTGAATTCCCCTTTCCTACTGTGATTAGCTGGCTTACACTGAGCACAAACTACACAACGTTTAATTAGTTGCACTATTCTTTTTCTCATTCTTACGAACATACAATTAGTCTTCATTAGATCGAATAAACGACGCGCACCCACATGTCCATATCTCTCATGATATAGCCAGATAATTTTATCTACAATTTTATCACGTATCCACAGTTTCCATCGGGAGCCACGATCTTCGTTGACGTAATATATATTATTCAGATATCCTCTCATATATCTTTGCATTTTTTTATCCTGTTTTAGTCTGACGCGCAAACTACTAATCTCCATCCTCACTTTCTTTGTCTCTTCAGTCCACCATATCCTTGCCTTTTCACTTTCCCTTTTTACTTCTCCCCTAATCTTCTCTATATTCTCCGTTAATTTCCCTTTCAACTTGTTCATAGCCCTTTCTTCCACACCATCCATGGCCTTTTCTATACAATCTTTCACTTTCTCTTCAACATATTCCGCAGATTTATCCGCTAACCCTTCACTAACATTTACTTCTACTCTTTCCATAACATTTTTGTACACTTCTTCCTTAACCTCCTTCTGCACCTTTTTCACACTCTCTTCTATTTCGATCGTCAACTTCTTCTTTCGCCCTTCTTTCCATTCCTGCAAAAATTCCGCCCACCTTCTTTCACTTTCATCTCTTTCAATTGCATATTTCTTTTCTCTCTCTTCCTCCTTCTTGTCTCGTTCTTCTTTTTCAATCCGCCTCTCTTCCCGTTCAGTCCTTCTTTCTTCTCTTTCAAGTTCTTTTTCAATCCGCCTCTCTTCCCGTTCTTCTGCAAATTGTTGCATCATCATTTTTATCATATTCATCATCATTGTAGTATTACCTCCTTCGCTACTTTCTCCACATCCTCCACAAAAACCTTTGAATTCTCCCTCCATTTTTTATTTTATCTGTATTTATATTTATATACGTTAAAATTTAAAATTGATAATATATAGTATAATAAAAAAATTTATATATATGTATACATATTTACGTTAAAATATTAAATTGAAATAATAAAAAAATTTTTAAAAATATTTTCGGATTTCTAATCCAGATGTCGTATATTCGATCCCGCGTAGAAACAATTATAAATAATTGTTCCCCACCAGGGATGCCAATTTATGTGGCGACCTGTACGATATATACCTATAAATACATATACACATGCAGATCGCTAACATATATTTATTTTACGTTATATTTTTAAATATAGGGATATAAATATTAAAATATAACGTTACCGACTTCTGGTTTCGAGGTATGCCCGGGATGCCACATGGGAGAGGCCCATGACCGATTATTATAATAAAATAAATTAAATGACAAGAATAAAAATGCGGTTTTTATTTTATTGAAAATTTATTACTTTTCGGAAGAAATAAAATTACGAATCGAACGCGTGCGATATCCGGCTACGTTTATTTTTAGTATACAAAATTTTTTATATATATATATATATTGAAACTTTTCGAACGATTATTAATATAGTATAATACACGGAACCGTCCCTAGCCTAGATGGACCAACTTCACGGTCGAAGTCCCGACGATCCATCCTAACTTCTTCGAAAACTATCCGACTTGACTTTTCTCCACCTCGACTAAAATTCAACTGACTGTGTCTTTCGACTGACAAGATTCAACTAACTCCACTAACTCCACTGGCGAATTCGTGAACTAAAAACTCCGACAAAACTCGTCTGTTTATTACACTCCAGGACTCTGGAGGCGACACAGGTATCTTAGCATTATTATACTTATTATGTACTTTACTGTCGACGAAATGCCGGTTTCTTTGCAATTATTGTTTTGATCTTTTCTTAAATCTTTTTCTCCTCCATTTGTCTATTTTCGATGTACATAGTTGAACCAAGGTCAAGTTCCATTGTCCCTTATTTTTAAGTTATATACTTATACATATATATATATAGTCTTATACATAGTTATTAGTACGGCAGCCAGCATCAGGTAACATAACACATATACACATACACTCAACATACTTGCTTTCTAGGAACTCTATAGATATTAGAAATTCCTAAATTGACGGTTTTCGGTGGAACCCTCCGATTTCTCTTTTGGACTAGCCAATCAGAAAATTCGGACTGTTTCTTTTGGTGTTTGACCAAAATACCGACTGAATACATTTTATATGCTATTTATCTTCTTCTTTTTGCTCTCGCCATGTCAACGCTTGATTTATTATATATATGTCCTTTCGACATTTTTCATATATTAACTTTGACAGATCTTTTACAATTCTAATCTTATCGGCGCCAGCGTGCTTTCCCCAATACATATATCTCTATATTTATATCAGTCTAACTATTCTATTTTCTTTTTATTATATTTCCTTTGGGAAAGTCACGTTCGCAATGCCGACCGGATGTATAAACACATACCTATATATATATACAATATTTCTTTTTCTTTCATCACCTTTTACGTACATATTATTAAATTTAATCTTCCAAATATACCTTTTAACTCAAATTTCAATTTACCAACTTTAGTCACTCACTACTACTAACAATGTAACAAGCATGGTTGTTACATATGCCCCGCCGCACTAAATAAAAATTGGATGAGAGGGTCACTGACCCGGACATCCGACTTTTCTTAAATAACTATTTACATAATACTTATCAATAATTTCGCGTTCGATTTGTATTCATTCGCGTTCTTCGTTTATATAACTTTTCTCGTAGTTGAGGGATGACTGGCCGCGTGCATGGAATGCGAGAAGGTGTACCGCTTGCTAGTATATACATAGTAGTCCGGCAACATTATCGAATTAAGCTATTCGGATGTGGAACGATCACAATAACCGGTTTTTCTTTTCCTTTCGAACTTTGGTAACCATAGGGAGGTTATCGACCCGTCCCTTGGACAAAAGGACAACCTTTTGGTATATATCGTATCTTCGTTATATAAATATTGCCATCTCCTTTTTATTTTCATCTGGGATTTTTTTCCTTTTTTTTTTTTTTTTTTTCATTATTATTATTACTATTATTTCGACATTTTGGTTGTTACTTCTTCCGGCGACCTAGCATCCCCACATCCTGCACACAAACCAAATCACCCACCCCCTACTGGCGGTTATATTGGTCTGTCGCTAGTTGTCATGCTGGTGATGTCGATGGCGTTTGGGATCATTGACTTATATTGCTATAAATAATTTTAATAATTGTTTTTTTTTTTTTTTTTTTTTTTATATATACATGTTAACTTATATCATCTACCTTAATTTTTACACATTCAAACGTTTCGTAAAGTTTTAATAGCTCATGCATTTATGTGCATAAATTATATCATTGATAACGTAATTAATCCTACCCCAACTTAATATACTCGATATTTACATGTTTACGACTTATACGCATAGGTGTATTTAAAATTTTTCACATGTACCGTCATTTATACGCACACCAACACATACATCCTCTTATACGTTTCATTTTTAATTTACTTTATATATACATACATATATATATATATAACAACGCGAATTCCTATATCTACTATTTAAACGTACACATATTTTATAAACGTCTTTACAATTATATTTTTTTTTTTTTTTTTTTTTTTTTATATATAATTACTTTTAATATTTATATTTACTTATCTTACTTCCTCGTATTTGCACCAAACCAATGACTGATTAAATTTTGTTTATTACCATTATCCATACCACTCTTCTTATTTTGTATAATTCCCCTGCACCTATCTATATATATATATATATATTATGGTCATACATTTTATTCAGCTATTCTAAATTATTCCTATTCCTTACCCTACCTACCTACCTATTTATATATATTTATAAATGCGTTGCTTATTTATTGAATCGCTTCAGCTGTCGTACGTTGTATCTTCCTATTACGTTGCCATTCTGATCTTTCAGCATATATGTATTATTGTTAAAGACTTGACAAACGCTATAGGGGCCTGTATATAATCGATCCAATTTTTTCATCAATCCTTTTCCTTTATTAGACAGAGTGTGCTTTTTTAGCATCACAGTATCATTTTCCTTCAGTATCGTAGGATTCTGATGTTTAATCTCTCGTCTATTTCTTTCTTTGGCTATGTTTGATCTCGCCTGTTCTACATCCTGATCATAATTGTATACATCATCGTCGGGAGGAAATATTCCACTCTCACTTAGAATATCCTTGGGTTTTTTACGCAACATTAAATAATGTGGTGCATACTTCGTAACGCCATGAGGTAGTTCATTTAACACTCGTTCTATTTGTTTGACCCGGTTTGGCCATCCTTTGTGATTGTTATGACAGTAGATTCTTAATAAATTTCCTATCTCACGATTGGTTCTTTCCACAGGATTTCCTTGCGGATTATAAGTGGTAGTTCTCATTGGTTTTATACCCCACCTTTGTAACGTGTTTTCCCACGTTTTATTCCGAAATACACTGGCGTTATCGGTTAATAATTTTTCAGGCGTACCCACTTGCTTCGTATATTCTTCAATTTTCGATACTATGTTTTTTGTCGTTGGTGCGCCTATTGTATATAATTTAATGTACTTTGTAAATATATCTAATATTCCAATAATATATTGTTTGCGATTGAATTTGGGCAATGGTCCCTTTATATCGACACTTACCATTTCCAGTGGTTGCCCAGCTGTTACCCCTTTGAATTCCCCTTTCCTACTGTGATTAGCTGGCTTACACTGAGCACAAACTACACAACGTTTAATTAGTTGCACTATTCTTTTTCTCATTCTTACGAACATACAATTAGTCTTCATTAGATCGAATAAACGACGCGCACCCACATGTCCATATCTCTCATGATATAGCCAGATAATTTTATCTACAATTTTATCACGTATCCACAGTTTCCATCGGGAGCCACGATCTTCGTTGACGTAATATATATTATTCAGATATCCTCTCATATATCTTTGCATTTTTTTATCCTGTTTTAGTCTGACGCGCAAACTACTAATCTCCATCCTCACTTTCTTTGTCTCTTCAGTCCACCATATCCTTGCCTTTTCACTTTCCCTTTTTACTTCTCCCCTAATCTTCTCTATATTCTCCGTTAATTTCCCTTTCAACTTGTTCATAGCCCTTTCTTCCACACCATCCATGGCCTTTTCTATACAATCTTTCACTTTCTCTTCAACATATTCCGCAGATTTATCCGCTAACCCTTCACTAACATTTACTTCTACTCTTTCCATAACATTTTTGTACACTTCTTCCTTAACCTCCTTCTGCACCTTTTTCACACTCTCTTCTATTTCGATCGTCAACTTCTTCTTTCGCCCTTCTTTCCATTCCTGCAAAAATTCCGCCCACCTTCTTTCACTTTCATCTCTTTCAATTGCATATTTCTTTTCTCTCTCTTCCTCCTTCTTGTCTCGTTCTTCTTTTTCAATCCGCCTCTCTTCCCGTTCAGTCCTTCTTTCTTCTCTTTCAAGTTCTTTTTCAATCCGCCTCTCTTCCCGTTCTTCTGCAAATTGTTGCATCATCATTTTTATCATATTCATCATCATTGTAGTATTACCTCCTTCGCTACTTTCTCCACATCCTCCACAAAAACCTTTGAATTCTCCCTCCATTTTTTATTTTATCTGTATTTATATTTATATACGTTAAAATTTAAAATTGATAATATATAGTATAATAAAAAAATTTATATATATGTATACATATTTACGTTAAAATATTAAATTGAAATAATAAAAAAATTTTTAAAAATATTTTCGGATTTCTAATCCAGATGTCGTATATTCGATCCCGCGTAGAAACAATTATAAATAATTGTTCCCCACCAGGGATGCCAATTTATGTGGCGACCTGTACGATATATACCTATAAATACATATACACATGCAGATCGCTAACATATATTTATTTTACGTTATATTTTTAAATATAGGGATATAAATATTAAAATATAACGTTACCGACTTCTGGTTTCGAGGTATGCCCGGGATGCCACATGGGAGAGGCCCATGACCGATTATTATAATAAAATAAATTAAATGACAAGAATAAAAATGCGGTTTTTATTTTATTGAAAATTTATTACTTTTCGGAAGAAATAAAATTACGAATCGAACGCGTGCGATATCCGGCTACGTTTATTTTTAGTATACAAAATTTTTTATATATATATATATTGAAACTTTTCGAACGATTATTAATATAGTATAATACACGGAACCGTCCCTAGCCTAGATGGACCAACTTCACGGTCGAAGTCCCGACGATCCATCCTAACTTCTTCGAAAACTATCCGACTTGACTTTTCTCCACCTCGACTAAAATTCAACTGACTGTGTCTTTCGACTGACAAGATTCAACTAACTCCACTAACTCCACTGGCGAATTCGTGAACTAAAAACTCCGACAAAACTCGTCTGTTTATTACACTCCAGGACTCTGGAGGCGACACAGGTATCTTAGCATTATTATACTTATTATGTACTTTACTGTCGACGAAATGCCGGTTTCTTTGCAATTATTGTTTTGATCTTTTCTTAAATCTTTTTCTCCTCCATTTGTCTATTTTCGACGTACATAGTTGAACCAAGGTCAAGTTCCATTGTCCCTTATTTTTAAGTTATATACTTATACATATATATATATAGTCTTATACATAGTTATTAGTACGGCAGCCAGCATCAGGTAACATAACACATATACACATACACTCAACATACTTGCTTTCTAGGAACTCTATAGATATTAGAAATTCCTAAATTGACGGTTTTCGGTGGAACCCTCCGATTTCTCTTTTGGACTAGCCAATCAGAAAATTCGGACTGTTTCTTTTGGTGTTTGACCAAAATACCGACTGAATACATTTTATATGCTATTTATCTTCTTCTTTTTGCTCTCGCCATGTCAACGCTTGATTTATTATATATATGTCCTTTCGACATTTTTCATATATTAACTTTGACAGATCTTTTACAATTCTAATCTTATCGGCGCCAGCGTGCTTTCCCCAATACATATATCTCTATATTTATATCAGTCTAACTATTCTATTTTCTTTTTATTATATTTCCTTTGGGAAAGTCACGTTCGCAATGCCGACCGGATGTATAAACACATACCTATATATATATACAATATTTCTTTTTCTTTCATCACCTTTTACGTACATATTATTAAATTTAATCTTCCAAATATACCTTTTAACTCAAATTTCAATTTACCAACTTTAGTCACTCACTACTACTAACAATGTAACAAGCATGGTTGTTACATATGCCCCGCCGCACTAAATAAAAATTGGATGAGAGGGTCACTGACCCGGACATCCGACTTTTCTTAAATAACTATTTACATAATACTTATCAATAATTTCGCGTTCGATTTGTATTCATTCGCGTTCTTCGTTTATATAACTTTTCTCGTAGTTGAGGGATGACTGGCCGCGTGCATGGAATGCGAGAAGGTGTACCGCTTGCTAGTATATACATAGTAGTCCGGCAACATTATCGAATTAAGCTATTCGGATGCGGAACGATCACAATAACCGGTTTTTCTTTTCCTTTCGAACTTTGGTAACCATAGGGAGGTTATCGACCCGTCCCTTGGACAAAAGGACAACCTTTTGGTATATATCGTATCTTCGTTATATAAATATTGCCATCTCCTTTTTATTTTCATCTGGGATTTTTTTCCTTTTTTTTTTTTTTTTTTCATTATTATTATTACTATTATTTCGACATTTTGGTTGTTACTTCTTCCGGCGACCTAGCATCCCCACATCCTGCACACAAACCAAATCACCCACCCCCTACTGGCGGTTATATTGGTCTGTCGCTAGTTGTCATGCTGGTGATGTCGATGGCGTTTGGGATCATTGACTTATATTGCTATAAATAATTTTAATAATTGTTTTTTTTTTTTTTTTTTTTTTTATATATACATGTTAACTTATATCATCTACCTTAATTTTTACACATTCAAACGTTTCGTAAAGTTTTAATAGCTCATGCATTTATGTGCATAAATTATATCATTGATAACGTAATTAATCCTACCCCAACTTAATATACTCGATATTTACATGTTTACGACTTATACGCATAGGTGTATTTAAAATTTTTCACATGTACCGTCATTTATACGCACACCAACACATACATCCTCTTATACGTTTCATTTTTAATTTACTTTATATATACATACATATATATATATATAACAACGCGAATTCCTATATCTACTATTTAAACGTACACATATTTTATAAACGTCTTTACAATTATATTTTTTTTTTTTTTTTTTTTTTTTATATATAATTACTTTTAATATTTATATTTACTTATCTTACTTCCTCGTATTTGCACCAAACCAATGACTGATTAAATTTTGTTTATTACCATTATCCATACCACTCTTCTTATTTTGTATAATTCCCCTGCACCTATCTATATATATATATATATATTATGGTCATACATTTTATTCAGCTATTCTAAATTATTCCTATTCCTTACCCTACCTACCTACCTATTTATATATATTTATAAATGCGTTGCTTATTTATTGAATCGCTTCAGCTGTCGTACGTTGTATCTTCCTATTACGTTGCCATTCTGATCTTTCAGCATATATGTATTATTGTTAAAGACTTGACAAACGCTATAGGGGCCTGTATATAATCGATCCAATTTTTTCATCAATCCTTTTCCTTTATTAGACAGAGTGTGCTTTTTTAGCATCACAGTATCATTTTCCTTCAGTATCGTAGGATTCTGATGTTTAATCTCTCGTCTATTTCTTTCTTTGGCTATGTTTGATCTCGCCTGTTCTACATCCTGATCATAATTGTATACATCATCGTCGGGAGGAAATATTCCACTCTCACTTAGAATATCCTTGGGTTTTTTACGCAACATTAAATAATGTGGTGCATACTTCGTAACGCCATGAGGTAGTTCATTTAACACTCGTTCTATTTGTTTGACCCGGTTTGGCCATCCTTTGTGATTGTTATGACAGTAGATTCTTAATAAATTTCCTATCTCACGATTGGTTCTTTCCACAGGATTTCCTTGCGGATTATAAGTGGTAGTTCTCATTGGTTTTATACCCCACCTTCGTAACGTGTTTTCCCACGTTTTATTCCGAAATACACTGGCGTTATCGGTTAATAATTTTTCAGGCGTACCCACTTGCTTCGTATATTCTTCAATTTTCGATACTATGTTTTTTGTCGTTGGTGCGCCTATTGTATATAATTTAATGTACTTTGTAAATATATCTAATATTCCAATAATATATTGTTTGCGATTGAATTTGGGCAATGGTCCCTTTATATCGACACTTACCATTTCCAGTGGTTGCCCAGCTGTTACCCCTTTGAATTCCCCTTTCCTTCTGTGATTAGCTGGCTTACACTGAGCACAAACTACACAACGTTTAATTAGTTGCACTATTCTTTTTCTCATTCTTACGAACATACAATTAGTCTTCATTAGATCGAATAAACGACGCGCACCCACATGTCCATATCTCTCATGATATAGCCAGATAATTTTATCTACAATTTTATCACGTATCCACAGTTTCCATCGGGAGCCACGATCTTCGTTGACGTAATATATATTATTCAGATATCCTCTCATATATCTTTGCATTTTTTTATCCTGTTTTAGTCTGACGCGCAAACTACTAATCTCCATCCTCACTTTCTTTGTCTCTTCAGTCCACCATATCCTTGCCTTTTCACTTTCCCTTTTTACTTCTCCCCTAATCTTCTCTATATTCTCCGTTAATTTCCCTTTCAACTTGTTCATAGCCCTTTCTTCCACACCATCCATGGCCTTTTCTATACAATCTTTCACTTTCTCTTCAACATATTCCGCAGATTTATCCGCTAACCCTTCACTAACATTTACTTCTACTCTTTCCATAACATTTTTGTACACTTCTTCCTTAACCTCCTTCTGCACCTTTTTCACACTCTCTTCTATTTCGATCATCAACTTCTTCTTTCGCCCTTCTTTCCATTCCTGCAAAAATTCCGCCCACCTTCTTTCACTTTCATCTCTTTCAATTGCATATTTCTTTTCTCTCTCTTCCTCCTTCTTGTCTCGTTCTTCTTTTTCAATCCGCCTCTCTTCCCGTTCAGTCCTTCTTTCTTCTCTTTCAAGTTCTTTTTCAATCCGCCTCTCTTCCCGTTCTTCTGCAAATTGTTGCATCATCATTTTTATCATATTCATCATCATTGTAGTATTACCTCCTTCGCTACTTTCTCCACATCCTCCACAAAAACCTTTGAATTCTCCCTCCATTTTTTATTTTATCTGTATTTATATTTATATACGTTAAAATTTAAAATTGATAATATATAGTATAATAAAAAAATTTATATATATGTACATATATTTACGTTAAAATATTAAATTGAAATAATAAAAAAATTTTTAAAAATATTTTCGGATTTCTAATCCAGATGTCGTATATTCGATCCCGCGTAGAAACAATTATAAATAATTGTTCCCCACCAGGGATGCCAATTTATGTGGCGACCTGTACGATATATACCTATAAATACATATACACATGCAGATCGCTAACATATATTTATTTTACGTTATATTTTTAAATATAGGGATATAAATATTAAAATATAACGTTACCGACTTCTGGTTTCGAGGTATGCCCGGGATGCCACATGGGAGAGGCCCATGACCGATTATTATAATAAAATAAATTAAATGACAAGAATAAAAATGCGGTTTTTATTTTATTGAAAATTTATTACTTTTCGGAAGAAATAAAATTACGAATCGAACGCGTGCGATATCCGGCTACGTTTATTTTTAGTATACAAAATTTTTTATATATATATATATTGAAACTTTTCGAACGATTATTAATATAGTATAATACACGGAACCGTCCCTAGCCTAGATGGACCAACTTCACGGTCGAAGTCCCGACAATCCATCCTAACTTCTTCGAAAACTATCCGACTTGACTTTTCTCCACCTCGACTAAAATTCAACTGACTGTGTCTTTCGACTGACAAGATTCAACTAACTCCACTAACTCCACTGGCGAATTCGTGAACTAAAAACTCCGACAAAACTCGTCTGTTTATTACACTCCAGGACTCTGGAGGCGACACAGGTATCTTAGCATTATTATACTTATTATGTACTTTACTGTCGACGAAATGCCGGTTTCTTTGCAATTATTGTTTTGATCTTTTCTTAAATCTTTTTCTCCTCCATTTGTCTATTTTCGACGTACATAGTTGAACCAAGGTCAAGTTCCATTGTCCCTTATTTTTAAGTTATATACTTATACATATATATATATATAGTCTTATACATAGTTATTAGTACGGCAGCCAGCATCAGGTAACATAACACATATACACATACACTCAACATACTTGCTTTCTAGGAACTCTATAGATATTAGAAATTCCTAAATTGACGGTTTTCGGTGGAACCCTCCGATTTCTCTTTTGGACTAGCCAATCAGAAAATTCGGACTGTTTCTTTTGGTGTTTGACCAAAATACCGACTGAATACATTTTATATGCTATTTATCTTCTTCTTTTTGCTCTCGCCATGTCAACGCTTGATTTATTATATATATGTCCTTTCGACATTTTTCATATATTAACTTTGACAGATCTTTTACAATTCTAATCTTATCAGCGCCAGCGTGCTTTCCCCAATACATATATCTCTATATTTATATCAGTCTAACTATTCTATTTTCTTTTTATTATATTTCCTTTGGGAAAGTCACGTTCGCAATGCCGACCGGATGTATAAACACATACCTATATATATATACAATATTTCTTTTTCTTTCATCACCTTTTACGTACATATTATTAAATTTAATCTTCCAAATATACCTTTTAACTCAAATTTCAATTTACCAACTTTAGTCACTCACTACTACTAACAATGTAACAAGCATGGTTGTTACAATATTATTTATATGTATATGTATATTCTTGACAGTTTAAATCGTTTATATATATATATATATATATATATATATATATATATATATATATATAAAATAATAAAAACTAAATGCGACTGCGGATAATATAGAGAAATTTATGTCGATATAATAAAATAATATTTAAAATCGTAAATTTTATCTTTCAAACATTTCGTCAAATTAACGATAAAGGATGCCGGCTGTCTATTGCGCGTTAACATAGTAGTCGGATATCGACATTAATTACTTTTAATAGCGCCGAATTGGGGGTTTCCGTCATCCGTAGCACCGGCTGAACATTCGTTCTAACCAGTACATATCGGTTGTATATCTCAATTTTTTAGAAATACCGAAAATACGAGGAGTTTAAATAATCGTATTTTCGTTTTCATCGTTGTGTTGTAACATTTAAAAAGACTTTTTTAAGTTGCGCTAATACAACCTTTGATGTTATTAGTATGTACGTATATATAATACTAGGATTAAGCGAGTAACTATATAGACTTTAATGAGATTTGATCGATTTGTTTGGCGTCCGTATTTTAAATATGCAAGTATACTTTTGGCGAATATATTTTACGAAACGTGGAGGCGAATATTTTTATGTTGAAAAAAAAAAGTAACTTTAAAGATATATTGAATGTCGTTAAATTAGAAAATAAACCAAGTGGATTTTGTACGTGTATATATATATATATTCAAAATAACGATAGAATAATCAAACAAGTATACAGTATTGAACGTTTTGGCAAAAAATTTACGATTTCCTTTTTCCAATATTTCTTCCGAATCCACGGGTTTTACTTTACGATGCTACATTGGGAGCATCTGAATGAAGGAAATGGAAGCCAGTCGTTAAATTTTTCAAACAATAAAATGAAATTGTAAACTGGCGAATTTTAACGGTATTTCTTATTAAAAAAAGAAGTAAAATTTATGTCTGAGATTTTCTTACATAAGCTACGCTGAAATTACAGACACACACACACACACATATATATATATATATATATATATATATATATATATTCCGATATTGTCAATACAGCGGAACTTAGTGGCTTCGGGAAATATAAGATAGAAGAGGATGGAAATTATTAAAGGAGGCCTACATCCATACAATGATGTAATATTGGCAAAGAACAATATATATATATATATATACACATATATATCCGCATAAGGTTCATGCGGAACACGTTCCCGGCCCATTTCAAAGGCTTGTTAACGTGCGGTTTATACACGAATAGGTGTGACCCTATCATCAACATTTCTGTGTTCGATATGTGATCTATCCATTTTATCAGAAGAATTGTTCGAAGGAACTGCTGCCGTGTGAGTCACTTGATTGAATTTCCATCGGAAAATGAAGCAGCTGCATGGTGCGGATATTTTCAATATTTTTAATCGTGATTGCTGGCGCAAACGGTTCTCTACTCTAGTGTGTTCTTAGTAATTTCCTTCAATTATTTTTTAAATTTCATTACCTTTTTTATTTGCAGTATTTGGTCTTTGTATCTGTTGCGTACTCGTGCGTGTTTACCTCGCTGTAATATCCGCATACCATGCTTTTCGCGAACCTGTTGTCTTCCGTTTGTACGATAAGACCCATTCGGCGCAATTGCCTCACGGCTAATAGTTGTTCGTCGTATTCACTTCCGCCATGTCGAAGAACTTCTTTTTCCTCCGTATGAAATTCAGATTTCGTTTCCATGAAGAACATTCGGTAGTATAATATTTTCGCACCTAGAAACCTTAGTCGTTATTTTTAAATATTACATCTATAGTTCATATCCGTACGTAATCGCGCTCGAAACGAAGTATAATTTTTGTAATGGAAATTGTTGAATTCGTTCTACGGGCTTTGAATTTAATCAAAAACGGTTATCGCCTTGATTATTTGTAGTAGCGAACTTGTGATAGAATTTTCGTTCGATCTACATTAATCGATCCTGGTCTATCAATTATCGGGAGTTGAAGTGTCAAACGACGCAAAGTTCGTCAAAACAAAAGTGTGTCATGTAATATGTAAGGAATTTCGACTTTGCCCTGGAGTCGATTTAAAAAATTGTCCAGGTCGAAATTTATACCGCGATACCAGGCTCTATTAGTTGTCGAACAACCGGAATCTTGAACATGGTTGTCAGTAAAGCGCCTAAACCGAAAACACATCCTTGTCTAACGCTAGTAGATCGAAATTCTATGTATACTTTGCTTTCTATTTTATCCGGAATTTTATAATGTGAATATATCACCGGAGAAACAAACGATTATACTTATTTAACCCTATCGATGGCAGTGTCCATTATACGGTACATAATTTTTAACGTTAAAAAATGTCTATTTAAGTAAACGTAGAATGTTCCATAACCCTTTCAGTCGTCGTGTCCGCTATATGGTACGCGAAATTTTAATATTAACAAAATTATATATTTTCCGGTCGACCATGGCACGTCTCAATTCTAATTATATTTATGTAAACACATTGAAAATCATTTAGAGTTATCTAAAATGCAGCGTTATATAATAGACAGTCTTATATTATATTTATATAATTTTATATTTTATTTTTGTCCGCTGGATAACGGTTTAATAGCCGAAAGCGTTTAGCGGATCTTGTTGTTTATTGAACGTTTCAATCATAAAAATATTTATATAACTCATTAAATTGCTTTATATTTTTACATTCAGATATTTTATTTGACTATATCACCGAATAATAAAAAAAAAACACGTTCCCCATAATACGCGACTGAGACAGTTAAAATCGAGAGGACAATTTTAAAAAATCCTTTTACGAAATATTTTAACTAACCGAAGTGATTTTCTAAAAAAAAAAACCCACAAATTACTAATGGGTGATACTGATCGTGCAAGGGTACATAAATACTGATGAAGTTACATCGCTATTACTTGACAGTACATGTACTCAGTTATTATTGATCGTATACGGGCCGCTTAATAATCACCAGTTCGGCAAACCTCCGCATCGATAACCTACAAAAGCAACACCACGTACGCGCCTCTGCGTAATAAAGATAATAATCGGAATTCCCTTCAGTTAGATTTCCGTACGTATTTTGGCTTGCGTCCAAAGTATGCGTGCGGCTTGTTATCCGACGACGCATAATAAATAATTCTCTTTATAGGATGCTTGAAAAATTCGCGTTGAAATCATTCAGGAGCGTTCTTCCGGATTGATATAATCGGCTATTGTGTTCGTTCGTACGTCCCTGAACTTTTATTTTATTATTATTATTATCAATATTATTAATATTAATAATGTTCTTCATCTTCTTCAAGTGGATTATAGCAGTTTCGTGTCGTCGTGGTTCATTAATACAGTTCCAAAAATGGAAGACAAAGCGAAATTACGTGATTAATGACCCGTTGTTCATTCTACTTAATAAATAATATACGAACTAATTCTTATACACCTTCGTGTGATTCATATAATAATTGCGTAGAAATTGACCCGAGCTAAAACTCCGAAATAATTACAACCGCGACGGAGCATCTAGAAGATGGCGATTCTTTTTCGGAATTTTCTTTTTAATTAATTGTGTGTATACGATCTATATAATTAATCGAGATTCGATAAATTTAGAAACGAAAATAAAAATAAATGTCTTTAGGAACAAAACGGGGCATTAGGAAAAAAATAACAAAGCAGGCCGTTTAGCCTTCTTGGTCTCCCCAATCCATCCGACTGGTTAATAATTAAAGCCTACGGATAAATTTAAAAAATACTTAACCTGTTTTATGCTGGATTTC
The DNA here is from genome assembly GCA_032883995.1 of Coronaproctus castanopsis. Classification (NCBI taxonomy): domain Eukaryota; kingdom Metazoa; phylum Arthropoda; class Insecta; order Hemiptera; family Monophlebidae; genus Coronaproctus; species Coronaproctus castanopsis. Next base: position 20,385,651 of record CM065053.1, on the reverse strand, counting down.
AATATCTATCTATGTATATGTAATACATTTTATATATATATATATATATATTCATCTTATTTAATACCTCCCGCACTTCATCACTAGTAAGGTCAAGGCTAAAGCAGGTTGCCTAACATAAACATTATTCATACGTATATATATATATATATATATATATATATATATATATATATATATATGTATCCCGTAATTTATGTTAATTATATAAAGGTTATAATTAGATTATGGGAAGTTTAGTTATCAATTCCTTTTAAATGTAATTCCGATAAATTTGACAGCATTATCGATCTATTAGTTTCGACTTCAATTTATATCGTATCTTCCATCGAAAAAATATATTATTTTAAAAAACCGATTATAAATTTTCCTCTTAGACACACACAGTTTATTTTCCCTACGTAGTCTTCAGTAGCATCCTATGACCTGCCTATCCCATTATGTTTTGTTTCGTTGTATGCTTGATAACGTTCTTACTTAATAACCGTTATTTTATTTTATTTTATTTTGCAGAGTATTTTCATATTTTTGCCTTTTCCATATGTGTGGCCTATTACTAAATTTCACAATAGCTTTTGTTTTTGTTTTGTTTTGTAACTAATTCATTTATTTACTCGTCATATTCCATTCTACGTATCAGTAATTTACATTCCATCGGTCTTCTGGTTTCATATATGTGTATATGTATAAAATTATTAAATTAGATTAGTAGCTACTAATCACTACAGGCAAGCCAGGAAAAAGATATTAAACTGAACGATAGAGAGCTGTGTTATGTAGAAAAAGAATTAGGTTGGAGAGGATGTTGATGTGATCAGCGATGAAAGTGGAAGGGAAGTCGGAGGGTTCAGTAAGGATTTCTCGGAGGAACATATAGGAGGGGACAAATAACGAGGACATGATACACCGTAAGAATGATACCGTAATACCACACAAGACACACTGATGTTAGTTTCGCTGCAAGAGGTGAACATATGTTGCGATCCAGTCGAAGTTATGTGATGACCACGTGGTCTTTGCGGCTCTGTATGACTGCATTCAACGGCCTTATTGTCGACTTGACCGAACGTAATTTATCGGTTGAAGGGGTAGAACATTTTTATTCCCGTAGGTGTTATAATTCCTTCTCGGTGTGTCGCTGAAAATCTGATAAATAAACTGATCTTTCGCTGCTCTATCAGCCAGTTCATCGTCATCGAGTACAATATAAACTGGTGACCGTTTGTTGTGTACTTTTCTATGATGGTGTGAAGTCACTAGATTGCATGAAGAAATTATCGAGCAAATGATTGTGGCAATATTTTTGATAAGTTTCCGTTAGTAATATATATACTCTTTCTTCGGATAAAATGAATGGACCACGTATCGAATGCAGAAGTCCCGCTAATAGCTCTCTTTCCGTGTATTTTAGAAGACGAATGTAGACCGCTCGTGATGCCACTATTATGGTATAAGTACGTGGTGGCTTCGGATCTTAATAAGAACGGTATTAAGCCGAAAACAGACCGACGGGAAAATACGTATCATGATCGGAAGCTGTGAACGAAACTGGTGAAAGAAAATGCGCTGTACATGTCAGTAATGCTGATATCCTGTGTCCCTTTCAAAGTACACATCGCATCGGGTTCGTGTTCCGTATGCGTTGTAAACATGGATGAGTGTCAATCAAGGGTCCTCATATTTTTCCGCGAGTAATTGGAATGATAATGAATATATATACCTTGTTACTATTATAGACGTACTTTTATCATCGTTAAATGTAACATATATTTTTTAAGTTCTGTGAAAGTATAGTCCGTGGTTACATTTTCTACTATTTTTGCTTACTTTCGTTTTGTTGGTTTCGATGTTCAGATTATATTTAATACATTTTGCACGTTTAACACTTCGAAAATAATTTATATTAAAACTAAGAATTATCGAACTATTCATAGAAATATATCTATGGTAATAGCAGATAGACCTTTTGTGTTTAGAAGAATTACGTAATACATTATGTAATATATAAACATAATAAGGATAAAAATTATTTTTACCTATCTCCCAATAAGTTCTAGCGTGGAGATAAAATTTTAATAACAAAACCAATTTTCGATAAATATATCAATTAGACGGAAAGCCACCGTACTCAACGCGCTATGCCAGTCGGCAATTTTCATATACGTATCCTCAATGTCATCTTGTATTACTTCTCTTTTCCCCCTATACTAGAAAAATTTACCTCGGATTTGTTTCAAGAATGATATTACTCCGTTAGGTACTATATGCTATTATTACCAGTTTAGATAAATATGACAGACTGTGCTTCCAGTGCTTCATCTCCGCGTTAAAATTAATCAATCAATTAAATCAAAAGTGGCAGTCGATTTGGGCCATATGCCAATTACTAATAAATTAAGACTGATTTAGACATAGAGCGTTTCATTACTCCTTCTGACATATCGTGTTAAGGTTTTTATTATTATATCGTATATCTTCGGGTATCATATATATTTCTGTTTAGACGTCCAGGTCTAGATTTTCCAGCCATGTTACAGTCGCGTCCGATACTTCCGAATTTCTTCCCAGCCGCCAATGAAAGCTTCTCGTGGACACGTGTTCAGGATATGGTTCATCGCTTGGTTATTTAATCCGTAGTCGCGTAACGGATCATTTTTGAAGCCTCAATTTACGAGCATGTGGCCGCATCTTCCATGACACGTACGAAAGTGGTTGAGTCGTACCCACACGTCTTTCGTTATAGTCAAAACCTAACAACCTGAAGTCGGGAGCGTCGACTATATTATTCTTGTCCGGGTTCCGTATTTTCCATTCTTCTTTCTGCGCTGTTACTGAATCGAAATCCTTCGAAATGAGTTTTGCAGCCGTTCGATGAGCTTTCCAGTCTTGTAGGCCCGTCTGTATCCGCGTGTATAGTTAGGCTTTCGTTGATTCCGAAGGTGAAATCTTAGTCGCACAGCTTTCACTCGCAGTTACCTACTCCAGCGTTAACTTCCTCCGCGTTGTTTCTGTGGCAACAATATCTTCACAGTGTATCATCCCCTAATTTATTGTACGAATTACAGCTCCTTGCGTGCTAAATTTGCTCCGCGATGAGTTCAAACGAATTACGAAATTCAAGACCGGATAATATGTGCATCGTGTCGATTCATCGAATCATGCGGCCCTTTACTTCTAATCGGAGTCTTCTGATCCGTGTCTTCAGCCTTGCAGCAGTATATGGCACGTTAATGGGAAGAAGGAGAAGAAGAAGATTATTACTGTTCGATCGTTAAAACCAGCATTAAAGGTCGCATCGACACCGATCCGTCACTACCACTATACCCAGATCATTCTACTCTCGAAAGTTTCAAAAAACTTGAAGTAATTCTAGAGTAGAATGAACAAAAAAAAAACACATAAAATACAATAAGCGAAGCTGTACGCAATAAATCTCAGTGTAGAGCACACGATAAAGGCGGTATCCGGCTTATATAAGAGTCCACCGCGATTTGTTAGAAACCTTAGCATTCCTCACTAGAGCAGTTCGAACTAGAAAACTAACTCGCGACGATTTATTTCTGAAACTCTCCCGGGAAAACGGCAGATTGTACCACCGAGTAAATACGAACACCTAGAATTTCATTCAAAGCTGACGACACACTACGTTTCACATTGCGATATTCTATTTACCGTCTCGTTCTCTCGTTCGACGACTTGTTATAACGATGCCCACTGTAACGAGTCCCTTCGTTGTCGGTAGTACCTTAATTACATTCAGGAATTCTGAAACATTTCTGCGTTAACGACGATTTACCGTCGGGTTAAGCGAATTTGTACGACTGCTAAATTATTACGTACATTATCATCACCATCGTTATTATTATATCATTCTTCAAATGATAGTGTTTACGTATATATATATATATATACGTGTGTGTGTGTGAACGTATACGAATTTTATATTTACAAACAACCGACTGGTACGTTTATTCTTGAAAATCGTCGTCTTGTTCGGTAATCTTCTTAGCGATAGTTATTAATCCGGTCCGAGATGTAAAGGGTGGGGAAAGTTTTAATTACTTCGAATCCCTTAAATCGGTTTTTTATTATCTTACCGACAAATTAGCCGAAATTCTTCCTAATTAAATAATTTTTTGTTTACATCTTTAAAATTTTCTTTTAGCGAGTTATTTTATTTTTCGAATCCAAGTTCGTAAATGATGTATTTTGATTTTATATCGTTTTATATAATATTAACAATTTGATAAATTTTTTATTCGTTCGTGCGCGGTATATTTACTTATTTACAATTTATTTATTTATATTTCATATATTTATAATTTATTCTATTTATAATTTACTTATTTACAATTTATTCTATTTATAATCTATTTATTTACAATTTATTTATTTATAATTTACTCATTTACAATTCATTTATTTATAATCTACTTATGCAATTCATTTATGTATAATTTATTTATTTATAATTTTTTTATAGTTTATTAATCTATGATTTATTCAATTATAAATTATATATTTATAATTTATTTATTTATAATTTATTTGTTTACTCGTGCGTTAATTCACCGAAGATATGGTTTTATTTACTATTTAATTATTCGTTCGTGTAGGATGACGTAAATAATATTCAGGATCGTAAACACATATTCCCCCCACCCGTACAAATAACCGACGTAAATTAGACTACAATCTATAAAAGATGAACAAGATGGTTCTACGTCTCCTACACATTTGCGCAATCAATGGAAATATCTCGTTGTTTTTATTTTTATCGTTGGAAACCCTAATTTTGTACAAATTTTAAAATAGAACGGCCATCTTAATCAGGTTTCATTTCCGTGTCGGAGTATATGTAGCCCTATATCAGTCTACTGCTAGACGTGGGACTTCCCCAGACATCTTCCGTTGTATTTATATAAATTCTGAAACTTCGGTAGAAGTTTTTCATGCTTACAAAATTTATTTTCAGAAAAGCTATGTCTCATTTTATTATGTAATTTTTAAAGTTTCGAATAAACTTATACCACTCGTCAACTACTAAAAATAATTATTTTATTATATATATGTATGTATATATTTGTATATAAAAATTTCGTAATACGACCTTCGAAACCACTAAACTGATTTCAATAAAATATTTTATACGTTTGTATTGTTTGATTCGACTACAAAAATGGCATAGTTTTTACTTAGATTAGTGACCGCCAATCTTTTATAACGCGTATTTAATGTTTTTTATAGAGAAAGTTTTGAATTCTCTGTTAACCCCTTTTAGTCACCACGTCCACTATACGGTAAGCAAAAATTTTAATACTAACAAAATTGTATATTTTCTGGTTGACCATAAAATGTCTCAATTCTAATTACATTTATGTAAAAACATTCAAAATCGTTTAGAATTATCTATAAAGCAACGTTTTATAATAAACAGTCTATATAAAATTTATCATTTTCTGACAAAATTTCATGCGTGACTAAAAGGGTTAAATTCTGTATGTTTTCAACTAGTAAGCACATTAAGACGCTGAAAAATATACGATGAGATTTTTATGAAAATAACCAAAAATATCTCGCGCAGGGGCCATCATTTATTTTACTGACATAAATAATATGACTAGAATTTCGCATTTTCCTTCATTATGAGAAATAGCAAAGGTTGTCAGGTAAACATGATAGCGACATTAACAACATAAGACCTATAAGTCTGTGCTTAGTAATCTAACTAAAATTATCAAGAAAGTAATATTGCACAAGTTCCAAACTTAGTCAACGAACAAAAATGTTTTACCAGGCGTTCGGATGACATTATTCTACAACGCACCAGGTAGACAAAAGTTAGGAAAACCCTTCAATACAAGTTCACATAACGAACATTCTACATAACTAACTTTTTAAACGACTCTTCAACTGAAACATAGTGCAGGAATCCCACAAGGAAGCGTCGTAGGATCGCACTTGGAATTCTATTGCACATCATATAGGACAGAAACAGTACATAATCTCTTCCAAAAAACAATAAATATTACAGACCAATTGCCTTCACATCTGTTCTCGGCAAGATGATGGAAAAAATAGTCAACCGTCGTGTCATATGGATACTGAACAACAAGAATTTTCTATCAAACAAATAGTGCGGATTCCTGATCTTCTTTATTACCTCCAGAGTAATATTTTAGAATCCTTCACAATACACCAATGCTCGCCGTTTTCTTCGACTTCACCAAGGCCTTTGATACAGTCCTATATTACAGAATCTTCGAACAGCTACACCAATGGAATATGGACGGTCGATTATTGGCATTCATTAGTGGATTCTCGGATCAGAGTCAGTTTTAGGTGGTATTTGGTGACACTAGCTCAATTTTAAGTCCGACGTTCTTTATCATTGCTATAAACTCATGCTGGTGGAAATAAATCCAATGATCCGAAGTACACTCTTCGCTGATGACTTGGTAATTTTTGTCCATTTCATGTTTATAAGCTTGGTGAAACCATGCTTTAAGAAGCTATACAGAAGCTTACTCAGTGCTCCACAAACAGCGGTCTTACTTTCTCACCTGAAAAAACTGAAACAGTACACTTCTGTAGAATTCATCACTGTCAGAGCATTAGGTGGACATTACCTTGGGATCTGAGGCTATAGAAACTGTTTCTCGAATTAGATATATTTGACTTGTCTTTGACAGAAGGTTGACTTGGTTGGATCATATAAATTACCTCTGAGCGGTTTGTATACAAAGACTCGATGAAAAAATTGTCACATACCACATATGATGCAAATAAAATGTCTCTTCTCAGAATACACAAAGCCCTAATAAAAGCGAATTGTGAACGCGTCCGCTACACCAACAGTCCTGAAACGATTAAACTCAGTCCATTCATCGTTCTTACATCCTACTCAAATTCCATCTTCACTCAATCTCAATTCCTGATCTTCCTAATGATGCAGCGTCTCACCACAACCACCAAACCATTCCTTATTCAAACTTGCTTGTCCAGAATAAAATTACAAACATCCTCCATAATTTGGACATCAACCTGCCTTCACTCTGCAAAACCAACCGTCTATTCCTTCATCGATTATCATTCCCATAATCTTTTCCAATAAATGTTTTCATCTCTTTTCTCTCTTTAAAAGCAGATTATCGATTTTTTTTTATTTGGTAATAGAAATAAAGTGGATACATAAGAGCGAAGAGAACAATTGTAAAATTATAAACTAATTTATATACTCAAAAGTTTAATTTTAACATGCAGAAATATATATTAATATAATACGTAATTATTTTATTTAAATTGACAATTAAATGTTTTCATTTACAATGTAGGTAGAGCTATAACGTAGTTTTTCTGATAGTTTCATCCAATTTTTTAAAGTTAGCAGGTAGTTTAAAAAATCACATATTAAATGTTATATTCTATCGAATCATTTTTAATTCAGTTATTTAAGACTATTATTTGAAAACTATACCACTCTCTTTACTATAAATGTAAATAATTTTTTATACAATTGAACTAAAATACAATATAGATATACTCTCAAAAATTTACTATAAACATATTTTCTCTCTTCTTTCTCTTGCCAACGTAAACACACATAGACATGCATATATGTATAAAATATTAATTTTTACTTTTTCAAATCATAAGTAAGATTAAATCATCTTATGCTTACATTTTGTTTAAAATTCAATATACGAATAAATCGTTATTTTTATTTAAACTAGGAGCTACCGATGAAGTAAAATTGCTTATCTAACGGACTACGCAAGTGGGAAGTCTGTATACTTAAAAAAATGTATTATATAATATGCGCGGTAACAGCATATGTGTGCGATAATAATAATTATTATTATTATATATATTTAATGCTTGGTAACCGCACGTTCCCAAAAATATTATTTACACACACACACACACACACACACATATATATATATATATATATATATATATATATATATATATATATATCGATAATACATCACTACCTATTAGTCTAGATAAAATCTACGTTATTGTATTAATGATAGACGTTTACTTTCGTTTAACGTAAACCTGAACCCCAAACCTTAAAAACGGTCCAAAACCGCTAAACCCTCTAACACCCATTTTCTCGATGGGAATTTTCTTTAAAAATACGACTGTAACGCCATAAGACGAATATTTTTATACCACTTAACTTTCGTATAAACAATTTTTCGCGATTTCGAATCGATCGCTATTTATCGCGAAAAATGTCGAATTTGAAAAACCGCAGTTGTTTTTTTTCGCGGTTTTTTCGCTTTAAACGATAAATCTTATATAGAAATGGCTATTTCAAGAGTCGGAATTGTTTAAAAGTAATTATGTCGCCCGCTATGCCCTGCCGAATGTGGTGGCAAATTGGAAATTTTCGAACATTTGTAGCTCGAGGCCTATCGATCGTAATGAAAAACGAGTTTCTATTTCACACTCGTCATTTTAATATCTATCAAATCGGTTCTATACAAATTTTTCAAACATCTAAATTCAAAAAGGTCACCCCAAATCCTCTCAATTTTTTTTTCGAATTTCGATGATAACTTAATGTAATAGGTTTTCCCATGCACATCTAATTAGGTAATAACAATTTTTTTCGTATCTCTAAACGTAAGCGATTTATAGCTCGAAAACCAATTTTGCTATAGTCGTATTAAAGCCTTAGGTCAGTATTAGTTATATTTTCGGCGGTTTTTTCACTTTATACGATAGATTTATGAGTATGTCAAATTCTACAAATGTAGTATTGATAATCGCCTCTGCTTTCAAAAACATCCACGGCTCCTATAAATGTCGGGTTTTTATAGTTCTACGAATATCGTAAAACACATTTGCAAATTCGTCGATAAAGTAGTCGGTGATTTGGAAGCATTTGAAGTACAACATTTAAGTCAAATCGACGAAATAACACGTTACCGACCAGTAGCAGCAGTAAATTTAAATTCATTTTTTATAAATGAAAATAAAAATATACTTTTATATTACTTCTCGTACTTAACTATTACATAAATATTTAAAAATTTTGTGCTGGTATTTCTTGAGTATATATCAAATTGTTAGTTCAATTAATTAATAATAATTTAGTCGTTTTAAATAATTTCGTTTATTATTAACTTTCAATGAGTAAACCACAATGAACCGTGGCCGGGTCACCTAGTATATATATATATATATAAATATAATATAATATTATAAAAAAATTAAACGAAAATGCAGAGCTTGCAAATTTTAGCCACGCTTAATTATATTAAATCAGAAATTGGTTTGATAAGATAATTTCGTACAATTTAAGTGTACAGTCAAATCTATACAACTGCCGCAGGTGATCGTATTTGTTACACTTATGTATTATACGTTTTCTATTTCATTACTCTGGCAATTGCAACATTTATTATCTTCAATTGTATTTAATTTACTTAAATAATATCCGATAGAACCGTTATCAAAGTATCTGAGTCATGTAGTAATTTACTGTAATCTTTTTATTTTATAGGCGATTTGTTATGTTAAGAAATAATCTATTCGTTAATTTATCTTTTGTGTACTATCGTATCATACGTTAAATTCGTTTAAAATTTGTATACTGAACTGTTTTACTTTGGTACCATTATGTTTTTTTTAGCATTAAAAATTAATGAAATTTTTTTAACGTATAGATACCATGGTAATATATCATCATCATCATTTACAATTCTTTTCCTTAGTTCCATTGACAATTTCCTGTTCTTCAGTACGCTTTCCAGATTTATGAAATCTCGTTCTTTCCATTGCAATTCTTGCCCTCATTTATTTATTTATATATATATATATATATATATATATATATATATATATATTTAAACGCGTTATTTTAAAACGTTATTTAGCATTCCGCTTAGTTCAACAGTCATTTTTTTAATCTACATACGAAAATATCGTTCGACCAGATGCGGGAGATGGTAGTACCTTCAATACGAAATAACGAATTCGGAGATACCAAATTGATTTAACGCTCGAAAATATCCGATTGTAAATGAATTTTCTAACATGGCCGATAAACTAACGAATCGTCATCATTCGGTTAGTTGGACGAAATTGAAAACACAGCCGATTATATAAGCTCTTTTCATCATTCGGCGAAATTAATCCTTCTTCTATTATTATATCTATTAAGCTACATCTAAATCGATTATACGCGAAGGTATACCGAGTAAGATGACTATCTTTCTGCAAATTTGAAACTTACCGCAATCGTTAAAGTCGACACACACATATATATATATATATATATAGATTAGTGAAGGGATATAAACTGGGCATATATAACGTATAACGCAATTAAGAATACCGCCCATCAGTTATTTCCACTCGAATAATATTTTACTCTTTGTGCGGACTGACGCAAGTGGGAGGACATAGGCTGTGTGAAAGTAATTTTCAGACACTAGATTTATACGTGCATGTGTGTATATATATATTTGATTTTACTACAGAAAATCCAATTTATGTTATTAACGCGGGTATATTTTACCCTTTCCATATATATTATTTGTGTATATATGTAATCTGCTAAATCTATGAAATTCAACAGCTTCTCCTCGATATAGTGCATTTAATTTCGACGGATAATATTGAACGCCTTCACAACCGTTTTACGTCGATATCGGTAATATAATTTAATCTTTCAGTGGCCCTACATCAATCTTCCGAGGAACTTATTTATTTTGCAACCTTCTTTCATTATCGACATTTAAAATTTTCTCTGAAGATGTAAAAATTTTAGATCGGCGATAGATTCCGTAGTACATAGATTAATATGCACATTATCGTCGTTATTATCTAGCTATATTAATCTTGGTTTGTAATACACACACATGAATATGTATATTATATATATATATACATATATACATATATACATATATACATGTATGTGTGTATATATCTGTATTTATTTATTTATTGATTTCGACGTTACGATAAATATTATTATTAATTAATTGAATAATAGGAAAGTAAGAATAATATCCGATAAATTTTCTATATAGTAAGAAATATATCCTGTTGGGTTACTCAGTGCTCAAATACACTATGGAATATTCTATATTTAGATATACGCAAAATACCAAATGAATTTATAATGATTAATAATTATACTTGTCAATAAATCTAAATTCTCCCTTTTAAATTTATAACATTAAAAATATTTAAAAAAAAAACTTCAAATCACTTTCGATCAGCTTGGTTTTGAATTTTCAATAGAAAAATCAGCTATATGATGGTAATTAGCGACAGAAATATTTCTCAATTTTGTAGCCATTTACGGACTGTTAATTTATAATCAGCCCGATCTCATTGTAAAATCGACCAAAATATATGGAAATAATCCTGTAGATAATACGTTAAAGTTTAGTCAACATGTTAAACATCTTCCGAATGAAGTTAATAAGAAATTCTTTACGCGACTCAAAATTCAACCTAACATTGGCGGAATTAAAATGGAATGATTGAATGTTTGTTTAATTATTGTTCAAGCGTGTACGTTCGCCAACTAAATTCAGTTATGTTTAATAAAATTTTATCTAAACAAAGAAAGCTCTTGCTTAAGTATTGGCTCTTTATATAGAACTATTTCAACCGTGACTATACCACTCATTACAGGGATCTTGCTTGTTGACTTAAGTATTTTCAAGTTCGGCTTTGAACTCCGACTTCAATATGTTTATTGAGAAATTTATTACAATTAAAACTAACGTAAAAGATTCTTTTTACTCTAATTTCGGTTACGAGTTAAATTATTATTTATTTAAATGTAATAATTACTTTACTCTGAAAATTAATGTAATAGTTTTAGAAATATGGCAGGACAGACGGATTAATAGATTGTACGATAGAACAAATTTCAAGTTTTTTGTTACCAATATTGAAAATAGATTTAGGATTAAACATGATTTGGATGTAAACTTCTTTCCCAGTCAGGTGCTGTCTGGACATGGTAATTTCGGAGAGTATTTTAAGCGTTTTGCCATGAAACCATCTTTGTCCATACTGTATTTCTCACAGAGATACGGTTGAACATTTTCTTCTCGAATGTTCGTCTATCGTTGATATACGCGAAGTAAGTAAATTTTTGGGTTCGATAGTAAACATGATAGGATTAAATTCAGATAACGTAAAGTTAACATTTATGTTAATATTGGTATGAGTACGCGTTATAGATAAATAATTTTAGACTTTTGTATCACGGTTTTTATAAACAGTGAATAAATATATCTATATTCGGAGACGACTTGATTATAAATGCAACTGTTATATATATATATATATATATATATATTTCTTCTTCTTCATCAACAGCATTTTATCGTTGATGCGGGGTCTGCCATATAAATAGATCATTTCTATCCAATTCTGTTGTTTGCTAGATTTGAAGAGATCCTGACATCTATAAGATCCATCCTTATAAACATCATCCCATCTTTGCTTGGGCCTCCCTACTGGACTTTTAGTAGGAACTTGAGATGTATGCGCTACTGATATCAAGTGAACCACTGCCATTATGTTGAGCTTATATATATATATATATATATATATATATATATATATATATATATATATATATATATATATATATATATAATATTACCTGGCCGGTCACCTTTACGCGTTTTTTTTTTTTTATTACATTATGAAACGGTTTAGGGTACCGTGTTCTTTTCTACTTGTGTCATCTGCAGGTCACCAAGTTTCTATGGTCATTTTGTGCTCCTCAGAAAGGTTGTTTGTGAGGTCCAGTCGTTAGTCCATTCCTGTTTACTGTTGTTTATAAGTACGTCTGCTAAAATTGGCGGAGGTGGTGAGTATTCTGGTATCGGTGAAAATATTATTGACCGAGTTTCAAGGTCTATTTTATCACTACCGTGCATCCCAATGTGACTTCGGATCCGCAAAAAGCGTATTTCACATCTTTCTTTATGTAGAAAAATCGGCAAGAATCACATCTTCTATTCTCCGGATAAGGCTAATTCATCGGTTACATCAGTTGGAAACCACTTTGTTCTAATAAGTGTGATTTTTGTTTTACTTTTTCTTTTATGTTAACTTTCGATTATTATTATTATTTACTTTATTTTCAACACTTTCCTATTCCGATTTTTGCTTAATGTCGTTATTTTCCCTTCACTCTATTCATATCCGTGTACTTCATCATTTACTTCCTAAAGAACCTTAAAAAATGGTTTTCGCGGATTTTTAATTCCATAACTCGTTCAAATTATCAGTTTTGGCACCTGAAAAAAATTTGGAAGATTGTTTCTTTTTTTTTTTGTGTTCCGGGAATTTATCGAAATTTTCAATGTGTATTGAAGTACCAAGAAAATTACGACTGGAATAAAATCGTAATTATTCAAAGTTGATGCGGTTGCGTACTCGAGGTCGGAGCGCGAAATTTCTAAATTTGTAATTACCCCACAGACCATTTTGAATTATTTAATTAATTACCGATATGTACAAAATTTCATCCGAATAGTTAGAACCTTTTCCAAGTTAGCCGAGTACATATTGTGTGTGTGTGTTTATGTGTAGGTATAAAATGAATTTTACAGTATTTCTCCTAGAACTAGCAAATTACCGATAATCGGGTGTAGTAATGTTTTCATGCAATTAATTGTAGTCGCTAGGTTAAACATGTTTCACGTCTATTCGCGCTCAGGTTATAATAAATTTAAATGGTAGAAAACACTATCGGTGAAGAGGGTTGGGACGCATTCTTTCGGGCGGGATTATGCGCTAAATTTACTAAATTGTTACTAGCGCCCAACATGATGTTGCGCGTGGTGGTTTGCCATTGCCTTCCACGTGATAATATTAGTATTATTTATATTTTTATTTTTTGATGATAATTTTTGAATCACCGATCGTATTCGAACTCGGTACCATCCTAATAAAAGTCCATGCTCTAGCAACTAGGCTATCCCAACGATGTTATATTAGAATGCAAAAAGGAACTTGTCCCCCCGAACAGATAACGCTCGAAACAAGATCGTGCTGAAGTGTGGCGAACCTCTTTTTCACCTATTCCAATTATTACAGTTCAACCGTAAACTTTTTGCCAATCATTATATTCAATTATCTCTATTTAAAATTTGTAAACGGTACGGAATTTATTCAACATAAACTAGACTTAAAATGGAAATAATTATTTTCCTATTTTTTACTACCCACTGTCAATAAATAAAACAGAAAAAATAGTAATACTCGTGGGTAGTAGCCCTTTGTTATTCTTCGTCTTATTAAGTAAAAAAAAAATACAAAATTACTCCATGTTGCTAGTAGAGGTTTTCAGTTACCAACCTGTACACACAAAGGTATGTATTTTGTATATGTATGTTTAAATATATACATATATATATATATATATATATATATATATATAATTCAGATATATAAATAATTAGCTGACGTCTATGATAAGACTGGTGTATTTCTGTTGAAGTACACACATGTAATAAAACTGGAGCAATATATCGAGTTATATATATTTCATACATAGAGAAAAATAGTATCATGGATAGAATATACATTTATATTACGTTATATGCATAAATTAATAGCTAAGACAAAGAAAAGCAATTTAAAAAATGAACGTTGTGTATTGTAACGAAGTTCCTTCATTTATTACCAGTTTGGTTTCAAATATTTCATAGTTTTTTTCTTGAATGTAGGTGTCATGATATTAAAAATACATATATTTATATATAATATAAACGTGTATATATATATATGTATGAGTGTACATGCGTATGGGCGCGTATGTCGTAAATATTGCAATACGGAATAGTCCTATATTTACCTCCTGCAGCGTTAGAATTATTTCACCTTGGGCTCTGAAATTATGTATTAGAACAAAGATGACAATGAAGTTGAATAAATCTATCCCCGTGAAACATTAAAATAATAAACCAATGCACTAATTCTAAACGCCATTTTAATTGTTCTTTATATTTATGCTACATGATATTTATTATTATGATAATGATTATTATATGTTTATGTTTATTGTGCGAGCGCATATCTGAGTATATATGTTGGCTTAGTTCTTAATTGCGAAATAACTCTGCGCTTGTAGAGTGGCTTTCTATACTTGCACAGTTATTTATGCTACATTATTGGGCATTGACGGATGTATTTAATTTTATATATATATATATATATATATATATATATAATACTTGCTGAAGTTCTACAAGGAAGTGCGTTAGGAGGACGGTTGCTCTTCTTATTGTATAAAGCAGATATTCCAGTATTTGTTAAACGCTTTGTAGTAACCTTCGCAGAATGATAGTGCTATACTTTAATTAAGAAAAAGCATACTCAAATTAAAAGCAATGAATTAAATTTAAAAGTTCGCCAAATGTACTGGTTAATAGGTAGAAATTCAAAGCTACATTTGTATAATAAAATCATCATAAGCAAAAAGATATTTGTTCCTGTTTGGAGATACGGGTGTCAAATGTGGGCCTGCAGTGCTAAAACAAATATAACACTAATGCAGCGATTCCAGGATAAAGCTATGGTTTGTATCAAATAAAACTTTGCACCGTGACCTACATTTTCCATATGTTACTGATGCGATAAACGAAGAAGCGATAAAACATACGACAAATTTATACGATCGCCCTAATAACTCGTCAGAGCTGCCACGATTGCAGAGGATCAAATCATCGTACTTGATCAACTAAATCCAATTTTTACATTGTAGCCATTCCTTCGATGGAAGGAGTGTAGCCCATGTAACTGTAGACATCATACGGATTATTGCTAGCGCCAGCTAGGGTATCGGGGGAAAGAGGGAGAAAACTATATATGTATATATATTGTAAATGCTTGTATTATATGTACTTCAAACTTTATCTGTTTGTAGACATTTAATATTGCGTACTATATTCGAATAAATTCGATTTTTGATTATTACGTATTAGTCGCGGAATTACGTAATTCTCTCGAATAGGCTGGTTTTAATTTTTTTATATTTATTGGCCTTGCATACAGTTTACCCATATCTGTATAGTATTGGATATTATAAAATGTATAAGAATGGACTATTTTAATATTATTCGGACTTGAAATATGTGGGGAGATGAGTAAAATTAAATAATGATTCCAAAATCGATTATTGGGAAATTTCACCGTTATTAATGTTAAGTCTTACACCTTTCTACTTTGAGGAAACAATTAATGATGGTATCGATTAAGAGTTAACGTGTTTCGGATTTTGATATATATCATTTATAGAAGTCCGGCTTATATTAATCGAAAGCTTTCTTAATATCGAAAATAAGAAGTTACTGCCAGGATATGTACGTTTCCGCTATTATTGCGTTAAAATACAAGTCGCACTTTCTGAACTGCGTTTGGCTCTAAAGTGAAATCGATTATTATGGGTATCATCTTCTCATATGTTACGTAAAGTTTTTCTCGCTAACAAAATTGTATATTTACCGCGATTAACACGAAACGTCTTAATTCTAAAAGTGCGTACGAATATTATCTAGAGTCGTCTAAAGGAAGCTGTATTTTTTATGTAATAAACACTCCGTTAAAATTTATAATTCTATGCCGAGATTTGGTCTAACTGAAGTGGGTTGAACGACGAATCTCTTCGCGTAATAATTTCTTAGGGTTATCAGACATAGTGGATAAAAATTAAGACGATCTGTTAAGTTTTAAGGATAGAGAGCATTCGTAGAGTATTACTATTATTATTATGATGATTACTATCACTTTGTTATTGTTTACATTCGAGATTTATCGGTCGAATCGAGTACGTGTATAATCGGATCAAAAAGAAATTCCGGTATATAAGTTTCCTATCGAAAAGCCCTTACGTGCGTACCGCTAAGGATGAAAGTGCCGGTTTTAGTTAGACACACGGCTTCGAATTGCCAAACTTCTACCGGTTGCTGTAATATTCAGCCGTTAAGATAATTAATAAACTATAGAAATTATTACGCCCCAAACTATCTATAAGTTTTACCATTTATCTCGGTATTACAGCTACACACACACACACACACTAACATTGACTTTGTTATTCCGCGTGGAAAGTTAGAACGTCCCAATAGATTTCCCGATGTTTGTGAAGTACCTACGAGGGAAAACAAAGTGAGATATGGAATCTTAGTAGTCATTCCTGCGCTATCGGTGTTGGCGGCACTACTGTAAGCGAGCTTTACGCTATGTTAAGTATACTGAACGAATAAAAGACACATAGAAGATAGCTTATAAGTAAAGTTGTACTACCGACTCCAATTGTTATTACTACTACTGCTTCTAATACTACATAATAATAATAATAATAATAATAATAATAATACCGTATAACAGGACGATAGGTAAAACGAATTGTAAAAGACAATGAAACGAACAGTTTAACGTCGTTAGCGCCTAGCTGTTTTATAAAGCTCCGAACAACAGTTATTTCTTTATCACGCTGCGTGTAATCCTTATGTACATCTTTCGTTGTTTACATCCTCGCGCATCTGCCTCTCGTTCTTTACCCCAACGCGTCACTTGAGTAGTGACGCTGAATTTCGTATTGTAGTAGTTATTTAGAGACAACTCGCAGGATTACCCAAATTCTAACTACCTTCTGCTATAACTGTTTCGATAACTGTTACTATTGTCCTTTTACTCTCAATTTTCGTCGACAATAATGCTAACACGGCATACTGCCGCTAGTGTTCATACCACTATCGTTTTTTTTTCTTGTTTTTTTTTTCCAAAACTGTGTTACATAACTATTACTACTACTAATAATAGTGATAATAATAATGTCAGAACGTTACCTAGATCTACTTTAAACCAGTCGTATAATACGTTAAGGAAACAACACCTAAATCCCTATAAACACAACACTCGCGTGTACATATATACGTACGGATTGTACAACGATTTGGCATAATTCTTACATATTGCCACCGACGAGTTTTGTATACCGGCGTGTTATTAACGCGCACCGGTTGACGTCCGTTATTAATTCCTTTTAACGGTTTAACGAAAAATTCAATTTTCTTCCTTTTATTTTATACAACTCTACAATATACGGTATGTTATAGACGACAAGATATAATAATGGCTGAAACGATAACATTATTTCTAATTTGGCGCACGTTTATATAAATATTACACGTACGTGTCTTGACGTAATTTCACGCTATACTCTCAACACCACGGATGACGAGCCCCCCAGCTCGCGGGAGCATAAAGTTTTTCATCATTTTTCTTCACGCCATCTCTAGTCGAAGGTCGGCAATCGTCATAGCTACAAAACCCTTTATACGTTTCTTGAAGCTGGGGTGCTGATATTTGATACCATCTTCTCGTATTTACTTCCCACGAAAGTTTTCCCCCGTTACGGCCGATAATTTCACTATATTGTACAAGATGAAACGTTCCTACGCAAGTGACCGTAGTATTTTAACTTTCTGGCTCGGACGGTATCCTCAACTTGATTTGACGTTTTATTCAGCACTTCTCTATTGTTCGCGTGATCTGGATATGATATTTTTAACATTTTTCATCGTTATATAACTTTTAATTATTATAGATAACACCCTTTGTATGATATCATATACGCGCGCAATAGCCCATTTCATATACAAATAGTAAGATTCAATTGGTTAATCAACCTGAACGGTGACACTCGATTATTAGTAGTATTCGGGGTTAATTACCGATTATTATATATTATTAAAAAATGTTCGCTTTATTATTTTTGCCGGTTATATATAATTTTTCGTTACGTATTTCAACGCGATATATGGACAAATTCTTTCGCACGATTTTATATATCCTATAAAATGCGAACGAAGTTTAAACCGATAGAGTCGCACAACGTCTCGTGAACTTACGGCAACTCGTCGAATCAGAAATACGTCACTTCTGCAGGAGGTGACGCCGCATCTACCGTGACCAGTTCGGATTCTACTCGAGAGTCGCCACTTTTTTCGTCGAAGATTTCTGGAGGTTGCTTCGTAGGGGTTTCGGGGCTTTATTTGTACCCAATTTTCATTCGTTGGTCCATTCTCGCTTCCAATCGAGTGCAAATCGTGCTTGATCCAAGATTGTCCATGGGGATTTCCTAGAGTAAAAGGGAAAAAAATGATAAAACTGAAAGGGTTAAGCGAACCAAGACTGAAAATACGACATGTAAGCGCGTGTCGATAATAGTCGTACGAGGAATTAATTTATGAGCTTTCAGCCGCAATGACCATAGCTCAATTTTCCAAACGTGCTAACCTGTTTTAAGAAGTGCACTACACACATGGCAGCGTTCGCAAAGATTTCTTTTAGGGAGAACAAATTTCTAAAAAAAAAAAATAAAATAAGAAAAAAAAAACGAAAAAAAAAATGCGAGTACAAGGTGAGAACTTTGAATATAATAAAATAAAACGACGGCGTGTGATCAGAGTCGATCATTCAATGTATACGTACGGATATATCAATAGACCAGTTGGCGACATTTGTAATACGCCGAACACATCTATACCGATTGCCGGAAACAATATATAGAACAAAGCGAGGCTAGCGGTTTGAACGGAACAATCGAGGAATTAAAAATTTGAAATTAAACGTAGGACGAATAAAAATCATCGTGCATCGGTGGTGCTATCTATCTGTTTAATCGAAGAACAAAAAAGATCTATTAACGGGTAAAATGTAAATAACGTTTGTAATAGGCGCCCGTAAATCAAATTGGATCTAATATAAAATACGGTATTCAAGACTGGCGCGGCGTATCGAAAAGATTCCGCCTTTTATATTTATATATATATATATATATATATATATATATATATATATATATATATATATATATATATAAAAGTAGATGGTAAAATATAACGTGGAAATCAGATAACTTAGTAATAATAAATGAAGATAGCCGCTAGGAGTTAAATAAGGTTAACATATCGTGACTCCATTTGTAAAGCGAGGTTACTGCCCGACTTGGCTGGAATAAAGAATCGTAGATAACACCGACTGCAAAATCAGTAAACGTATCTTTGGCGTCGTATGTTGTTTATTTACCGTACTCCGAGACTAAGTCATTGATTATCTTTCCAGCAATGACCATTAGCGGAATAACGACAGTGGTAGAATAGGATTTTTTTTACTCTTTTCGAAAGTAATGGGTACCATAGAGAAGTACCGTAACTGGTAAACTGGACCATTGTTATATATATATATATATATATATATATATATTGGTCATCAACGTGGAAAGAAATTTTATATAGGACTTTAATTTGAAGTTTCCTTTTGTTAGTATACGCGTTAATTACGTAATTTTTATCAATTAGATCTTTAGCCTAATTTAAGAAATAATTGAAAGCAACCGCCATTATTTGATTAATATCGAATAAGAAGGTAATTCATTCGCCTTGCCTTAAACAAGACGTAGTAACTTACGTCTCCACGAGGATCTCGTGATAAATGGTCGCCCGCTAGGTAATTACGAATTAAATTATCCTTACTATTTTCATATATTACTATTATCATTATCATCATAATTTATAATATTATTAATTATTATTATTATTAATATTATCATTATCATTATTCGTTATTGTTTCGTGTATAATGTTACTATCTTATCCATATTGAGAAAATTCAATTTAGAAACATTAAAAGCGTATCAAATAAATCATATTTATAACTTTCTCAACGGTGCCTTATATTCATCATCGTAATCATAATTTTATTGTAAATAAATCTAAAATTTAAATTATATTTATATCAAATTTTAAATTGTCGTTATATAAATATTTCTGTTAATTCATATGTAATATTTATTGTGTTTGCTTGAAAATGACGTAACTGTCGAAAAGCTTCGCAATAGAAAACTTTTAGTGATTAAACTGTGTTATATTTTGTTTGGTTCATAATTAATAAAATCACTACTCTCCAATATATTCAACATATTTTATATATATATATATATATATATATATACACGTCTGTTATTTCGACCACGCCCCTAACGTAACAAAACGTGGTTTGTATTACGGGTGTTGGTAGTGAAGGTACATTCGAACCGGAAAACGTTTTTAAAACTTTTGTAATTTCTGTCCTATTTGTGATATTAATGTGAAACAAAGCTTTAAAAAATACTTTATATATATATATATATATATATATATATATATATATATATAATTACACAGGCGAAGCCGTGGGTAACTTTTAATCTAATCTGACCTTCAGGCTGTTAATGGAAAAACACTGTAGATGAATAAAACCATGTATATAACCTTCATTGACATAGAGAAAGCATTTGATAACGTAACTGGAACATTATGTTTCAATGCCTAAGTGACATGAAGATAGATTTCAGGGACCGAAGAATAATACTCGAACTGTACAAAAATCCATAAATCATGGTTAATGAAGTCAGACAAGGTTGCTGCCTGTCACCAATGTTATTTAACATTTATATTGGAAAAGCAATTAGGTGCTTCTCTGATATTCATAATGGAGGAATAAAAATAAATGGAGTAACGTACAAGACAATTAGATATGCGGACGATAAAGCGTTGGTTGCGGATACCGAAGCAAAATTGCAGAAATCAGTTAATGGTCTAAACAGATTACTAATCATCAAATGCTTAATGAAAGTAAATAAAAAGAAAACGAAAGTATTACGATGCGATAAAAAAGAACAAAAACAGATTGAAAAATGGTACAACAAGTAAAGGAATTTGAATACCTAGGCAGCCTAATATCAGACGATGGCAGATCAGAACAGGAAATAATGAGAAGAATAGCACAAGCTAAGAACGCTCTCGGCCAAAAAATGGGCCTCCTCTCATCTCGGAATATAGCCTTAGACACTAGAAAACAGTTCATTAAAAGTTTCATTTGGAGCATTGCACTTTACGGATGTGAAGCATGGACGCCGCTTAAGAAAGAAAAATGCAAGCTAGAGGCGTTTGAAATGTGGTGTTGGCGACGCATGCTGAAAATAAAATGGACAGATAAAATACCGAACCACGAAGTACTGTCCAGAATTAATGAAAGAAGACAAAATGCTAAAAATAATAGAAAGAAGAAATTCCACAATTGGACTATTATACGTCATTCAACATGGATTACCAACGTATTAGAAGGAAAAACAAACATCCAAAGAGGAAGACCTCGAAGGAGGTTCATGGATGAAATCAAAGGAAGAAGGCCGTATGCGGAAATTAAAGAACTAGCCAGAGCACGAAAAGATCTTACACGCTGTCGTATTACCCACAAACCCTCGGGTTGTGGAGAAGAAGAATATAATCATAATAATTTTGTTGTATCTCCTTGCGTGGAGGTTGCACATTAATGACAGTTGATCATATAATATTTTACCGAAGGTATCATTTATTATTATGTCGCTGGTTTCGGCAAATCCAGTGTTTGATGTTTCACGTATCATTATTTTTGTTGGATTCTCGAGTAATTTTTCTTCTACCGCCAATAGGAGCAAACTATGACATATATATTTTAGTTGCATTTTTTGTCAACGTCTTCAACCGTTTTCAATCTGTCTGAAGTAAAATTTTATCGTTAGAAATGACCGCGCGTACTGCAATTCTTTTTCTCAGCTCCATTGCTATTTTTCTACTCGGTACATGTTCTAAATCTTTTGCTCTCCCCATACTCGTGTCTCACCACGACCGTCCTTTCTAATTATCGCTCCGTATATTGATAAAGTTTCAGTTAGCAGTAATTTTTGTCCGTGGTCCTCATTCCGTTCTCTGTTTTTTTTTTTCTATTTACGTAACTTTTCTCAGCTCGTATTACAGGGTTTTCTTATTAGACCGAAAACATATTATTACGTATATATATATATATATATATATATATATATATATATTAAATTACATAATGTCCAATTTATAAGTGATACGGTGATAGATTAGCTAAATAATAATTGCGTGTCACACACACACAAAAAGAAGGGGGATTGATACAGGTTCCTCATTCATTTCCATATATGGAAGCTGTTCTACTACGAACGTATTATACGCGTTCGATTTAATTACGATAAATTACTTCCTCATTAACCGAATGATTAATCGAAACGAACACTTCTCGACTTTTACGATATAACGTTATTATTATTACTCACTGGAGTAGTTAATTTTTTTTTTTTTATGGCTTCCAGCGTCTTTCGTCGCAGATACTTTTAAATTAGTATTTCGTTTTAATTAATCAATTTCTAAAGGCCAGATTGGCGTTATTATTAGCGGTAGTAACTAGTGGGGGGACTATAATTATCTGTAGACATTGACGATTAACGAATTGGCCGCGATTAAAAATTCGTTCCGCGACGATAACGCCCTACGACCGATAATCTGCAGATCTTTCCGCGCTTCGGTAAAAGGCGTACGTTATCGAAATCGCTTAACGAGGACCGAATTAATAGTTGGATAATTTTATTTTCATATTCAATGTGGGTCTTAGAACTATAAACGCGACGTTATCTTCTTAAACCGGGTTAACTTATTCTAAATTCAGTGCAATCGTCATTTACACTCTAATTCTCTGTTACGTTATAATCTAAACGTCCTCGAGGCATATGGTAAATCGTGTCCGCGGAATTACACGCTATACAATTTTCTGTTTCCCGCTGTGCCGAAACATTTTGGATATTTTCTTTTAAACTGCTATAGTGATAAATTGCCCGTATTTAGTAACTCACAAATTCCACAAGTAAATTCCGTTCGCCATCCCGGAATACTTATTGATAAACGTTTAGTGATCATGTGGAAAATACGAGATCTATAATGGCTACGTCTGGATAGCTTCGTTGTTAGGACGAAAATCATTTTTACACCCGACCGTAAAGCGGAATTTCTATTTATCGATTATCGCTCCAGTACGGAGATATGGGTTAGACGTTCTATATGTAAAGAATGTCTAAAGGGAATAATACCGAAGGTTTTTCTGAGAAGCTTCAGTTCAACCAAATCTACTAAGTAATGTTCACTATCGATTTTTCAGCCAGATCTAGCAGACGATTGAAAGGGAAGAAGTGGTGTCACTATGCACTTCCAATTACTTGAATAGGCTGAGCTATTCTTCGAGAATTCTTATGTACTTCCAGGAGAAAACAATAAAAAGATAAATGAACAGATTTCTTCTTGAAGACACAAATTAGGCAATTCGTTGGAATTGTCTGATTAATATGCATTTTCATTCATATTCCACTTCATTCTTTCCTTTATTGTTTATCGGTAATATATATATATATATATATATATATATATATAAAATTAGGAACGATGATTATCGAGTTAGAATTATTAGGAGAATATCGATAATCCGTTATCTATATTCTATAAGCGATTTGATATTGCGCTAAATAAAATTAATTTACTATAGAAGAAGAAGATATTTATTATATTAATTGTTTAAGTACACGAAACATTTACCTTTGCATTAAATAAAATAAGAAAAATTATATTACATTATATATAATCTTATATTTAATTATTACGGGAAAATTAAAAAAAAAACAAATAAAAAAAACAAAGATAAATAAAATAATTCTGAATTATAATTTATCTATTTTCTAGATTACTTAATACTATAAATAACTCGGTATACAACATTAGAATATATACACATTAATTTAAAAACCTAGGCATCAGGCAACGGTGCTTATAACGAGTATATCTATTTTATAGGCTGGCCGTGGCTATGGCTTGAATTAATTTACTGTTGCGCATTCGTAAAATTGTTTGGAAAGTTTTAAAAAAAACAATGTATATAAGTAAGTAAGTAATAAGTTTAATGCGGAATGCGCGTCACTAATTTTGGTATATCTAAATGAAGTGGTATTGTCTTGCCTTCGCATTGGTCACACCATGTTAACACACGATTATTTGACGCAACATGTGAGCCCTCCTCTCTGTCATCTTTGTAGCACTCAACTAACTATCCTACATATATTAATCCTCTGCACTTTATTATACAAATATTCGTTCCTCTCTAAACATTCCCTTCTCTTCCACTAATCCTTCAAAACATACCTTCTTCTGAAAAAAGACTCCTATGTTTCCTTAAGTTGTGTAACCTATATTATCCTACATATATTAATCCTCTGCCTTTTATATACAAGTAATCGTTCCTCCCTAAACATGCCCAGTTCTCTTCCACTAGATACCTTCTTCTGAAAAAGGACTCCTATGTTTCCTTAAGTCATGTAACTTATATAGTCTAATCTAAAAACTGTTTTCTCCGTGCGTATTCGAATAGCTTTTATGACGCGATCGTTGTTATTTACTATAATTTTGAACTGTTTCTTCGCACTAACTTGTATCTTTTTGTATGCGAATTTTTTATTTACATTATATATTCCGCTGGATTAAATTCACTTAAAAACATATCAATAAGCTTACGTATTTTTAAATCTATAGGGGAAATTACTGCTGTTACTGGTAGTTTTATATTATTTTGATTATTTTAATTGCTATTATTCTTTGGAAAGATCTTATTAATGTTATAAATATTCGTATTTTTAATATTTTGTAGAAAATGTTTTTTTTTTTTTAATTTCCCCATTCAGCATTTACGCAGTAGGGGCAAATTATGATTATAAATGTACAGGCAATTAGAAATGATCTAGATTAAATTCGGGGAATTATTATCGATTTATACAACATTGCTCTTTTTTTTTTTGTAATTTAATCTATCGCTATTTTTTAATATTCTGTTGTTTAAACGGTCATAAAATTTTAAACGGGTGTCGTTGAGTAAGATCGACTTTGTAACATATATTAAATTTTTTTAAAACACACACACATATATATCTGTATTGCATTTTCTTTAAAGGAAGTTTGACAAACCAAATTGGATGCGAATTATTGACTATACGTCATTATCAATATAATCGACTATCGTTAAAAATTGAAATGTACATTGTACATACGCGTAGACGTACACATATGCATACACAGCGAGAGGTTATTAATGTTGATGGAGACAGGTTTCTATCTTCAAAATTTCAGTCAACTGAAAGTGGATAAAGTTATAAAAAGTTCGTCTGTCATCTTTTGATAGTGAAATAAGTTTTCACGTAGTTAACAAATAAATAAAAAAGTTTCCACTCTGCCCCGTGTACGTTGCAATTGTTCTCAGAGAAACTTTATCCGAAAGGGTGACTTCGCAACAAAACGTCAAAATTAAATGTACCAAAAATAAGCTTGGCCCGAATATATATATAATACACGTGTGTATAAAGCTAACAAGAGCAAAGGAGCACGATGGTTTTCTATTTTATTACCAAACTTTAAACTCTCCCAAAACTATACGCATACATATATAATTATTTATATATAGATATACAATATACATTTCCGTACGTACGTATCTACACGTTGCTTTCATTTTAACTGGAACGTTGTTATCGTTGTACATTAAAAAGCTCGGATTTAAAGGCGTAGGATGACCTTGAAAGTTGTACCGTTAAAGAGTGTAACGTCCGTGTAACTGCCTTCGTGACATTGGTAAGGTCGGTCAAAGTTGCAGAACGTTTTTCTGGCGTGGTCGCAGAAATTTACGATATTTATTAGGTATACGTATTTATGTATCTATGCATATATAAATGTGTTAAGAATTTCGATAAATTGGAAAAAATTAACTGCAACCTTGTATTAGAAAATTGTCCTTTGAAAGGTTCTATAAAATTTCATTTTAAAAGGTCGCAGTTGCCAGAATTGTTCGAATTTAGAAATTCATTTTTTATTACGTTAATTTTGCTATTTAGCTTATTCGGTTTTCTGTCCTTTTTTATTTTAATATTTATTTCGAACTAAATTTTCTCAAATGACTTTCTTCATCGTCCTTTAATGGTAACAAGAAAATTCCTTGAGAGAGCTTTTTCATGAGAGAAATAAACATATATTGTGCAAATATTTTATATATATATATATATATATATATATATATATATATATATATATATATATATATATAATATACGAATTTTGAATTTCTTTTTAAAAACTAAATTTTGTCAACTGACTGTTTATTTCATCTTTCGTTATACTCTTATTACAATTATAATTTAAAATTTATTTGAAAGCGTTTTTTTTTAGGAGAAAAAATGAATAAAATATCTTGTGCAATTCATTCGTCCGTTCAAATATCGAATGTTCGCATACGTGTGTATACATCAAAACTCACGCACCTAATATGCATACGTGTACAAAGCCGAGTATAAATAGTTTATAATTAGTGTAGTAAATGAAGCAAATGTTGCCTCGGTAAACAAGTTCGATCCTGATGCGAGGTTATCATTCTGACCACCGGTATAACTACCGATTACTACATGCAGTATCGAAAGGCAAAATCTTAAACTACTGAAATGTATAATAATTGTCGCGCAGATCAGCATTGTCCTAGAATTGTAAGAATTGAATTAGTTTTAAACTAATCGTCTCTTTTTTCGACTTTATTTGCGCGCTATTTTAGCCGGTTGTTTTTAAAATCACAACTGATTATACACATTTGCCGGTAGTTTAATTTTATACATTCTTGAAAATGTTATATTCCATAAGTAAGGTGTACCACCGTCTTTCTATCGGAGGTAGGCGACTACTTGCCTATACATATTTTGTTGTACGGTGTAAGTAGGGTACAAATCTAATCATAATATCGAGTTAGCGTAGATAGACACATACGCGCCTGAGATAATTGATTGTAATCGCTTTATTGTCGCGACACAATACAGCCCCGCCTGTTTTTCTCCTATATAATATTGAGCGTGGTGGCTTGCCATTGCCTTGCACGCAATAAAATATAATAAACGAAATAGCGATGGCTAGTGTTCAGTTTGCGCACGATGATAAAAGAACGAAACTTATTTCGATAAAGCTCAACAATCCTAAAAAATAAAATTAAAATAATACGCGACTTGGGGTAAACAATTTGAGCAGTGTTATACCAGTTCGATCTATTTTATTAAAATATTATGCAATTTGTTAAATATAATTAAGAATTTATTTATTTTGTTTCACGCTAATATTTAATTTGTGTTGCGCTAAGTTTAATCCCTTATTCTTTAATTTTTCGTTAAACAACATTTAATTTGATGTTTATATTTAAATTGTTTTAACCAATTCGACAGTTTTATATAAACTTTGAAAATTTTTTTTAAGACATTTTCACATTTGTTAGCAATTACTATTGCGATATCATCTACAAATGTAAATACATTCATATTGTTTGCATTTATAGATGATATCGCAATAGTAATTGCTGATAATGCTTTAAAAAAAAATTTGAAAAAGTATTAATTTATAATTTAAATTATAAAATATAGATTACAAATTATAAATTAAAATTCGTAATTAAAATTCGGATTGAAATTTTCCAAATATTATTAAATATAATAACGAGATTTTCATATTCGTTAAAATTAATCGCGTTTAAATCGAATTTGAATGTCGCAGCGATATTAATAATTAATTGTCTTCATTATTACGATTAATATTATTATTGTTATTATTTGTATCGCTATTATACTTTTAACGACGAGATAGTAATTACGAAAAACCATTTATATAACTAAAAATTCGCGTACAAACTGCGTTATTACTATAATAACCACTAACGCTGTTCTGTTGTTAAGTTATAACGGATGATTATACAATAATAATGATAACAATATTTTGAGAGATGGATGGAAACCACTACGGAATAAATTTTACATAAATTGAAATGTAAATTACGTCGTACTAATATAACAACTTCAAACGAATTTCCTTTCTAACGGTCGGACGATATTATTATTATAATTTTCCACTTCAACATTTGGAGATCTCGTCGTTAATAATGTCTGGAAAAATTTTTGCTTCGGCTTCGACTAAATTGAGAACGATTTTTTCCCCATTTTCGTAGAATTGAATTCCGAACTTTCAAGTCGTAGCGATTTAATCGTTTCGTCGTAATTAACGATTCATTCGACTTTTGTTAATTCGCATTCAAATTCGATCCGTTATAAAAATTATATCGCGATTAATAATTCGACCGAGAAAAATTTATTTAATCGAACAGTCACGGATGCGCTATGCTCGTCCCATAGTTGATTTTTAATTATTATTTTTTTTTTAAATTTTATATCCGACGTCGGTTTCGAAGGTATTGTAGATATAAACAAGCTTTGTTTCAAAATTAAATAACCTTTAAATTTTTAAATCAATTTTTCACGCGTTAAAAAAATAACCTCACTAAATGAATTCCGCTCGATTAGAACAGAGAATTATTAGAAAATCACAGGTAAACGATGATGTAAGATAATATTGTTAAATACGTAGGAACGGTCTCGATGAGGAAAACATGAAATTGCATGATTTCGAAATGAACGGATGTTGAATGTTTATAATAGTATTAGTAGTAATAATGATAATAATAATAACAACTGGAGTTTGTTTAATGTGAGCGCTTACATCACTGTGCTATAAGCCATAATTTTTTTTTTTTTTTTTATATTTTGTAAGTGTACCGTGCATTCGCATATTTAACCCTTTCAGTCGTACATTATAACATTTTTGACACAAAATTATTAATTTTATGCAGGTGTTTATTATATAATACTATTTCTTAGGTGGACTATAGATAATTTTCAATGTGTGTATATAAATATTTTTAAAATTGAGACATTTCACATCAACCAGAGAATAAAAATTGGCGCTAGCACTAAAATTTCATGTGTAATATAGTGAACATCGTGATTGAAATGATTAAATATAGATAGAAACTAGGGGCACTGCCAAGGAGATTACTCATGGGAGGTGTAAAACAAAATTAAAGTTTATGAGAATTAGACATTTTTTAGGAGTTATTGCTAAAGTACTTTTTAAATGCGAATTGATGCATACATAATTTATTGCAGGCGTTTGCCCACAAGACTTGGATTCTTTAATTTTAAAGAAATTAAAAAAAAGTCAA
The DNA here is from genome assembly GCA_032883995.1 of Coronaproctus castanopsis. Taxonomy (NCBI): domain Eukaryota; kingdom Metazoa; phylum Arthropoda; class Insecta; order Hemiptera; family Monophlebidae; genus Coronaproctus; species Coronaproctus castanopsis. The sequence continues at coordinate 20,355,651 of CM065053.1, read as the reverse complement.
TAAGTCAATTCAAATTGAACCACTCGTCGCTGAAATAACATTAAAATACTTTATATATTTGAGTTATTAAAAAAACAACAAAACTGCCAGTCTTCTCTGGATCACCCGTTACATAAATATTATATATGTATATAATATATTTTTATATATATATATATATATATATATATATATATATATATATATATATTCTTCTTTTCTTCGTTATCTGATTAGGGATGTCGTGACCAATTATGTATTTTTTTTGCGATTAAATCCTGCAATTTTTTTCGATCCTGTACATTGTCCATTAGTTGTCACATTGACATTCCCGTCATCTCTTGTATGCGATCTATAAAGCGAGTTGGCGGACGTCCTCTGCATGCTTCTCTTCCGTGGGATTACTCCTTGTGTTATAATTTTCTCTAACCCGTTTCATCTCATGATAAGTCCAAAAAAAATATATTTTTTTATAGTTGGCACTAATCTATGTTCCAAACTATTGTAAATATTAATGATACTAAAACCGGGCAAAGATGGCACAAACCTAGGATCATACAAGCCGATCTCGCTACTACCTACGATAGCCAAATTATTTTAAAAAGTTAATTATTGTACGACTAAATAAAATAGTTAATTATCAGTCGGCTATCATTCAGCATCAATTTGGTTTCAGAAATAGGTACTCTACTGAGCAGCAAATACATGGAGTAGTAAAAATTATTGAAGATGGCCTCGAGGGCAAAAAATACAATAAAAACAGTATTCATTGGTATTACTAAGGCATTCGACAAAATTTGGCACGACGGTCTACTACACAAAATCAAGCAAATATTGCCTAATACTATTTACTACTTAAATCATACTTAAGTAATAGGCAATTTCAGCTCAAGTATGATACTGATCGATCCGAAGTATGTCCTATTATGGCTGGTGTTCCACAGAGTTTTAGGACCTCTCCTGTATACACTATACACAGCAGATCTGCCGATAGATGATGCAGTACATATAGCAACGTTTGCAGATGATACCTTACTGATTTCATCGGACTTTAATGCTGAAGTTGCTATCAACAAACTGGACAGATTGTACCAGTGGACCCAAAAATGGGGACTGCATAAAAAATTCGGAAAAGTCCGTAGCACGTATCATTTTCTAAAAAAAAAGGTCACGATAAAGAAGTATTAATTGGAAACAGCGTGATACAAAAAAAATTAAGTTAAGTACCTAGAGATACACATAAAAAACTAAAGTGGAAAAGAGTCATATACAGAAGAAAAGGGGAGAACTGTATCTAAAGTTGAAAAAGTTATACTGGCTCATAGGGTACAATTCTGAATTATCCTTGCAAAATCGATTACTAGTGTATAAAGTGGTATTATAATCAATCTGGAGCTATAGCGCACAAATTTGGGGATGCACAAAGAAATCGAATAAAGTGTGATAATCCAGTGATTTCAGAACAAGGCGTTATGCTTGATTTATCGAATGCCTTGGTACGTGTCCAACGAGACTATACATTAGGATTTAAACTTAGATATCGTTGAAGAAACTGTTCGTAAACAAGCTCAGAAACATTTGATCCGACATGTATTCATCCAAATCAGCTAGCAGCATCACTTGCACACACGAACGTGACAATAACGCGATTAAAAAGGACAATGACAAATTATTTAGTATCATACTTTCTTAGTTTGTAAGGTAAAGCATCGCGGGTTGCACCTTCCACTCGCAATTATTAGTAGATATAATTTATGAGACAGCCTCTCAACTGTTTAGTTGTAAATTAGTATTTAACACAAAAAAAAATGATAGAATAGTCCATTCATATCTTTTTAAGTTTTGCTAATATACATTTGGCAATCCAAAGTCGCTGTGTAATTTCCATTTCATCGCTCCCTTTGTCGGCAATAACCGTTCCTAGATATTTTTCATGTCAGGCACTAACGTAAATTTTGCAGGCAGTTTCTTCGCTCTGTCAATAGTGACAATTGTACATTTCTCCCGATTAAATTCAAAATTGGCTTATGGTTCTTCCACCGGCTGTTATTCCGTCATACCATCGATCGCTTCATAATTCACTCGCTATATATATTGTATAGCAAAGGTGATAATATACATCCTTGCACATCCCCTTACTTGTTTTAATGCTTTTTGATAGTCCTTCTATTTTGATGTATACATTTTTCTCTTCATATAAGTTTTTTTTATTAGAGTTATTAGATGCTGTGATATCTTGAACTGTTCGAATCATTCCTACATATATATATATATATATATATATATATATATATATATATATATATATATATAAATATCTATATATATAAAATATTTATATATCTTCTTCTTTTTACGTCATCCCCGACTGAAGCTTAGCCATCAACATAATTGTTCCGTCTTTTTCCTGGTTTCCAACTCTGTAGATGTTTCGTTGTACCTTCGACGCGTATCAGGTATTAGTAACATTTTTCTTGTCTCTGGCTTCCGATATCCCTCGATGACACCATTTAGGACAAGTTGAGCTAAATTATACCTTTTCCCGGAGGATATCTATTTATATAACCGTAATATATTAATTTTCTGGAGCTGTATAGTGAGTAGCAGTTCCATTCGCTTCGACATTTTTTGCAGCACATCTATATACGGTAATATCTTAAAACTGAAACTTTCGTTTAATCGAGTAAACCCTACCAGAAAAAGGCAACGAGAAACCGCTGGATTTCCAAATTATCATCAAGGAATTCAAATATTAGTGTATATATATCGTCATCGTCATATTGTTTGTTGCCGAACGTCAAGACTAATTGTACGTTTATTTTAACGTACAAAATGAGCTAGCATTCAAGGCACTATTTACACGCGACGCATGTGCGCGCGCGCATATGATATACGGAATTTGTATCGCGCCGGACGCTTGTATACGTGTTACGGTAAAAACAAAAATGAAATAAAATCGTGACCGTGTGAGATTACTTTAAGAACCAAAAAGGAAACAAAAAATAGTCGGTCTTCCGGATTATAGATAAATAGAGTTTAGCGTTTAAAAGAAGCATTAATCACGAACCTTTTAATTCTATTACTTAGGACGGTCGCAGGTTAAAGTGATAAAATATGTAAGCGTGTTCGACATTGATAATAATAATATCGTGACATAACTTGAGTGGAATTGAAAAGTTTGTGTAATAAGAAAGATGACGTATAGGTTTAGATTACGTTTATTTGTCGTAACGGATTGTTTTCCGACGTTTGATTTATTTCCCGGAAAGGGATAATCATTTTTCCGAGGAAAATGAACTTTTTCGAAAATTAGATTTAAGAACAAATAGAAGCCGGTAGAAATATATTGTAGGGAAACACGCGAGTCGATTTGTAAAGCCGCTTTTAAGTAATCGATAGAAATAGTTACCGGATAATATTTCACTGGATTTACAATTTCGTCAAATGAATTGAAAAATTTTCACTAGATTTTGAAGAATATTATTATTATTATAAATAAGTCAAAGTTCTTAGTGTAGTCTCTTCTAAAGCCGACATACCTGGAAAGATATAACTGCATCGTTGAGTGATAGTGTTGATTTGCGAAGAGTGCGTGAGACTAAATATGTTGGTACATGTTAATGGATCGTCAGTTGAATTGTAGTATATGCATAATGGGAAAATTAAGAAAATTAAATCATCTCTTTCGCTATTTAAAGCGATACTTCTCCGCGCGATAATTAAGTAGATTGTACCTAGCATTGTATCAACTGATATTGTTCTACAGGATTTTACACCGGGGCGGAGCTATAACGTGTTATACGAACCCGATCATATTTTTTGACAAAGATCGTTGTTGAAAAACTTATTCAGAAATGAATTTGCCCATAGAAATAAGTTACTCGGTGTATTGAAATTATGCGAATTGCAGTTATTGAAATTCGTTATGAAACATAAGGATACGTTTCAAATTATTCACGAACATGGTAGAACTAGAAAATGAGGTTGTTGCATTTGCGCCACGTTTCAACGAAACTCGTTTAAGAAATCAATTTACGCAGGAGCTGTGCTTTTCGATAAGTGACCTAACGAAACAATAATAGATGTTTACTTAATTATAAACGTAGACGCGAATAGACGTATTATAATACTAGGACGTGTTTAAGGTACAACAATTTTTATGATAACATTAAAAATGTTCCGTAAGGGATAAATGTAATTAAACGAGTTCAACAATACATTTATAAACTTTTGTAACAGACTATTAATTGTATACTCGAAACTAATCTTTAATATATATAAACATTTTTTATGCTTGGCGAGTCGATTATATTTATGCTGCGAGATGGTCTAAATTTGTAATAATTTAAATTTCTTTTTAAATATGCACGGAAGTATAACTTAGAAATACACATGGTTCTCGCGCAGTTTATCATCTTCAATAATACCCCATTCTTTTTAATTTGTCATCTCGGTTCTCAATCAGTTAAGAGACCGCCAAATCTTCCACGCTGGTGCCAGATTCTCTTAATGACTCTGCGCGATGTAGTTCCAACTGCGGTTTTTCAGAATCGCTCTCTCAAAGATCTTGGTTGTTTCATCAGTACAAAGGCTGTATTCAGACGACTTTTCCTGGATTTTAATCGGCTACTTGGAACAGTATGACTGTAAAGCGGATGTCTGTCGTTCAGCATTTGCAAGTCTCGTTCCTTATTTGCTGTTACTTCTTATTTCAGGAGGTCCTATTCCCACGAGTGGATATATCTTTTCTATTTTGATCGGCTTTAAACAGGATAATATCCTTACTGTGTCATTCAGCGCGATGTCCAACTGTTTCGTATGACATGAATTTTTCTGTACCGGCGCTGCATATTCTGGTACTGAAACACACGGGGCCATTGCTGATACTTTCAACGTGTGCGGCTTGGTGCCCCAGTCAGATCCGATTAGTTTCCCGATTACATTATTCCTCACGGTGACTTTCTTCCTCGTGGCAACACGGTGTTATTTGAATGTTAATGAACGATTCAAGAAAATGCGCCTGGGTATTTCGTTAATTAATTGATCATCATATAAATATGTATATGTATTATTAATAGGTCTCGTATCGTTAACATACTCCAATTACGGCCTGAGTACCGATTATCCTGTTAAAGTTTGAGGAATTAAGATGACGACATTTTAAATTAGAAGCTCCGAGCGTTACATCTCGATTAAGATTTTTCTTTGTTCCGATTAGTCTGAAATTTATAATACATATCAGTGTTCGTGATAATTATTACAGCATAACTTTATAAATATATATAACGTATGCGTACAATAAATATTTATTAAATAAAGAAGTTTCGAAAGTATTCGTATCGTATATAATAAAATAATCGTCGGTCGGAAAGAATGTGTGCTTAAGTGCGAGGGGGTTGGAGTGCAAAATAGGTAGACGTTGAATTTGATGTAACGTTTCTATTTTTATAATTCCCTGACAAATTGCTCGACGCTCCAGCGAAATTTATATACCGACTAATTCGAGTCAACTTTTGTAAAATCCTGTTAGAACGCTTCGGTATTTTCAATATTTCGGACGAATGAGGGAACCGTTTCCTCTTCTGCTCCTTCGCGGAAAAACGGAATTGTTGTTTACCCCCGGGGGTTTATAAATCATCCCAGTGGTTATTCGATATGACGTCTTCATCTTCCGACCGATATAAATATTATTTTGGGAAAGGGTGCCACGTGTATTTTGCAGACGCGAATATAAACGCGTACATGGGAGCATTGTGATACATATATACATATATATATATATATATATGTATATATATATATATATATATATATATGTATATATATATGAAAAGCAATACAATGCTCCCGCTTGTATAAACGTACGTATTTTTATGTCCCAGTGAATTCACTGTAAATGCGTTTCTCAACTACGTCGGTGTTAATGGAGCACGGATAAACGTGTGTTCATTCGGAATTAGCAGTAAACGGCTTCTCTGCCGAGAATCGTACGAAAATATTAAAAAAAAAATAGTTGGGCTGATATTTCTATTCGCAAAAATTAACTATTTCCACATTTTATAATTTATTAAATACTTTTTTTATAATAATAAATTTAAAAAAAGTATTTAAAATTGCTAAATTCGATATGTTTTAAAAGAAATGCTATTCGTCTGTTAAGCTACTTTCAAGCGAAAGACGACAATGAAAATTATAAAAAAATCAACTGAAATAAACTAAAAATAAAACGCAAGAAAATACTTAATCTAGATACGAAATATTATATAAACGTTTGTTTTTTTATTATTATTTTTATTTTTACTACGAGCCTTGTAGATTATTTTACACTTGGCGATAATTAAATTACTGGCGCGCGATCTGGTTGGATTTAATATAGGCCAAAAGCCTGGGCGACTGTTGCAGGATCATTCGAGAGGATATTCTGTATATTAGATTGAGAGATGAGCCCGATGTTGTAAATTTGGTACGATATGATGAACCGAAGGATAACATTGCTGTGAACAAAAAGGACAGGTTGTTGGAGTGAAGTCTTGTGGAAGACGTAATCAATGTGATCAATTATTAATCCTTTCAGTCGTACATTACAACTTTTTAAAAACGAAAATTATAAATTTTATACGCGTGTTTATTATACGATACCGCTTCTTAGAAGTGAACTGTCTTCTTCTTCAAGTGCCTTCTTCTCGAAGGAGGTTGCCGCCATATGACGAAGCTCGATTGCTGGCTATCCTTATGATTTCTGAAGTCTTCCCGATATTTAACCAATCTTGTATATTTTTCATCCACTGTGTTCTTCTTCTTTTTCCTGTTTCCCTTCAATGTTTCCTTGGAGGATAATTTGTAATAGCTCGTATTTATTACTTCTTATTATATGACCTAGGTACGCCGTTTTTCTCTGTACATTACTTCTTTATTGGTAACTTTATCTACTCATGGTATTTTTTAATATTCTTCTGAACAACCACATTTCGAAAGCTTGTAACCTGTTTATCGATGCTACATTTAATGTCCAAGTTTTCACCTCGTATATTAATATCGGAAGCACATAGCATTTAGTTATTCTCCATCTCGTTGGTAGCGGCAGCTCCCTATTACGCACTAAATTTCGTACTCTTTGGAACGCACTTCTTGTTTTGCTTCGATTCGAGTTGTGTAGTCCGGGTCTCATTTATCATTTATTCAGTTTCCAAAGTACTTTATTCCAGGTGAACTGTATCTAATATTTATATAAATATGTTTAAAAATGAAACAAATCACGTCGACCGGAAACTAGAAAAATTTGACTATCCTTAAAATTTCGTGTACCGTGCGATGGACATGATGATTGAAAGAGTTAAAGAGTTTCGTGGTCTTTTCAGATATTAAAAATTTATTAATTTTAATCCGGATTTTTTTGTTTATATTTAAAAGCGCTATATATTCCACGCTGGCTCAAAGTATTTATCTTTTTACCGAAATTTTTGCGAAAACACAATGAAGGCTAAAATTATTTCTCCTGCAAATTATGGAAGGGTTGCTTATGCATATATTTTGTTTCATTTTTTTTTTGAAAAGTAGATAAGTTTTTCGACGTTAGGATTGAAAGAAAAAATGCCATATAGTTACAGGAAACATTTTATTATGAAACGAATGAAATTCAATCGATAATTCGATATACTTAAATCTACAAAAGTGAACGTGTTGAAATATAATGGCTCGCAAATGCGTGTCGTATGCACGAGTAACCGGTTAAATCAAGACATAAATTCAAAAATTAGTCGCAGATGTATAACGAAAGATTAAACTAACTGTATTTGAAATGAAAATTGTAAATATAAGATTTTCGAACGGTACAATTTTCAAAGCGAATAAATTTTGAAATTCGCTTAAGAATATAAACAATAATAAGTCTATATATAATATACGTAGGTGCATACATTAATACATAAAAGCCAATATGCCGACTTATAACGTTGAATGCACTAATTTCTATATTAAGTATATAAAATAAAATATTTCCTATTGTTACACATAAAAGCATACTATAAACAGTTCGAAACTTACACGACAATAAACATATTAAATTAGACAATTTATTATTTAATCAAGTAAGAAAGAAACAGATAGGACAAAGAAATGAAATAGATGTAAGTTTAATAATTTTTTTTTTTTATAAACTTTTAAGATCTAGAACTGACGAGACTCTCATCATCAACTAGATTTAGTGAACGAAATTTATTTTAATAGGAGTCGACCCAACAGCCGAACACCTGGGTGGTCCTATTAATTATCTACACCGACTCTACTTGAAGTCGGTGATGCGTTTTCTTCGCAATCTTCTGGTTTCTTCCTGTTCTAGCAGCATCTTTGCTAACGGATTCCCATGAAAGTCCAGTTTCGACAGAAGTTTAATAATGAACCAAATTTTTTACGCTGATGAGGCCCCCGAGTGGATATTAATAAAACTTTGTTCAATTTTGATCGAAATGAAACGTACTGTATTAGAGCCTTTCGTTGTTTTTTATAGTGTTTGAGTCAATCTTATTTTGAAGAAAACGGTTAAAGCGTAGAATGACTGAATCCTTGTAACATGTTTAACGGAAATTTGAAATGCATGCTGTCTCTTCTCTCGCGGCCCTAGTGATTTTTTTTTAATTAATACTTTTTATTCAAATTAATGTTTTACAGCTTGTTACATTTGCAGACGTGCAATACACTTTAGGTTTAAATTGCTCCCCTTTACAATAGTCTACGGTATATAATAATTTTTTTTTTCAGAACATAGCTTATATAAGTATGAAATAATATACATCGAATATAACTGAAACATACGCCTCCATTCGAACAAATTCGCAAAATTGAGCGAGCACTTCTGAATAACGAGACTGTTACGTCGAGCATATCAATTGAGACGACGCTTGACGAATCTCGTACGATGGCATTTTCTTTTACGTACTGGATATTCGTGTCTCGGCGAAAAAGTACTTTTAACCCCATCCTTCAACAGATTTAACAAGTTCGAATACTTTTATTCGCGCTACGACAATTTCGCATAGCTCATTTGGAGTCGAATTCGTAATTCAAATGCTGGACGCGTATTTCCAAAAGGCGATCAGTGGGTTCCTCAAATGGCTTTGTTTTGCAAACTTGCGCCCGTAAGTTTTTAATTATTATTAATCTCGTTATCCTCTATACAGTTTCGAAATATTCGCCGTTATTTGTATTAAATATCGAAATAAAACGCGCGTAATTATCGACAACCTGTTTAGTCAGAAATATCGAGCCTCGAAACGGAAACAGAAGAAGAACGAGCGTTGTGATGTCATATCGTATGTCGACGGATAGCTTAAATGTTCACATTCAAATTCTGTAACCATGCTCTACGGCTGTGCCTGAATATCCTCCCATCCACGGCGAAGGGCTCTACGGGGGCATTCGTTCGGAATATGATCCATTGTCTAGTTTCCGTGTTGGTAGTCACAAGATGAATCAAATGTGAAACCGCACTTTGCGAACACGTGACCATTACGTCCATGTAATTATATTATAACCGCTTATAACATTCGTTAGCTTAGTATCGATAATAAGTAACTAAATTATACAAAGCTGAAGTAATTATATAAAATAAATCGGTCCCGAAACATTCCGCGCTAAATTACCCGCATAATAATGTGAGTTGAAAACTAGAACATTGTAGTTATATATATATATATATATATATATATAGCTGTAAAGTGTTCCTTTTTAAAAGGTTTTCCGACGTAATTCGAGGAACTCCTTTTAACGATAATTACAAAGCGATACTTTTTACAATTTTATATTAAATAAAAAATAAATAAATAAATTAAATTCGTAAATATTCGCGACAAATAAAAACGATATCCATTAATAAATATTTCACTAATTTTGTTGGTTAAAATAAAAAAAGCATTTTTATCAAAAACCCACATGCGTACCTTTCGCCTTCTGTCCACCTTTCATTTTTATTTTTCTATATACCATACTATCTCATTACGAGCGAGTCTTCCGTTTCATTGATATTCATTATTTTTTTGAAAGAAGAACTTTGCGGTTAATTTTTATTGATATCACTTTAAAATTTTATTCTAGGCATTTAATATTATTATTATTATTATTTTGTGACAATTATTATTACGATTCGTATTATTTGATTATTTTTAATATTTCATAATTATTATATTTTATACATTTATTATTATTATTATTATTATTATATGTATTATTTGTATTACGTTTATTGAATATGATTATTTTTATTTCGAAGTTAATGAACCGGTAAACAGTATGAAACTAGTTATGCACAATGTTGTCCTGAACCTGATTTCCAAATTAATAATGAATACACACAGAGTTCTATTTTTATTTACACATACACACGTATATATTCGGTTTTTCAATTCAGTGTGTGTTAATATTTGCTCCATTCTTCATAATATTTGAAAATAATTTTCTAACTTTCGTAATAGTGAAATGGAAATATACTATATAATGAAGACAAGAATTACATCTAAGTTTGTGAGCTCTCTAATTGTTTTTTTTTTATTATTATTATTAATAATTATTTTTTACTGTTAATAATTTTTAAATTGTTACTTTAATTATTAATACGTTATTATTATTGTCATTGTTAATATTATTATTGTTATTATTATTATTATTACTGTAGAGTAGGTGTTGATTTGATGTACGCACATTTTCATTAAGACGTTAATATGAAGAATTTGTTGTTATAACGTATAATTCGTAAATAAGTATAGGGTATATGTATACTATTGGCACATAATTTATATATATATATATAATTTTTTATTTTTTTGTTTTCTTTTTTATTTTTATTTTTTATTTTTTTTTTATTTTCCGCATAGCGCAGTATCAATAATTATTTATGTTTTTATTTGCTGCTCGCGTAACCTTGTGCGTTAGCGGGATTTTCTATTTTGTAGTTTAAAAAATTGTCCTTTATTAAAAATAAATTAGATTTGGATTTGGATTATTACTACTGTTCTGTTTATTATGTGCATTTTGTGATGTAGAAATGTAGTATTGAAATAAATTGAAATTAAATTAAATGATTTGATTTAATTATTATCAGTACTATTTTTGTTAAATTTTTTTTAGTTTTCTTATCATTTAATTTTGAATTTTATTTAATATTCTCATATTTACATGCGAATTAAATGATTCGTATATATATATATATATATATATATATATATATATATATATATAAAAGCTATACTCGCGAATTTTTGGTACACGTACGTGTCATCATCATCATCATCATCGTGGATCATTTCGTGATACTACGGATCTTCTGAACAAATGTGTTTTTCCGTCTTTGGGTCCGATCTATTGCCTGATCTATTACTTCCCGTATTGAATCAGCTCCTGAAATTAACTATTCGAGGTATTTCATTTGAGGCACGATGACCTTCAACCATTCTACTCATGATTATTTTTCCTAGTCAATTTTGTTCTATGATATGTCCAACGAAGGTTTTTCTCTGTGTCAATTTGATCTTGTCCTACAGCCTTTTGAGCTCTTAATTTCTGTAATGCTTGTCTAATCTCGTCTTTCAATGACGGCAGTTCTTTCTCAGTTGTAATAATTTGTATTTCGAATGTGTTATTTTGTTCATGTTCACCCTTTCATCATTTCTGTACAATATGCCATCACGATATTGCTTTCATCTGTCATGATTTTCCTTCTTTATTTTTTATTATCGCATATTGCGGTGTAAAATGTCTTGTTATTTGTCTTATTTTCTGAAACGTATCTCTGGTCTGATTATTGTTCTTATGCTCTTCAATATTCTTGCATATTCTGTTCGTGAAATTGTTTTTATTAGTTCTGTATATTTCTTTCAATCTGCTTGTCTATCTTACGATACTTCCTTAAGTCTTCTTCGCATTTCCAGCCACTAATCTTGATTTCTTGCTATTTATTTATCATCTTCCGTATTTCTTAACTGATATATGCTTTCTTTTTGTATTGAGATATATCGTAAGCTTTTGCTGCTTGTTCTAAAGCATTCTTCGGTATTTCCCATATTATATTGGCATCTCTCCATCGATTTTATGACTGTGTGATGGATTCCAGTCTTTGTGTTGCTTCCTGTTTGTATCCCATGTGGGAGCCTAAATACCCCACCTATTGTGTACAGGTTTCGGCATTTTACATTTTCATAATTTGATTTTTACTTCTGCAGGGGTAAAAGCTGATGATCACTACCGTAGTTTTTACCTGGTTAAGTCTTAGTATCCTTTAACTGTTGTTCTCCATTTTTTATTGATTGAAATATAATCTATTTGATTTCGATGTCTATCAACAAGTGATAGCCATGTATTTAGTCGTCTACGGTTGTGTTGGAATTCTGAATTACATATGTGGTACCGACCAACATATATATAGATATATATATATATATATATATATATATATATATATATATATATATATATGTATATGTATATTTCTAATGTAATTGTCGCGTAGTTGCTAGAGTGCTCGATTGTCTGCCAACTTGACGGTGGGGGGTTCGAAACCAACACGCGACATAGAAAGTTTTCATTATTATTTAATTCTTAATTATCACAGAGCAGGCAGTGCACCCCACTCCGTATAACATCATACGCATGCGCATGTTGCATTTAAATAGTGCCTTGATTGCTAGCTAATTTTGTACGTAAAAATCAACGTACAATAGCTAGTCACGACATTCGGCAACGAGACGACGATGATGATATTTGCAAGCTATATCTGCGAATTTGTGCATATAAGCTGCATTTTTTGCGTTCTAAAGTAATTAATTAAATAATTAGTTGGCTGTGTTTATTTATTATTGAGTTGATAATAAAATTTTATTTGATTCAATTCGATTTGATTATCATTATTATTATTTTAAAAAAAAAATCACTACATTCCACATTATAAAAAATTAAAATTATTATTATTACTATTACTATGATTATAATTCACGATAACGGTAATGATGATGACGACAACGATGATTATGATGATGACGATAACTATGATGATGGCAACAATGATGATAATGATAATGACAACGATGACGATGAATATTAATTGAAAACTACACTATGAATAGTTCAAATTTTTTAATTTATTTCAATATTACACTTCTCTATTGAAAAATGTACATAATAAACAAAACAGTTAGGCTACACATGTGGCCATACGACATTCGTCAGACATATACATATAATACTAATAATAAAGACGACGATGTTGATGATTATAATGATAATTTTGATGATGATGATGATGGTAGTAATAATGAGTATAATAATAAAATAAACAAGTCGGTCGAATTTGGATAAAAACGAAATGACGTTTAGTTTATCCACTTTTTTACGATGACGCCTACGTGTGTCCATTTCTACACCGGACGACCAAATTATTTTTGCAGCTATACACCGGTGAGTGTCGTAATTTTAATGATTTCTTTTCAACTATCATTAAAGATCGTTTGTTGTTGGACAATCCGATAGATGTCGGTGGTCGGTATTCGGTTTTTGTTGTGCGATTTCTTATTTTGACGGCTACTCTCTCCTACACGCCTTTTTATTTATTTATATTATTATTATTATTATTACTATTACGGTAGTTTTTTGGTAATTCGTTTTGAACGATAAATCACAATGAACTACCTCGTTATAAATTATAAAATAAAAACCAAAAATAAAAAAAAATAAAAATAAACTAACAGCAGTCAGCCGTTATTAGGAATGTGTAAGATAAATTTTCAATTAGTCCCGTCTTGCTAAATCTCTCCAATTTTGTTTTTTATCCGAATCTATTATTCGTTGTCTGCTTTTAAAATTTCTGTTTCACTATTATTATTGTTATTATTATTATTATTATTATTGTTGTGTAATTTATTTTTCAAGTAATACATCCAGTAATTATGTTACTCTTATACACGTAATGGTAATATGGACAATACATTTCATATGGATATATATATATATATATATATATATATATATATATATATATATATATATATATATATTATATATATACGTGCTGCCTAACCTTAATCCGATTATGAGAACATGAGAACAACTTTTCGATACTTGTCTAGCTTAAGTTAACGATTAGGCACACTTCATACACGTATACACGTATATATAGTAAATATACACCCACAAAATGTAATAAACGCTTATATAAACCCTATGCAGATAATGTGTAAGTATTATTCAGTGGCGGATTAACACGCTAGTCAAATTTTCCGTGGAAGAACTTTTAGAAGGTAAATTAGTTTTCATAATTAAGGGCTATCTCTTACTAAACTATGTACGCAACTGGAAGAAAGAAAATTGGTTGTTAATGTCGGTTGCTACTTTAGCTACAAAGAGAGGGATATTTTTAACTACTTTCACGTTTATATGTAATGCTATATATATATATATTAAAATACGAACAACAAATTGTGTACCGCACGCATAATAAGATTTATTTAAAGAAAAAAAAACAATAAATTGAGTTAAATTTACACAACCACGAAGCTTCGACTAAAATTGCGTATTCTACTCGATGTATATTCCGCGAAAGAGGTTGCCCTCTTTTTCCAATTAAACGCTTTTAAATATTTTTTCAAACGGAAAAAAGTTAATTCTATTATTATTGTTAACGTGCCGCGTGCAACAATTAATGCTAGAGGTACGAAGGGGTAACAAGTTAAATCTTGGAGTAGCGACGAGACATGAGTAAGAACATGATTAGGAGAGGAGCATTCATCTTTGAATAGAAGCAGAGGTGTGGAGGGAAAGTTGAAAGACAATCAGGAGTACGGATACGAGAGACGGAAAGCGTGGCGAAAAACACGGTGCACTGGGTAGCTGACTGAATGGATGAGTTTTGAATGATGCAGCCTTTTCCCAGGCAAGTGTTTAGGATATTTATATTAATGGAAAAAGTTTCGAATGTTCGAACAAACAAAAAGTTTGATAGATCTGCTGGTAATTATGGGAGATAGCGTTTTAAAAAAAAAAAGAAACCAGGTCGATTCGTGTGATAAAATTGAAGGTCGATACATTCGTAGAAAATATGAACAGCGAACAGTTGTAGATTGTCGTTGGTGGTGGGAGTTCGATGAAGCCACCATTCGATATCGAGGATATGTTTGCGAATAAGATCTTTACGTCCGATACCGAATCGAGCTAGAATTACTTGTTCTCTGCGCGTTGGTTATATCGACGCTTTCCAAAGGAGTTGTTATTTCAGTAGCGCGATGACCGGTATTGATTGCAATAATGGGAATTATTTTAACTGGGGACGTATATGATTATTTAGTTGGTAGTTCCATCGAATTACTATCTTTAGTGTTACGCACATTAAAGAAAATCGAAAGGTTACATAAAGAAAATATTTTTAATCCGTCCAAGGATGCAACTGCGTCAAAACCATCTGCTATGAGTTTTGTGGATAATCTGTGAGCAGGCTTTCTCGATTTTAATCTTTCTAGTCGTTTCAGATCTCGGCGTATTGGTAAATTAGTGTCTTTTTTGTATTTCGACCATTCTTTAACCGTTGCAGTTTTCCTTCTAATGTGAGTTGGCATAATGTGCGGCTAAGTATAGTTAACCATATTAGGTTTTACAATTCACGATAGTACTTTCTCCTTATCTCTTGTTACATGTATCACTTTAATCCGTAATGTATTGTTCGTAATAAGTAAATCGCAAAACGATCCGACTCGACATAACGCGATGTGAATCTTGCGATCCGATTAGTTCCGTTGATAAAATACCGCGAGATCTAGAGAATTCGGCGACATAAGACTCTTCTGTAGAATAAAGTTAATCACATTTTTTCATAGATGTCACATTATAGCAAATTACATCGGTGTCGAAAAGTAATATCTCGTTTACGACACTGATTTTTTAACAGATAGTTTTTAATAATCCATTGAGGACGGTCCACTGTAGTCTATAAAATGAAAATCATTTAGCCGAGATCCATTTTATCAACTTTCAAGTTGATATATAAACATTTTTGAAATACGTTGGAGAAGATGGTCATGAGAGAGTGATATGTGACCAAGGCGGAGCTTGCTGAGTTCTATGTAGTTGGAACGAGTTAAATTGGCAGGTGGTTTCCAGAAGCCTACATTGGATTTGATGGCAAGAAGGAAGTTATGGTGGTATGAATTCCACTTCTGTTGCCAGTTGTGGTGGAAGCAATATTTGATGATGGCTGTGTTTAGTACTGGGGGACGGCGTGGATTTATAGGTTGTGCGCGAACATAGTATAGAAGGATAGGCCAGAGTTACAAATCAGCTGAAAAGTTACACCCATTCAAAATGATCTAGAACAGTCGGTCTTGTAATTCGATCCTCTTTACCGCACACGCTCATTCCTTAAAGTAAAAATTTGAAAAAAGGATTTTTCTTCAAATAATTAGTACTGCAATTACACGTCATTAGTAGGGAAGGATTAGATAAAAAATTACCCATTCGAAATTACGTATAATAGTGGTCGTGTAATTCGATCCTGCTCGCTCCTTAAAGTAAAAAAAATTCGAAACAAGAATTTTTCTTCGAACAATTAGTACGAGGTCGCTTTTCATTTCAGCGGCCAGCTTTTACCGCTTAGGTGACTATCTGCTTATATGGTCCGCGGATTAGTCGAATAATTTAATATTCGGCGATATTACCGTATTGTAATAGTTAATGATAATGAAATACTAATAACAAAAAACTATATGTATATATAATAATAATAATAATAATCATATATATATATATATGTGTGTGTGTGTATATATTTTAAAGTGTATAGGTAAAATATCATTCGTGTTGCGGTTGGTTTTTTTGAATGGCCAACTGCGTAACAAACTGCTTTTTATCTGCCGGTATTATAATACATCCAAAAATGACATACTACCGAATTGGATAAAACTATTATTATTATCATTATTATTCGATTAATGACGTAGGATTTACTGGTGTAACGTTGTTTGTATAACCACACCTTCCAGGTGGTTTTCTTGTTTTTTTTTTTTTTTTTTTAAGTTTAGATTTTTTATTGCGAAAAGCACTTCGCGAAAATTAATTATGGGGTCCCTGCGACTAGCGAATTGTGCGCAAAAAATAACTGGTTTAATAGAGCGGCATATTAGACGTAATACAAGGTTGAAATCTTCGGACGGTAAATTCATGTTTTACTAGGATAGGAGTATATAATATGTATATTTATTCCGCGTGCATCAATGTATATACACGAGTTTATAAGTTTCTATGTGTAGTATTTGAAACAAGTCTGGGTCAAATAATAAAACTTTTGCGTGGTAATAATGGCGGATCTGACGAGTAAATCTAATTTAAATCGAACACGATTATTTCGACTACATTTCTAAAAAGATGACCAACACCAATTAGCGGTTAATCTCTCTCGAGGTATTATTATCGCTCCGAGTCGTTAGTTCGCACCTGCGTTAATCGCGATAGATAGCTTCGCGAATTACAATCTAATTTATCGTTACAGAGACGTATAGTTAGCGTATATCTACGTAATATAATTTATAAACGAAATAAAACCGCTCGTTGATGCTCTATTATTCGGCGTCTAACGCACTATGAAATTTAATTTATAGCGCTATCGTTACCCCTACGTTAAAAGTTGTGTATATACAAGGAGAACGGAGAATGATAAGACGTGGATAAAATAAACGAAAAAAGAGGATTAATCGATCGAATACGGAAAACGCGGTTAACCTGAATTGGCCCTGTTATAAAACATGGAGAAATACTCGAGATGTTTTCATATCCCAGGAAACGAGGACGTGGAAGACCTATAAATTCATTCATAGTAACCTTACTACGAGACACAGGAAAAAGAACCGCGGAAAGTCGGGAACATTGGAAAAATATCGTCATCGAAAAAGACCAGTCTTAGGAGTGAACTAAAAGAATAGAAATACATTTATATTTATAATGTGTATATTTATTAGATAATCGCGTACGTATATATCACGAGATACGCCTATATCAACCCACTGCCGGGTGTAGGCATTCCCCCCAAAACATTTTCGACGTCTTCTATCACCATTAATTCCTGTTCGCAATATCATTCCTCCGATTTAAAGTAAGTTGCGATTCGTTAAATAAAAAAGTAATAGAACCTTTTTAAAAGTAAAAATATT
Source organism: Coronaproctus castanopsis (assembly GCA_032883995.1). NCBI lineage: Eukaryota > Metazoa > Arthropoda > Insecta > Hemiptera > Monophlebidae > Coronaproctus > Coronaproctus castanopsis. The sequence continues at coordinate 20,337,499 of CM065053.1, read as the reverse complement.
GGAGCAGGACGCGCGGATGACACAATACAAAATATAATTCCGATGCAAGTAAGCTTCACGCGTAATGCCGCTATACGAATTCACAATGGCAATAAGCAGGACTTTTTACGACCAAAATGTGTTTTATCGCGTAAAACAGAGTTACTGAAAACTAAAATAAAAAGGAATATATTAAAAAGAACAGATCGTAAAAAAGTGTATTATGTATGTATATGAATTTACGATCAAAATAATAATATCTCTAGCTGTGGATGATTGTTTAACATGTTATTTTATATATATATATATATATATATATATATATATATATATATATATATATATATATATATATATAATCTTTCAAGTCATGCTTCGTTTCGAGAATCGTAAAATTAGTTGTTGCGTGCAGCGTATACATCCCTATTTTTAGTGTGTTTTGCAACCAAACAATACCGGTGATCATCTGAATGTGGGCTATTCTTCCACTTTGTATGCAACCTGCTATCATCCCTACTACCACTATTAATATATGTGGTGTGCAGTGTTTTTATTTAGCAACAACGAAATTACGAGTATAAATCTCTATTATATTTGATTAATCTTCGAAAAAGGTATTCAGCAATAAAGACATCTTCGAGGTGCAAATTAAATTTTGATAACAATGAAAAAAAAAATTTGTAGATACCGGAGGTTGAAATCAATTTATTATAATATGACATGTATAGACCATGATCATCAGCATAAAGTATTATGAACACATTATATATATATATATTTTTTTTTCAATTATTTTTTGCTGTCATTATAAGTATAAGTATAATTACTTCTTTTATTTATTACGGGTCTTTGTATTATTATTTCTGATGTACGGCGAGCCATCCTGGGCGTTACGTAATTATTATTTAAAATTTTTGGTTTGTGTATACTCACTGTAAATTATGCTGAAATATACGTTGTTGTTGTTGTTGTAGTTGTTATATATATACATATATATATATATATATATATATATATATGTGTGTGCACGCATAAGTAGTTATATTTTTTTGCTTTGTTGTTGAATTTTTTAAGTTTAACTTTCCGCACGAGCTTTATACTACGTAATATTCATTCATGTTTTCATGTTTAATTATAATGTGCCTCATATATTATATATATATATATATATATATATATATATAAATTTGTGACTGTGGCTGGATAGAAAGCGTCGTGGGTTACGAATTTCTTTAATATTGTTCGCAATGTAAAATGGTGTGAGAGTCGAAAAGATAAAAACTTTACACCTATGAGGAAAGCACTTGAAAATACTTGTAGGCTTCATTGCGATTAGTCGCGGTTATTTCGGTTTGCTGAGAAATTTTCTGGTTACGTTACACCTGGGTCATACTGACGATAGAATGTGGCTCTGTTGGACATCTTTTCTAAAATCGAACAACGACAGAGTATTTTGGTTGTCGTTCACATTTAGTATAAGGTCGGATGTCTTTTAAGACGGCTCGAGGGACTAATTATCGCGTAAAAGTCACACAACGAGCTTATATTCAGTTGTTACAGCGATATGACCGCAGTCTGCACGTCCGACTTCGTACATTATCGAAACCATGCTACTGCAAACTGCTTACAACTACTCCAGAGAATTACCTTTCGCCGGATAATTAGTTCAGACGAAATCTTTATATCTGCCACCGGGGTACACAACTCGTCCAGTAATACGCGACTTTATACTAAAATAGGCTAACGGTAATACGTACGCTAAATAATTTGTTTCCATTAGTTGCAACTTCTAAACACGTACAATAACCTAATTCCGGAGTGTTAGTTACGTTATAATAAAACCATAAAAAAAAGTCAAGGATATTTGTGCCAGCGTAAAGATTGAATAAACATAGATGCAAAAGAAAAATACATTTGACAAAATGGGCATTCGTGAATAAAAATTGCTAATATTGAGAAATATGAATACAGACACTGAGGGAAAAAAACGATTAAAACATTTTAACGAAGAGTATGGAAAATATGCAAAATCAGCTAGAAGAGTTCAAAACCCTGGATAAGGATGGAAAATAAATATCTCGAAAAAAAAAACCCACAGAAACGAAGATTCGGTGTAATTTATTAATACAGAAGTTTACTAAAGAAATTAAGAGAACGAAAAGCAGCTCACATCTTAAGACGCCAAATCATCAGAAAAGGAAAAGAACCAAGAAGAACATCGAGAGAGAGAGGTAACGACAAGATGATTAAGCCAAAGAACATGGAAACACGAATAAAATGCCGTAATATACGACATTTTAAAACATCAAACTATCTACGCACGAATCCTATCAACGGATGCGGCAACTCTCGCGTTCTGCTCACACGACCTGAGTTCAAATACCACCTGGGTTGAGAATTTTTAATGGTAAACAGCTAACTCAGCTTCCCACCTCAAACAAGCCGTTATTGCTTTATAGATAGTATCCACAGCCGCGCCAACTTGAAACGATAATTACACAAGATGTTCAACTGTTTTATACAGATTTTCGACGATCAAAGTTCGCATACTTTTATTCGCTAGTTCATCGAGCATTCCGATAAAGTCCGTATCTTGCTTGACCTAAAGTTGTTCACGAAGATTTTCTATACACTTTAGTCTAGTTATTGCTTCTGTCATTTCGAAAGATTTATGATGTGAGAGGCAATTCACCGTAACGAAATAATTTCGTAGTAGAATATTCGTTGCACACACATACTCCCAGATTTAAATAATACCAGCAGATTTAGTAGATCCGATAAACGGTATATATAAGCCTAAAGAAGTATAAACGAAATCGATAAATTTTAATTATTTAACATAAACTAGGCGATCAACGAGCAGAAAACAAATTTATGTCCGGTCACAGCGATAGTGTGTAATCATCGATGTAGCTAAAACTATCGAAAATAAATTAATTCGTAAATAAAAATATAATATTTTAATTTTTTATAATATGGAATGTAGTGATTTTTTTATAATAAAAAATCAATTAAAAAATTAGTTAAATCACTAACATTAATTTTCTTTTGAAAAACACAATACTTCCGATTCTTGTATATGGTTTGGAAACATGGCCGTATACAAAAACAAATCTAAAAAGGATAAGAAAAGCTCAGACAGCACATGATAGAATGATTCCGGATATAAGATTATCGGATCGTAAAAAGAATACATGGATACGGGAACAAACACGGTTGGATGATGCAGTGGAGAAAATGGCTACAACAAAATGGAATTTGTTTTGCCACATTGCTCGAAGAGAAAATAATAGATGGTCAAAGCGGATGTTACAGTAGTGGCCTATGGACAGAAAAAGGAAACAGGGAAGGCTAATGACGCGGTGGCACAATGATATAGCAAAGGTAGCTGGGGAAAATTGGTTGAAGGAAAGCGCAGGATATAAGTGGTTGGAAGATGTTGGGGAAAGCCTTCATCCAGGAGTGGATAGATAAAGACTTATAGTTATCGTAATATATATATATATATATATATATATATATATATATATATATATATATATATATATATGTATGTGTATATATGTATGTGTATATATATATATATATATATATATAATATATATATATATATATGGATAAATAGATATATTGTATGTGTTAATGTATAATGTAGGCGTTTATATATATCATATGCACATATGTACATACTTACATATTGATATTTGTATAGTTGTGTATATTCTGCGTATGCGATGTATATGTTAATTATGTACGGGATTATATATGTATATGCGTACATTTATATAATAGATTATTTTTGTTATATATATATATACGCGTGATGTTAGTTTATTGCTTTTTTCTGACGTCTCACTAATATAGGAATCTTATGAACAAAATTTCTGGACCGTTACTAATCCTCTGTGCGTCTCGGTGCTAATTCATTTCCGAACACCGCGTCTCGAGCGGCGACGCCGCACCGAATCGAAAATGTATCGTACCGTTATTTGTAGGGAAACATTCTTATTCGGTTCCTTCTCGAGGTAGGGCCCGTAATAAAATAAATTCTTCGGCTTCCACGAAATATTTGGACGAACCCCGTGTCCCGTATTCTATAAATATATTCTGTATTTCAGCTTCTTCTGCCTCTTCATTTTCTTCGTCTTCTTCTTCATCTTCTTCCGAATGATATGGTACCGAGTCCGAAGACCGTGCGAAAAAATATAGTAGTCCTCGGTAGTAAAGTCTTCTTTTTCGCTGAAGAAAAAAAAATCGCTTATAGTACGCCGTTTTTTCGAACCGGACGCGGTTGTGTAGAGTTTAACAACCGAGTGAACCGCGACCGCTTCTGGAGGCTTATTTATTACGTTAAACGGAACCAACCACGGGTCTGCGCTATCTTTTTCCTTCGCTTTTCCTTATGTGTATTGCGTCTTTCTTTTTGAATTTTTATAGAAAATTTAGCGAGAAAGGCTACTCCCCGTTTTCATTCGAATTTATTCGTCGGCGGTGGGGGTTTGCTTTATTTTATTTTATTTCATTACAACAATCCGAAAGATGTTGCTTTAAAAGCTCGGCCGAATTTCGTTTTTTATCCTCGTTATCGTCATCGTTATTACGACTATCGGTCGTAGAGAATCGCCTTAATAAGAAACTGAAAAATTGGCAAAAGATGGACATGTAGACTTGGAGAGAAAACTGAAAATGGGTAGAATTCGTCAATTCGACCCAGAATATTTCGAAAGTTTATCGAACGGGTGGATTTTACGACTTTGCACATGGTGCGTATATATATTATATATATACGCGCGCATATGTTACTTTGGTTTATAAATGATTAGGTGTAGGTATTCGTTGGACGGAAGATAACGATTTGGAAAATTGAAGCGGACACCGAGGAAATGCTTCGAATCCAATTTACTTTTCTAGATTCGAAAGTACGAACTGAATACGCGAAATTCTAACCAGCACACTTTTTTAACGTCTGTATATATATGTGTGTTTTAGTATATGCGTGGTTTAGTGTTCGTGTATGTGTATGTATGAATTAAATCTATGGAAGGAGATTTAGATTTCAGCTTATTTGTTTATTTATTGCCATGTTATATATTATAGAACTAGAAGTTACCCACGGCTTCGCCTGTGTAATTATTTTTTTATAATACACTATGTCTCTTTCTTTTAACAGGTTTATATGGTAATAATGTATCTGTATATTGTCCGTTATTTCGGCCACACCACTAATGCAACAAAACGTGGTTTGTATTACGGGTGTTGATCGTGAAGGTACAACCGGAGAACGTGTTAAATTTTAAACGATTTGTCAGAGATATCGCTTTTTACTACTTTTTAAAACTAGTTACTGTAATTTCCTTCGTATTAGCGATATCAGTGCGAAATAAAGATTAGAACGATTCGGATGGCATAGGCTATTTATGGGAATTTCATTATTACCGCTTTAATAGTTTTTGAGTTAAATCGGAACAGAAAAACAGACGGACAAAAATTTTAAAAAGTAGATTTTCTGTTTATGTACGACAAAAATAGCCCTATGATTATAATGAAAATATTCGTAAATCACAGATGGACACTACAATTTTATATATTAATTTGCAGCTCGATCTTATTAAAATTTTAAAATAGGAATTAGCTTGCAATTGTAAAAGAAATTTCCGGTTCGATGTAAGGTTCGGCTAACGATTTTTTTCACTCGAAAGAAGAATATATTAATACTAATAATAACAATTGTAATCTAACAACACTCGAATAGCCTACACCAAAATTTCTGCAGCCGATAATTATACTTTTCATATTATCAAACGCCGCATTATGTGCGTGTATATGTGTATGCATATGAAGAAGATACACTCGAACGTTGCAAAAATAGAGCTATTTTTGAATATAGAAAAGCGATGAGTAATTTCGAATACGCCCGTTATTGTAGACAAGAAAGAGAAGGATAATTCATTTTCAATTTAATTATCGACGATCGATACTCGTTTCCAAATCTGATGTAAATTTTATTTTCAAACACCGTTAGGATTAATTTTGACCTAGGAAATTTTATGTCAACTTCATCGGGTTTCTGGCTCTCAATATTCGAAGATGATGTAATAGCTGTAGGAGAAAGTTTATGCTCCAGTTCGAAGTGTTCGACATTAATAATTAAACGAAAATGTGTCTTCAGCGAACGGGATTACGCAGTCCGGAAGAGTAACAAATATCTGACGGTAGGAAAATTCCTGTAACTGCGATGATCCACCGTAACACATTTCATGGATAATTATACGTGCACGACATACGAGAACAATTTTTTTTTTATAACGAGGAAATGTGAAACTAAAACAATTAGAGTCGAAGAGGTTTGACAAGAAATTACAACGTCCCATCGCAAATTTCGATGTTTTGCCTCGGGGTAGGTTGACATGGTGTCGATAGTTCTTGAGGTCAAGGCTGCTTTTTAGAGGTTTGAATATTTCGCCTAGAGCGACGCGAGGTAGGCTTGTGAATGGAAAAAATTTAACGAATTATATAATATCCGACTATTTTGCCGGAAAATAAATTTCAATTTATACCGGGAAGTCAGAAACTTTCCTAACTAAATTTGAAGAACGGAGATGATGAAATTAATGTTAAACCAATAATAATAATAATAATAATAATAGTGTAAGGTGTGTTAGATTAGCTGATTCGGCGTAGAAATGAAAAAGAACCTACTAATCGAGCTGAATGCATACAAGCATACCGTTTATCACGAAAGAGCCTTAATGTAACCTAGATGAATGGAGTGTTGATATATATATATATATGTAGCGCGAAACGAGACAGGGAAAATGCTTGTAAGGTGTGCGAGTCCGGCCAGATTATCTACACGCATGTATGTATGTATATATAACTTAGAACCCACGATGGGGAAGTACCAAGTGTACTCAAAGGTAAGCATCGTTTAAAAAGGAACGTTGTAACATAGTGCAGTGCAAAAGACAGACTGAACGGGGTATACAGGACGAAGGGTAGTATTTTCAAGAAATTAACGTTACAAGAAAGAACGATTTAAACCGGAGTAGACAACTTCAAGATGAACTTTAAGTACCATCGAAACACTACAGAAGGGAGTTACTCGACGATGATTGATGCAAGCTCTGTATATATATATATATGAGCATATATACACATTTCAACAAACATCATATATATATATATATAAAATGAATACATACATATTATATGTACATTATATATACACATATGTATGATCGCACGCGTGTGTGTGTTCAAGAATATAACTTTTGAAGAAAATCCTAATATAGATAATTTAAAACAGTGGTGACGTAACGAATAGTCGATGATTGATGGTGCTTTCCTTTTCCTTTACATTTATTATATATATGTGTGTGTACGTAAACATATGTATATATGTATTAGCGTATGCATATATGTAATATATACATACAATATGTATATATACACACATAAATCGTTAGTAGTACCTTTACGTTTGAATTTATTTCATACTAACTCCAATTTTTTGTAAGACTAAAGAACTTTCTTTCTAACATTCTGCATCTTAATGTTATCCACTTCCCGTTTCACTTCCTTTTCTTCGTTTTTCCATGTTTTTCATTATTAGGATGAATATTATTATTACTATTATTATTATTATTGTAGTAGTAGTCGTCGTGATTATCATCGTTATACGTTTATTACGTCCTTTTCTTACTTTTTACTCATATTTTTATTCTATTTTACTTTTTATTTCTTTTTATTTTTAGCGTAATCATTCCACCATTTTATTATTCCGTCCCTTTTTACGTATACGTGTTCGTTAAATGGCCGTTCCTCGTTGCGTAAAATAACTGTTTCCATCAAGGGAGTGCAGAGTTGGTTAGTGCGTACCGACGTTTTTGGACTGTCTTTTGTATTACGTATATCTTTTGACGACTGGCCGTTAGCATTTTACGATCAACGCATCCTTAATTCGCTTTCCCCCCCTGTGTTTTAATGCAACCTATTTTAATAGATTGCGGGCTAAAAATCTGAAGAAAGTCCGTAAATTAGAAACTTCAAAAGAAATCTCGATACTGTTATTCCCGCTGAGTAAATGTTGCTTGGAGTTAATAATTCATATCGTAATTATTTTTTTTTACACATTTATCGCATTTATAGATATAGTTACATAGATAAAAAGTGTATTTACAAATCGAGTATATGTTACAAAAATAACGAAATTAATAATAAAACGTCTACACATCTCTTACTACGTATACTCGTTTAAAAAGTATAGTTGTTGATTTAAATAAAATAAAAATACAGGAAAAGCCACTAACAAAATACCGATCATAAAGCAGCATAACTACAACGATAACAATTTATTTCAACAATTTCATTTTTACAGTTTTACCAACTACAAGTAAATTTTTGAGCTAAGTACCTTAGTAATAACGTTAGCAAATTAAGAGTATAAAACAACTTGAATTTAAAATTTAATTTTTATAATAAATATATTAAATATATTACATGGGAAAAGTTAAAACAAAAAAACCTACACAAAAGAACGATATAATTAACTTTGAATTAGTCGTAATAATAACTTAAATCGCGTAATCGATTTTTAAATTAAGTTAATTAAAAAAATATGCCCTTAAGTCTACGATGTTTATATTTAATACATCGTAACTGTCTATGCTTTTAATTAGCTCATTATCGTGATTTTCACGCTTTTTATAAAATTTTTCCGGGTATTTCGCTAATATATGTAGTACTATATATGCCGAAGTTTTAATCGATTATGTAAGTGTGATATTTTGTCGTATCGTGTAGCATTCAGCGAAATTCTGCAGCGATGATTTTACATTATCTGTAATTTTTTATATCAGAAAGACCACATATGACACGCATATGTCAATCTTGATTACGGTAGTATTAGTTTTTTATTTAATTTACAGTAGTTTGCATCATCCATTTCTATTGTATGCTTCATGCACACAATCGCTGAAACTTTGCCCGGTAAATTTTTGAATCCCATCTGACCATCTTAAAGGCACACGGCGACCATATCGTTTCCTCTTCGATTTCCCCTCGATGAAGTCCAGTCCATTTTCCTGTCCAATTCTGATCACAGAGTATGAAAAACTAATATATTATATATAGGCGGTGGCGCAGTTGCCAAAGTACTATGTAAGTATATACGCTATTGAGAAATATTCTTATGAAGGTTTCCTAAATTTGCGAATTATGTATTAAGTTGACTTAACCTTTCGGTTAAAGTTGATCATTTTTATGGTTTACCGGAAGAAATCGTACAACCTGGTAATTTTAAATAATAAACTACAAAAAATAATTAAAATCGCTAAATTTTTATATAATAAAATTACCGCAAAACCTTTCGGCTATTATATAAAAAATGAAATATGAAAATTTGTTAAACAATACGTAACCAACAAATTAGAGATATAATTTTTTTTTTTTTTTTTTATTAGACGGACATTCTTTTTTATTTTTCCCGCTATTTAGTGTAATTGTTTAGGTATAAATTTTATATTGCCGATTTGTTAATTGCGTTGTTTACCATAATTTAAACATAAGTTTTTTTTCCATTACAGGGATGGTGTTTTTTAGTGGGTAAGAACACCCTGATTTTGGAATTTAGCACTACGTGTCAGGCGCAGGTGTTCTATCATATATATATATATATATATATATATATATATATATATATATATATATATATATATATATATATATATATATATATATGTAACAATATCAGTGGCTTTAGAAGATTTTTCCCCTCCCGCTTAAAAGAAAAAATTAAAAAAAAAACAGTCGACACTAGTTTGACTATATAGCGTAAGTTCGCCGGCTAGTATAAATATACGATTAATTCCGATAACGGATAAGCTTGTATTTTGTTTATTCCGGTTCAATAAGTAATTTTTCTATATTTTAATTTCTATCAACATACGATATTTTACTAGTGAGTTCTCGGAGGTTCTGTACAGCAGTTCTGAAAGATGCTGTCCGAATATTGGTGTCGAGTGAACTCGATAAGGTAAACATGGCAGATTTTATAAACGGATAACACACTTCGTGTTTCGTATTTCATCGCAGCCTTTGATTACAATATCGCCGATAAATCAATTATCGGACAAACGTAACGCGACGCTATACAAATAGGATTAATTTGGACGACAAACGGAGGTTGATGAAAATAAGTGAAAAAAATGGAAAAGGCATTAAAATAAATAACGTCGACTAGAGTTACTGTTAAACATCTTCGACAGTGCAAAAACTTTGCAACATTGTGTCAAATCGGTAGCGGCTCTGCGATGTATACATATATATATATATATATATATATATATATATATATATATATATATATATATCTGTGTTTGTGTTGCCGGTGTCCTGTGTATTTACATCTTTGTTCGGAGACTCGAATTTTATTACCGAAGTTAGTCTTCGTTAACGAAATTTCCATCAGTTTCAAAACTCTTTATTGTCCGTGTTCTGCCTATTAGTGTAATATTATAAGAACTGGCACGACTACTGGGTGTTGAACACTGCTTACAATTACCATGGTAAACTTGAAACGGAAAGGTGCTAAAACTAATAGAACTTTTCATTTGATGATTATAGTGACGAACTTCAATACTGCGACGAAACATTTTAAGACCGATTCGTTAAAATTTCGATATATATATATATATATCGCTAATATAAAGCCTAAATCGTGGTGTTACTTTCAGCTTTATTAAGAAGCACGCTGGAATTCTTGTTGACGTTGAGAAATTTATCCGAATAATCTTATACTTAAATTAATTTGGGTAAAATCGAAGGCCTTTCTTCCGTTTTATTGTTACTAAATTTTTCACAATATATATATTATATATATATATATGTGTGTGTGTATGTGTGTGTGACCTTTTTTGTTGATCTATACAGCATTTTAATAAAATTGACGTTTTTTTATATCAATAGAATCCGCAAGTGGAAAGTCTCTGTACATAAAACACAAAATATATTTAAAAGAAGATCATATATATATATATATATATATATATATATATATATATATATATATATAATATATATATAATATATATATAGGTTGCAGGCGTACAGTTTTCGGCATTTGTCGTAAATTGGACAATCTACCAATAGATACTTCACGATCAACGTACAGCAACATTGTGGGCACGTCGGTGGCGTACTCTTTTCCAATAAATGAATGTGTGTCAATTTTGTGTGTCCTATCCGTAATCGGCATAATATTACCGTCTCCGTTCTGTTACTATGATGTGCTGAGAGCCACTGCTTTGAAGATAATTTTATGGATCGCAGCTTATTCACCATAGATATTTTGTTTATTTGGTTTAATATTTTAAAAATATCGTGATCTAGTTTTATTGTGGGATGGTTATTATATTAAATAACAGTTTTCTCATAATTTTCTATCGTTTATTTCGTAACAAGTTGTAATTTTTTTCAAATTTATACGCCATAATCGCTTATACCAATACAACTTCCTTTAAACGATAAATTAATATTTTACACGCGCTTTACATGACTATAATAATAATAATAATAATAATAATAATTTTTATTTTTTACGTTGTTCTGTTTTAGGATACTAGTATCGGTCAGCATGTTTTGGATACGGTATTCCGACATTTGAACTTGATCGAAACGGCTTACTTCGGACTAAGATACATAGACTGTAACAATCAAACGGTTAGAATTTTACTTATATAAAATAACGATGACAATAACAATTGCAGTATTTTGATGTTTGAACTAAAAGAAGCAGGTCCAGGGGATAACGTACAAATTTCTGTAGGAAGTTAGTAAGCATCCTTACTTCGAATTTAGATGCGTAACTTGCAGGAAATTCGTGTTTGACTAGTTTATATAAAACTCGCTATTGGGATCGAATATCTTTGACAAAAGTATCTTGTTTTGCTCACGAACTTAGGTATGCAGTATAAACAAGATCTTTGGCCTTGTATGACGTTAGACAAACCTGAAAAATTAAGAAAATACTAGTTGAATTTAAAAGTGAATTGTATGGGAGTTTTATAATTGATATAACGATACAAAATTCCATTTTGTATTCATTAAATTCCGACCGTTATGATCTGCGAATGCTCTCCGTAGATCATGGTTCTGAGCTATGGTGACTGTTATTGCTACCGTGCCAAATTGATTCCGCAAGGTCGAGCGAGTAGGCCCTCTGCATCAGGTGCTTTTCCAAACAGTAATATTTTTTCTAGATTTTCTGCTCTTAATGTCCAAAAAATTGTTACATCTGTCTTTCACACAATCTATGTAATTCTATCGGTTCGTCTACTTCTGTTCGTATTGAGATATTTATTATTTTGTCAACCCAACACGGAAATAAAAACATTGTACGAAGGATATGTAGCGAAATACAAGCTCTCAAAACGGGAACGAAAAAATTAAACGAACGGAAACTAGTTAGAACACGTTTCCAGGTGTAGATTTCGTTACCGTTAAAATCCTAAAGAAATTTCCTCATAAGGGAATCTTATTAAGTACACTTGCGGTGTGATTTTAAGAACTATCTCTTCGGATTTTCAGTTTAAATCGGAAGTAGTACTTTCCGTAACAATGCAAGTCCACTATGTTACTAATAAAATAGCGAATACGCTGAATCTGCATTAGTTCCAACAATAGTCTAGCAATATTGTTTCTTCTACCGTTATGTCTAATCTTTTTTATAGGCGAGATTTGAATTACGTTATTTGCAAAGATCACCTTGTAAGTCAGGCTGTTATCTTTGCTTTATAAATTTTTACATTAAAATTTTTCAAATGTTGGCGATTTTCTGTATCTTCATCGGTTTTAAAATTTGCACTTTTCATCTATCGATTCGAATATCTCGTTCGTTATCGACAGTTTTATTTGCTCTCTATTGTCGATGTCCTACTATATTACTGCGATTGTGACCTGTTTTTTTTATTTTTGTTGTCAGCCTTCAATCAAACATATTCTGCTCGTTTATATCGTCATTAACTAAAAGTTAATCCTTCGTAATTCTAGTCGAAATATCGACAAATTTGATCGAGAATTATCGTAAATTTTCTACAAGGTTCCTTACATCCGACTACTATTTATATTTAATCGGACCAGACAAAGTTTATCGTTCGTTATGTACAAGGTCGTTCTGGTTTATTTACGAACACCGTCAGTTTCATTCCAATTATCGGCCAATATTACCCTCGGTTATTCTCGTACGCTCAATTTCCTTCTTTTTTTACGATCATTTTACTACTTCTCTTTATTATCCCCCACCCCATAAACCAATAAAAAAAAAGACGAGCAATTTGCATTACGTTCTCGAAAACTACGACAATACGATTTTAACACTTTTTTGACTTTCGCCACATATATATATATATATACGCATATGTATAATAGGTATCGATATACAGGCCAAGGACTAGTTCCGAATCTTTATCTCAACCACTTATTGTTGCCTATCCTCGACAAGATGTACTTATATAAATATATGTGGGTGTTTAGTTGCATAATAAGACATGAATTTTTTTATTTTCTCGTTTTAATCTGGTAACAAGTAATTAATCAAGGTCGAAATTCTAACGGACGTATCGATAGTTAAACTGTTAAACAAACATCAGAAAATGAGTTAAAATCGTTTAAACTTTCATTATGAAAAATCACGAAGCTTTTCAGCTGTTAAATCATAATGAAGCGAACGTAAAAGATAAACTATATAAATATATACAATTTGTAAAAAAAATAAAATGTAAACAACATTTATTTACGTATGAAATTTATAAAAATTAGCAAAGTGAAAAAAACCCGCATTTTTTAAAATAAGACATTGACTGTCGGACTATTTTATAAATACGTTTTAGCTTTGCTAATTTTTGTAAATATCTAAATTAGTATTTTTTATATGTTTTATAAATTGTATATATTTTTATATATATATATATTTTTTTTTGTTCACTTTATAATGGCTTAACGGCCAAAAAGCTTTGTGATTTTTCATGAAGGATGTTTAGTGATTTTAAAACTTATTTTTGTTCCCATGATTTTTGGGATTTGATCAATATATCTATTCAGCTGGTCGATCTCGGTCTTTTTTTCCAGGTATTTTTTCTTTTATAATATTTTTTTCGAGTCACTCGAAATACATCACCATTGGAATGTTAGTAACAACCATTCCTGTTCTTCGATTACTTATCGATTCATTGATGCGTTTTTCGGTCCACGATAATCTTAGCATTGGTCACCCGCAAATTTTTTCTGTTTTTTTTTTTTTTTTTTTTTTTGTGGTCCGTAAATTTATCGGCCAAGTCTCGAACACTGGTATTTTTACTGTATTCATCTTGGTGATCTATTCTTTACATATTCTAGCCAAACGGAAACAACTAGACCTTAAACTGCGAAGCATGAACTTGATGATGAACAAATACTCACTACTATCCGTAGAAAACACGGTTTTATTATATAAAGTCCTTTTAGGTATGGACCTACGGAATCGAAATCTGTGTCACAGCCAGCGACTTGCGGATGAAAATTATCTAGTGTTTTCAGTCGAAGGTCCTGCGAAGTATTGTTTGGGCACTGTGGTATATTCGCAACGATAACCTATACAGAGCTCTACATATACAGATTGTAAAGGAAACCCTCAGAATTCATAGTCACAGATATATTCTGCGACTTAAGCACCATGCAATGCTCTAGCTGCCGATCTCAATGATAACAATGTACAGTTCCGACGTCTTAAAAGACCTACACAAGTAGAACTATTTAACCTGTTTTAATGCTCATTTTCGGTTTTTAAGTTCATTAAATAAAGAATAGCGATACTACCAAATTTAAATTGAACATTGCCCACTTCGGATAGATTGTATGTGTATTAAAAAAGAATCTTTCCATATACGTGTTAAACTCATTTTTAATAAGCTCGTTGAAGGATTGTTTTTGAAATAGCAGTTAATTCTTCCAGTAACCTATAGCTGTGACGTGAGCTGTGTTTCGTCTTGTTTTCATGGTGTAAGGTTTCGCCCTTCTCTTCACATCATCTACCGAATTTTTACCCGATGTAAACAAATTGTACCAACGAAACTTAGAGACATATCGTATGCGACTTTTAATGTTTTATGTGGTCGTTTCTTGAGGCCACGTGACAAATTTTATTCTAATGTGGCTGTTTGTTCTACTGCATTATTTATTTTGATTTCTTCTAGCACCATTGTATTCCATATTCTATCTATGCTCATTATATTCAGCATTAGCCTTTTTTGCGCTACCTGCATTTTCTACAAGTTAATCGGTATTTCTTGGTTTTTTATATACGTTATCTAATAACTCGCCTAGTGAAGCAATTAATACTTCTGTCGGACCCATCATATATATATATATATATATTAACACAATATCATTGGCAAAACGTAAATGATTGAGTTTTTTCCCATCTATATTAATACCGTATGATTCCCAGCTTAAATTTCTGAACATACTTTCCAGGGATGCTATGAGTAATTTAGGTGATATTGTGTCCCCTTGCCTAATTATTTTTTTATTAATATTTCATTTGTTTTTTCCACAAGTTGTACTTTCATAGTGGGCGAATGATATATATTTTTTATTATGTTTATATACTCGTCTTCTATGCCTTGTTCGCTAAGAGCTTTTATTATTGTCCATATTTCTACTGTATCGAAGGCTTCATGGAAGTCTATGAAGGCCATGTGTAATTCTACGTTGTATTCATTGCATTTTGAAATTAAAATTCTCATAGTATGCACATGGTCATGCGTGCTGAAGCCGGATCTAAAACATGTTTGTTCATATGGTTGATTATAATCCACTTGCTTCATCAGCCAATTTGCAATAATACTTGTATAAATCTTGTATATATGTGACATTAAACTAATGGGCTTATAATTTTCAAGCTTAGTCGTATCACCTTTCTTGTGTATCAAGATGACATATGCTTCCTTCCATGAATGAGGGATGTTGTTTTCCTTCAGGCATTTGTTATACAGGTCTTTCAACCAATTTGGTATCTCGTCTTTCCCTTTAATCATTTCTGGTGTTATATTATCTGGTCCACTTGCTTTATTATTTTTTACTTTCTTCATTGCAAAGGTAATTTCTGAAGTTAGTATTTCTGGTAAGTTACCTCTCTGCTTGCCTAATGTTATCTGATTTTTCATATTCGGTTTTACCTTTGTATCATATAGTTCTGTGTAAAATCTTTCAATTTCTTTTAATAGTTCTATTTTTCCAGTAAAAGTATCCTCATTGTGGTTTTTCAATTTTGTTAGTATTTTACTTCCTGTAGACATTGCTTTCTTGAACACTTTGGGACCTTTGTTGCGTTCTATTACTTCTTTAACTATTTTAGTATTATGTTGTCGTATATCTTTTCTCATTTGTTTCCTTATAAATTTATTCAGTTCTGTCCATTCAACTTGATTTCTTTGTGTATCAACTTTCATTTTCCACCTTTTTTCCATTAGGTGTTTTGTGGCGTCACTTATTTGTTCGGTTTTCCTTTTTTTTTTCCTAGGCGCAACTTTAGTCGCAGCTTCTTTCATAACATTCGTAATCAGTTCATTTTGCTCATTTATCCCTAACGTTGTAATATTTCCTACTTTTTGAATTTGTAGTTTTAATTCCTCTAGATATCCGTCTCTGTTTCTGCTTAATTTATCAGGGTCAATTATGTTTACTTTATTTTCTCTGTAGTGGAATTTATTCTTGTTATGGGTATATATAAGTACTTTGCTTCTTACCAATCTATGGTCGCTTCCAGTGTTAACTCTCTTTTTATCACTGTTACATTTTGTACTATTTTGCGTTTATTGGCAATGATTAAATCGATTTCATTTTTATAAGTAAAGTTGGGGCTTCTCCAAGTCCATCTTACTGTTTTTCTTAAAGAAGGTATTCATTTAGCCTATTCCATTACTTTCAAGGAATTTTATAACAGTATTTCTCCTCTTTCGTTTCTTCCCTCCGAACCGTAATCACCAACTGCTGTTTCGTATTGATTTTGTTTAATGCCTATTTTTGCATTAAAGTCTCCGGTGATCATCAAAAAACTTTGTGGGGTGTTGTTGCATAGCTTCTATTGGATTATCATAAAATTCATTAAGTTCTTCTTCTTCGCTATTAACTGTCGGAGCATATACTTGAATAACTTTAAGACTGGTTTTATCTGATGTCTGAAGTACTGTATATGCTATTCTATCTGAAATTGCCACCCATCGAGTTACTCTTTGATGCATCGTTCTATTGACCATAAATCCGACACCATTTCGGCATGTGTTAGGTAATCCAGAATAGTACAGTACATTACCCGATTTTAATTTCAAAGCTCCATTTCCAATTTTTCTCATCTCGCTTAACTCTAATATGACCCATTTTATTTCTTTTTGTTCACTTTCCAGTTCTTCTAACTTGTCCTCTGTAGAGAGTGTTCTTACATTGTATTTAGCGACGCTGAATTTTAATTTGCCGCTTTCCGTACGTCTTGTACTTTTACTATTATGCTTGATATCTCCTGGGATATCTTTATATTCGATTGTATGTTTGTTACATCCAATATTATTTTTGTTACATCCGGTTATGCACTCCATATTTATATATTTAGTAGGCGTCTGGAGTGCGAAGGTCTTAATCGGTCGGACATTATGGCCTTGGCAGTTACGGCCTTTCTTTTTGCGTACAGTCATATCAGGGGTAAATTTGTCCTAATCTCCCGTGCTGGCCAGGCAAATTGGGAGATACATTTTATCCCTTCTGCCAGGTTTAGCATTATTTGACAGTTTTTATTAGTATTTTATTTATTCCTATTATCATCGTACATTGTGAATATTTCATTAACTTATATTTATCTCCATAATTTATTCCGTTTTAGATGTTTTTATAGATAATCCGTATTGTTATAAGAGCAGGGGTGTTAAACTGTATAATCCCGCATCTTGATTTTTACGGCGACCTAAATCCGCCGAGGGAGAGACAGTTGTAGGATGTATGCAGACTTTTAGTAGAAGATCCTCAAGCTGCTCATCTACATCCTCGTGACCCTTGCCCTGTCGCTACTGGAATCGTCTGCTAGAGACTTTCCACCAGTAGCCGTTGTTGGTCCGCGACTGTTTATTCGACTGATGTCTTATTCACAGCTAACCTACATATCTGTAGGCCATTCCACTATCCGCCAGCTGTGGACGCGCCCCACTCCGATTACAGCTCTGGATCCCGGAAGGTACAAAGTACCCTCGTAATAGCGCACATGCTTTACAGGATATGGTAAATGACCTTCATATTTTCTCTAAAGCAGTAGGATTGAAGATAACTATAGGTCATGTCAAACTCGCACTTGTTACAAGAAATAACAATAGATGGACAAATATTGGGGCAAGTTAATGAATACGTGTATCTTGGTCAAGTAATCGCAGTAGACAAAGAAGCAATGTATAAAGAAATTAAAAGACGGACGCACCTTTCATGGATAGCGTTTGGAAGGCTAAATACTGTATTGAAAAACAGAGACATATCGAACTGTTTAAAAAAGAAAGCATATGAACAGTGCATCCTCCCAGTGCTCACATATGGAGCGGAAACGTGGTGCCTGGTAAAATATGTTGTTAGGAAACTGGCCGTAACGCAGAAGGCCCATGAGAGAATAATGCTGGGTATTAAGAGGCTGGATCGAAAACGCAATACGTGGATAAGGCAGCAAACCAAGCTGGTGGATGTAATACAACGCGTAGCTAAATTAAAATGGAACTGGGCTGGTCATGTCGCTAGAAATATATAACTACTTGCTGTGGTTGTTTAAACGAAAAAGATAAATAAATCATGTAATACTAAAAGATTATTGAAATCACTGTATAGTTCTATTAAATTTTATAACAAAAAGGAAATTTATGATATTTGATATCAGCACAAAACAAAAAAATTGAAATGTAAAAATTTTATGAAATTAAAGATAATAATCAGAATATTATATGATAATAAATAAATTAATA
Source organism: Coronaproctus castanopsis (assembly GCA_032883995.1). NCBI lineage: Eukaryota > Metazoa > Arthropoda > Insecta > Hemiptera > Monophlebidae > Coronaproctus > Coronaproctus castanopsis. The sequence goes on along the minus strand of CM065053.1, from coordinate 20,318,498 downwards.
TTATATTAATGAAAATCAAAATAAACGCTACTATAACGTGTATATATACACATAACCACGTATGAATAAACGTAAATAAATGAACACGAGTAAAATAAATTGTAGCATTCGAATTAAAATATGGTCTATATTTGAAGTTGTACAATGTTATATATCTGTACGAAATTTCATTGAAATCAATCCAGTATTTTCGGAAATTAGTCCGAACAAACATCGTGGCATGAGATTTTTATACAAAAATATATACATCATATAAGGACCAGATACGATCAAAATAGGACAACTTATAACATACGAAGATGATAATAAATATAATGGAAAGTTCGATGGCCTGGTGATCCAGTAAAATAGCCATAGAAGATTTAGGCATACGGAATAAGTAAAAAAAAAAACACAGTAAATAACTATATAAAAGCACGTGTTTGTTCTGGAAGCTATATCTGCATGGCCGTATAATATTCACTCAGTCAGTATGTTAGGAAGAGCTAGAATATATATATATATATATATATATATATATGTACATAAATTACTAGCTCATTGCGAAGGACGAAATTTTGCTGCAAACTAAAATAATTGCATTACAACAACTGCAATCATACCGCCCGCGGTTAACAGCTTATTTTCGCTCTTTACGGAAGCAGCTCTCCCTGCGCTAGGATAGTTCCCTAATTATATATGTCGCAGACTAAGAGAAAATTAATGCGCGTCGACTGCTTGTTGGGACTCATCCACGGGGACCGTGTCGAGTGACAACTGTAGTCCGAATTGTTTACTATCTTTGAACTCGTAAATTCCACGCTATAAATCCCGCTTTTACGTTAGACGCACTCAAAGGAAATAATATAAAATGAAATTATATAAAAAATGAAAAAAATAAAATACGTTTCCAGAGAGAGTTAATTTTGCCGGTGTAGTGCTAAGCACCTGAATTGTGTTTGCCATATATTTATACATATCTATATATCTGTCTCTCTCTTCCTATATTATATACATACACACACACACACACACACATATATATATATATATATATAATCTACTTACACCTTTCTAGGTATATTTCTATGTAATTGTACACACATACATACATACATATACATGTACATGCATATATGTCTACATGTAACTGCAGATAAATATTTTGCATACATGTGTGTACATTTACATAAAAATATATATAGGAAAATGTAAGTAAATTTAATGTATCGTGTTTGTCTGAGCGCGTTGTTTTGAAGCTGTCTCGAAATTAACCTATAACCGAACGAGCATTGTTTTCATTTTCTTCTTGCGCATATTAATAATTTTCTTTTATTCCTCAAGAATAATTTTGGTCTGTAAGCTAAATGGTGATGATGATGATGACGTTGTAATTTGTTTTCTGTTTGTTCCTTCAGTTTCTCCGGACTTGAACTTTTTACAAAAACATTCCTGCTGATTCGCATCCTTCTTTTAATCGGACTTTTCTCCTTGTTTACAAAAGGGATCTTCCCTTTCAGGATTAGTTTTCTTGTTGTAGTTTTTAATTAAGACCAAGGTCGTTAACATTTTGGGATGTTTTTTTTTTTCAACCAATTAAAAATAAACATTAAAATAAATAACGAGGCGTTCTTAAACTTTTCATGCACGCTTTTTTATTTATTTCCGGTTGATGGTAGTCTGTTTTTTTCAATATTGTATTTTCGAGGGAAATTTTGTAAAATTATCGTTAGCTTTACTACCTCGTTTAGTTTTGTCGATTACTGTTAGTTCTGCTGTAGTTTCCTTATTTTGGAGAATTTGTAAATTTAAGTAATAATTCCAGCTGGGTCACATTTAATCGGATATTTCCTGGCTAAAGTATAACGATTTTTTCCCTTTTCTTCTGACCTCTAGAGGAGTGGTGATATTTCGAAGTTGACGTCTTAACTAATGTTGGGCAAGCAATTCTAGTAATCAATGCACCTTAGGCTCTTTTCAGTTAATTCTTTGGTGCCTTTACAATTATTTTTTCATTAATTTTTCCCGATGTTATTGGGTGTTCTGCTATGATAAAAAAAAAAAAACCTGAGAAACCTTTTTCTTATATTCTGCGATAAATGTATGTTAACGCCTAGGTTACGAAGTACATAATTAATCGTTACTCAATTAGTCCGTGATAGAACATTCTTCTCTATGCCTACATTTTATACGCATTTATTTTGTTCAGTTCCGCTACTGTAAGTGACTTAGTTTCGTCTACCCGTAAGTTGTTATCTAGAAAACTAATAAGCAGCTCGCCTCAGATCCAATTTCGTATTCGTTGATAAACTCGTACATTTCCAAATTCTGATTAATCTGGTAACTTGCACCATAGGTATCACCCGTGATTACATCTATCAAGAATTTACATCGTCATTGTTAGTTTCTGATCCACGATTTTAGTGAAACTATCAACTACTTCAAAGCCACTGGCTTCTTTAAGGTTTTTTGTTTCTGCTTCCATTCATTATCATTATCTTTCGTTTACTTAATGCTTAATCCGTATTCTCGGTTTTCTTCTTGAATTTTTTGCATAATTCCGAACTGCTTCCTACAACAGTATCGTTTGCCTATCTGATCTTGTTAATTAGTCTCTCTTATGTGGAAATTTCATCTCACGATCGTTTCATATTGGTCTCAAAATCAATATATCTATATGTGTTAAATAAAGGTGAGAAAACACATATGTGCCTTAATCCTTTTCAGATTTTCTATTCACGGAATATTACATAATCCGTTAGAACTACGATTGAGCTGCCTTCGTATAAATATACAAAATATATTTATGTTTTTCCATACTTTTTCAAATATTACACAGTTTTTCTTTTTATTAGTGAAATATAAAATTTTGTAGACATCTACAAATCACGCATACATCGTTACATTGAATTCCTCGTTTTTATATTATCTTGAGTATGCGATGCATATTGTTCACTCGTACGAGATTTCTTTTAATAAGCGTGACTGTAATCCGCTATTAATTATTTGTCAGCAGCTTAATTTGCTTCAGTAAGAGATTAGTGTCATTAATCTATTATTACTGCATTCAATTATTGACCCTTTTTTGTGTGTAGAGATGAAAATAGTGACACAAATCTTCCGGCCTCCGAACTATCCGTCTACTATGTTTCGCAGCATAGTTTGTTAATAGTGTCACCTGATATAAGAAGGCAAGTCGCAATTGACGTGAAAAAACTAAACAAATCCACGATTCTCGTCAACTAATGTATGGGTAAGCTTCAGCAAAGGCGCGTTTAAAGTCGATAAATAGCTTCCTTAAGATCGCAAAAGAAATACCCAAAGGCATATCGATAGAGCGCGAACGCGTAATCAGATGGAGAAAGAATTCAAACACAAGATGGATAAGAAATCTGTGAAGCAGATACAAGCTGGGTGTGCTCGAACAAGAGAGAATATGTCTAAGTGGTCATTAACAGGGAATCTAAGCTGCGATTGTGGAGAGATTAAGTCGATGGGCCATTTATTGGAATGCAGCCTTGACGGACTTCGGGGCATTATGATTAATTTTATGAACGCGGATCAGCGTGCTCTACAGCTAGCAAAGTATTGATCCGAGAAAATATAATAGTAACAGAATAGCCTGGATATGACACGAACGAACATTTAATTAATGCTTAATAAGTGCATTTGCCGAGATATTTTCTGTTGTAGAAAAATTGCTTGTACATATCGAATATAGTGTTGCTTACAACTCAGTATCGCGGTGTACGCTCGTTTAAACTGGATATATCTCTTAATATGTATGTTCAGAATGCAAGAATTTGTCAAAAGCTTGTTGAGCTATCGCTGAAATACGTATCCGTTTCATTAATTATCCGGCGTAATTAACGGAAACAGGAAATGGTATTTGAGGAAGAAAAAAATAGCTGATATTATTAAGTTACGTGTATTAATTTGAGAATTCATTTAATTTTGTTTCAGCACTGGCTGGATCCAACCAAAAAAGTGGCCAAGCAATTAAAAGGTATGTTAAATTATTTTTTTAACAAACTTTGTTTTCAAATAATATTCTACATAACTATAGATTTACGATTTAAATAAAATATTAAAGTGTAATTGTCTCGTAGTCTTCCATTCTGATGTTATACGTAATTCCTTTGTTTGCAATTTAAGTTTGGATTCACTCTGTCCTTTGCGTAAGGCTCCTTGTTTTAGCAATATGCTAGAGTCTTCAACACACATCATTCATCTCAGAGAATGGAATCCTACATACTCTGCTCATATTTTTCCATTAGAGAATCGAATCTAATAGACTATGCTTTAAGTACAACTTCTTTATACTGTACGTAAACAATATACTGGACTGCATCAAACCGCCCGTTCCAGCCTGGTTGTTCATCGACGAATTGAATATATTCTTATCATCTAACCGTTTGATTAATGCCCAAAACATACTTCAACAAACAATCCTTAAAATGTAATCCTAGTCTAACAATAATGGCCTAATCTTCTCATCCTCTAGGTCTACGAGGCTCGACAATTAAGTAATAAGACTGATTTTATTGCTGCGCTTGTGGTAACACTGCGACCTTGAAATTTTTATGGTGTGTAGCGGCATCCTTCCTCTTTCTAACGGTATGTTTCGGTCGCTCCAGCTGCAGTAGTTCGTCCGCTGTGTCGTGTTAAGTGAACGTGTGTTTTTAGTGCTCGTCACGAAAATGGAAGAACGAAATTTAGAGCAACGCGTCGCGATAAAATTTTGTGCGAAATTGGGCGAAACCGGTAAAGAAACGTATTCCAAAATATTAATGGTATATGTTAGTGCTTCTCTTAGTCATGCCAAGGTGTGTTTTTATGGCACAAGAAGTTCAAGGAGGGTCGTGAGAGTGTGGAAGATGAAGAGAGAGCAGGCAGACCAATCGCAGTGCGAACCGACGAGAATGCGCTCCGCGTGCGCGCCCTAATTCGCGAAGATCGCCGTCTGACGGTTCGAATGTTGGCATCTGAAGTCGGTATTAATCGTGAAACCGTTCGTCAAATTATAACGAACGATTTCGGGATGAGCAAGTTGTGTGCAAAAATGGTCCCAAAAAACCTCATTACTGAGCAAAAACAGCATCGAATGGATGTCGCAGAAGACGTTGAAAACGATCCCACACTGTTTGATCGAGTAATTACAGGTGATGAAAGTTGGTTCTTTCAATATGATCCAGAAACCAAGCGTCAAAGCTCGCAGTGGCTGTCTCCAAACGCCCCTCGTCCGAAAAAAGCTCGCGTGAGCAAGTCGAAGGTGAAAACAATGATCATTGCCTTCTTCGACAGCCGCGGAATCGTCCACAAAGAATTCGTACCACATGGGCAGACCGTAAATCAACATTTCTACTGCGAGGTACTCGAAAGATTGCGAAAACGAGTTCTCCGGGTGCGTCCAGAAATCGCAAACACTTGGATCCTTCATCATGACAATGCGCCGTGCCACACAGCCTTCAAGGTTTCGCAGTATTTGACCTCCAAAGGGATCACCCTGTTGCCGCAGCCGCCTTATTCGCCTGATATGTCCCCCTGCGACTTCTTCCTATTCCCCAAAGTGAAATCGGTGGTCAAAGGGACCCATTTTGAGTCGATTGAGGAGATCCAAACGTCGGTGACGAGGGTATTGAAGGACATTCCAGTTGAAGAGTTCCAAAAGTGTTACCAAGCGTGGAAAAATCGCTGGGCTTTGTGTATACCTGCCCAAGAGGAGTACTTCGAAGGGGATTAAAGAATTGGTAAATAATTTTTAAATATACAGCTTTTATAACGTCAGTCTTATTACTTAATTGTCAAGCCTCGTATATGCCTAGATTCCTTCAAAGGGCTTCAAATTACCCTAAGCATTTTTAAAATTCTTATTATTCTCCGCTGCCTATTAAACTAAATGTAAAATTCTTGGTTTCCTATTTGACTCCAAATTATCCTGACATTCTCACGTGACTAGCTTTAGAACAGAATGTAAGTCCACGACCCTATCTAATAAAAAAACATAGTATCCGTCCTAATTTACTCCTTAACTCTTCGTCAGTTCGAACTGAATCCAATAAACTCATTATACGTTTAAGGAATTTAAAGCTAGTTTTTTTTTTGTTTTTTTTTTAATCACAATGAAACTTATTCTTTATTATCGATTTAATATTTTTCTGTTAATATTTATAAAATTATAACACACTGGTAAAATATAATAATATAATTTTATTGATTTATTAATTAAAATGGAAGCAGCGAATTTTAGTATCTGTATCATTTGGAATTTAAAAACTTACGACATTTTTCACATCAATACTGTGTGTTACTATGTTTTTTGGTTTCGCTATAACAGGAGCTGAAATATTTCCTTTTATCTCTATCAGTATTATTGCATTTTATTTGTTCTTCCTTATCTCCTTTTTTTGTTTTCGGTTGATATTTTTGCAGTAAAACTTGTAAATTCTTCGGTAGATTTTTTTATCTTCTTTGTAATCGTGGGATCACTAAATTCGGAGCTAATTTTTTTGAGGTAATCTCGTCAGCGAATGAATTTTACGCCATTTTCTAGACATATTATTCTTGAATTAGTTCCTGCTACATCTAAAATATGATAAAAAATTACTATTGGCCACCTTCTTGTAGATCGTGCTGCGTTGTATGTAGCGCAAAGTTGGTCTGTTATATATCTACATCATATTTAACATCATCGTAAAATTAAATTTTTTGTTTTTTCCCTCAGTTTTGGCTTGTAAATTTAGAATATGATTAAAAAGAGGTCCCTCTTAGATAGCACGAACGAACTCACACCTCAATTAATTTTTAAAATATCGACAAATTAAAACGATATTGGTCCACTGGTGAGCGCGCGACTAAGGGAGGGTTAACATTAAAGCTATAACTTTATCCCGAATCAACTGTGGGTGCCAGGTATATTCATCTGCCAAAGAAGCTGCCCTAAAATCTCTTTACCCATCATAATACTGTCATCAGGACAGTTCTTGGCGTTCACAGGACCTAATCCTATTTTAACGCTTGTGTCTTGGCTTGTGTTCTATCTCTTTTTCCTTTTACTGAAATAACCGTTCATATCTAGATACCATCACTTACACTATTTACACAATAATTCTCACCCTTATCCGAATCATACTCTACTTTCTTTTTCCCCAATGATGCTCGCCCATGATTCCTGGATTTCCTATATATGATCTACATAAAAATTTCTATAACATAATCAGTTAATTTTTCAACACTGTGGTACCATCTGGTTAATGAATATAACCTTTATGCTCAAACCAACAACTCATTAGATGTTTTCGAGAAAACGTTACTAACCATAGACGAACACTATGACTGCATATTAATGTACATTAATAATGCCAAGACGAATACAGCATCACTCAAAGCGGCGGCAGCGTATTCATTCAGAACTTGTGACTCAGTCCACTCTTTTCGATTCAGCGACTGATGTATAATTCTCGATACTGAGTTAAGTGGTATCCTGTAACTGGCTAAACTCAACCAAAGAAAATCCTTATGATTACAGATTCAATTCTCTTTATTTCTTATCCAGCATTCAACCAAAAAACCTAACAGATCGTTGTTAATCTCACGAAACATAACTGCACGGTGACTTACTTATGGGTATCTGGACATATCGGGTTACCCGGCAACAACTACCACCAATAAAGATACTATTCCAGTACAATTCCAAGCGCGAAATAGTAGTCACATTGGTCTGCTCAACAACCTTTTTAAAGATCCATGAAGTTGTCAACTGAGCCTCACTGGTGGCCTGTGACTAGAAATTACATTACGATAATTAATCTGACGATTGGACACATTTCATTGTCCCATGATTACATCTTCCATTAGACTTCACCCCTCCTTAGAATTAAATTTGAAAATATCTAAATAAGCAATATTCGTGTTATGCGGAAACGTCTGCAGAGATGTGGCGTAGTGGCTAAGCTCTGTTGACTATTATTCGATCACTACCAGTTCATGAGGCGTGTAACGCTTGAGCCTTTTTAAGTCTATATCAGGAGGCAAAAGTGCCAAGACCTCTCGATTTGGACGACAGCGAAGCCATTTTTGGCGTTTTAAAGCGCGATCATTTGTTATTTCGTTTACCGTTTCGAAATGCAAATCCGCATGAAGCGCATTATTCCGTTAAAACCGCAACATGTTATTTTTCCGTTTTCTGCATACCCTTAAAATGCACCAAATATACAACATCTCGCTCGTTTTTCAATATAAATTTTCTTCTTCGAAAGATTTTCGTCTCGTATATATTTTTTATATATGTACAAGCATTTACATATGTATGTATATAGATAAATACACATAGATATATATATATATATGTGTGTGTGGTGTATTAACTTGCTTACCATATTTATTTAAACTTAAATCATCACTTTGGTTTTTAGTAATGAAATAATTCGTGCACGCGTAATAAATAAAGGACGATGATATTAATTAGAAAAACTATTTATGTGCACACATGCATCTAGTTATGTGCACGAATACATCATACGTATAAATATATATTCATATATGGATATAAGAGATATTACTAAACACACGAATATGTTTACCTGAATATATATATATATATATATATATATATATATATATATATATATATATATATATATATATATATATATATATATATATATATATATATATGTATATATATATGTGTGTGCGCGTGTCTGTATTTGTATATATCTGTGCATATACATCATTATCTTTTTTATATGCATGTGTGTATGTTCATAAAAATTTATACACATAACACTGTGATTACATGAAAAAAATATTTTACCACCATTAACAGATCCTAACCGGTAAGTTATTATATATAGACAAAATTGATTCCAAATCACCCTGAATAAAAAAATAATATAAACGCATTTTTTTTATTTTTCCTTTTTTTATTTTTTTTTTTTACTTTTTTGTGGATGTCCGACTTAGCGTTGTCGAAGAACTCAACCTAAAACTCCAATTTTTCAGTTTCCGTCAAACATTTTATTTCCTTTCTTCTCAATTTCACTAAAACAAACCGACGCAGTATTCTTAATGAATTTTTCAAGACAGTTCGAATTGGGTCCTAAACCCCCCTCCTGTAAAAAATCTTCATTCTTACAAAACTTTCCTTCTTTTTCATTTTTTTATTTTTTTTATTTTGGTATTATCTTTAAAGTAAATACGAGATGTCGTCCTCCATTTAATTTTTTAAAGGAAAGTATTCTTCTCTCTCCCTAATTTGCATTCTTTTTATTTACGTGTATATGTAGTTCGATCCTCATTATCTTCGAGATTTGAACAGTGTAAAGTTTTTTTTGTCCCATTTTTTCCTCGCGACTTTTCCGTTTTAATTTGTAAAATATCTTCAGCAGGGATGGATGTAGTTGTCAACGAAAACGTAATTCTTCAAAATGCTCTTTTGCAATTTGATCAACGGAACTATACTTAGATCCGCAGTGAAATACACAGACCCGAACAGAAATAAAAATTTCATTTTACCTAGTGACTCGCTTTCAGGATTAAGAACTCTGTTAAATAATAAAAATTTGCATCCAGTAGTCAACGAAATAATATTCGAGTTTCAAACCGCATCTGAGGACATAATACTTTTGCGGATACCAACTCACTGCAGTATATATGGTAATTCAATAGCCGACGAATCAGCAAAAACAACCGACATGTACCTATAGTTGATGTCAAAGAATATTTAAAACAGCATTTTTAGTCGATATGGAATTACTAACTGGCAGAAAATATCTATGGAGAATAAGTTACGATCGATAAAATTATTTTCGAAGCACATCGAAGTAACAGAACGGAAAGAGCTTATATGCCAATTACGGATAGGACATACAAAATTGAAACGCATTCAGTTATTGAAAAAAAAAAACTATCACAAACGTGTTCATAATGTTGCTGTCAGTTGGGCTTCAACTATCTATTGATAGATTTTCCAATTCACGAAACAATACTAGATCGCATCTTTCGAAAAAAAGATTACAGTTGTAGGAGTTTTTACATAGCCTGCGTTAGTATCGTTCTTTTTTTCGCCCAGTTTTCACCCTTTTGGTCAGTTTAAGTGGACTGTTCAGACTATAAACTTTTATTATTATCCTTAATAAAATTATATAATCTAAGCGCACCCAAGGATGTAGAATCCACAATAAAGCTCTTCAAGTTGTATTGTCAGCGTATTCATTGTCGATAGAAGTTCAGACAAAAAACTATCTCTATTTTTGTATTTGGGGCAGGATCAGATCGGATGTTCGATGCTATCTTCGATATTACATATCTCACAAACTCCACTTCTGATGATCATCAATTTAGCAAGATTACAAAATGTACAGTTATGAGCACTCCTTAGTCTGGCCAACACAGGAACAAAATCTTTATAGTGAAAATCCCCATGTTTAAACCAGGACTTTTTTGGAATTATTTGTTGAATAGCGACATATTTTTAGCTTTTAAATTCTAAATATGATAGAAAAGAACGGTACAACGTTTCCTTAAGCGTTGATATTGACTATCTCCGTTGTAGTTTAACGTGCTTCTTAATGGCCGGAGTTATAGTCGATCAAGTAATCGCATCCGCTATCTCATTTTCATGGACGTCACATTCACTAAACTAATACTATAGGATTAAAAATCTAGGCATGTAGGTCGCATATATAATATCTGATTTAATAAACGGGGGTTATTTCATTCTCCTATCTGTTTCCCACTTTTGTTTTCATTTTGTATACGTAGTAAGAATTTGTTCGGTATACGTAATAATATTGTTTTGACATTGATTTTGTAATTTATATTGTGCGCTAAATACACTTTTTATTTATTTATTTATTATGATATTGATATTTGGTCGTTAGATAATTCAAACCATGTTAAGAGGAGATAGACCTAATAAGAGTAACAACGCGCAGATTCCTGTTATAAGATGTTGCATATTGCGTGTCGGAGGTTTGCACTAAAGAATCTGACGTGTAAGATTTCACACAGTCACAACTGTTTTGATAAAGTAACTATGTTTGTAAAAATAACCATAGTTTTTAAGGATTTAGATCTCGCGGAATATTATTATTGTTCGTTAATGAAATTACTAGTTTTTATGTAAATTCAACGACTGATTAAAAGTCCGCAGTGCTTTTCAGTTGCTCGACAGTTCTTATAAAACTATGTCTGGACTTTAATCGCGGTTCCGCTAATTCGTCATATTCACCTTATAGGAGGTGCCTACTATTTTCAACTTTCCATCTTTATTTCCTTGCATTAACATCTCGTCTTATGTCGAGGGAGAGGTGATATCACTAAGCTAGTATAATTTCCCCAAAAGATGTTGATCGCGAGCAACCGGTTATCAATTTAAACCTACAACCACCGTTTTTTTACACGTGCTATACCATTCTAAACAGGACACGTATATTCTCCAACAAAGCAACAAAATGCTCATGAAAATGCTCGTAGTACGAGCGTATTAGCACCCTAGCTACTGCCTACTAATTTGCGTATTAAATTTGTCCTAGCTGCGATCTTCATCTTCGTTATTTCGCAATGTTTTCTCTAAGTCAAGGATCTATCCAGAGTGACTCCTAGATATTTAAGATCATCAGTGCGCTGTAATTCTATTCCCTTCAATGTGATTTTCAGCTGACGTTTAGCTTGGTGGTTACGGAAGATGGAACACACATGTTTGCGTTTTCGATGGATTAAACTTCATGTAATTTTCTTCGTAGTATGCATCAAGTTCGTTTGTCATACGATTTAGAGATTTTTATACTTCTTGGAAGGTTTTATGTTGGTAATCAATCACTTGCTGCGTCCGGATACTTTATGCTTCAGTCCAATATATATATAGCGACGTAGACGGCTTTATAGTTTGCTGCAGTTTTTTTTTTGTCGCCTCCAAGAACTACTCCTGCCATTTAGTGAAACATAAAAACTTTTGTCTTTTTTATTTCTGTTTGTAATCTTTAGTTAATTCATAAATCTTGTTTCTGAGTGTATGATGACAAACGCTATGGAAAGCTGCAGTTAAATCGACGAATATTAATCGCAAGAGTTGACCAGTGCATGATTTTATATTTATGCCCATAGTTCGGATTGTATCTATCCTAGTAAATGATGGTGGTGGCCTTGAAAAGGGCTGTTTTAACCCTGTGAAGGTTGTTTGATCGACCTCCTAGGTTGGGATGATTGACCGATAGCAAAACTCGAATTTACACACATGTTATTATCACTACCGCTTCCAGGATAATCAATTTTTCTGTGGTGATTTAGTCGGATGTTGGTGTTGAAGTGTCAGAAAGAAAATGTATGTAGTTATTTTATGTTTCATTTTTATATTGTAAAGGGATGTTACGTAAAATATTGTAAAAACACGTTTCTAACTGTCATTCATTCATTAGTACAGTGTTAGTAGCTTACAAGGTAATCATTATATGGCGTTAGCGCAGATAGATATACACACCCTGGAGAACTGATTGTAATCGCTTTGTTTTCACGACATAATGCAGCCCGTGTGCTTGTGTAGTGTACTATATTGTTAGTAGCCCGCATATGGTGTTCTACGTGGTGGTTTGCTTACCTTCCGCATTGTTATAATTTTATATTTCTATTTTCTTATGACAATTTTTGTGCCGGCGATCGTATTCAAACTCAGTACCTTCCGTATAGTAGTTCATGCTCTAGCCACTAGTCACCTGACTATCCCGACAACTGCTAACCGTCGGTGGATTATTTATAACCTTATCCGATATTATTATGAAATAACTACCTTAAATTACTTGATCATTGGAAGTAAAACTATAATAAATTTTTGCCAAGATTCGGGTTTTTCCTACAAATGGATGTATGTAGATGCCTGAAATTTACTGAGAGCTATTAGGGGTCATATTGGTTAATTTTTTTAAAATTATGGTAGGGCACATTTACGAAGTTTGATGACGGAGTAACAATTTTGGCGATTATTTAGACGGCGTTGAATTAAGAAGACCCTTCTGCATGTATATATGAATATATTGATATAGAAAAGTTGGCTCTCAAAAAGTGATTAAAAGGAAGGCACGAAACAGAAATGGTTGGAAGATGTTGGAGAAGTCCTTCATCCAGGAGTGCATAGATAAAAGTATGTTGCGATCGATATATATATATATATATATATAATGTATTTTATAATCTTCTTGGTTTTTTTCTATGGTCTTCTTCAATATTTTATCATTATTCATACATCTTCTTAGCGTTTTTCAATTACATCTTAATTTTTTTTTATCAATTTGTTTTTCCACATAAATGTGTATCATTATATAATGCATATTTTTACGTATTTCGAGGTGAATTCTTTCATGAGCACTTTCGTTTGTGTTCCACTATAGCTTTTCGATTCTCAACAGTAAATCTCACTAAAAATCTACTCGATGATGGTGATGATCATGATGGGTCAACAAAATGTCGTTTCTTTTTTTAAAGCGAATTTGAAGGTTATTAGTTTTTTTGTTTGAAGATTTGTTTCAATGAAATGTGTCGACGTATCCTTCTGAACATATTACGTTAGTAGAACTTTAATATATGCGTAGTAAAGAGATGATAGTCTCGATTTTCTATATTTCCTTTATTCTGACGTGAATAAATTATACGGCCAGTTATCCGCGGTTACTAAGTCTTATTTTCTTTTTTCATTATTACGGCCTAACTCTACTGAACGAGGCAGGCTCTTCTAGCTAAATCCTAACTCGTAACCGCTTTGCTTGAACGTTGTATATGCACTCTATTATAAGGCTGAGGCTAAGGCTAAGGCTAAGGCTAAGGCTAAGGCTTTGGGTAAAAAACTGAAGCTAAAAGTACATTAATCATTCTACACGACGCGATAACTTTCGAGTAGAATTTTGTTACACCTCTTATATTACGCGCGAAAAGGTATTATAATGTAGAGAGAATATAGCGGAATAATTTCAAATTAACAGCGACCGTTCTCGGTTTAAGGTTATATACTATGAAATTTACCCTCATCCCCGAACGCAATCTACGCTCCTACATCGATATATCGAAAATTGAATTCGATATTCTGTTCGATACTATCTATTACATTACGCGGAATAGTTTAAGTTGAAAAAACCCAACACCTTCTCTTTTACCAATCCTGTATCGTAGTTGTTGTTGATGTTGCTAGAGGGTTGATCAGCAGCTAGCTCGTGCAAAATTGGCTTTAGATTTACGAGAATCGATAGGGATGAAGAGGCAGAGACGTATCCCTTTTTGTCGATAAAATTCGCGAACATGCCCGAATAACGTTTACACACTTCGGCGTGAGACGGTTTTTATACGTGACGTGAAATTATATATCAGCATTTAGAGTCTGGAGTCGTTCGCGAGCCTTTAATCTTTTTATATGTAGAAACTTGTTCGCGCATTCTTATTGCTTGTGTATATAGATATATATATATATATGTGTGTGTGTGTTTGGATATATATTTAAATGCGCATCGAGTTTAAGTACATATTTTGATATTAAATGTGCACCGTGCATTTATGTATCAATGTATATTTATATGTAGTCATAAATATATGTTTGTGTATACCTAGTTAACAGGTGTTACGACACGTGTTTCGCACCTAATTTGTAAGATATATATATATATATATATATATATATATATATATATATATATATATATATATATATATATATATGTTACGATGTCGAAATGGTTTTTTGAAAAGCTTCAAACTTTTCAAAAAGCGTTATATAGAATTCAATGATGTGTACGAGAACGCTGCGAGTTCCCAGATAAGGCCTCCGTTAACGTTAGACCACCAACCCGTAATAAAATATTTTTCAACTACCGGTAGGTAACGATGACGTAATAATATTTAGTACGAGCCTCTCGTAACGCTAATGATGACTATAATAAAAATAATAATAATAATAATAATGATAATGATGATGGAGAATAAAATTAAAAAGTAATTTTGCCGAATAAATCAAAATTATCTGCGAGGAGTTTCGGTTATTATTGTTATTATTAGGACTTTTATTAAAGGATGTCGATATTAAACCGATTGAAATTTAGCAAAAACTGATATTAAAAATAATAATGGCCAATGCGAATTTCAATGTAGAAAATAAACTTCTATCCGTATATAAGATTTATTATACATTAATTTTGCTGCAAAAATGATAATAGGTTTGACATATTAATGGATAATGGAAAGACTTCGGTCGTCAGGACAACTAAGGCGAAAGCCCCTCATTATAATATGACAAGAATGTGGTATTGCAGACAATTTATCCTGAAGCGGCGGAGTACAGTGCGTTGACTAGAGAACTAAAGGCTTACCTAATGAATTACAAAAGAAGACGAAGTAAACTATTAACTAAATATCCGCTTCAACGAATTAATAAATACAATATAAACCTTAACGTATATACTACATGTACATTAGTAAAGGAACACATATACCAAACACACCACATAATAACAATCTAGAGCCATTGGAATAGACAACAGCGAAACTTCTGTTCTCATCGTAAAATATGTTCGGGAAGCAACTTATTAAAGAAATATCTGTTATCAAAGTATATATATCCATACAGGGAAATATGTTCAAAAGAGAATTATATAAGCGGAATGCTGGCGGCAACGGAGAACTTAAACCTAGGTTTGTTCGTGCACGCGGCTCACTAAAAACACGATTCGATCGCCTATTTGGTCTTGATACAACGTAGGAGACGGTTGATGTTGAATACTCACTATTAAATCTACCGTTGCACACATCATGAAGAAACCTTAATTTGGCTATTTTCCTTCTGTAGTGTAAAGACCTCACATCCATTATATTTCTTAATATATCGTAACTCCATATATTTAGGGTAAATACCTGATATAGGGTAATATAGATATTTTAAAAATTTACACTGAACTTTGTCAATTAACCTAATGTATTTATTATAGTACGGATCCCAAATAATTGAACAATATTCTAAAGGACTACGCACTAATGCATTATAAAGCGACAGTAGCGTCCATGGATCTCTAAATGAATTTTTTATAATAAAACCTAGCATTTTATAAGAGCGATTAACAACATCGCTTACATGTATTTCAAATTTTAAATTGTCATCAATATTAACTCCCAGATCCCGCACCACAGATTTTTTAATTATCTGTTTACCATTCATCGTGTAAGTGAACGAGTACCTATTTCTATTTCTACAGAAACTCATGTGGACGCATTTGTCATAATTGAAAGGTAAATGATTTTCTTTGCTCCACAGAACCAGCTTGTCTAGATCTGTTTGTAAAGATTCACAGTCAGCTAGTGAAGATAGCATAAATTTTGAGATCATCAGCGAAATTTTGAGCAAAGGTTCTTTCCAATATCATTGATAAAAATTAGGAATAGAAGGGGACCCAAATTCGAACCTTGTGGAACCCCTGAAGTAGGTGAAATGTATTAGAATGGTAGCCATTATACAAAACATATTACGGTTATATAAATAGGATTCTAATAATATAAAATCTTTTGACAGTCCAAGCAACTTTAGTTTATTCAGTAGATGTAAATGACTAACTATGTCAAATGCTTTACTAAAATCAGTGTAAATACTATCAACTTGTAAACCACAATCCATGAATCTAGAAATCTGATCAGTGTATGTAACTAGATTTGTCACAGTGGACTTGTGCTTAATAAATCCGCGTTGCTCAGGCATAATTTTAGTCAGTAAATAACTGTTCAACCTAACGTATATTATAGATTCTAATAATTTAGCAGGTATACAGAGTATAGAAATAGGTCGATAATTGGCGATTAGCTGACGATCAGCCGATTTATATACCGGTATTATTTTAGATGTTTAAAGTGAATTAGGCCAAATGCGCTGTTTTAATATTAGATTAAACAGATACACTAAAGGCTTTTCAAATTGATCAGAACACAATTTAAATATAAACGGTGACAAGTTGTCAGGACCAGTAGAAAATTTAGGCTTCCAGTTCTTGACGGCTTCATCATGTTCATAAGAAGAAATAGAGTTGAGTTTAAGAATACTAGCTCCAGTTTCAGTGTCACCGGTATCTAATGTGTGTTCACACGAATGCACTGAAGCAAAATAATCAGCATAAGATTTACATATATCCTCACTGATTTCAAGATTTCTGCCATTGTACTTCATAAATGTAGGCGAAACACGAGAGTCTCTCTTGTTTTGCACAAATGACCAAAATCTACTGGGATTGATTTGGACATTTTTTCAACGTTACTAACATAATTTCTGAATGATAGCCGAATCAACTTTTTAATCTCAACCCTTACTCTACTGAACTTTATGTAATCAGTGCTGTTCTGCGATATGGCTTCCTACATTTCATTTTGAATCTAAGTTTGCGTTTTATTTCTTGTTGCGCAGACGACATAGTACTCCTTAGTGAGGATATAGAAGAATTAAGTGAACTGACTCGAGATGTTAATTTAAAAAACAAGGAAATAGTGTCAAAAATCAACGTAGCGATTCACACACACACATACACATATATCAGTAATTAATATTAGGATAGATCAGATGAAAATACGGAAAGTAACATTGTTCAATAACTTGGGACAGATTACAAAAGGTGATAATAGAATGAAGGAGGAAATAACTATAAGAATTCAAATAACGGCCTAGCATGTGTGGAAACTAATAAATATACTACAAAATAGGGAGATTCCAGTTAGTCTGAAAAGAAAAACATTTAACCAATGCGTGCTCCCGATAATAAACAAGTGAAACATGGATATAACAGCAGCACTGTAGGAAAGGCTAAGAGTAGCTCAGAGCAGAATCGAAAGGAAACTGATTGGAATCACACATTTAAAGACATGAAAAAAAAATGAATTCGAGAAACAGCGACGATAGATGATATAACATTAAGCATAAAATATTCAAAATGAAGATGGGATGGTCATCTGGCAAAACATCCGGAACTCTTTGCAAATAAAGTGACAATGTGGACACCAGACGGAATCGCCCGTAGAATAGACCGATCACTGAACACGTGTTGGGTTGATGATGTAAATAGAGTTCGAGAAGTTTGATCAAGTAAAGCGGCCGACAAGGGAAAATGGAAGGAACTTCAAGAGAGCTGCATCCAGTAGTGGATTGAAAATAGCTGAAAAGAAGAAAGAAGAATTAAATATAAATAATGTTGTAATAAACAAACGAAGTGCCGGTAGTGGTAAATGGAAACGAAAAAAGAAAGGCGAGTTGTCTATTGTTCGTATTTCTGCCAATTAAAACTACGATAAAAATGAAAATTTAAAATTAAACTACTTAACGCGGAAGAAATAAAAGTAATTAAAAATGAAAGTAAAAAAAAATAATAATCTGGAAATGGAGAGACACGGGCGAGATAGAACGCTAATTAAAAATAAAACGGACGTTGAAAAAGAGTCCATCTCGCCGATTATCCCGTTGTGTAATCAAAGCGGACGAATGATTGTCGAAAATCTAAGAGGTCGAAGGGTAATCGACGATCTAAAAATTTCGTAAGCGTTTAGTTCTTTTTTATTTTAGGAAAGTTTCTGGGGAAAGTTTCAGCGAATTAAGTTTTCTATAAATTAGTTCTTTCATTTCGGAGTTTTCTAGGAAGTTTATTAACGTACGTATCGGATTTAAATTTAAGTTGTCTTGTAGAATTTCAATATTACGTCTACAGAATATCTTTCCAACAGAACAACACAAAAGCTGTCCGTTAATTGATTATCCATCTAACTTTCTACCTATCTACATACATATATATTAGACGCAGGTTTTTGTTCGGTTTTTCCTGTAGCCTAACATTTGTCTCGTTAATGTTTTAGATATATAAGTTAACTGTTAAGGTATAAGGTACTTTATGAACCCCCTTGTTACGTGTATATCATTAAGAAATAACGTTTCTTTTTCTCTTCTCTATATATTAGACGGACATTCGTATCCGAGGTAGTCATTTGCATCTCGGTAACTTCTATAAATTTTTATTTATGAGGAACTCTTATTTCGATATTGTTTGAAAAATAATTTAAAAATTTAATAATTAATAATTAATAATTAAAAATATTTAAAGAGGGAAGTGCATTCATGAAATGTTATGTGTGTATATACATGTATGTATAAAATATATGCACCGACTGCATCAGCTCATGACGATGAAACTGATTTGTTTTATGAAGATCTACAAAATATTATAAATAGAATCAGTAAAAGAGAATCTTTGTTAATTTTAGGTGATTTTAACGCCAAAATCGGTGACACTGCGAAAGAGAACAGTTTGCGTAACGTAATAGGTAAATTTGGATTAGGAAAAAGAAATGAAAGGGGTAACCGATTATTAGAATTCTGTATTACAAATAGCCTATATATAACAAATACTGGCTTTAAAAAACATCCACGTCGATTATATACATGGAAATCGCCATCTGGAAATTCGAGGAACCAGATAGATTACATACTGGTGAGATCAAGATGGAAATCATCATTATTGGATGCAACAACATATCCTAGTGCTGAATGTGGAACTGACAACAACTTACTAGGAGGGAAATTTATAATGCGATTGAAAAGAATTATATGCACATCTCATAAAGATAGGACGATAATAAATAAGCCGGATACTTTCTGTTCCGCAGTAAATAACAATATCGAACAAGATAATCGAAATTATGAATCGCCTAATGATATTTGGCTGAAACTGACCTCAGCGATTGAACGGGCAAAAAAAGATGGATCAAATCCGATGAGTATACGGAAAAGGAAAACCTGGATAACTGATGACACAATAAAATTAATTGAAAGACGTAGGAACACAAAAATCCATGGTAATGATGTGGAGTATAGGCAATTATGCAGAGATATCCAACGTGCATGCAGAAAGGATAAGAATAGATACTATGGAGATCTATGTAAACAAATACAAGCTCACAAGGAAACGAATGAAACTAAAGATATGTTTAAAAAAATACGCATAGTTACTAGAGAATTTAAAGCCAAACCATGGGGTATTGTAAACAACACCGGGTCGTTAATAACCGACATACGTGAAATAACGGAATTTTGGCGTGATTACTGTCAAAAATTGTATACAGATATAAATAGAAATACAAATAGAAATTCAACGCAAATAAAGGACAATAAATTTGAACAAGAACCTATGCCTTTACGCGATGAAGTAAAACAAGCAATTGTCAAGCTAAAAAATGGAAAAGCTGAAGGCGAAGACAAAATTCCTGCCGAAATAATTAAAATATTATCCGGAGTCACTTTTGATTTCCTATATAAATTATGCTGTAAAATATGGAATACATGTGAATGGCCGCGTCAGTGGACCACGTCAATTTTAATACCGATACATAAAAAAGGGTCTACAAAAAGTTGCGATAACTATCGTACAATCGCCCTCATTCCACACGCTTCTAAGATATTATTACACGTAATAAATGAGCGTTTAAAGTCTTATCTTAATTGGCAAATTCCTGAAGAACAAGCCGGTTTTGTCGCAGGAAAAAGCACGCGGAATCAGATTTTGAAAATGAAACAAATTATAGAAAAAGCCAGAGGTATATATAGCATTTATAGACTATAAAAAGGCTTTTGACAGCGTGATATGGGACAAGCTATGGATAATTTTGTCCAAAATTGGTGTTCCTAATCATCTTATAATGCTAGTGAAATCACTTTACGAAAACAATTATAATACAGTACGAGCAGATAATTATTTCTCTAAACCTTTCAAAATATCAAAAGGTGTTAGACAAGGATGTATCCTATCGCCACTTTTATATAACATATACTCTGAATGTATAATGCGACGTACTCTTCCCGCAGAGGAAGGAGGTATTTCAATTGGTGGAGAAAAAATTCATAATTTGAGATATGCCGATGACACGGCAATTTTTGCATCATCTATGGAAGAATTAAGTACAACTTTAAATAAACTGACGACAGTAAGCCATGAATTCGGAATGCGTATAAACAGAAATAAAACAAAAATTATGACAGTGGATCATAATAATGAAAACATATCAAATACTTCACAACAATTACACGGATATGAAGTCGTCAACGAATTTGAATATCTAGGTGTCCGGATCAACAATAAAGGAGGCTCAAGCAAAGAAATAAGGAGACGATCTGCGATGAGTCTAAATGCTATGAATAAGTTGCAACGTATCTGGCGGGATGGAAATATCAATTATTCTACAAAAACACAACTTGTTCGTTCCCTGGTGTTCTCCATCTTTATCTATGGTTCCGAAACATGGGTAATAAACTCCACGGATCAGCAATATATTGATGCATTTGAAATGAAATGCTGGCGCATAATGCTGGGTATAAAATGGCACGATAAACAAACGAACGTCTCGATCATTAAGCGTCTTAATATAGATAAACGATTGTCACAAGACATACGCGAAAAAATGCACAAATTTTTCGGTCATATAATGCGTGCACGAGACTTAGACAGGGCAGTCACACTAGGAAGAATGAACGGACATAGAAGAAAAGGTCGGCCAATGACCCGATGGACGAAACAAATATGCCGACGTGTTAAACTGTCAATACCAGATTTGGTACACTCGGCAGATGATCGACAACTGTGGAGGAATTTGATTGCTACATAATGGTCACGACGGTCAATTATGATCAATATACGACTGTAGAGATAAATTATAAAACAAAATAATGACGAACGCAGGAAAAAGTATATACAAATAACAATAAAATTGGAACAGATAGAGCAAGTAGATAGTTACATGTACCTAGATCAAAAATCACCGCAAATAAACACACGATAATGAAAGCAGAATATCACTGTCGTGTGTAGCGCTTAGAACTTTGTGCATAGTATTCCGCGATAAAGACACACCGATTAAATCTGAAATGTAAACTGTATAATCAAATTTGATATAACATATACGTAAATTAAAAATAAACTGTAATCATATTGAAATTGAAAATTCATTCATTATTATGCCATTAATTCTGCGTTATATGAAAAATACAAAATACAAATATTTCCGTACCGAATGTTATAACCAGAAAACACATTGGTAAAAATATAATCTAAGTTAATCATACTTATGAAGAAAGAACTCATATGTAAAATTGCAGAGTTAAAAAGCTAATAAGGAATTCTTATGATGATTATATTCTTAAGACCGAGGCTGGTATTCAAAAAAACACTAGCAATTTTTGGGCTTTTGTTAAATAAAGACGTAATGATCGGCTACACCCTAGCGTAGTAAAATAAAAAAATATAGATTATTGTTCTAGTAAGAATATTTCAAATGCTTTTGCAGAGTATTTTTCATCTGCTCATGTGACTGACAGCTTCGTGACACTTAAAACCTCTTTAATTAAAGATGGAAGACACTTAAAACTTGCTCCAATCACCATAAATGATTATAAAAAATCTATTAAGATTCTGAAACCTAAGTGGAGTGTTGGGCCTGATGGATTACCGGCAATATTGTTTAAACTAGTTTGAAAAGCTACTTACATACTTGTTCAATCTTATTATTGGAACAGGTAAATGGCCTGTGTTGTTAAAAACAGCTAAGGTTGTTCCAATTTTCAAGTCTGGTGATCGTTGTGCAGCTGAAAACTATCGTCCTATCTCCCTACTATATGTACCCAGCAAAATATTGGAGTCTATTTTATATGAAAGATTATATAATTTTTTTTTGCCTAGAGTTGTTCCTGAACAGTATGGTTTCTTAAGGTCTAGATCTACTACAACGTTACATATACAAAATTAATTACTGACTGTTTGGAGCAGCGTCTTCAAGTTGATTGTATTTATACGGATTTTAGTAAGGCTTTTGACAAAGTCAGCCATAGTTTACTTCTGGTTAAGTTACATAATTACGGATTTTCTGACGATTACATACAGTTATTTAGATCATATTTAACTTCGCGTGTGTGCTACGTATTATTTAATGGATACCAGTCCAAGCATTATACTCCTACTTCCGGTGTACCACAGGGGTCTAATTTGGGTCCACTATTATTTAATATTTTCATAAATGTTATAGGAATTAACTTACATTCAAAATTTCTATTATTTGCTGATGACTTAAAAATTTTTAGATCAATTAAAACTGTTAGTGGTTGTGAATTGTTGCAAGATGATTTGTGTAAAATGGTGACATGGAGCGACAATAATTATTTACCTTTTAATTATAAGAAATGTGTTTATATTCGATTTTGTCGTACAAAAAATAAATGTCTCTTTGATTACTCTATGGGTAATATTCCAGTTTATAATGTAACCTGTGTTCGGGATTTGGGGGTTTATATTGACAACGAGCTGAAATTTGCAACTCATATTGGTAATGTTATCAAAAATGCTTACAGTACTCTGGGTTTCATCATTAGAAATTCATGCGTATTTTGTGATCCTAGGACTTCGCTGTTACTATTCAACACTCTTGTAAGATCGCAATTAGAATACGCATCTGTGGTTTGGGATCCTTTCTACACTAAATATTTTCATATGGTGGAAAAAGTTCAATCTCAGTTTTTGAGGTATGTTTATTACCGTCAAACTGGTGTCTATCCAACATTTTTAAGTTATAATATTTTATGCGATTTCCTAAATATTAAATCCTCGAGTGCTAGAAGAAAGATAAGTAAGTTGAGGTTCCTGCATGATCTTTGTAATGCTCGCATAGATGACAATTATTTATTATCTACAATTTCATTTATGGTCCCCAGTGTTAATAGTAGGTCACATCGTATTTTCTGTGAATCGCATGCTCGTACAAATCTAGGTTACAACTCACCACTTTTATCCACCTTACGTCTATATAATAACGTACTACATATTCATCCACAGTTAGATATTCATTTCGATAGAAAATTTGTATATAATAAATTTTTTTAAACTCTTTATTTCAGTTGTTACTTTTCAGTAAGTTTGTTTTATTTTGGTCATATGTGCGTGCCCCGATGGAGAGTTTGTTTACATGAGAGTACGGGTGTATGACTGGTATATTTTTGTTTCTTTTTGTGCTTTTCGGATGTGTGCTTGTATGTGGGTATTGTATTTCATTAGAATCATTTTTCGGTTTGTATTAGTAATTTTTTGTTTTCAATCAAAATATTATTTATATTAATAGCGTGTTTGGTGAGTGTGGTTCAGTTTTATTTTTGTTCGTACTTTTAATAACTTACATTTAATACAGAACCGGTGTTGTAGGATTATTCTTAACATTTGTCCTGACGCAAAAATTACAAATATATTGCCATTTCTCAAAAATTATATCCTTTTCCTCGCTCGAAAGTTTTTTATTTATTGTACATCCAAACTAACTGGTTAACGTCATTGGTAGATACGTTTCCTGACAGCGAATGCACACTAAATATAAGCATCGCAGACTAAACCATTATTTGTTGCTACGCATTCTGCGTAATATTTAATCTTATTTGTATTTTATTTTAACGCGTTAGATTTTCATTTGTTTAATGATCATTTTATAACATCTTTATTTAATTCGAAATTTATATATATAACTTACGATTATTTATTTTTAAATTCTTTTTTTCAGATTTTTTACATCTTGTCACTTTTTAGTATTCTTCTTAATGTAATATGTGTATATCATATATTACTGTTGCAATGGTTGTGAGGCAAGGAACTCAAATTATTTACTTCGTTTATTTTACAAATGTACGTCTGTTCTGATTTCTGTTCAACGTTATCCGTTTTTGCTAAAATCAATAAAGTACAAGAATTCAAAATTCGTACCAAAAAAAAGCGCGCATACCGACATATAGACCCATCTCTGCAAAAATAATCGTTAATAAATACAGGCACAATTAAAATGAAATGAAAAAATTAAATACAAAATAACCTGGAATCGGCTGCTTATTTTGATATCTACAATTATCATTACGATTTTTTTTATTTATTATTTATCGATTTACTGATTTATCGATTTAATAAATATCCTCGTGTCAAATTGATTTTCAGGGAAAGATTCCTTCACGTTGTACTTTGGTGTGAAATTTTACGCAGTCGATCCTTGTAAATTAGTAGAAGAAATTACCAGGTAATTTTTCTTTTTTATAACTCGATATTCGTGTTAATAGTAAATACGATATATATATATATATATATATATATATATATATATATATATATATATATATATATATATGTTTTATATATACAATTCTTCTGTGCGTGTGTGTGTGTGTCACTGAACTCCTCCTAGACGGCTGGACCGATTTGAATGAATTTTTTTGTATGTTGTCTTCAGGGGGATTCGAGAATGGTTTAGATTTACAATTCGGTCCAATTTAAATTATTTATTTAATAATTTTTTTATTTATATATATAAAAATTAATTGTCACATGTTTGAAATACCATAACTTGAGAACTGCTCAACGGATTTTTGAATTTCGATTTTTGTGAAATTTCGTTAAAACTGGTTTTATAGATATTAAAATGACAAATAAAAAACCGTTTTTAATTAAGATCGATAGGTTTCGAGCTATGAATTGTTTAAAAAAGGCGACTTGCCACCTTTGGCAGGGCATAGCGCACGACGTACGTATTTTTAAACGATTCCGACTGTTGAATTAGCAGTTTCTACACAAGATCTATCGTATAAATCGAAAAAACTGCGAAAAAATTTCAAACCAAACCCGAAAATTTCAAAAAGGTAAAAAAAAATAACCTTGCGATTTTTTCAAATTTCACTTTTTTCGCGATAATTCGCGAACAAATCGAAATTCTGTAGAATAGATAAAACGAAAGTTACGCGGCAATGAAATACGCGTCGAACGGTATAGAGGTATTTTTACACCAAATACCTATCGGAAAAATTGGGGTTTAAGGGTTTAGAAGTTTTGGGCCGCTTTTAAGGGCCTTCTGATAAACAGGGGCTTCAGTTATTATTAGACGAAAGTAAACAAGGAAATCTATCATTTATGTAATAACGTAAATTTTACCAAAATTAACTGGTAACGAAACGAAAAATCGCGGCTTTAAAATTTAATTTTCGCATCTACTGTAGAGTATACTATTATTCCTGACTGCGTATTTATTTATACACATACAGCTTTTAACGGTGGTAGCGTAATATTTATATATATATGTATATAAATGTTTAATTTAATTTTGCGTTCTGTTGTGCCGTACTCAGTAACTGCGCGCGTTATAGCAACGACTGTAGAGTATACTATGTCCGCTTGATTTAAGACTTCCTTTGTTTACTATCATTTAATTCCGTAATCTGCTAATAGTAAACAACACAACGTTCTGACAAGACAACGTTTGCCGGGTCCGCTAGTATATATATATATATATATATATATATATATATATATATATATATATATATATATATATATATATATGTATATATATATATTGTCGCGGTGGCGTAGTTGCTAGAGTAATCGACTGTCAACTTGGTCGGAGGTTCGAAACCAACACGCGACATAGAAATTTTTTTCATCATTATTTAATTCTTAATTATCACGGAGAAGACAATTGCACCCACTTCTTATAACATCATATGCATACGCATCTGCGTTGCATATATATAGTGCCTTGAATGCAAGCTAATTTTGTACGTAAAAATAAACGTACAATAGCTCCGGTCATGACGTTCGGCAACGAAGAATACGACGATGATGATGATGATTATATATATATATATATATATATATATATATATATATGTATGTACCAACTCAAAATGCATAATAAGAGTAATATGAAAATCAAAATAATGAATGGATATGTATACCGCGAATAAATAAAAATATGTAACAATGTATGTAAAAAAAAAAGCTAATTCTCATTTACAGGTGTACGTTTAACAAGAACTTTTATCTACTGGCAACTCTTCTTCTAATAACACAGCTCTAATTTGTTTAGGTATAGACGGTCAATTGTTCCTGTGATGTCCTTATTTATTTTTGAAATTTTTTGACCGACTGTATTACATCGAATACTGTTAGTTCTTTTGAATTTTTCCCCTTCTAATCCGCCATATCGATTTTCGTCCATTAGTACGTATTCTTGATCGATATTTCTCCTTTTTCCTTTTTTTTCTTCGCTTTTTAACGACCGTAAACCATAATGGACAACTGACTCGTCCACCGCTTTTAACATTGAAAAAAAATATATTAGTAATTCCCTCGGGGTTTTTCCTGTTCTAGATCGACGAAAGTCAACACCCTCTTAACTGGAGATTTACTGGGGGTAATCTATTCAGGTGGCGAGATATTAAAGTCTTATTTACGGTCTTTCCGTACTACGAGAATGAACATTTTCCAAGGAAGCTACTCCGAGTTGATTTATTTCGTCGACCAGATTTAAGTTGTACACTTTTATGAACCTCGTTCAGCTTTTGTAGCGAAACTTAACCGTGTAATATATATATATATATATATATATATATATATATATATATATATATATATATATATATATATATATTACTTGTTTCCTCTGTAACGCGATTCCCCCCCCCTCTCTCTCTCTCTCTCTCTCAAATTTTAGAGAATTCGAGAGTTTGTCTTTTCCGATGGTATATTATTATAGTGTATACCTCGATTTGACGCGTGCCGTTCAGGTCCATTAGAATTTAATATTTTCGCCGGTTGTCCAAAACATTACCGTGTTATATAGTCTCCGTGTAATCCCGTGAAACGTCTTTCGCAAATCCGTATACTATAGCAGCATCTTTAAAAAGGTAACCTATAAACGCGGTTTTACAACACAACGTTTATATCGAACGAAACTGTGAAATACCATCCCCCTCTGATTCTGAACACCTTCCTACGCCATACGGACAGACACTCACTCTATCGTAATCTACGCCGGGTTTTTATTAAAATTGCGTACGGTACTGTTTCGAGAAAAGAATTATACGAGCGATAAAGAAGCGCTTAAATTTTCTTTTGAAAAATGGTAAAAAGTAAAAAAATAATTTCCGCCATTTGCCGTCTTTCTTCTTCTATTCGAATTTGGCCATCTACGAACCGTTCCCTAAAAATAACCGACTTTTTCTCTTTCCCCCGTATTTCTGCGTACTACCGTACTTTCGGTTCCTCTTTAAATCCGTCGAGTTTTTATTAAGATTTTATTTATTAATTCTATTCGTTATCGGTCGTTGCATTATTTATTTGCATACTTCGTCGAGATCCTTTTTCGTGAAGAACCGTTTCGGTTTAGTTATCAAAATGTTGAACGATTTCTTCCGTTAGTCCTATTATTATTCAATCTCCTAATTTCCGAACATCTCGTCAATTTCTTGGACCGATGAATTTTCTTCTCATAATCTTCCGGTTCATTTTTGGAGTGAAACTTCTATTGGCGCAGTATATATGAGGAGTTAACCCGCAAACCAGCGATCGATGGATCGAGCGGAAATAGACGCATATATATATATATATATATATATATATATATATATATATATATATATATAAATAAAATATGAATTTAGTTAAAATGTCTGTGTCACTCCTTCTCTGCGCTCCGAGGCACAGATGTTTTTTTGTTCTCGCAATATTTCAGCAATATTTTTCAACATCATTTAGTTTTGCTGCGTATAAACACTCCAGTTTAATAACTGTGTTATAAGAATGCCCGATATTATCATTTATTGATTTTTTGTTGTATCCGTTGCGCGTTAATTTGAATCCCATTTCCAATTTTCTCGCCGTCCTCATACGTTTCCCAATCCATTTCACCGAATAACCTCGCCGAAGTATCTGAAATTAATTAACCGATGGATATCACGAACGCTCAAATCTACACCACTTATGTGGCTTCCAGTTTTATCTAATATAGCTCCAGCTGCAACTAGACGGGAGACAGCATTATTCAGAGATAGAAATAAATTTCAGATGTACCCCGAAATGCCAATATCTGAAGAGATAAGGTCGGCACCAGTATCCTGACTCAAATCCATAAAATCACCTTGGACAATGGATGAATTATTAGCAGAATATATGAAAGAGTTTAATAAATGGAAAATAACATGGGAAAGGAATTTAGAGCATACAGCAAATTCCCATTTAGTTGTCGATCCGAGGAATGAAATTAAAGGAATGAACAATGAACAATAATATATTTGCATATTTAAATATTTTCTGTTTACAAAAAAGTAAAGTTACCATTCAATAGAATTTTCTGTACCGAATATATCAACGATTCTTTCCAGAAAACAATTAATATGAAATATAATCTTATAAAATATTATTTAAATTACGCCTTATTATAAGATTGCAGGAAAAATTTTTAATACAAAAAACCTGCTCATTTAAAATAACAGAGTGCGTACACTCTTACCGTATCAACAATATACTTTTAAAAATATCTTAGCTTATTTATTAATACTAGAACTAGAATTTGTAGCTGGCTTACTATAGAAGGATGTGTTTTATACGCCTATGCTTATATCTTTTATACCTGTGTCGTAAAGCTTGGTAATCGTAATTCCCTATAGAATTTACCATTGGAATGTCGGAATATCTACAATCGGCAAAAAAATTTTTCGTTTTATCCTTAATCATTTCCTGTACGTAAGGGAATTTTAACGCATCATGGAGAGATTTTATTGAAGTAAATCGAGGTTTATTCAAAATTATTCGAAGGCAATGGTTTTGCACTCTTTGCACGTGGTTTATATTACTACTACTAGTATAAGACCACACTGGGCAGGCATCGAGTAGCTTTGGTAAAATTACCTTTTTGTATAATAAAAATTTGTTTTGCGTTGAAAGCGTAGATCTTTTATTAAATATAGGAAATAGACAACCCATTTTCCGTATTGTTCTACTTACACAATCATTAATATGTTTTGTAAATGTGAGTTTTCTGTCTATGATGACACCTAAATGCTTCACATGTTCCTTCCAATCAAGTTCAACGTTTTTTATTTTAACGAAACGATTTAATGAAGGCCTACGTCTGGTAAAAATTATTGACTCTGTTTTCTCATCGTTAACTTTTATTTTCCATTTATGGTAGAATTTAGACATGACATCAGTTGCTTTAGTTAATCTATTACTTATAGTGTCTATTCTATAAGAAGATACCAAATGGATTTATCTAGGAAACTATGGAAGACACTCGATAGAATTAGTACCGGACAGGGAAGATGCGGATACCTAATGCAGAAATGGGGTATAATGACAACTGCTGCGTGCCAGTGCGGAAATCCAAGACAAACAATGCAGCATATATTGGAAGACTGTAGTGAATTTGCACCTGTAGGTTTAACATTAGACGATGCTCACAATCTTAATTACGGAGCCATAGACTGGCTAACAAATTTAAGACTAATGATGAGAATTTTGTGTAATTATATATAACCGATGATTATACGATAAGAAGAAGTATCTGAATTTTTTTTATTATATAATAGGATGAATTTTACTGGCCGTGGGTATATATATATATATATATATATATATATATATATATATATATATATATATATATATATATACGAGATACCAAAATTAAATAATAATGAAAGTCCGACTTGAACGAAGGCTTCTTCTTTTTTTTTCTTTTTTTTTTTTTAATTTAAAGAAAATCGTAAATCGTTCTATTTAATAACTGGTTCACACATATTTGACGATATCATCTTTCAATCGTCTTTTTGGTCTTTTGATTTTCCTTTTCCTATCCAACGGGATCCATCATATACATATTGTGATTATAGTACAAAACCATATCACAATACAGATCCTTTAGGAGGATTCCATTTGTGGAACTCCCTCATGGGTAGCAGGCTTAGGTAGGACCCCTAGATTTGCTTATAATTATAATAACATATGCGCGTATTCGCGTTAATTCATATTTTTAATTTTCAATACTATATGTATTCTATAATTGCCGCATGATGCTACTGAATTTTTAATATTACCGGATTTCGTTACCGTTACTATGCATATTTATATAAGTAAAAACGTGTCAGACTTTAAATTTTCGTTTTTTATTTATTCTCTCTTTTTTCTTCTACTCTAAGCGTCTTTTATTCCCTTTATCGCGAGCCTATTATTATTATCATTATTATTATTATTATTATTATTAAAGTTTATAAATATTTTGTTTCCTGTGCGTTCTGCAACAAGTTATTGATTAATTTATTAATAATCACTGGGTATTACCTGTGCGCATAACGGGTTCTTCGACCATAAATGTTATAAAATATTAGTATTATTACATTACGGAATGTATTATTTTGTTTAATTTGTTCGTTATAGGATTTACATTGTTTGAAATATCCTAAATGTATTTGATTTGATTTTGATTCGATTTAGTTATTATTATTTCCAAATTCTATTAATTTTCTTAATTTTATTTCACTTCGTTTCACATTAACGATTTTAAATTTAAATTTTTTACTATTATTAATATAAGCATATTTCATTCTCTTTATCATCACGTGTTTATCATTATTACGGTTCTCTAATTCTATTAATTTTCTTAATGTCATTTTACCTACCACGTTTTACGTTAATAATTTGAAATGTGAACTTTTTCTGTTGCTAATAACATTATTCTTACTTCGTTTATTTTCTTCCTATTTATATTCGTCTTCGTTTAAACACGTTTTGCGCTTTATTTCGCGTTCGTTATTATCGTTAGGGTTTATCCCAGCCAGAATGAAGAATGAATGAAAGAATGAATGAATTATGAATGAATGATTGATTGAATGATGAATGAATGAATGAACGAATGAATGAATGAAGAATGAACGAATGAATGAATGAATGAATGAATGAATGAATGAATGAATAATAAATATATTTAAATTATTTACAAAGCAGACTATATATACATATATAATAAAATGCGTATACCCAGTAGGTGGTACGCTCTCACAACGCGACTTAGATTTAGCGAACGAGTAGTAAAGTAGCTTACAACTATTGAATAAACGATTGTACAGGCTAATAAAATAAAATAAAAACCCTGCGTAGGGGGTGGAGAGGTTACGTTAAATATTAACCCTTTCAGTCATACGTTATAAAATATTAACACTAAATTATAAATTATACAATACTGCTTCTTATTTGAACCTTAGATAATTTTCAGTGTATTTATATAAATATTTTTAAAACTGAGACATTTCATTGTGCAAAAACTTTGGTTAACATTAAAATTTCGTGTCTCACATAGTGGGCATTGTAACTGAAACGGTTGATAATAATTTATCACGTTAAATAGTATACATACATATATACATACACACAAAGAACGAAGGAAGTGAGGTAATTGCGTGTTATGCTTATAACTGTAGAAGTACAAGTGTGTATTTGTATCGTACTTACATGAATAAAGTAAATATGATAAGCGTTATAAACAGAGATAACGTATGATAAACATTTTGTTTAGCGTGAAGTAACTAAAGTAGTATGCGATTACAAAAATATTATTTGGAAGTCTAGGGCGTGAGAAGCGAATGTTTAATTCTTTTACGTTTGTATTTTTTTTTTTATCGTAATTGTAAGCGTAGAGAGTTACCAGTTTGTTGTACAAGTAAACATTGACTTGTGAGGCACTTACGATAAAATTTAGCAGCTTACTTGTTGAGAAGTTGGCATATGTACGAGCGATTCAGTGTGCGGTGCATGTGTTTTGTATGAAAAGGAGCATTAAGAATGATTCGGAGACATTTATTCTGAAGAATTTGCGAGTTGCTTATACTACACCAGATAGTCGAAGCATAAAGGGTGATTGCTAAAATGAGAACTGTGTATATGGATGATTTGTTTTGTATGTTTAATTTCGATCGATTATTGAATATTGGGAATAACTGATGTAAAATGAGCTTTATCAATACTCCGGTAGATGTGATTACTGAATGTTAATCGTCTGTCTAGGCCGAGACCGAGGTATTTAACAGCAGGTTTCCGCTCTGAGTGATGTCTATTATAATATAATGTACACCTGAAGCCTACGTCCGGAAAAGAACAGCTTCAGTTTTTTTTTTTGCGTGTTAATTTTGATTTTCCATTTTGCGTAATTTTTATATATTTTATTGTAACTATTTGCGAGTCCGTTCCTAATGGTATGAACTCTAAACGACGATGTGTTGTATCATCAGTATAGAGGGAAACGGCGATATTTTATAGTCGTGGTAGATCATTAATGTATGGAATATAGAGAACGGATCGGAAAATGCTACCCTGTGGAACACCAGCAAGCAGGATCCCAGGGTTGGAATAGGTGTCACCCAACCTAACTGCAAAGGATCTAGCAGAGAGATAAGATTTCATGAGTATTGTAAGATAGCTAGGGAAGCCATAGCGCAGCATTTTGTAAACTATGCCGTTATGACAGGTTGTACGCTTTCCCATTGTTTAATAGTAGTAACCTTGCATGTTTATTTAGACTAAATTGGTCAGTTATATGATCAGTAAGTCTAGTTAATTGTAAACTAGATCCGAGACTGTGTTTCTTTTAGGATGATTGAATACGATTTTAAGTGTAGTAATATATTATATATATATATATATATATATATATATATATATATATATATACGCAACAAATTTCCAAGTAGTCAACCACAGATACAATATGTGTTCTTTATTCTGGCACTAACTACTGTATAATGTTACATATTCTGTTGAAAATACCCTAATTCCGGATCTTATCAATATCGTCGACTAACTGCTGTTGAAAACAGGACAAATAATACCAGCGCATCGAATCTATATATACATTTTGGTTTACCCATTCGTCATTAATATTATTCTATTTTAATTTATTATATTTTAATTAATATATTTTAAATTTCTAATATACCTCTCTGCTCCAAACACGCCGATATATAGTATGTGTGTTAACACGTGCACGTATAATTCTATATTTTAAGATAAATGTCAGAATGGTCTCATTCGTAGTACGGCGTATCTAAGTTAATATAAAAAATTCGTACAAATATCGAAATAAAAGTTGATATTTGTACAAGTATTTGTCTTAGCCGTGTTCGAAAATTTTTTAATGGATGTAAAGATTTGTAAAAATTTTAGATAAAACTCGGAAAAAGAATTTCGTACCGTCCACGAGAGATGAATTAACTTATACGGTGAAAAGTATAAATTTTCAAATATGATTTAAAAATATCATCAAATCCATTTTTTCGCGAATTTTATGCGCCCGATATTTACGCTTTTGGCTTATCTGTGTCTTCTGTCAGTTGTGTTTTTGATTCGATCTTTTCAGTACATTCGTGTTACTACTGCAGCCTTTCCACGATATATTCAAAAGTCTGCGATAGGCACTACATTTCGAAACTTTAGTTTCTCGTCTTATGCGGTTATGGGTCCACGTTTCGGGTCAATATTTCAAAACAGTCCACATGTAGCATCTCACGATTCCAATTCGTGCCTTTATATTCTTATTTCTATTATCGAGTATCTTTCATAAATTGTCGAAAGCTGCTTACGCCGATTCTTGTTTTTATTTCTTCATTAGCTTTCCCGTGTCATTAGTGATCAGCGTTCCTAAATATCTGAATTCATTCACATTCTCCATGTTTCTTTCATCAACTTTTATCTGTGTTTTCTTATAGTTGCTTCTTGTAAATCTAATAATCTATGTTTTTTCGATGTTAATTTTCATTCCATGTGTACGTCCTACAATATAAATTATTAATTTCACAGAGAAAATTACAGCAGAGAATTCAGAAAATCGTACTTTTCGATATACGAGTCGAGAGAAGTATCGCGTTAGTTAGTTGACTTATCGATTAGCATCAGTTTCAGTGATCAGTATTCATTGTACAAGCTATCATTATTATTATTATTATTATTATTATTATTATTATTATTATTATATAATATTGTATTTTCGTTATAGCACGACCGGTATACACAAGTTAGTTTATCACGTTATTTAAACTTCTATATTTAATTATTTATATTGTTTATCTCTTAGGATCGCGTAATTTAAAATGGTGTATTTCACATTTGGTTTGTATCTATTTCAACGAAGTGGTTATAAATTTCTAGTTCCATTCCTTCGTTTATTATACTCACGCTTGCAATATAGAAGTGTAATATTGAAATGAATTTAAATTGAAATTATTATTAAAGAGATTCTTTTTATAGTTTTGCGATTTAATTCAAATTTCTATACTTGTTTCTTCGTTAATACAATTACGTTCACTCGCTGCCACTCCTTTCCGTCTCGACACCTACGTTACATCGGTAAATGTCGTTTACAAAACATTCCCCTAATTTCCTCGCGAACAATTTTATTATTAAGCGTACTACAGTGTAATATTTTGATTCACGCATAACGTATAGAGTTAAAAGGTCGAACTGGTACTTGCAGCTTTTCTAACTCTTTGTATCTTTCAATGTCTGTCACAAGTAAATGATGCTGATTAATTTTATGGGTATATTTGAAATCTCTAGGTTTTTTTTTCAACTAGTTTTACAAATATATCTTTCATGATAACTTCTCCGATTGATAATTTATATCCTTCGTCTAAAAGGTGGTTTTGTAATCATTTTGAAACGTAGGCAACATCATAAAATGCGTGAATTTTACGATCTTGGCAATATGAATTTATGATACTTGTGTTCTGAGGAAGTTGTGTAAAAAGTTTTCTATTAGACGGCCACATATGTAAAACTGTTGCTTTAAATCTAGTATCTTCGAAATGTTGCACACCTTCGAACAACAAATTTTTATTTATTGAGCCATCAAATTTGTACATACAAATATATATATATATATATATATATATACTGCAACGCTACTAACACACCGTCTAATAATACATATCCAGATTAGTGTGACGTCACATACAATTGTTATTATTATGGTTTATTATTAAATTGTTGAAATAAAAAAAAATTATATATATATATATATATATATATATATATATATATATATATATATTACCGACATTTACGAACTCTCCAGATGGGATGCCACGTGGATTGGGCCACGACCGTTAATTAAAAAATGAACAAAACAAAATAAAACGCAGTTTCTATTTTTATTAGAATTTTAAGATGATAAAAAATAAAAAAAAAAAAAAACTAATAGATTACGGATTTTCGAAGGAGCGCGATTTTCAAATACGTTTATTAAAACTAAAACTGAAACTAACTTAAAAACTAACTTCAATTAATTTGAACTAACCAACTAACTTAATTAAAACTAAACTGAACATGACTGAACATGACTGAACATTTCTTGTTATACTAAAAATATGCATATACACTGACATATACATATATATACATACCAGAACTTTCTAGATTTTTCTGGAAAGATTTGTTTATTATTATTGTATGTACTTATGAAACTTCTAGAAAAATTCTTTGTACATTTACATATGTGTGAGTGTATTTTTTGTTTGGTTTAACATAATTTTTAATATCCAGTCATAAACGTTATTTTACCGGCTCCACGTGGAGCATCTCACGTGTAGTAATTATCTTTTCATTTAATATATTATAATATTTGCGTGTGTGTGTTTCTATTATTAATATGTCGATCAGAAGATTTTCAATAACCAATCAAAATGTTTTAAATTGTTCCTCATTTTCTCATTAGAAAATTGGGCATACGCATACTCATACATATATATATATATATATATATATATATACATACACGTATATACACACACATACACACATACTTATTGTGTAATTAATACGACGAGAAAGCAACTGAAAAGTTAATAAATCTTGTGTGTCATCTTAACTTATTATTGACCCTTTTACTAACAGTATACACATAATATATATATACACACATTTACTCACTCTTATATAATATGTTTAGTTTTACTTATTTTTTAACTCTAAAACTCATCTTATTTATTTATTTATTTTATTTATTAATTTAATCATTAACATGTAACAACATAGTTGTTACTATATATATAATAATAAAAATAAAAACAATAAATTGTAGTAAAACACAAATCCAACTTGATAAAAGGCGAATATATCGTATGAGTTGTAGTGACGTCACAACACCGTTGAATTATTCCGCAGCTAGCTGATGATATCTACCTTCTACTTCTATTTACCTCGGGTGAAATTGTACCGACGCAGTTCCATTTAAATATTCTCTTTCAAGACGATAACGGTATGGTGATACTATATCGGCACAGTTCTCTTTAAATATTCTATTTCTAGACGATAGCAGTAAAACGCGGTCTAGATTAACATGAACGAGAACAAATTTGAGACGATTTTATTTACAAAACGCGATCAACCATTAGCTTGGAATTAAAAGCAAGGCGATTAACTGGAATCACGAGGTCGCAACGTTTACGAAGCGTATTAATTAGACTTGGACGGAACGATTCATTTAAATGGTTCGAGTCAATCGATTCATTTACTTTGAATGTCTCGAGCCACTGATTCGATTCATCGAGTTATGAATTACTATCTGCCTGACTCGTTTTCTTCTAAAACTAATTCTCTCGTCATATTATTACGAGTCAGTTAATTTATCGAGTCACCCAGTCTTCATTTATCCTCCTTCTATATATATATCTATCTATATATATATATATTATTTATATATGATTTGTGCTTTGCTGATATGTAATCGTAAGTGTCTGTGCGTAAGTATATACATTTTAATTGAAAAATTTGTAAAATAAAGTAACATTCGAAGATTTGAAATATTACATAGTATATAACTCAAACATTAGTACATAAGAAAATAATACAATTGCGTAGATTATATTTTACCTGTTGTTTTTAATATGCAGAACAATATAGTTCAAGTATATAATATATTTAAAGCAATTTAAATACACGAATGTAACAATAGATTAAAATGTAGAACAATTTAAAGTTTACATACGACTTATTAATTAACGTAAATAAGTTGAAATTATAATAGAAGTAAACAAAACTAAAATTTTAAAATATGTACTTGAAAATGTAAAAATTCTATACCAAACATATAATCAGATAAACCAATACAGCGAGTAATAATCTTCAGAGAGCACTCACTGGAGTTGAAAACTGATTTAATAAATGGAACATAAATGTCAGCGAGAACAAATCTGTAAACATACAGTGTAAGAAAAGCTGTATCTGCTCCTGTTAAAATAAACAACGTTGAAATACCAATCGGAATTAGCGTGAAATATCTGGGCTTACATTTGGATAACCGACTAATATATCGAAATCGTATTCAAATGAAGAGGAAAGAACTAAATGCACGTATTAAAAAAAAAAACAACTGTTCCGGTTAATGTGCAGAAATAGCGTCCTGTCTATTGACAACAAACGTCTTGTCTAAGGGTTAGAATTGAAGGCTGTGGAAAGTCGACAAATGTAAGAACTATACAGATCGCTCGGTATAAGATTCTTCGGCTGATAATAAATGCGCCTCGGTATGTAGCAAACCAGATATCATTCACCATGATCTAAACATTCCTTATGTATACGAGGTTAATGCGCAGAGTCATGATGCGAGGTTGAACATCCACATACACTTGCATTCGGGACTGTTGAACACGGCCGTCGATATAAGACGCTTAAGACGTAGCAAACGCCTGGTTCTAATCTAAGGTCGTGGTTACCGAGTTGGCTAGTATGCCGTTCCTGTTATGCTCTTCTCCTAAATACTGCTAAATGGTCTTGTTGGTCAGCATGCGGTAAATGTTATATTTAAAAAAAAAATCTTCATTCGGTGTTCATCTCACACTAGTCACATTAGGTCGATCGAAGATTACGATTTTAGGCGACTGAAAACTATGTATATACAAAGTATAAACATAGATGTCTAAAACGCAACCTATATAAACTTTCGATCAATTAATTTTCTATATTCGAAGTTACCTTAATCATCGTGTTTAGTGGATGATAATTAAATTAGTTTTAAGTATTTTACAGGTTTTAGTGGTATTTTCTTTCCTGTTAATTTTCATCATATATTTTCATATAAAATAACGATGATAAATATATAGCGGTTCATTCTAAGGTATGTTTAAATCTGTTTTATTGCGTGTAAATTTTACTATGCAGTAATATACTGTATTTTTGTTTTGTTGTTAATGTTTTTCGTGTATATATATATATATATATATATATATATATATATATATATATATATATATATATATAAAGTTGATCTGATAAGGAAATCATATTTTTCCATCACAGATTATTTGATTTATTGTTATCGTGTGAAAATGAGACAAATACGGTTCTCCGTCTACTACTACTAAACACTTATTTCGTGCTCATCGAGAAATTCAGTAATAATGATGATAATAGTTTTCATTTTTTCACGCGTAAAGTGGAAAATATTATCTGTATCATGGAAAGTCTATTTCGCTATTAACTAAGTGTTCGAAATAAAGGTTTCGCCATTTTTAAGTTAAGAATTCGAAATTTAATTTAAGACAACCGTTTTAAGTTTAATACAAATAACGGTGCCGTTTCTCTCTATATATATGTATGTATGTGTAGGTATATGCATATATGTATATTTTGACGCTTGTAGTCAACAAAATATACTTAAATATATATACGCGTTTATATGAAATTGTGTATTTGAACTACACGCACATATTTTATATATATATATATATATATATATATATATATATATAAATGACAGATACTTTTAAAAAAAAAAATTTGGGAAGATGAACTTTCACAACTTATGGCTAGAGCAGTAAAAGTTAATTTCAAGTCATCACGCAGTTAATAGTCCACGAGGGTAAACTGTGTTCGGTAGAGAGGAAAGAGAATAAAGATTTTTGAATATGCAGTAGAAGTTGGGACATTAACTTTCAAAAATCACTATCCCCGACGTAAAAAATAATTATACGAACATTTTTTTTTTTCAGACGTAGTTTACTTTTTTCACTATTCTCTTAAAATATTCCGTTAGTTTAACGTAGAAGAAAAAATTTAACTTTATTTTTAAGATTTCGCTTTCATTATTCATTATTATAAGCAGTAAAAAAAAAAAAAACAAAAATTAATAGTAATTTATTTTTATCTCGTTAATATTATTTTTCGTCCGGTCTCTTCCTATTCTTGTAATTTCTTCTTATTTAATGATAAAATCAAATCGAATCACGTTTATTTCGTACGAAATCGCTCGCAATAAACAATACAAATGTCGATACAAGTTTGTACGACGATAGACGATAATACGAATAAATGAAAGATGTAGGATGACCCAGAGAAGACGGACGGTTTTGTTTTTTGAATAGCGCACTTGGTAACACTGCTACAGCGCAAATCGTGTTTAGTGTACGCACGAAAGATTGTTTTTTTTTTTCTTCAAGTTAACATGGCGTCCTCTAACGAGAAGGAGTTTAATCGATCACTACAGTGCAAAGAGGGTCTCGAAATTACGCGATATTTTTTATTTGTGTGGATATCGTAAAAGCCACGTTGACGAAACGCGCCCACGACATCTGGAATACCTGAAAACTCGAATTTCAGAAGAAATTTCAAACATTCAGCGAAAAGTC
Organism: Coronaproctus castanopsis; assembly: GCA_032883995.1. Taxonomy (NCBI): domain Eukaryota; kingdom Metazoa; phylum Arthropoda; class Insecta; order Hemiptera; family Monophlebidae; genus Coronaproctus; species Coronaproctus castanopsis. Next base: position 20,278,015 of record CM065053.1, on the reverse strand, counting down.
TTCGGAAAATTAAAGACTGAATGAATGTATTGTTGCGGTCGTATGAACGATATTGTGTTCCACAAATGATAGTAAGCCAATTCTCGTTTTCGTATTTTTAAATAAAATTTTATTCGAAAATTTGGTCGATTGCGCTATTCAAAACACGACTAAACCGTCCGTCTTCTCTGTGTCACCCTATATTATAATTGAATCTTATAATTTCTATAACAACTATTATTTATATTAATTCTATCGTTGTTATTACTATTTCCGGTACGATTGTTAGTGTAAGTTTTGTAATTCTTATTTAATATATTATTTGATATCTAAAAACTCGGTTATGCGTTTTTTGAATTTACTGTGTGCTTAAGTCTACAATTGGTACGTTTTATCTGATTATTTTCGGTTCATCCTTTAATTCCTTACATTTTAAATATTTTACTTTTTCGAAGCGACACGTGTCCGTATGACACCGAAAATATTGGATAATTTTATTATTGAGTTTATATTTTTCCCCAGGATATTAAACAACGTTGTTTTATATTTATTATGTCTATAATATTTGTGTTAGCTGGGAATATAACAGTAAAAATAGCTAATTAATTATCTTGTTTTCAGAATTTTTTTTTATTGATTTATTTAATGTGCCTTATACTGCTTCTAAGGCCAGAGGCACGGAAGGATAGTTAGATTAAGGGGAGAAGGTTGGATAAAGTAAGGAAAGTTGTAAGTTTAGTTTCAGCAGATGGTGAATACTATAGGATTTCGGTTAGAGAGGATGCAAGTCCAACAGTAAGACAGTGAGCTGAGAAGGACATGATAGGAGAATGTGAGGAATAGTAAGGGGTACGTTACATGACGAGCATAACCGTGCACTATGGCCTAGAAAGAAATGTTCGTGTGTATGAAGTGTGTGTGTGTCCACAGCGTATGCGGAACAGAGCCACTTCATATTTTCTCTTTGTAAACTATTTAATATCATCAATATTAATTTTAGGTGGGTTTTCTTCTTCAATTTCGTTCGATGGTAACGTTAATTGATACTCATTTTTATACCATTTTTATTGATTTCCCATGTTTTGCGGTATACGTATACATTCATTTTAGGTAAGTTATTCATTACGTTATCGTATATTCTTCAATACTACTAGTATACAGGACGTATGACTTTCTATTTGTTTTAATTTTTACGTTAAATTTCAAATTTTTATTTACTTTGCTAGACCAACATATTGCGGTTTTCATTCCTACGAAATATTAGAGGAGGTAGTAATTATATGATTACGTTATTATTATTAATATTATTATTACTAGATTTTAATTCTAATCTTTGTGTTTTTACTCAGTTCGCGGAATTCGTTAGTTTGTAAATTACGATAAGATCTTAAAGTTACTACGTGGCAGTTGCGTGCATATGGATACATTTTAAAAACATTTATTAACCGGGATTGCTCGTATTTATTTATTTATTATCTTTAGCTCTGTTCCTTATTATTACAATTTTAACGTTGTAATTATATTTCCAATATTATTATTATTATTATTATTATTATTATTATTATACGTTTTAATAAATAAATAGCTAAAATATTGTAAATACTTGCCGAAATACATTTGATTTAATTTTGATCATCATTATTTTTGTTATTGAATATAAAGTCAAATTCTTTATTGTTTTGTTTTCATTTCCGTCCTTATTATATATATATATATATATATATATATATATATATATAATCTCTTTTTCTTTAAACGGTCTCTTGCTTTATAATTTTTTCATTTGTTCCTGTAACCTACAGATTATGCAATCTCTGCGCACGTGTAGGATATTATGCAAATACTTTTGAACTGTAATTTCTCTTAGAAGTATCGTGATACTGTAATTGTTTTGATTGTAATCATTTCTCTACTACAATGATTATTTGGTTATGTATTTTGCATGTATTTATATCATGTCATGGATTTAAATAAATTTTATTCGATTCTATTATTATTATTATTATTATTATTATGGTCTTTAGTACTTCAAACTCGCGTATATACGTGTTTATTGCATTAAATAATTGTAAATATGTCGGAAAATTTGTAATATCGCGTTTTATTATATTCGAATAAGTTCAATTCGATTTGATTATTGACATTATTTTTAAATTATTTTTATTTATATTAGCGTCGTTATTGTTAATATATTATTGTTGTCACCTTCCATTATCATTATTACTGTTATTATTGTTTTTACTATTACTGTTACTATTATTACTGTTATTACGTATCATTATGATTTTTACTATTATCGTTACTATTGTAATTATTATGATCAATTGTGTGCCCTACTAGATGTTCTGCACTTTCCTCCACCCTAAAAAGGATATGACACGCTCCTATTCAATTCACGTCTTTATTCCCGAGGGTGAGAAGGCATAAAAAAAGGAATACCGCGTAAATTGTTCCCTTCCATTTGCGTGCGACATTTAAATATCTGAAAAGTTTTCCCAAAAATTTTATTACTATTCAAGGAGGAGCTAGAAATAAATAAGATGGTACTTGAAAAAAAAAATGCTGAATAAATACCGGAACAAAGATATAAAAATAAAATAACGGTCTTATTTCAACAATACATACATACATCGTATATATGTGTGTGAGTTTATTTATGATCATATAAATAGTAAAAAAAAAGTTATATTTTTATATTGGTAGCTCATCACCAGTTGTGTAGGAAAAAATAATAATACTATATATCTGGCTAAATATCATAGCACATTTATATTAAAAGTCAGTTAATGCTATTTTTCTTATTAAGAGATGGATATATATATATATATATATATATAATAAAACATTTGCATACATAAAACCTTTGTTTTACGATATCATAAATAATTCAACGGGGGACTTTAATAAAATATATGCGGCAAAAAGACTTACAATTTTTCCACCATTGTTAAACCGAACGCTAGCATTTAAAGTCCACGTTGTAACTCCACTTCATACAGACACACGTGCCGGCATATTCGTGTATAGCATATATATGTGTATATTTAATTAATGTTATGCCATATACATCGTTTAATTTTGATCTATAACACGCGTTGAAAGTGTATATCTTTGTGGAGTTAATATAACAGGTGATTGCACTGTTTTTACAATTTTTTTTTTTTTTTGACACTATGGAGCTGTGGAAGTTAAAATATTCGACTAAAATTCTGAGCTAACCGATCCGATACAACGAGAAAATAATTATAATTAAATTATGTTTTTTTTTTTGTCTTTTTAAAGGTGCCGTGTACCACAACTTAGGTTAGAGATGCCGAGCTGATTATTTAAATGAATGTTTAATGCTTTCAGAAATTTGATGGTGTTTTTAAGTTTTTTTGAATTGACGGAGAAACGGCTGTTTGTCTGTTTGTACGGAGATAAAGCGACTGAAACGGAATTTTTGAAGTGTTATGAACAATATTAGAATGTGTTCAAGTGTTAATGATCCTTGCTCGCAGCGACAGCATATTGGTGGCGTTTTATTTTCTAATGAGTACTTATGTGCTAGCGCGGTACGAACAATTCTAAACCGAGTTGACGCAATGTCATCCCGTCGTGTTTGGTATGTTTTTTTTTCACGGAGCTGAGGTTGACTCGATGTTTCGGAGTTGATTAGTAGTGGAGATACGTTTCCAGTTTAATTCTCATGCATTGTGTGGATTTGGTCTAGTATTTCTTTAGCGGCAATGTAAGCACCATCATTTTTCTCAGCATATGATGATTTCCTGCCTGTGTTAGTTAGCTGACAGAAAAATATCTTGGACTATCGGGTTCTTAACTTTTGTGCGATCGAACTTCATGTTTAGAATAGCGTGAAGTGCATCTGTGGAAATAACTCACTAACTAAGTCGATAGCTAGGTTTATTGCTATTAGTTCAGCTGATAGTACTAAAAGTTCGGTTTGATAAGGGTCTTATAATGATAAAAAGCGTGAAGCTAAATTTTCATGAGCTATCGTAAGAGAAGAGAGAGTAAATTGGTTTTAATATATCGTTACCATCCGAGTTCACCCTTGTTCAACGCGACAGAACACGGTTATTATTATCGTGTCCGAGACGCCACATAAATATAGAATGCAATATGAAATATAAACGTGATATCTATATGAAATTACTCTAATAATTTATCGTCTTCCGGGCTTCGTCATTGATGCTCTAGATTCACAAATCCTCTTCTTTGATAGTTGTTAGTATCAACGGGCATTGGAACAGGTGTTTATGATCACGCCGCTCTTCACAATTGTACAGCTCACTGTCTACTAGTCCCAAATTAACTAGTTTTGTGTCTACTCTTACCACATTCTGTCCGCAGTCTATTTAGGGTCCTCTATTATTGCCAACTTACTACATCAGGAAACTGAGAAATAATATTACTTCGATGTTGACGCAGTTTTCAAACAATTTTCGACTCTCGTTGACTGATCATACCATCCCCAAGACGTTGAAGAGAAGGAAGACGTACTGATAACCGAGAGATTCGATAAAATGATAATTTTTTCGATATCGTTGTCTGGTCATCATCCGATCGCGAACCAATTACTTCAGTAACACTTAAAATACTTTTGTATATAGCCGCGTTAATTTGGAACGATTTTCGACATTATTTGGTTCGGAATTTGAACTTGTTAGACACCTTTCCGAGCGCAGCGTTGTTAGACACTAAATTAATTTTTAAAGCTGCCGATAAGTATGTTCCGAAAGATGATACCTTCACACTAATCACGTTCGATGTAAAATTCGTTAATTATATTAAAAAAATTATTTCTGATAAATACAGACATCGAACAAACATAAGTGCGTATTTCGTAGTTACCCATTTCTTTCTCTCTTAATTTTAATTTTATTCTTTTGTATTTGCCCCCTTAGGTTTTTTATTTATTTTTTCCTCCATACAAAAAATAAATATTTCAAAGGTGCCAGTATTATATTATTTCTAAATTCGTGCAGTAGTTATTTGGTGTATTTATTTACGTACGAATAAATTTTATTTCTTCAGCTTCTTCGGCAAATTTCTTAGTTACTTGCTTTAAATCCGTACGCTATTCGAGCGAACGAATTTGGAGCAAACTGCCTTGTTAGATCATTCTGCTCAACCTCAGGAAATGCGTGTTCCAAACGTTTTCGAAAAGAAGCAGATGGATCGCAGACTACTTTACACATAACAACCAAGAAGCTCTTATAAGGCATGTAATCTTAATGAATCTTAATATTCTCGTATCTCGTTTTTGGAATAGCAAAATGATAATTTTAATATTATCGCGTTATTTATTTTATAGGTTTTTCAAGTTTCGACAGAATTTTAGTCTGTCGGAAATGTTAGATGTACTTTTATCGAAAACAGACGAGATACAACTATAAATAACGATTACTTAATTTTTCTGTTTTCTCCCGTAGGTATCAGTTCTTCCTGCAGATAAAACAAGATATATTACAAGGCCGATTGCCGGTATCTTTCGATTTGGCTGCTGAATTAGGAGCGTATGCCGTTCAATGTAAGTGTATCGGTTTATAAGTACATCTATTAAATCTTTTTAAATTAATCGTTTATTTATTTTCTTTTCATCTAGAAATTTTAGTTATTTCCTATTTAGAAGTTTCGGATTTTCTTAGATGATAAAGAATTAATTTTATATATAAAATTAAGGGTGTGTTTACACGTATTCGTATATTTTATTTGCATGTACACGGTGCGTCCCATAAGTTCTGATACTGGTGCTCCCAAACCAATAAAAAAAATTCAAAAATGTTTTCAACAAGATTTTTATTCGAAGTAGTCTCCCTTAGATTTAATACAGCTAATAGCGCGATCTTTCAACTTATTTGAGCCCTTAGAAAACGCTTCGGCTTCGATCGCCTTGAGTCGACTCGTCACAGGTGCTTCAATGTCTGCAATCGAGGAAAAATGATTTCCTTTGAGGTCCATTTTCAGTTTCAGGAACAGAAAATATTCTGGAGGACTCATGTCTGGAGAGTATGAGGGTGGCGAAGCACTGGAACCATCTTTTTGGCCAAAAACTGGAGGTTGAGGGCGGCTGTGTGCGCCGGCGCATTATCGTGCAGCTAGAAAAACTGACGCGTGCGATTCTTTTGCGATCCAAAACGTCATTATAGAATGCGGCATTTACAGTGGTGCCCTGAGGAACAGATTCTTTATGGATAATACCTTTTGAATAAAAAAAAACCATCAACATCACCTTGACTTTCGATTTTTGAAAACGAAGTTTCTTGGGTTGCGGCGAATCTTTGCTGCACCATTCCACACTTTGACATTTTATTTGGGGGGGTCATATGCAAAACACTAACTCTTGTCTCCCGTGATTATTTTCTGAAGAAAATTTGTATCTTTTTCGATCATTTTGATGACGTCCTCCGCATTCGGAATACCAGTGTGGTCTGCCGCCAACCTACAGCTAGCGGTTCGATGTTCGTTCAACGCAGGTTCGACACGAGCGATGTTATAATACGTTTTCGTGGTGCAAGGCTACCCACTCCTCTCCTCGTTCTCAATCGACTCCCTAACCGGCGTAAACGCACTAAACCATCAAAATGCTATAGTACGACCTACTACAGACTCACCATAAGCTGATTTTAACATATCATACGTTTCCGTCGCATTTTTTCCAACTTTAAAACAAAATTTAATTGCGGTACGTTGTTCGCGATTTTCAGCCATGACGCACATAACCAACTATGTTGCATAAAGTAACACCAAACTGAAACTAATCTTCCGAACGCTTTAAACATTTAACCACCTGTAGAAAAAATATGTAGAAACAAGTTCTTAAATTTTCGTGAAGATCGCGCCACTAGTTTCGATTTGACAGCACCAGTCCCAGAACTTATGGGACGCAATGTGTATGCATGTGCATAATGTTTATAGTTTCGCATATTTTAATTAACGTTAATTTTTCTGCTATATAATATGTCGTCGTGTTTGCGATTACAGTATCGTATTTCGCTTCCCCGTACGTTCTACGGCAATTAATTAATTAATGAATTAATGAATTAGTTAATTAAGTAATTAATTAATTAACATAATAATCATCCGGTACTAGCGCATCTGCGAAGGGTTCTATGGTTATAAATTCTAAAAAAAGTGCCGTAAAATGTTTATTTTAACTTTTTTCTTTATTGTTATAAGCTCGTTTTCATTGTCATAAATAAATTCGATTCGGTTCGGTTCGATTTGATTTGATTATTATTATTAAAAACGGGTCCATTCAAATCGGTCCCATGTTAAGTTATGTTTAAGTTCGTAATGTAAACGTCGTATAGGGGACAATAGAGCTTTGGGATTTGAATAAATTCATTCCTGATTTAATCGCGTCGTGACGTCACATAACTTTCGCTAGGAATGATGGTACGTAAATCGATACAAATGATAATTATTATTATTGTTCGACGAGATTATTATATGATTTCGGCGTACGAAACCTTTTTATGATTTATACTAGAATAGTTGTCAACCAACTGTCAACGAGACAAAATTTCAGATAAATTACTACTGTACGACAATCTTCATTTGCGAAGTATTCCAGAGTAGCAATAATAGTAATAATAATAATAATAATATTTCAGGCCCGTCGGTTTTGATTATATGATTTTTTTCGTGTTAAATGCTAATTACAACTAACCAGTTATAAATTATATCCACTAATAATCGCGAGTGGAAGGTGCATCCGGCGATGCTTAACCTTACAAACTAAGAAACTATGATACTAAATAATTTATCTTTGTCATTTTTAATCACGTAGTTGTCACATCCGTATGTGCAAGTGTTGCTGCTAGCTAATTTGGATGAATAATTAGTCGGCTAAAATGATTCTGAGCTTGTTTACGAATAGTTTCTTCAACGATATCTACGTTTAAATCCTGATGTATATCCTCGTTGGACACGTATCAAGGCATTCGATAAATCAAGCGTAGCGCCTTGTTCAGGAAGCGCTGGGTTATCACTTTATTCGATTTTTTTGCACACCCTAAATTTGTGCGCTATAGCTCCAGATTGGTTTTAATACAATTTTATGCACTAGTAATCGATTTTGCAAGGATAATTCAGAATTGTACCCTATGAGCGAGTATCACTTTTTTAACTTTAGGTCTAGTTTTTTTCCTTTTCTTCTTTATATGACTTTTCCACTTTAATTTTTTATCTAGGTGTATCCCTAGGTACTTCATTTTTTTTTGTATCACGCTGTTTCCTATTGATACTTCATCCTTTTTATTCGAAAATGATGCGCGTATGGGCTTTTCCGGATTTATGTGCAGTTTCCATTTTTGGATCCACTGGTACAATCTGTCTGGGTTGTGTTGTAGAACGGTGATAGCAACTTCAGCATTAGAGTCCGTTGCAATCAGTAAGATGTCATCTGCGAACGTTGCTATACCTATCGCATGATCTGTCGACAGATCTGCTGTGTATGGTGTATACAGGAGAGGTTATAAATCGCTTCCTTTTGGAACATCAGCCATAATAGGGCATACCTCGGATCGATCGTTATCATACACGACCTGAAATTGCCTATTACTTAAGTATGATTTAGTAAATGGTATTGTATAGGCAACATTGGCTTGATTATATGAAATATTAAATAAAACTTATATTACCGCTTCGTCTAAACAACAGTTTACAAATTAAATACAATTTCTCAATATAAATAAAATTCAAACAAATGAACATTAAACGATAAAAATTTAATGCACAAATATCTTATAATTTAGGTTTGCTGACCATCAAGAAACAATCGATTTATATTAGGCCTCTGTGTGAAAATATATATATATATATATATGTGTGTGTGTATATATATATATATATATATATATATATATATATATATATATAATTAATACACACGTAACCATAAGTACTTTTTTTAGGAGGGAGCTAGGTCAAGCTAAACCTTTGTAGCCCGTAGATTCTAATTTAAGGATTACATACTGCACTATAATTTTAAATAACAATTTTGCACCTTAAAATAAAAATGAAGATTAGAAATAATATCTTGTGGTCACAGCTTAATAGATAATGTAGGGAATATGGAGGGAAGACAGTGAAAAATATCAGTTTGTTAAAAAATATTTGTTTATTATAATTAAAGTGTGAACAATTAAGGAGAATGTGATTTATATCCTCCATAAAATTTATGGAAACATGGCTAGTTCCCTGATTATCTTCATTTAAAAAATTTAACACAATACTGGAATGACCATGCGTAACCTATAAATTATGATAACAAATCTGCGGGGTAGATGAGGAGGGATAGATAGTGCAATACGAGCATACCATGGAAATACCGGAAGATGCGACTGAACAATTCTAAAATATTTACCTTTATTTGAGGATCTCCAATATTCATACCAAGAACATACGAACATACCTGAAAAACACATACATATATAATACATGTCCATACACAAATACATTCGAACACATACATATTCATATACACACATATTCGTATACTGTCATACAATGCATTCAGTGTACATCTATATGTATGCAATTATTGAAAAACGAAGGGTGCGTAATCCTGTCTAAGATGCTGCTGTATGTTTGTCTTGTACGGTCCTCTGCCAGTTTTTCTGGTATCAAGAAACTACAGAGGATAAAATCAGTGCTTCAGAATTATATTATATAAGCCAAATTGGATTCGGATCAAATTGATACACGATATTTTACACTTCCTCTATATATACATGACGAAATTGTAACGAGAACGAGGAAGTTCTTTGGCCAACGTCAAATAGTCAAATAATCAAATAATAAACTCGATCGGTAATTATAACTACCGATTCCTAAGACGTCGTTATAAAAAGTGTAAACACAGGCGCATCGAACACATTTTATTAGATGGATGTATTTACAAGCTCTAGTTTCTTGTTACTTAGTTTTTAGTTTTATTTATATAAATTAATTGCATTTTTATGTAAATTCCTCTAACATCGTATTGTCTTCCTTTTTCTTTGATAGTATTTATATATATATATATATATATTTCCTTGATAGTAGTTTTATATATATATATATATATATATATATATATATATATATATATATATATATATATATATATATATCGTATAACTACTGTCAAGGAAAAAGGAAGACAATACGATGTTAGAGGAATTTACATAAAAATACAAATTGAAAAAACCAGAGAACATAATAATCCGTCTTTGTTGATTATTCAAAGGCATTCAACAATGTTCGTTGGGAAAAATTGTGATCTGCACTTATTGAAATGGGAATACCAAGGCATCTAGTGTATTTAATAAATCAACTATACGAACATAATATAAACACGGTACGTATTGAAGGCCATATAGGATCAAAAGAATTTAAGACGAAAAAAGGTGTAAGACAAGGATGCGTCTTATCACCGGTACTTTTCCATCTATACGGTGAATATATTATGAGACAGGTTTTGAACGGTTGCAGCGTTGGTGTTTCCACTGGTGGAAGAATCATTAATAACCTACGCTTTGCAGATGATACAACGCTTATAACCAGCTCAATTGATGACATGAGAATATTACTCGACCGACTAAATAAGATAAGTGCCAAATATGGATTAAATATAAATAAAGATAAAACAAAACTAATGGTGGTTGATCGGGGAAACTTAATACCGGACGTGGAAACACAAATCGATGGTTACGAAACATTACGCAAGTATATATATTTGGGATCCCGTATTGATGATAAAGGCACTTCAACGGATGAAATAAAAAGACGGATCCAGTTGGCTCGAAGTGCCATGAGCAAATTAAACAGAATATGGCGCGACGCATCAATTACAAATGCGGTAAAAAAGAAATTAGTGCAGTGTTTGGTGTTTTCTCTATTCACATATGCGGCAGAAACATGGACGCTGAAAGTTAAAGATAGACAACGTATCGATAATTTCGAAATGTGGATTTGGAGGCGTATGTTACGAATACCCTGGACAGCAAAGCAAACAAACGTTTCTATATTACGCAAGCTCAACATTAAGCGTAGATTGTCCAGCGATGTTCTTTTCAGAATATTACGATTTTTCGGACATATCATGCGAAGTGATGACTCCATGCAACGATTAGTAATGGAAGGGAAAATACAAGGAACGCGTCCTCCTGGTAGATTACACATCAAATGGACAGACACGATCACAAAAGCGCATGCAAAGTCAATGGCTGATTGTAAACGGGAAGCTGCAAACCGGATACAATGGAGAAGAAAAATTGAAGAGGCTGTAGCATGAAAATGGTCACGACATCCCTTAGGGGGATTACGACTGAAGATGATATATATATATATATATATATATATATATATATATATATATATGTAACTTTTTTCGGTAATTCTTTTATCTATATTTTTTTATAATTTATAATTATATTCTTTAAATAAATTTTTAATATCGGTTAAGGAATAAACGTTAATCTCGGAACGATTGTATTATATTTTTGTTTTATTATGGTTAAACGTTATTTCTAGTACTTCTTCTTGTTATTATTTTTTCCTAGCGCTTTCCCGTTAAGGAGTCCGCTTGATAGCACGTTCTTCTCCACTTCTTGCGGTTCTTGACATTCTCTATATTGGCACCAACTTCCATCATGTCGTTGTTGACAGAGTCTATCGATCGTTTTCTTGGTCGGCCTCGTGGCTGCTTTCCTCCGGGGGTCATACTCCATTAACATCTTTAATGGGCTGCTGTCAGCTTTCCACATGATATAACCGTACCATCGGAGATTCGCTTCCCGCAATTTCGCCTGCATAGATGCAACGCCTATACGCTTCCTTATGTCATCATTTTTGACATGGTCAAAGTGTGTGTGGCCGAGTGATCAGACAAATATATTTGAAATATTTCTAACATTTTACAGTGTAAATGCTATAATTAAACAAAATAATACATTTTGTAATCTAATAATAATAATAATAATAATAATAATATTTCATAACATTTATAGTCGAAGAACCCGTTATGCGCACAGGTAATACCGGGTGATTATTAATAAATTAATCAATAACTTGTTGTAGAACGCACAGGAAACAAAATATGTAACTTACTGTTGGTAGATAACGCAAACATAAACATGACGATGACATAGTAGTATGAAAAATAACGCAAAATAAAATATTCGAAATTATAAACATTATTCACCTACACACACACACATACACACCCATAAAAACATACAAACATACATAAACACACGTTAATTTTATATATATTTTTTTAAAACGTGTATAAATTCTTAACATAAAGAAATACATACAAGATTAATTATAATATCCTGCATATCATCAATGCTCAATTCATTTTATTCCGGACGTAAGGAGTTAAACGCTTACGTTGCTTTTTGTGGTTTTTAAGTAATAATTTAACACTTTCTGGTAAAATGTTATACGCGACAGCTATATACAGCAATTGGATTCGTGAGTGAAATTTATTAAAACGTGGCACTTTTGCACTTTCTATACAGCTGTCCTCATCCTACTATCACTGGCCGTATATTAAACCATGGTTTACGCTTCGAAATATAATCTAACATATGTACCTCGTATAACTGTTGTATATTTAAAAATAAAATGTCCATTTATCTTGCCAGTAATTGAACGTATTACAGACTTCGTCAACATATCTAACGGCCTAATATGATATTTTGCAGCAGCACCACCCCAATGTATTATGCCGTAACTTGCAATCGGTTGATAGCGTGAAATGTATGCACGATATAAATGTCAAACCGAGAAATACTTCTTTAAATAATAAAAGAGGAAATTAAGTTTTCTTAATTTATTTGCTGCATAATTCACGTGTTTATCCTATGATAAATTACTATCTAACGTAATGCCTAAATATGTAATATCATTTACTCTTACAATTACATTATTCGAATCGGTAAGTGTTAAATTTAAGTTTTCCCAATAATAATAATAATAATAATAATAATAATAGTAATAAATCAAACTTATTTAATAATGGATAGAATGGAAAAATACAAGGTATTTAAATGCTACATACATTATATATAAATATATATACACATCCATACATAAACATACACACACATAGATATATAACATATGCACACATATACTTATACATTCATATACACATGTATATATATAATACGTATATCTACCCGCATGCCTATAAATACACATAAACATTTTAGATACATACACACAAGTAATATATAGATAATGATCTTAATACTAATTATAATTTATTCAACACAATACCCACTTGAAAATGGTGTCCCACAAGGCTCGGTACTTAGCCCTACCTTATTTAACATTATGATAAATAATATTTCATTAACGATGCAAAAACCCACTTTCTTCGGTATATTTGCAGATGATATAGCGATCTTTTTACCATATCAAAACATTTCAGTGGGTGAAAAAATTTTACAGGATACTGTAACAACTATAGCAATTTGGGCAGCAGGAAATGGTTTGATACTTTCTCAGTCAAAATCCGCGGCCGTTCATTTCTGCCGACGTGTTAAATGTACAAAAAAACTACAGATCACAATTAAAAATCAACCTATAAAAACGAAATCAATCATGAAATTTCTAGGCTTACTCGGGGATAATGAGTTGAAATGGAAAGAATACGTAAACACATTACTTTATGCGGACACGAATATGCTGAGAAAATCAGCTCACACATCATTCGGAGCGGATAAAAAATCCTTACTACATTTATTCAGATGTCTTATAAGATCAAAGGTGGACTACATATACAGTACAACCATCAAAAAGATCACATTGAGGAATACCGTCTGTAAATACAGCAATTAGAATAGTCATCGGTGCTTTTCGTACAAGTCCGATTGACAGTCTTTATTGCGAAGCTGAAGAATGACCTCCGTTTTTAAGAAGAAAATACCTTATTGAAAAATTTTATATACACCTACAAACACTTTCCCAACTTCCTGATAACTTTCCTATTCCGGAAATTCCTGATTTAATTTATAATAATTACAAGGCAATATCCTCGCTTGAATTCTTTTTTCATCCAACTCGACACATCTCTAACTCCTTCCGAAGTAAATTCACTCTCTACAGATCAAATAAACGTCCGCATTGAACAATCTATAAAGAAATACAGAGGATGTAAAATAGTTTAAACCGACGCATCCAAATTTAATAAATATTGTGGTTGTGCGGTGGTTTCAGAGGATGATCTTCTTCGTTACAGCTTACCTCCACAATACTCGATATTTTCCGCTGAATTATACGCAATCTACCTTGCAATATCTACTGCTGTCACTGAAAATCCGTCCATTACGTGTTTCAACTTTAATTCTTCCAAATTTCATCCTATTGCCATAAAAATCTTAAATATCTTATACCAACATCCTATTCTAATATGGATTCCAAGTCACACAGGTTTTACATTCAATGATTTAGCTGATAAAGCAGCTATAAAGAGGCAGATCGAATTCAACCTTATCCTTTAATCCCTATATCCGAAACAGATGCAATCGGCTCCATCAAATATATAACAAATAAATTGTTTTGTGATCTGTGGAATGCAATTCCCTCAACAAATCATCTTAGATCTATTCGCTCCTCTCCTCTTCCTTGTGTGTATTCTGTGCATAGCAGAAAGGAACAGGTAGTACTATCCCGTATCCGTATTTGCCACACCGCACTGACTCATGGTCATATTTGAAATAAAACAAATCCGTGCGATCATTGCGTCCGGACGCCCTGAACATTCCAATAGTTATTTTTTGACTGTCCACAATATTCCGTATACTGTCCCCAAAACTTCAGTTGTAATTCATTCAAAATAGTTTTATCTGATGATCCAACTGCTGTGGAAGCAACACTTCAGTTTCTTCAAACTACAAATATGATCAATCTCATCTAACATCTCATATTTATTTTCGGGTGCTTCTGGCCATAGTAGTAGTACATAGTACCCGACCAAAAAAATAAGAAGAAACCTAATTATAATAATTCCTCTGCACCGTAAATTCAATGCACAGTTGATAAACAGGATACAATACAATGCCAGTTATGCGCATACTTGCGCGAGTAGCCGGAATTTCAACACGAATAGCTACATGTGAACTACATTGTGTAACATAATGTTCGATCTCGTTGTTTAGTGCTGAATTATTAGCCTAGTTTTACACATGAACATTATCGAATGAATATGAAATAAGAAAAATATATATGAACACTTAAACATTGGTTCAGGACATTGACAACGAGGTATAATACACAAATTAAATATTTAATTTACTCACTTAACTGACACAAAATTATAGTTTACAAGTGGAACAAACCTTAAACTGGAGGTAATAAACACGACTAAATTCATATATACACGTGTTAAATACAAAATGAACAATAAACAGAATAACAACCCTCTTCTGCCTAAAATACTCATAATTCATCGTAAAATATGCAGACATAAAGACTCGCAGAATAATCTGGATGTATGGGATACCTGAAGTTTTACAACACATTAATTCTTGAAATATTATTCTGAAAGTACGACTTGTTAATAATAATAATAATTATTATTATTATATTGGAAAAATAAGTTACTCGAACTAAAAATAGATAATTTTTAAAAGTTATAAATTATATTAACTAAATTCATATTATATATATAATATATCATCTATAGCTATCGATTATTCGATTTTTCAAAATTACCAAACAATATAATGTAAAAATTATCATTTAGGTAAGAACATGCAGTCGAGTGGAACGACACCATATAAGAGCCTAAGATAAATCGAACTGCAGAATAAACGAAAATTTTCTGAGATATTTTCAAAATGATTACTATCTTGGAAAAAAATAAACTCGAAAATACGACCACGGATACATAAAAAAAAAACTGGAGAAAATGGAAAACTATAAAATCTGACGATAATGTCTCTTAGAATCGAATTTTTCCTTTCGCGTAATAATAGTCGAATAGATATAAAACTCGGTATTGTGGATTTCATTGCTACCGAACATCTTAGAATCCGATCGGTATTTTTTTATTACTATTATTCTTATTATTATATTTATTCTGTCAGCCATATTTATCTCGAACCATCATCTTTGCACCTCGGATTTATACAAGAATCTCGGAGCCACAAACTTATCTCTCTGCGTAACATGTGGACTATTCCCGGTAGCGTTGATATTTGAAATTGTACTTTGGTCACCTTATTCAACTATCAAATTTTCCCCCGAGGTCTGAACAAATTGCCTCATCAACTACATCGATTACTACGACAGTAATTGTTACTTTCTTTTACCATAATCACGTCTGTTCCATTTGCGAGTCCTTATAATATCACATTTTTCTTCGTCGTCTCCTATTGTTATTATTATTATTACTACTAATATTCAAATCAAATTAACGTAAATAAATATACACATCATTATCATTATCATCAAGTGCCGTCTCCGTATCGAAGGTAGGCGATTACTATACGCATAACGAAAGAAGATGAATATATATATATATATATAACACGTATATAAATTATATATATATATATATATATATAACACGTATATAAATTATATATATATATATATATATATATATATATATATATATATATATATATATATATATATACACACAGTGAACCGTGCTAATTAGGGACTATAAAAAAAAATTAAAGGAAAACATTTTCTTGCGTATAATTTTGTCCAATTTAGGTTGACATTTTATTGCAAAACGTATAATTTCGTTTTATTTTATTTATTTGGGCTCGTCAGCTAAAGCTTTCGAAAAATTTTGATTAGTGAAGTTAGAACACTGCCGCAATTTCAGGAAGAATATATATTCGTTATCGGATGCAGTGTATATAGCATGGTCAAAGGTGAAATCGTTTATCACGATATGATAGAAAAAGGTTGTATCACTTGTTGAAGGACAATCTTCCTCGGATATTTAAGAAGAAGGTAATAACAACATTCTGGAACGAGCGAAAGATTTCGATGAAGACAATTTTGAAGATTGGTGGTTCCGAAGCAACGCATAGAGAGTCTAGTATTCGACGGATGAAGACGTCGTAACTAATTGCGTCGTGTTACATTTAATGAAGACGATTCAATTCAATTCAATAAAGTATATTTATGTTTTTATACATCAGCAAATAATAAGTAAATAAAAAATGCGCATACCGAGCAGCGTTAACGCTCTTACTACGCGTCTTAGGAAATAGTGTATAAAGAAATCTTAAAATTTATTTTATAATTATACAATAATTATACGGGGAAAAACATACAACTAAAAACCCTGCTTAGCCGAAAATAGAGAAATTAATTAATTATAGTTTGATCTTAATAGTACAATAAGGATATGGGTAAAATTATACAAATTATATTAAGGTTAAACAAATAAATAAGAGGATAGAAGAGAGAAATACAGATTACATGAGGATAGAGACTTATTAATAACGACTTAAGTAGTTCGACAATCTGGTACTAGAGAAGTGAATGTTTAATTCTTTTGCGTTTATATTTTTTATATTTTCTGGCTCAGGAATCTGATGAAGAGCTGCATGCATGTCAGTTATCTTAGTATAGTAAGGGACATTAAGTACAATACGCAGACATTTATTTTGAACAATTTGTAATTTATTTAAGGTGGAATTACTAACACCGTACCAAATTAGGCAAGAGTATAATAATAACGGCAGTATGTATGCTTTATATATTATTCGTTTGTTTTTAATACTAACTTTAGAGCGTTTGTGAAATATGGGGAAAATTTTATATAATCGGGAGTGCGCTTTGTCCGTGATGTCTTTAATGTGTTCATAGAACGACAGTCGCTTGTCCATTGTAAGACCAAGATATGTTACACGAGGTTTCCACGGTAGTTGCCGGTTGCTTATTTCAATGCGGTGAGTTATTTGCGACCTGCGTCTCGTAAATAGTATTCATAGTACTGCTTAAGACGTACGCTAAATGAGAGAATACAATTTCTCATTCCGCTGCTCCACGAAACTGCGGAAACTTTGCTAGATTATTAAAAAAGGATTTAATAACGGTCGCACATATTCCTGGCGATATTCTAAAATAGGGAAATAATAAAAAAGTAACGAAGAAAACAAAAAACCTTTTATATAAATTTTCACGGTGCTAAAGACAAAAAATAATAATAATAATCACACCGAATGATTTTTAACCGCCTAAATGATCTTTATTAGAATTGTAAAAGATCTTTCAAAAATTACTGGCTTCGCTATTTTTGTTTACACATTACCTCGGAACGGGCCTTTTTCTACTTCCGACTAACTATACTCTTGGTCCCATTTTCAGGTTTTACACTCATTTCTTCAGATATTATATCCCTCGCGCTTAGGCGTGTGCTAATATACAGAGCTCTTCTAAATCGATGAAGAGAAAACAATCCCGCTAGGAATTGGGAAAATTTCCCTAGTAATATTCTTTCGAATCTTCTCGTTTTTCTTCACTTCAGAGATCGTACTCCTCTTTCTATTATGCCATCCGGACGTTATGTGTGTGTGTATGTGTAAAACCTTTGTTTCTCGGCTATTATATTTTTTTGACCCGCGGGAGTTGGTCTATACCTGAATTTTTGAATTTTCTACTCGTCGCCCGGTAAAATAATGCGCTTTTAAAGTTCTACATTTAAACGGCATATGTATATATATACTTTCAACTCGTCGTTTTCAAATACTACGTACACTACAACCGTTTTCTATACCGTTAAAATGTTTTTACTACTACTACACTATTCTACAATTACTACCGATATTACTAATACACTGTCAATATTACACTATTACCGGGACATTATTACGTTTTGTTTAATAACGGCCTTTTGCTTTTATTTCCTTTTATTTCGATTATGAAAGCTCTTTTTCGCTTTCAACGTCGAAATATACTTTACTACATACCTAATGTAGAATATTCCACACTCGGCCTTTGTTACCATTTCCGTATATGTTCGTTTTTTTTTTTTTAAAAAAAGGTATAATAACCCTTTTTTTCTTTGTTCCCCTTTTTTTGTTTGTCTCAGCAAATCCAAGATATTTTTTTCCGTCCTCTATAAAATAAAAATAACGACGGTGATAATGATATAACGACGTTAATAATGAAATAAAATCACATTTTTTTATAAAACAGAAACAAGATGGACAGTAACAAATTTAAAAGCAAATTTGTATAATAATAATATTAATAATAACAGGGATAACGAAAACACTAGTAATAACATTAATTTTCAGAAAAATGCTTCGGGTAAAATTTCACGGAAAGCGAGCATTTCATAATACTCGAATCAAATCGTGTTCGTTTCATACAAAAATTAACAATAAGTACAGAAGCAATTTCTACATAAGTTTGTGTAATAATTTCAACGTATTTATGTAATTTTTTTTAAAGATTGGAGACATTTCACGTCAACCAGAAAATGAAAAATATAATTAGCATTAAAATGTCTTGTATCGTATAGTGGATATCGTGACTGAAAGGGTTAAATTCTTGCGACTGAGTTTTTTGAAAAAAATTCCGTTTTTTTCAATTGACGGGAAATTAAGCTTTCGCGGTTTTAAACGAAACCATCAGATAGATCGAATCGCTTATTTCCATATTTTCTACTATAACAATTCTTTCTCACTTCCTCATCCGAATTGTCATCACCCCCCCAAAAAAATATATAAAGGAACCTCATCGACGTGAAAATATAATTAAAATAGTTTTTCGTCGGTATTATTGTCATCATTATTATTATTATTTATTATTATTATTATTATTAATTTCAAAAGAGGGAATAAATTTCTTTTACGAAATACTACACAATAGGTGTCGATGCGACTTTTATTCTTCGCCGTCATTAATAACGTGTGACCACGGTGCACCATAAGGTATTTCATTCGTGGTAGAAATTTATTTGTTTTCATTTGTTCGATCTCATTGCCATCTGGGCCAGCTAAGTTTTCTCAAAGGTCTCTTTTGATATAACGAGACGAATTGCGCGGTAAGTTTAACGAACTTTCGACTTTTGTAAAAGTTTAACATGCTACGGATGACGACGTTACCGCTACTGCTGATGCTGCGTCATTTCAATTAAACGACGACTATCTCGCTCGCTCCCTCGAAAGTAAATTAGAAGCTTTGAGTTGCTTTTTACGATTCTCTCCATTGATGAAACTTTCCGTTTCCTTCGTTACTATCTTTATGTTCTGCATGATGCTTGAACGTTTTGCGTTCTCCTTCTTCCGTTCACTTTGCTTGGAACGTTACCCAATTAGTACTCATAACATAGTTAACTTTATACACATATATATATTTATATTTATATATACATATACACGCATTTGTTCATTCATTTAATACGTGAATATATCATAAAATTATAAAATTGGAGAAATTGCCGAATAGTTTATGGTTAATGGAAGTATAAGGTGACCCGGAGTAGACGGGTTTGTTTTGTTTGTCGAGTATCTCAAAAACTACTCGGCCAAAATTTTTTAGTGAAATTCTACTTAAAACTTGGAAAACGAGAGATTAGCTCAGATAACCATTTGTGAATCACAATATCGTTCAGATGACCGTTATTTACAACAATACATAGACTGAATAGTCTTTGTAAAAAAATTTTCGAACACTTTTTCGAGCATAGATCGCTAAATTTTGAAATTTCTTCAGAAATCCGACTTTTCAGGTCTTTGAGGTCTCGTGGACGTCTTTCGTAAACGCGGGACTTAACGTATCCCCCCCCCACAAAAAAATCTTGAGCGGTCAAACCTGGCGAGCGCGATGGCCAAGCGAAAAATGCTTCTTTCAGTACTGCGAGCATTTTTACCGAACACAGTGACGCGTCGTACCATCTTTGCTATTTCTTATCTATCGATATTTATGTTAGTTAACACTGGAAGCTAGACAACTGTGGTGATCATTCGCATAAAGCGTCGTTACATTAATTTCTGCGTATAATCTCGAAATCGGATTTGTACCGAAGGCTCCTCGAAAAATGGGAAACCCAGATTTCGGATTACGTTTAAGCAGGAAACTATCGGATCGGAGTCTATATTATGGATCGAACGTTCGCGCTATATAGCAATATTATTTTGTCGGAGCACCACGATTTGTGGTGTAGAGAGAGTTCGGTAAATTAAGAGCATTCTAGTTCGAATTCCCGGTATACAAAAATTAAAAATTATCAATCGCAGCTGTCACTGCTGAATACGTTTTTAATATACAATACTGCGCTAAAAACAATCTACGTTGCACGGCTTTGGAGATGCTAAAAAAAAATCCTAGCGGTTTCAGAACAAAGCTGTCAGACTGATATAATAGTGTTCCTAGGTACGTCACCAATGAGCTGATTCATAATGATCTGGAGATTCATACCGCAGGTTAACTGAAAATCACACGACGCGTCTGTAGGAACACTCCAACGAGTTTACGACAGCGATTCTAAAGAAATAAAACGTCTCGAGAGAATCAAGATTCACCATAGTATAACTAAATATGGCAGAATACACCGATGGGTGTGCTCCCTATGCGTGAGTCTTTGTTGATAGCCTACTAGTTAGTCACATAACACACTCTCATAACCATCTACTCCAACGTACCAACCTTCCGGGTTTTTCTTCCTTTTGTTTACCCCCAAACCACACTCTTATTTGCCATATTTTACTACGCTGCCCTACACTCCACCCTTTCGACCACATATTCATCCGCGTATCCTATTCGGTTTCCTCTCAAACAGTTCTTTAACTATTCCGTCAATTATACAATTTCTTTCCTCCTCCGACCTCATTTACTACATCGAACTGTTAAATCACCAATACCGTAATAGTATCGATAGTTAAACACGGCACTATAAAATAAATAAATAAAGATATAGCTGCAGAATGTTTACGTTGGTCGTTTGATATTACGTATATAAAATAACGATTTGGCTCGAGACCCGTTCAGAACGAAGCTCGCGTTATCAGCTCATTTCGCGAGCTTTAATATTTTTTTTTCTCTTTTTAGGAAACCGGGAAACTTTAGTTGTAAATCATTACGTCATCGTTTATCCTTAACTCTAAGCTATTAACTAATAAACTTGCGAAAAGTTTGTTTGCCTTTGATAAAACTTTTCTATCTTGTCCTTTTGACGATTTACATACTATTTAACAAATGAAAGATAAAAACGTTTTGATTTCTATTTCTGTCTAACTCATGCGCCGTGTAGTCGTCAGTCTTTTTCTAATTTTTGCTTTGAGGACGAATTTTACGCCATTCCTAATTTAAAAATTACACAGAATTCATTTGGGTAATTAATTCGATATGGTCTTAACAACGTCACGTACGTAGACGAATTGAACGGAAATAATACATATGTATATATATATTATGAGCTTTATAATGTAAGAATGTGGCATGTAGTGATTATTATAAAAAATATACGACGAAAAAGCAGCTAAAATCACTAAAATATTTTTCTTTACGAAAAATAACAAAGCTTTTCGGCTGTTAGGTCATTATCGAGTGAATATTAAAAAATAGAAAATGAAATTTAGATTAAAATTCACAAAAGTCGCGCTATTAATAAACTGATTTGATAGTGAATCTCGTATCAGATTAGTTTATTAATACTGTGTTTTTTGTGATTATATAGAACAAACTTACAAAAGATACAACAGCAAAGATACTACGCATTATTGCATCAGCTTCGTACAGCATAACGAACTATTTGTTATACAATCGCTTGAATATGCCGTATGTTAACGATATGTGCTATAAGTATTACAATTATTACGATGGTGTATATGGTTAAAACTATAAAGACGGGTGCGAAGACACCTGCTCCAGCGAGCGAAGCTTCTTACTAACTTACATATATCATATATAAATTAGTACTTAATGCTAAATCAAGTCATGCGGTTTCAGTCGTTTCAAACGGCGAGTATTCGATCTCAAGCAATTTTTTCGCTTCAAGATTGACATGTCCATGCAGTCGTCGTTTATATGCGCATCTTTGCAATATTTTGTATTACTTCGCGTACACTTTTTACTTCGAAGTCGCGATGTATGCCGTCGTTGCGGGAGAATAGGCATCTACGATTATTCGTAGGATTACGTTTTTCCGAGTTTGGACAAGCTGCTGACTACGTGAAGCAATATAAAAAGTTCTTAGAATGATTACAGACCAATACGAATCCTCTAGTGTATAGAATGTTTTTTGTCGAACATCCAGTCAGCTGTAATATGCGACTGAAAAAAAGAAAATGGTGTCTCGATGCTTTTCCGATCACCTAAGCAGTCAGATGGTTCGCAGCAAATCTAGCCTTCCATTGGGGCAGCTATATTAATTATCATTTTTTTTTGTTTTTTTTTTTTGGTTTTCTTTCTTCGTTTTCGAGCAATGTTGTTTGTGGCCAATTATAGCTGGTACGACAATTAAAAAAAAAATCAAAATTAATATTTTAAAAAAACATACATATTAAATACGAATATAAATAAATTAATAAATAAATCTTTAGCACGTCGATTATCGGACGAAGACCTAACATTCTTTATAAATACCGACGTAAATAAACGTGCACGCATAATGCTTACACGTCAGCGAATTTTCTTTGAGCTGTTTATCAATATAGCTCGCTGATTTTTCTCCAATCCGATTCGTCTGAACTTAATCGCAGCGAAGACAAATCCGCTGTCTAAATTCGTCCATCTTATCGGTTGTCTGTTCGCGCTTCTTTTGCCGTATACGGGGATTTATTTAGTTACATCCGCGACCAACCCATTTCGGGCTATTTCCACTTTAAGCTCTACGTTCTTCGGTTTAGTTTATTTTTTAGTTTTTTCCATTGAATTCTATCTGTTCTTCTAATTCCGAGGATTGCTCTTTTTTAATTCCGTAGAAATTAACATTTTTCATTAACCTCGTTTGTCAACTGGCGCGACTCATCTTTCCATGATATTCGTTGTTATCGAATTGATTTTCCCATCTTCTGTTTTTCGAAACTCGTTTTAAAGTCGAGAATTTATAGCAAGCTGTAATGATTTGTCCATCCATTCATTATCGCGCATAATTGAATTCTATTTTATTAAGACTAATTTTTTCTGCTAAACTATTAAGAAGTTCTATTAAAGTAAATAATAAATTAAAAACGATGACTAACGTCGATGCATCATCTACTTGAGTGTTGCGGTGGATTGGAGGTGTTCAATCGTCGATGATACGTCATCATCTTCATTCCTCCTTATGAAAATATTTGTAGATTTTACTCGTAATCCGATTATTTACCGGATTACGATGTACCGTGCGTGCGATTTCTCAATTCTTAATTTTATTTGGTAGTTAACAAAAAAACAAAAAATGGATAATATTATCGACTGTAATCGTTATTTAATTCCAAATTATTATGTTCATTCCTACTAATAGTCGGTACTTTAATTTATTTATTAAAATTATCAGCTTCTTATATTTATGCGAATTGTCGAATATTTTGAGTATTTTTTGTCTGCCGATCCAACTACCCGAATGAGTAAAAGTTAAACGAAATATCGAAGTTTTACCAGTTCTGTTGTTTTTTTTTTTCAGCTGAATTAGGGGATTACGATCCGAGAAGACACTCGAAAGGTTACGTCACCGAATTTCGTTTCACTTCCAATCAAACGGCCGAGTTGGAAAATAAAATAAGCGAACTTCATAAAGATCTTCAGTAAGGAATTATATTAATTATTACTCTCATTATTAGTATTATTTATATTTTTTATTATATATATATATATATTATATATATGTGTGTGTATTAATAATTTACAGCATGTACATAAAAAACATTTTTTAATATATATATAGTCTACAAACCTGGTTATAACCCTCCTTATACAATGGGAAGCCGACAGAAGATGCGCCTCAAATAAAAAATAAAAAGGAAAATTTTAATATATTTAAAAAAAAGTTTAATATTTTTAGTATCACATAGTTTTCATTTCAATGTGGATAAAATGTAAAATTCGATCAAATAATATATAATAATCAAAACGGAAAATACCTCCGAGTTAACTAATACCAAACGTCTCAATGACGATGCTAATTTCTTCCTCCCCACTTTAATACTTATTTTCACTTTAAACGGTCAATATGGAAACACCCTTCTTTCTTTATGCAATTTGCGAATCCAGACATATATATTTTATATATATATATATATATATATATATATAAAAATAATCGTTGTAAATATTAAGAACGCATTCTGATGATTAATTTTAACTTAAATTCGAACATATTCCTTGTATCTCTGATTTTCCCGTTTATTTCACGAGATACAAATTATATAAGCGTTATCGCTATGTTTCAATTCTATTAAAATTTTTCTTACCATATTGAAAATACGATTATTTGTATAATATATATATATCATCATTGTCATATCGCTCCTTCTGTTTAGGGTACAATAACTACCAGCTTACACTACACCGCTTCTCGCTAGGTCGATCATCTGTCCTCTACGGTTTCTGTGAACCTGTTGTCATCTATTCGAGTTTTCTACGATCTCTTATTGATTTTACGATCTCTTATCGACTTTATTCACCATCGGTAACCCATTTTCGCGAATTTCACTGGATATTTAAGTTTTTAATTATCGATGTCTCCTATCAATTGTGTTTTCGATTCTTCAACTTTTTTACACATCCGCCGTTCCTAATTCGATCTCTCTATATGTTCAAAAGTGTGCGATATCATCTACCGTAGCTCGAAACTTTGCGTTCTCTCCTTGAGCGGCGCATCTCGTAATTAGGTTTAAAATAATTTCAAACCTTCGTCGTTATATTCTTATGTCTATCGAGGCTATTCCGGAAATTGTTGAAGATCATTTTTATGAGCCACACAATTCTTGATTAGTATTTCTTTAACATCGGTTCCGTCATCAGTGATCGGTAATTGAAAAAATTCTCATTTCTCCGCCATCAATTTTTATTTTTTTAATAATCGTTTCTTGTAAATTTATAAAATATTTGTTTTTCCGAAGTTAATTTTAATTCCACATGTACGCCCTGTTTCATTTATCTTTATCGCTCAGGTTATTATATAATAGATGTTTTAAATTTTATTTAATCTTCCGGTTTCGGCATAAATTCTTCATCACGACTTTTACAAAAATTCGATCTTATATCCCTGTTTGCATTTAGCCGTCTGTGTATTATCAGCGGTCCTTCTGCGTCTCTGGTTCCTTTTTTTTTCTTCTTTCCCGCAAAAACCATATCGCGTATTTAACGTTCATTTTTTAATCTAATCTACTGGAACATTTACCATTGCAACCGGTATTTTCAGCTCATGATTCTAAAGCATTATTTCCTCGAAACTTTCATTTTCCGTGTCGGAATAAAGCTCGTTTTTATGAAGTCTTGGATAATTTTACGGTCGTTACATTGCGTCGTATAATTGATACGCACACGATTTTTCGTTGCATAAATTTTCCGCGTCATTTATTCGGAAACAAATAAGAACTTTATTCGAACAATAAAAAATTCAGATACACTGTTACGCATTGCTGTGAAACTGCAATAACGGAATTTTTCCGAGCACATATATGACGTATATATATATATACGCTCGATCCAAGGAATCATGTATATCTTTGTCAGCCTTATTGCTTGTTGATGTACCGCGGTCTTAGATAATCTTTTCTTCATTTGTGTATATCATATTTCGCGTCTTAATTGCTTTCTACAGCTTTCTATAATTCTTTATGTATATAGAAATATATATAAACATATGTATGTATAACAATGCGCGCTAAATTACCTGCACGATACATATCGTCATTATGGATTAAGGGTTATAAACATATATAAAACGGAAATAATGATATTAAATGGCACGGATGAAAATTTTCGCATAAAATTGTCAAAAACTTCATATACCTCGGAATGAACTAGATTTGGAGATTAAATATAGAATGAAAAATGCGAAGGTCGCCTGTAAAAAGTTTATTTAGGAAAAATAATTTACATACTAATACGAAAGGAAATAATTGCGGAGCAGTGATACGACGACTCTGTTGTATAGTTGCGAGACGTGGGGCTAATCAGAAGCGGTCAAATTAAAAAAACCTGAAATATGTGCCAGATAAAATGTTCCGACAACAGATAAAATCTGAAATGTCAGAATTTCGAACAAGCTGTAATAAAATATTATTAATATTTAACAAAAGACTAAGATGGGTTGTTGTTCACGTTATCAGAATGGATTATTTTACATACCGACAAAAGATATCGCGGAAGACCAAAATTAAGATTTAAGATTGTGCTATCGAAAAAAGAACGGTATCAATTCTAGGATTGAATGGAGCAAATTCACCGATGACACCGCAAGTCTAGCAGGTATTTAAATCGCCATAAATCTCACTAGAGAATGAAGAAGCAACATAGCATATCATTATGAATGTTCACTTTGCCGCTATATATGTAATTATTTAAATTGTACTAATATCGCATATATGATTCGGACGTTGCAGTATTTAACAGAAAAGGATATCATTAGAAAGGGTACTAGTAGTACTCGACAACGAGTGAGTTAGAATAATAATTATATATATGTATACATATGTACAAAGATAGTGTAGAAGGACAGTGAGGCATAGAGTTGCAGGGAGAAAAACATTAGTTTTATATACGAATAGTTTAGTTTAAATCGATATTGGCAAAGTCTTTATGAGTTCGTGTTTGTGACGTCATATACCGCTGTACCGCAAGACAAATGTGCACCGAGTCCAGACTAAATTGAAAATGTATTTTTCAATAAGTGTAACGGTCGATTCGCCACGATCTCAGTTTAAATCGTTAGTCTGACAAACATTGTGAGGATTTTATCGACGTGATGTAGGTCGTACGTGCCAATTTTTACGTTTATGATATATCTATGTACGCATGCGTGTCATTAATATGTTGTATGTATGAAGAATATAACGTCACGGTAAATCGATAATGTTGCAGAGGTCAACTGCCCGCTGTAGCGGAGTTAAATTATCTGGATAAAGTTAAATGGTTGGAAATGTACGGAGTCGATCTCCATCCGGTTATAGTAAGTTCA
This sequence comes from Coronaproctus castanopsis, assembly GCA_032883995.1. NCBI lineage: Eukaryota > Metazoa > Arthropoda > Insecta > Hemiptera > Monophlebidae > Coronaproctus > Coronaproctus castanopsis. The sequence goes on along the minus strand of CM065053.1, from coordinate 20,249,949 downwards.
CATATACATATATAGCGTAATCATTTCGAACGATATAAATATATCCGTGTATAGGTACTGCGCTGGTTAATTCATTATTTTTGTTATTATTATTAGCAATATTCATAGTTGTTATCGGTTGTTTATTCTTTTTCAGACTGTTGCAATTTATTATGTTCATTTAATATTTAATCGTTTCTGTTATTTATTTATTACTAGCACTATTATGAAACTCCGTTATAGACGCGTTAATATGCGACCATCGATTTAGTGGTAAGATTAATAATAATACTAACAATAATATTAATAAATTATTGTTACGACTACTATTATAAACTCGCGTCTTGTTTGCACATTTGTCTGCGTAGTAATCTACGCTAAAAGCCAATGTGATATTCCATTATCCCCGGATATAATGATTTACGATTTGCATAATTCGCGTTTATTATTATGATTGTATACGCATTTATGTATATATATATATATATGTGTGTGTTTTAACTAAGCCATTTCTCGGCATTTTTATCCACGTGCCCTTTATCTATCTAGATTTATTCCTGTTCTAATTATAATTGTATTCGTGAAACCTCTAAAATGCTAATCGATAACGACGCGAATAAATACGAAGCATCTTTCTTGTTTATGTTACATCATCGGCTGGCCAACGTCGTTACTATTTATTGAAACGCATTTGCATTTAGTGTTATAAATTCAGCTGTCAAATTGCAGAACAATATGTACAGACGGGAATGTACCTTTCTCTTCATTATAGAGTTTGAAATGAAGACCATGATAATTTGTAAAGGATATATCTATTTAACCCTTTCAGTCACGCATGCAATTTCGACGCAAAATAATAAAATTTATACAAAAGGTTTAGTATAGATAATTTTCAATACGTTTCAATGAATATTTTCAAAATTGAGACATTTCTTGTCAACCGGGAAATAAACAATTTTGTTAGCAGTAAAATTTCACGTATCAAATAATAGACATTGCGACTGAAAGAGTTAAATTTGAAATTCCGATAATAAACTGGCTATTACAACAAATCTATAAACGATTTAATCGAAGAGGTCCACGGTAAATAATTTTTTAAACGCGGAACCGTTAAATTATCGCTTAATTATCGTGTCGAAATTAAATGTGAAAAAAACGAAGAAGAATCTAAGATTTCTGACGAGACGAAATTATTTTTTTGTAAGAATCGAATAAAGAGTTAACACGCTTCTCTGTTGAACGAATTCGCGTCAAAACTTTTTGTATCGTAACTGTCGAACTTAAGATATTAAGGTAAAATTAACAATTACGTTTTTTAAAAAGCTTTCGAACGACACTATGAAAAATGGGATAACGAACCTTGTCGACTTTTAAAATTGAAAATGTATCAACTAAACGACAGGTTTTTTATCAGATTCGAACACAAGCAAGACGCTAAAGTTTATCCTTTTAGGATCTGATGTGTTAGTGTTCGCAGCGAGGCTTTTGTGTTGAGACCTGTTCATTCTTTCGTGTTTTCTACCTGTTTCTCGTTTTCCTTCGACGTTTCCTTCAATGATCTTTTGCAGTAGGTCGTATCTTAAATTTCTCAGGAGTACTTTCCGTCTTTTTATAATAGTCATCAGTCCTAGTTTTTTATTTAATCGCTGCAAAATGTTTGTATTCGAAACCTTATCCGTCCACGGTAACTGTAACACCATATCTCCAAGGCAGTCAGTTCACTTATCATCGAGTTTTTATTTGTTCGCGCTTCTACTCCATATAGCACAGTACGAGTCATACGTTTAACCAGTCTCCATTTTGTTGTCCATTTAAACATTTTATTCGTGAATACTTTTCCCATTTTCAACAATATGGTCCTCGCTTGCTCAATTCTGGTCCTTATTTAATAATCCGGGTTACAGGCTTAAGTATTTATAAATGTATCAGTTTGACGAATAATTGTGCTGTTAATTTTTATTGATGCTTTCCGGGTTTCAGTCTTTTTGCTAACTACCGTTAGTTTTCTTACAATTTATCGATATTTTATCCGATTCCGCATTATTCACCATCCGTTGAAGTTTACGTTTGTTGTCTGCAATTAAAACCACGTCATCGGCATAACGTTTATACATTATCTTTGGATCGACCGAAGTGGTAGATAGTGAAGCGTGTTTTTACGGATATGTGCAGATCAGCGGTGTAAGCGGTTGCGAATCAAGAGATTAGCTGCGACTGAAAATTAGTGACAAGGTAATGAGAATGTGATTTTTGATACAGTTGTCTTCAAAATTCTATATAAACTCGGTGATTTCTCACGTTTGGTATTTGTGACTGGCATAAATGTCTCATTCGGCTATAGTAGCGAAACACCGTTTTGTGGTCTTGAGGTGTGACCGGCATTTTCCGTCCCTTTTATTCTAATCTCATTCCATTTTTGCATACATTATCTGCCTGCATTGGTAACAGTTATAAGTCAGGTTGTCCCGTTTTAATCATGCCCTCGGATTACTTGTTTAACTATACAGGTAATATTAGGAGTTGCTATAGTTATCCACCAGGACAAAAACGCACACACACTGTTGAAATAACAATGCATAACATTTTGCAGATCTTCTTATATCCACACTAGAAGACTATGAAATTAATATCGCAACTTTAAAAAAAAGAGTAAATTACACCAATCACCTATGATGGATGTTGGAAAAATCGAAAAGGAAACTTGCCATTCATAATTATACGCGTTCGTTAACAACATACTGTCTAAAAATATCTTTAGCTACTTTGACGCTCGTATTGAAATTTGATAACGTTATTAATAAATATGGCTTAAATTACGCAAACAGTGTAACTTTTGCTTCAAGCCTGTGAAAACCTCAGTATAGTTATAAGTAATACGTTATTTAACTTAAAACAATTTACAAAGGGGACGCAACAACAGCAACAACAACAACAAAGTATATTTGCATAAGTAATAAACATAAAAGAAAATACAAGATGGGTTACATTGTGTACCATGGATTGCCATAATAACACGCTAAGAATATAAAGAATAAAGCAAAACAAAACGTTAAATGCTGCAGGAAAAAAGCAAATAAAAGACTAGAAAATAAACACGTTTTCTAATTAAAAGTAATACATGATAGTAAACTTAAGTCTAAGCTACAAAAATATAATGTTTAGGTTGTAAGTTCTTAAATAAATACTATGTATATACGCACATATATATACATATATAATATAAATACATACACATATAAAAAGTGGATGACACGGGTGTCGAAGGTGCTTACTAAGTAAAGGGGTTAAATTATAATTAAAAAATTAAAATTAGTTACTACATAATGTTGTGTTTAAGTCGCCTGTGTTTATATTTGGAATACATGAAACGAAGTTGCTTAGAATCGTAATTGGCAATCGAGGAGACGAGTACATTGTTTCGGTATGAGCATTTAATAAAAAAAAAGGCAGTCGATAGCTTTAGAACAAAATCTCTAATATAGGGCAGGTCAGTAGCTTCGTGCATACTGTCGATTCTGGCATAGCGAGGTGCATTGAGAATACATCTGAGGCATCTGTTTTGAATGACTTGTAACTTGTTAAAGGAGGTTTTTGATATAGAGCTCCAGGAAAGGACAAACGTAGCAAAGTATTGGACAGATTAATGCTTTATAGAGGATTTTCTTGTTATTAATGTTGAGGAAGGACTTGTGATTAAGGATAGGGTAGAAGGAACAGAAGGCATTGTTTGTCTCGATTGCAATATTATTTATGTGTTTAGTGAAAGTAAGTCTATTGTCGAGGATCTAACCTTATCGCACTAGTCTAATGTATTTCCCTATACGATGAGATTGTCAGGTAGAGCTGGTCTCCTACGGGTGAAGACAATAGCTTCGGTTTTGTTCGGGTTTATGCTAATTTGCCATTTATTGTAGTATTTAAGTACCCGCGATATCCCATACTGAAGTCTATTACGAATTGTGCTAGGTCTATGGAAGCTGTAGAATATCGCAGCGTCGTCAGCAAATAGTCCCACTTGCGTGTTGGGTGGGTTTGGAAAATCATAAAGATACAGGGAAAACAAAAGTGGTCCGATAATACTGCCTTGCGGGACACCCGCAGAGCAAGATTTGTGAGACGAGACAGCATTACCTACAGATACATTAAAAGATCTATTGCCTAAGTAACTATTGATTAAGTGAATTAAGCGTGTTGGAAAGTTACATTTTATCATTTTATAAAGAAAACCTGCGTGCCAAGTTGTATCGAATACTTTGGCAACGTCAAATAGTACCATACCGGTATGCTTATTTAAGTTGAAGTTATGGGTAATGGAGTCGGTTATTCTGCATATTTGTTGGGTTGTAGAGTGATGAGAGCGAAAGCCGAATTGAAAGTTTGGAAATATGTTATTGTTGTCGACATGGGATAATAATCTAATATAAATCACATTTTCAGCAACTTTATTTAGGTTGCACAGTAGACTAATGGGGCGGATGTTGGAAACCTGCGAAGGATCCTTACCGTGCTTAGGCAAGACGATGATTTTGGCAAGTTTCCAGCTTTGCGGAAAGTATCCCAGTTTAAAGATACCGTTCATTATGTCTGATAATACAACAATGGCGGAATGAGGGAGTTTCTTGATTATAAGTAATGATATATTATCAGGACCTACCGAGTACTTTAATTTCGTTTTTTTGATGATACTGAATATTTCTAGAGGACAAATTTGAGTAGTGTTAGTTATATGTAGACACGTCTTAGTAATTGCGTAGATACCTCTGAACCTCCGATTGAACTTTTTTGCGCTGAAAGCTGGAGGCTAATTGTAAGTTCTGTCCGTGAATTTTGAAGTAGTGATCAGCCAGGACCTCTGCTTTTTCTATGTCAGTGTAAACATAGTCACTTGAGGACAGGATGCAGATGGGCGGAAGAGACTTACTGCGGTGGGTAAGGTCTTTAGTCGCCTTCCAAAGACTATTCTCCTTGGGGCTCAGCCAATAGCTGCTTTAAAAAAGAGGCGACTGGTTGGCCATAATGCTTGGTTCACAATCGTCTGATGTAATTTTTGAATCTGATGCGTGCAAGTAGGTAAGGCGGTAAATTAGATGTAGGTGAACAAACAATGTTCTTTTTAGGAATATGTTGTTCAATCGATGTCAGAATTAGTTCGACAAGGTCACTTATGGTTTTGTCAATGTCAGCGGGACTGCAAATGTCAGTGTGAACAATGTTGTTGTTAATGTATTCTTTAAATTGAAGCCAGTTTGCATTTTTGTAATCTAAAACTTTTTTTTCTACGAGGAATTTAGTGGTAAAAATAGTAATGAGTACGGGATTATGATCGGATGAGAGATCGTTAATAGAGATTAGGTCTGATGTGTTTAGGTTTTTTACAAGTGCTAAGTCTAAGATGCTGTTTCTGCATTCTGCACGATTGGGAAAATGTGTGGGCTCAGAGGGAGCCACTATGCGAAGAAGGCCATTTAATGATAATTGGTTAAGTATAGTGCCAGTAGAATTATCATTAAAGCAATTCCAACGTCTGTTGAAGTCTCCAACTAAAATTACCTTGTGATTGACCCTCATTAACTGCTTAATGTCATTGGCAAAGTTACGCATACGTATGGGCGGTTTATATACAGAAAATATAGAAATGGAATTACGACTATGATGATTATTATGATTACTAGTAGCACGAGTGCCACTAGTAACATAATAGATGCTGTTGGTAATGATATTGGCACCAATAGCTTCGACATAGTTTAAGTGAGGTAATGGAAGTAGTTATACTTGGAAGTGTTTTTTTATGAGAAGAGCAACATCATGTCCTCTACAACTTAAATCAGCTCTAAATATATTTTAACCCGGAAACTGGATATTGTGTTTGCTGTCCGGCTTGGTTTCAGATAGTGCTGCAACATCAATACGGTTGATGCAGATAAAATGATAGAGCTCGTCATACTTCTCGATTAAAGAGTTACAATTCCAAGCAGCTAGTTTAATTCCAGGGGTGGACAACAACTAATACGTATTAATAATAGTTTCAATTATTACCTGTAGCATACTTAAAACATCTTTATTTTTAAGTGATTTAAGATTATTAAATAAAATATAGTTTTAATTACATTAAAAATTTAAATTCGCGAAGCAAGCCCAGAATACTTGCAAGAGAAAATTCACTGTTTGTGCTAGGAAACCCACATCAAAACACCGGCAAATGATTGACTTTATAATTGTGCGCCGCGAATTCGAACATGAATCAAATGAATTACGTGCCATGAGACAAACTGTGGGAAGTAAAGCGCGAGAAATTCGGGATACAGATTTTGATCGTTAAAGGGTTATTTTCGTCCTCGGTCACAGCAACATACGTGAACACGATAATATTATAAACAACGAAATCACATAGATGGAAATACTATTTTAAAAATTTGTTAAACGAAAGTACTCGCAAATACTTCTCAATTTTGGACGGAACACCAGTTTCTGATCAAGGAATTGAACCGGATGAATACGTACCACCAGAAGAAATGAAAACTGCAATAAAACAAATCGAACAAACCCAGTGTTGATCCACATAATCCGACATATTTCAGCTATAAAAATTTTAGCTTTACACAAGATGGTCTCGACTATGAACACGTTACAGAGTATGATATTGGAAACTCTCTATTATATTTCAAGCTATCCTAGATAACACGAACAATTCTACTGATCTATGGTGGAATCTGACGAAAGTCGTAATGATCCTGAATATAATTGAGAATGAAACGGTCCTGATATTTTTAGGATAATTTTCACCAAAACTTTAGTTTTGCCGAGGATGTAGCAATAGTGCCGTAGATGCGTCGCGCCTTCTCATTTGGATGAAGACGAAGTCGTTTCTAGTGTGTGTGTTAGCGATATTGTTTCATCCATAGATGGGATTTCAAAATCCGAATGGAATGTGGTACCATTGTGCGTCCGTTATGGACCGATGGCATTTGTTTCGTATCCGTTGGATAATTCACCTATTTGTATTTTTCGCATTCCATACGTTTCAAATGGTGTCTAATTATTTGCATAGATACAAGTGTTTTATTACGTAGACTGAGCTTGGAATTTCGATCAATTAACCTATACATTTGGCGCTATTTACGAGTAATTTGATCATTTTTCATCTTTATACGTGTTTTCCAGTTCAGTCGACCGTCCAAATGCGTACTTAGATATTTTACACTATCCTTTTGAATAGACACGGTCGAATTCTCCATTCTCGTGTCCATATTAAAATAAGAAGAAAATATCTTTCGACAATCGTGACCCGATGCAGAGAGCGTATGGGATTTATGTTCGATTGCAAATTTACAATTTGATTTATATTCTTTAAAACGATATATTTCTCTCCAAACCATTCGCTTCGTTCGTATTTTTACGAACCTGCTTCTATCTATAAGGTTCATCGTAGTGAAGCGGTATATCCGCTGTATTCGTTGCAAAATAGTAATTCCTAAAAAAATTATTTTTAATAATAACTCGAATATACCCATTTCGAACATGGGGCAACGCTCGGTATTGGTTGAATATTCTAAATTTGGTCACGAGATATAAATATTATTTCGATGCTGGAAAACAAGGAGAGGTAAAAGTTTAATAAGTCGCATATGCTACGCCCGAGACTGCGGCGCACAATTCCGAAGTCACCGGATTAATTAAAGCGTAGACGTCGTAAAACGGCGACTTCTTATACGTTATAACGGGTTATAAAAGAAAATAATTTTATTAACGTTTCGTCGTAATTAAGAATAGTACGATTGCGAGCGTATTAAATAGATGCGTGTGTGATTTTTTTGTGTTGTACTCGCATAATATAACACGAGTGTATTTAGTTATATTTCGATTTTTACTCATTTCGCCAAACTAGTTATTTCGTAAATTACACTTAAGGTCTCACACTTGTTTAAAGTTTTTTTTTGTTTTCAATTCATTCGAAAATTTATAGCCGTGTAGGCTATTAAGAAAATTTAATATCTTCGTGTGAGATGACCTGCTAAAGAATCCTGTCCGGTGACAAGGTCCCACTTCGATATATTTGCGGAATCTATACTTTATACTAGATCCGTTAATTTCGTCCTCTTTAATCTATGTCCGCGCAATTAGATAGCAGTGCAACTGTCGTATAATTTGTATATGATTCCAGTCTATGACTTTTTGCTGTTTGCACAATTTCATCCTTAATACAATTTATTATCGGATCTGTGTGGGGAATTTGATTCGAAAGTCACATCGCAGTTCCGTGCGCGTGGTTATACTTTAAAACGTTCGGTGCCCGCGCATTTATATAATCGAGATTTTTCGTGTTTATATCTTCAGTTCTGTTTGACGTAATTACATTAAATTTGATTTGATCGTTTTCGTTATCATTATTTATATTATTGTTATCGACATTATTGATGTAATCATCGCTGTCCCTACTTATTTATTATTATTATTAATGTAATCCATACTGACATTGGTTAGCTTTCATTCTTCGAATGATTGATTTTCCGCTAATTTGTCCGACAACTTGACAGTTCCGTAAAAAGACAAGAGCACTACCGGATTACACTCGCTGTGAAGACAAACGTCAATTTATTTTATATCTATATATATATATATATATACACACTTTTTCTTTTTTGTTTTATTGTTTTATTATTCTGGTATTATTATTATTGATCGCAAACGTAAAACCCTGTAAAAATTTTAAAACGTCCGACCTACGCACGTGACAGGTGGTCGCTATTTATTTTTCTTCAACCAGCCGATGAATCAGCCGCCCGACTTCACGCTTCATCGAACATTCTTAATAGACGGGTACATGTACCCATTTACTGAGTGGATTTAAGGAACCGGTTCTTAAATGACGGACAGAATAGGTAGTGGGAAAATGTAGAAGATAAATTTCCGGAAAAACAAACGAAACTTATACACACGCTGCTAAGCCCGCTTTATTATACGGAGGTAGATTAACATGTAACTCCCCCCCGTTTAACCATTGTGTCGATACAATGTACTAATTAATCAAACGGTATTCCAAATTTTTTGTGGAAACGATTAACTATATTATACACACGCAAAAACATAAGCGACTAACTAAAAAAAAGTCTGCATTATATCTCTATTCTGTGATCCACGTTATAGGAGTGAGTTGGTTAATGAAATTTATATATATATATATATATATATATATATATATATATATATATATATATAAAAGTGTGAATATGTATGAGTAAGCTTACTGCGATTTTAATTACTGACGGTGAGGCGTCGTACAATAATTGAAAACTGAAATTATGCAATCACATCAATCTAATAATTAGGGTGTCATTAAAATTATGTCGCGGCATTATTCATTAAATAATACACAAACATAAAAAAATCATCTGTTTAGAGGTCGCATATCCGAAAGAAAAGAAATGAAGTCAACATTCGGATGAAACATATTTTTTGGCTTTTAGGTTACCACTCCAAAGTGTCGCATCAGAATCGTGTGTTAACATATAAAACTGTATTACGTTCGGGTGTGGTCCCACGAAGCACAAATGTGGGGTTACGCAAAGACATCAAACAAACTGATTATCCAGCGTTTGCAGAAGTAGACGATGCGCCTAATTTATCGAATACTATGGTACGTGCCGAACGAAGCTATACTTGAAATAAGTAATCTTCCCAAACTCCTATCTTGGACAATAAATAAGTTTTATATATTAGTGTGTATACAAAACGTGGTTTGTATTGCAGGTGTTGGTAGTGAAGGTACATTTGAACCGGAAAACCTGTTAAATTTTAAAAGATTTGAAAGAGATGTCGCTGTTTTAAAATTTTAAATTATTGTAATTTCTGTCCTATTTGTGATATTAATAGAAACAAAGCTTTAAAAAAAGTAATTACACAGACGAAGCAGTGGGTAACTTCTAGTATATATATATATATATATATATATATATATATTATATATAAATGAAAAATAGTCACATCATAAACTGTGGTGGTATAAAACCTAATATCAACTGTTTTGAATCAGTCCGCTTGTGAAAATAATTTTATAATTTTTAATTAAGTAGGCGCATGTAAATGCTATTTTTAAAAATATGTTGTATTTTAAAGAGTTTTTCTTCTTTCTTTATCCGTTATTTTCATGAACTCTTCTTTTAGCGAATTCGTTCTCGTTCAGTGATAAATATTTGTGTTTCACGTAACATACAATGGCAAATTCATTATCGATTTATTTCGATTTCAACATGTCTGATCAATAATTTCATTACATTGACAATTCGATTTACTGTTTTATCGTGATAATTGTTAAAATGTTTATAAATCACATTGACCCATTTAATCCTCTCGAAATTGCTGCAATCCAGTTTTGCTCTTCGTATACACTGTTGGATGTTGGCTGCCTATATTCAAATGTTGTATCTAATTCTCATTTTTTTACACCATATGCAATATAACCCGCTAACATTTGCAATAAGTCTTTTTATTCTCCTTCAATTTCGCATATATCTTCACCATCTATTAATGTATGTCTCAGTGATTTTTAATTTTTTTTTAAAGAATAATTTTCCCTTCTTAACCGATCAATTTCGTTTATGTCACATCAGCTATTGCTGTAACATGTTCATCATTTGTTTTTGAGGTTTCCTTATTAAGTTAAAAGGAACGTACAATTTTTTATTCTCTCTTCTAGTGAACCTTTCACTTCTGCCTGTGGTTATTTTACAATTTGTTATAGTTAGAATATTTAAATGAGGAAACGATATACATTTTAAAATATATTTTGACTTACAATTCATTAATTCTGCTTGTATATCACGTTTGTAATCAGCTTAAGCAAAATGGCAGGAACAAAAACGTGCATTCTCTTAACGTTAAAATAATTTTGCTCTTTTGCAGGCATGTATCCATTTTGTTGGGAAACATTCTTTCACAGGAAAATTATGCTTGTTTAACAGGTCTTAGAATAAAATTTCAATATATTTCTTCCATTCTTTTAATCTCTCTTCTTTGTGATTTATTACCGTCCCATTTTTATCTACTACTTTATTAAATTCATTATTGTACAGTGCAAATATTTATCTTTTTGAACATATTAAAATAATCTAACTTCATAATTATTACCTTTCCTTATTACCGTTGTAAATTATGCTTGTATTTGTACTATACTTTGTCGACTTTCATGCTATTGATGTTTACATCGTGATGTGTGAAACAAAATATTTTGTGTGTGTGTATGTTGGGAGGTGGTAAGGTGTAACTGCAACCGATAGATTTTTTAACTATGAGCCGCCACTGCTTGAGGGTAAAATTAATGGGAAAAGATCGGAAGACCTGAAACAATATGGATTCGATGATCATTATTAGAACTCTCCGGTCGGCCACTGATAGGAATTGTTTTCGATTGTGGATCGTCAACCATCGAAATGTAAGCGGCGGATATGATATATATCCGAGTGATAGAAAACTTATAGTTAAAACCACACGATTGCATTTCAATCTATAGTTAAAAGTAGAGGATTACATTTAAACTTATAGTTGAAACCACAGGACTGCACTTAAAGATTTTCTTGCAAATATACAACACTGTAATGCATAAAATTGTATATTGACATTTTCAAAGGTTACATAATATTAGAATTTGTTACTTATTAGTAGTGTCCGACCGAAACAAGATTTTCAGCCGAAACCGAATCTTCGGCCTCAGTGTTAGTTTCGGCCGAAACCGAAACCGAAACCGAAACCGAAACTTATTTAGACATATTAAATTTTCTATTGTATATTAAAATCTGGTGTATTTTATACACAAATACAGACAATTAACTCATGTAAAATACAATAAAAAGTAATAGTTGCAATATTTAACAAAGATAAGTTATTATTTATGTTATATTTACAATTTGACATTAAATAATAAATTGAAATTAGATTTAATATTTGTAATTAAAAAGTCTTATATTGTACGCTAAGAAAAGTAATTTTTCTTCGTTTTCGCCAAGCAGGTTACTCCGACGATCTGCGTATATTTGTCCAGCGGCACTAAACAACTGCTCGCTGGGAACACTAGTGGGTGGAGCAGAAAGATACTTTAAAACGGATCTTCTCAGGGTAGGATATGGACTACTGTTCCAATAACAATATATGTCAGTATTGCGTTGCAATAATGGCTCCGACAGATAAGATTGAATTATTTTTTTCAAAACAGTTTTTTGATCGTCAGATATGGTTGCCTGCATCTGTTTAGGAATATTATCGTGTATATCCCAAAGACTCTCTATTTCTTGCTGTAGGTTGGAGGCTGGCAATACCAATTCTGTAGAAACTGAGGGAACATTTTCTCCACCACCAGAAAGTATAGGATCCTCTACGTCGTCGTCATCCTCTGTCAAAAAAGATATTATTTCTCTCATTGCAGCATCCACTTCATTGGAATTGAGATATTTCGATTTAAATCTTGGGTCCAGCATTGTCGCAGCCATCAATGAAGGGTGCCTTTTTATAAAAGAAAATTTGGTATTCAATGACTCGTACAATGAGTTTTTCATATTTGTCAGCATCTCATCTTCCTTTTCGGATCGAACTTAGGTATTACTATTAGTATGCATGCGCCATCAAATGATAAATCAAGTGTGGCCTCATAGAAAAATTTCAAACAGGCTGTGAGGTTCGTTAAAACATTCCATTCATTACATAAAAGAGTATCAATTTTACCATAAGTATATTGGTAATTAAACACAAGTTATAACCGGAAGTTAGCCGAACGACGCGCGACAATTAATGAGTCATAATTACACTAAGTTTCGGCTAATATTTGGCCGAAACCGAAACTGTGGGCGAAACTAGCCGAAACCGAAACCGAACCTTCGGTCGGTCTTTACTTATTAGTAGTAACATTACGGACCGTACGGTTAATTGTATAATGCGAAATTTCAACGAATTACGATAATCGCTTATTACTCTAAATTATGTATTTTATTATTATTGTTTTATATAAGAATATATTTAATAAAATATTTGTACAATGTACTGAAATAAATTGAACTGATTTATCATTATTATTAAGTGTTACATTTTAGGTGTTTATCTGTTGCATTTATACGTATCTTTATATTATTTTTACCATTTCAAATAACCGAAAATTATCGTACATAAAATTCGTCGTTAGTAAAATAATTAAACTTTTGTTGTTTTTTCAATTTTTTTTTTTTAATTATTTTTATTAGGAAGGTCTTTTTGCATTTTGTTTTTCTTATTTCAGGGTGAAGACAACGTGGAATACTTTCTTGGTCTCACTCCGACCGGTGTTATAGTGTTAAGAAATAAAAACAAAGTGGCCAATTATTATTGGTAAAAATATTAATATTTAGATGAATAAATCTATTAATGCTATCGCACGCGTTATTCTCTGATCGTGATCGTCTTATTAACTGACTGACTTTATCTACGTCTGATTATCGATATTCTCGGGCCTAATTTACATTCGAAATTGTAACGTACACCAACCACGCATGAGAATCGTAATGATAATAATTATATTGATCATTTATAATTTTTACTCCGGAATTCGTGTTTTATTTTTTTTATTCTTAAAATGTTAAAAAGATTTTAAACAAATATTTCACGCGTCCAAATCGTTAAATTTGTATTAAAAGACGCAAAGATTCGGCTATTAAGCCATTTTCAAGTACAACTGCAATGCGTCGATATGGACGACCTTAGATCATTCTGCAGAAGTATGTCTCCGAGCATTCGTCGATTTAGTCTTCGGGATCGGATTATGTGTCGACTTGTATATTCGCAATTTGAGTGTTTGAATGGTTAGAGCATTTGGCAAAAACTGTTTTGTATTTATTTCTGATAAACCTGTGTGACTGCGGGCACTTGCAGATCATAGTGTAACCTAATTGCTGACGTAGTAAGGAACGTCACATATTGAATTAAACCAAAGAATTATTCTTTTGTCGGATGAGAGCAAGAATTGAATCCCATTAATTTTATCAACATAAAACAAACGTCGTCACATATTCAAGGTAAGTATAAGACCAACATACGATATAGAACTACTACTAGTTAGTCGCATCTTGAGTCAGTTCGAAATTTTAGTCACATTTCTAGTTTACTTCGGTATTTAAATCGCGGCCCTCGATACTCGAATGGCATAATAATAATAATAATAATAATATGCTTTTTTCATTGCAGGCCAACCATAACCAAGATATACTTCAAAGGAAAATATTTCATGTTAAGAGTTTACGATAAAAATGTAAGTACACGCTTAAATACGCTTATTATGAAACTGTGTTAACTTTATATTTCTGCACTTACTATTAGTTTGTCCCACGTTTTATAAATGTGCGTCATAGTAAGTGTAAATATAAATAAATTGAACGAAATTATCTAGGAGGACAATTTTTTTCTAATTATTGTGTCACTGACTCTTTATCGAGTAATAAAATTTCGTGCTGTGTTCGAATTTTCTGTAGTACATTGTACACACCGTATTACACGGACTTAAACTTGTTTTTATATATATATATATATATATATATATATATATATAAATATATATATATATATATATATATATATATATAAATATAACTGGCTTCTTTTAATTTAAGTTCATTTTACATAATGACCTTGAACTGTTCGAGCTAGTTCTAACAGTACGTCTATTTTCCCCATCCTCAACTTTCTTGGCATGTCTTGTGGAATAACCGTAATCAACCATATTAACTCTTTCAGTCTGATGTTCCTTATGGTGCTTTAATGGGCTAACAAAATTATACATTTTGTAAGACGAGAAATGTCTCAGTTTTAAAAATATTTTGTATAAACGTATCGAAAATTATTTAGAATTACCTAAACGGCGGTATCGTATAATTAACATCCTGCATAAAATTTTGCGCCAAAATTTGGTAATGCACGACTGAAAAAGTTGTAATATCCTTGTCGACATTTATTATTCAACATTCGACTTACGACTTTCGAGAATTTTTAAAACTGACAGCGAGATCTTTAATATATGGTTGTAACTTATAATTTGAACTTCAACTTATAGATGGCGTTAATTATTTCGATTCGACTAATGTGAGGACCCCGGATTTAAAAAGTCGCGTTTAATACGGCTGTTAAATTAATTGTAAAACTCTCAGTGGAACAGCGTGAAAATAATAATAATTATTATTATTAAGCTGTTTGGGGGGGCGGTGGAGTATAATGCACCATAAAACGGACTTGGTCACTTATAAACGGAGAAGAAGGAAATTACTAATTAAATATTTAAAAGGGATAAACTTCGAAATTCTTAAAATTTAAATCGATTAGGCAAACTTTAATGCGTCCACTGTGTCTGCATGTTCTGAAGGTGTAGCTGCGACGCGTGGTATATATTCTTCTCGTTTCGTTATCCCATCCTGATGTCGGGACCTTATTTGATGTTAGTTGCTCTGTCAACGTATGCATACGCATGTGTCGCATGAGTCCTCGCTAGATATAGTATATACGGTTGTCACTATATTATGTATAATAATTAATATTTGCAAGTGGCAGGCCAGTAATTAATAAGAATTTTTATGTTTATAAATTTAATTTTTATTCATATATAAAATTTTATTTTATTTATTTTTTAATAGTGATATGCAATTAAGCGTTACATCAATATTAATAATAATTCGACGAAACGGAAGTAATATTTATTTTTTGTTCATTCATATTATTTAACCGGAATTCGCGCATTTTGCGTGCACAGTCGGGATTTACATATATATATTTCGTTTGTAACTTGTATGGGAATAGTGAAATAAAATTTGATTTGAATTATCAAACTAGATTAATGTGCCTTGTGCAGCTACCAATGGTTCGCGAGGGGAAAACAAATATTAGATTGAGTGGTGGAGGGCTGTTAAATAATTAGGTTGGTAAGGATGTCAGCGAGGAGAAGTGGAACGAAGGTTCGATAAGGATCTTTGGGAGGAATTTGGGGGACAAATGACGAGACATGATAAACAGCAAGCGTGATACCGCACAAGGCACACTGAGGTGAAAGCTGCAAGAGGTGAACTGTGTCATTGTGTGAAAATTATTCGTTCCTTTAAAAAAAATCGATTTATTTCGATTCGAATAAATACGCCGATATGTTATTATTTGATTTTTATCGTTAATTGTATCAAATATAAAACTCGTCTTTTAAATTGAATTTCAAAGGATCCCACCGGTCCTCTGAAATTACTCGAGAATTATATAATTTAAGAATTTATATAATATATTTTTACTTCACTTGCGATTATATAATTTATGATATACTGATGATGTTTTCCTTCTATTCCTCGAAACTAGCCAATTTAGCCATCTAGCGAGTTTGCATAAATGGGAAAAGATACGATATATCCATTGATTTCAGAGATAGAAGAGAGTGGAATGACAATTCGTTTTGAAAGGGTGAATAAGGGTGTAGAAAAGTTCGACTTAAGGCAGAAAACGTGGAAGAAACGCGTTTTTTCAGTTTTAGTAAGTTTTACGAACTAAATTGAAAGTGTTTATTTTAAACAATTTTCGAAACCTTCGCTGATTGACAAGTAGCAGGATTTTCGTAGTTTTCCAACCGTCCAGTGTGATTCGAAGCTTCGTCTCGGATGAAACACGTATCACGATGCAAAAATAAAAAGGAATACTGCACATTTGCTTTAATATTTTATTTTGGAACCGTTGAACGTTATCGACGTTATTCCGGTTTAAGTAAGCTCGTGTTACGTGCCATCATATATCCGGACCGGTTTGAACATCATAAACAGTTTGTACTTCTTCGGCGACTCCGAATGCCCCCTATCAGTTAGTACATGTCCCGAAGTTTAATATTTAATTAGTTTCTTTATTTTTTCAAGATTCCGAGTCAGAGGTATATTGTAATTTGACGGAATTTGAATGTAGACATCAGGCGACGCGGTTATTTGGTGACATTGCGGAGTTTATTTTTAGTCTATATGTAGATTTCCTCGACTGTATTTTGCAGTACGGCACTGCGCTCCGTAGCTTCAGTCTCCGAAAATATTAGCGCACTATAATGTACTTTATTTATGCGTGCTAGAAATGACGTAAAAATTCGTTATATAGGAGACCATGGATGGCGCGTCGAACTAATGTAAAACGAGATACCAGACTTTTAATAATAATAATAATAAAAAAAACAAACAGGATAAACGCGGTGAGATATTTTTTCAAGAAACGTCGATTCAATAGTACAAGCAATAAGACAATATGTAATTGATGGTAAGCGTCTACAGAAATTATTCTACGTCGGGCACGTTTCATAGGGTCAATAATAGAGAAATATTGCAATCCGTAATTGTCCACGATGTCTCAGCATAGTCCTTTCGTAGGACAATAGCTGAAGATAATGATGATCTATGTTATCTACGTATGTACGCGCACGTAATATAAATTATTTATTCAATTCTATTGCAGAATGAAGAGAACACGTACGGTTTCGAAACTCCATCCCGTCCTGCATGCAAACATTTGTATAAATGTTGCGTCGAACATCATTCGTTTTTCCGACTGGTAAATGTTGCTTCAAATCCGCCCGATGTAGTAAATACTAGATTTAAGTAAGTTATTAAAAATTTACATATCTAAAAAAAATTAATAATAATTTTTTGAAGTGAAACTTCTATTGGCGCGGTATATATGGGGAGTTAACCCTCAAAACGAGCAGGCGAGCGAGTGGAAGTAACAAACGGATATATATATATATAAATATAATTATCATAATCATCATCGGTGGCTCCTTTCGAGTATCGTGACCCTATGAATCCTCATAAACGAACGTGTGTGGCCGCCATGTAGTTCCATCTGCTGCCCGGTCCATCATTTCTCGTATTGATGCGGTGCCAGTGATTCTTTTAATTGTCTATATATCTTGTTGGCGTCCTCCCTCTTTTCCGACGACCTTCTACCATACTCGTCATAATCATTTTTTCCAATCTACCCTGTCGTATGATAATATGTCCTGTCTATGCTGTTATCCATCGCTTTACCACGGTTTGTAATCTCTGATCCGCCGTAATTTCTTGAAGTATTGACAAGTTAGTTTTTTCGTAGTACATGGTATCCTTGGCATTCGCTTCCAGCACTGCATTTCAATTGCATTAATGCGTTGTGTATGGCTCTTTTTCATTGTCCAGCATTTTGGTGCATATAGGAATATGGAGAACACCAGCGAGTTCATAAGATGAATTTTTGTGTGCATTGTTATCTCATGGCTCTTCCATATTTTCGTTAATTGTAATAGCCCCATTTTTGCTCTTTATCCTCCGTTTAATTTCCTCCGTTGTGCTTCCGTCCTTTGTGATTCCTAAGCATACAAATCTATCAACCACTTGTAAGCCATCTATACTTTGTGGACTGTGTGATTAGTGTCGTCCGTATCGCAAGTTATTGATTGCTTTTCCCGCAATTTTTACACTATCTTCCCATTCTAGTAGGACACTTTTCATATTGAACAATATCGGGCTTAGTATGCAGCTCTTTTGTAAACCTTTTCCTGCTTTGAATTCATCCGATAGTTTATCACCTACTTTAACTCTACCTTTGCTAGATATATATAACGATTTAATAAGACCAATTAGATGACGCGGGACACCGAGGTCGTTTAATATTTGGCATAGGTGTTCTCATTGAATGTGGTCGAATGCTTTACTATAACCAATGACTACATTTTATATATATATGTGTGTGTGTGTGTGTGTGTGTGTGGTTATATACACACGCGTAAAAAATTAAAAAAAAATCTGTATCGAATTTAGTTGAAATGTCTTTAAGTTTCACTTCTTCCCTACGCTGCGAGTCACAGATGTGTTTTTTTTTATTTTGATCTTTTATTTATAATCTGCACATACTGCGACAAGTAAGTGTGATGAAGAAACAGTGTAAAGAATCAGATACTTGTTGATGGTCCATTGACCACAACTTAGGACATATATAGGCCGAAGGAGAGTAGAGGATAAAGTTTTAAGACTGTCTCTTGGCCAGTTTCCCTTCAACCGACGCAATGAAGCAAGTGGCGTATCGCGATTTGTTAGTTGTAGAATAGCTGGATTAGCGTGTGCTGAAAAAGAACTTGTATCTTTTTTTGGCTACTTCTGAAACAGTTGGTATCCGCAAAGAATAGATCAGACGATATCGCTTCTGCAAATACTTTCAGTTTATTACTAATGTGTTGACTCCACGTAAGTTTTGTTTCAAGACATAAACCAATGTATTTAACATGGTTAACTTGGGAGATAGATGTCCCATCTAGATGAACCGATGGCGTCAGCCCTTTACGCAGAGTAAAAGTAATGCAGCTGCTTTTAGTTTGATTAATCTTGACTGTCCATTTGGTTAACCAAGGATGAATCAGAGCTAAATGGGTGGTCCGAAGTTTATTAGACACCATAACCGGACCAGAATCGGATGAGAGAATGTATGTATCGTCGGCAAAAGTGCATAGCACTGTATTTTTATTAACCAGTATGTCTACAATATAAATTTAAATACACTTTTAAACTTTCACGGTTGATAACCATCTGTGTCAATATTTTCATTACGTAATATTTCGAAAACACTTACAGTTTTCAGTATCAAACTGTGAGCGGTTATGAATGCGTAGGTATATTTATAGAATTATGCTCTGAAGAGCGCAATCTTGTATGTTTTCCAGATTTTGTGATATAACTTGTTTTTTCTAATCGGGGCAATGACCGGTAGCCAAGTTGAATTAAGCTGGTTTTCATCCGCTGTAAAAATTTGGATGCCCTAAAATTTAAATTGCTTCCCGAACAATTCTGGAGCTATATTTATACATTTTTGATAAGATTCAAAATCGGCAAATTCTATTTCATCATAGCCTGAACACTGATGCAGACGAATCTTTTCTCTTATAATTACAGTTTGTTTTGTGTTTTTTTTTTAAATCTCTGATTAACGCTTCTACCAGTCTGTCCAATGTAGCTAAGCATGAACGAGCAATTTTATATACGTCAGCAGCGTGTACTTTGTTGATTGTTGGCGCTTTGTAAATATGGTTTTATTTTTTTACACGTGTCAAACACGGGTCTAAACAACGAAATCGATAAATCAGCAATATATATATATATATATATACAATTACACTAAATAAACAGAAACATAAAAATTCCATCTAATATAGAAAAAAATTGCTTAAATTTATAATATACTTCCTAAAACTAATTTTTCATTGAAATTTATCATTTTCAAATTGAATAAATTATTTTTTTTATAATTTCCATCCTTTCTAGTAGTTTTTTTTTTTTTTTTTTTTTTTTTTATATTATAAATTTTATAATTTTGATTTGAAAAGTTTGAAATGTAGCGATTTTTTGTTTTATTAAATAATAAACAACAAGAAAGAAGTTAAAATCATTAAACATTTTTCTTTATGAAAATTCACAAAGCTTTTCCGCTGTTTTAGTAAATATAAAAAATATAAATTATAAAAAAATATACACAAATTTATAAAAATGTTAATGGTAAAAAATTAATTAGATACGTAATTTTTAAAAATTATCAAATTGATAAAACAGTATTTTTAAATAATCTGATAACTGAATGTAGTAAACAACATTCGCGGATATTCATGTGCTCTATATAGCACTGTTATAATTAGGTTTTACTCGCTGTCTATTCGATTTTCGATATATTCACAAACACACACACATGTATATCTGTTTATATATTACACGCCGTTCATATATAATAAAATTAAAGTTTTATCGATTAATGAAATTCTTAATTAATATATTTTTTTTAATAATAAATTAGTTTGAATAGGTAGAAAACATACGACAATCGTCATAATATATATGTGAAATGAACCGGTAATAAATGTTTCTCAATTCGACGAGATTTATTTATTTTTTATTTTTTAATATATATATATATATAGCGGTAGTAGAGCTGACAAGCTATCCGTTCGTAGTTCTCAAATCGGAATAAGGAATCCGCCATCGTTCACGAGAACTCCCAGTCGGAGATATCAAAGAAGAATCGTCGAAGGTGCTCAAGACTGTAAGTATATCGCCTATAATATTTCATGGCTTATTTCTATAGTACATTATTGATTATTCGGTTGATTTATAAACCATTTGGATTAAAAATCGATTATTAAAATTTCGACAACTGTCTCGATATCCTTCAATATATTTTTGCACGTTGGGTATTGTAAGAAAGTCTTTATAAATTTATATATAAATCTTTTTATCGTATAATCATCGGTTATATATAATTACGCAAAATTATCATCATAAGTCTTAAATTTGTTAGCCAGTCTACGGCTCCGTCATTAAGATTGTGAACATCGCCTAATGTTAAACCTACAGGTGCAAATTCACTACAGTCTTCCAATATATGCTGCATTGTTTGTCTTGGATTTCCGCACTTGCACGCAGCAGTTTTCGTTATACACCGCTTCTGCATTAGATATCCGCATCTTCCCTGTCCGGTCCTAATTTTATTGAGTGTCTTCCATAGTTTCCTAGATAAATCCATTCCTTTAATTTCATTCCTCGGGTCGACGACTAAATGGGAATTTGTTGTACGTTCTAAATTCCTTTCCCATGTTATTTTCCATTTATTAAACTCTTTCATATCTTCTGATAATAATTCATCCATTGTCCAAGGTGATTTTTCTGGATTATATATAAATAGTATCGCGCTATACTATACTTAGATAAATAGTACCCTTATTAACGTTTATGGTGTTCCCTATAAGGTACATGAACTTCTAATGTTAACGAAATTGTGTATTTTTAAAATAAGGAAGAAAATGTAGCTAATATTTCGATGTTAAAAATATTCATGCAACACGGTAAAAAAAATTGATTTAGTTTAGAATAAGCTAATAAAGAATATCGTACACTAATATACTCTCTATAATCTGCGTCACGTGAATGACGGTATTATTAATAATCGTTATATTAATAAAAATAATATTCCAAAAATCACATTAATAAAAATAGTGTTCATAAAAATAATATTCATAAAAATCATATTTATAGAAATAATATTCTTCAAAATAATACATTCATGAAAATAATATTTGTAAAAATATTTGATATTCGTAAAGATAATATTCGAAAAAATAAAGAAAATATTCGTAAAGAAAATATTCATTAAAATTATATTCGTAAAGATGTGTAAATATAATTAAAAATGTGAAGCTTATATCGCAATATTGAAAATGCGATAAATACCTAGGCATTCTAATTGATATCAAACATTTACACCCCGTCACAACTACATTAATTCCAAATCTGATATTTTCTTTAATTACATAAGTCGATTGCAGCACAATGTTTGAGCATCTAACATTCTTAGAGGCTTATCCTATATAAAGAGTTAATCCAATCTATCTATGGTTATCTAACTGCGTCACTCGAAAAATTTTAAGAAACAAAATAAACATCAAAGGATATTTCTCTTTGAATGTTCATCAACGACTTGCGCGTCATTAGTGGTCTACTTCCAAATGGATCTATACTTCGTAGGCGGAGTAATCACTAGTAAATTTAGCATACTCGGTGATCTGAATTTGCTTACAACTAGTGAGTTTATAGATAATAACTTACATCGTACACTCAGCGATAACGTTCAAATTAATATATTTAAAAAACGCATTCCTCCATTATTACTATTATTTGAGCGGCATAAGATGTGGAATGCTGAGATCACAAGGAAGAAAAACGTACCAATTTTGTTGGTTTTTTTTTCAAATATTAATGAGAGAACAACATCTACTTCAACAGCAAAAACGCCGTGGCAAATTTTCAGCCTACATATATGTATAGATTCCACATATAGTGAGCACTCCTACCTGCACCCGTTGTTCTAGTAACAGAATGGATGGCATCGAGCACTTATTGTTTGAATGTCCGGCTTTTACTTCTAAGCGTGCTAAATTTAAAATCGATAAGATGAATTTCTTCCGTCTGAACGATACAAACCAACATCTCGGACAGCGCAATGTGGCGTAAACTTTCTATTACGAGTTAAAATTTCTATCTGGCCGTGTAGTAGGAAATCTAATTTCAAATGTAAACTCCCGTTATATTGGCCCACGGATGTTCGATTTCCGCTGCATTAGAAAATATTTTTAGATCGTATAAACACTTTAGAACTAGCATAATTATCGATATTAATACGTATTTACTTGTAAAGAATAGTAATGGTAATAACAGTAGTCTAGTAGTAGTAGTAATAATAATAATAATATGTGTACATATATAATATCACTACACCCTTCCGAGGGTTCAAAGGAAGAAGAAGATATATATATATATATATATATATATATATATATATATATATATATAATATATATATATGTATATATATATATATATATATATATATATATATATATATATATATATATATATATATATATATATATATATATATATATATATATATATATATATATATATATATATATATATATAAATATTTTGGAATTATTTATAAAGCAAACACTTGGTCCTGATCAGAACTATGTTGATGTCATCATTTAGACTGTCTTTGTTATAAGTACACTATGCAGACTTGCGCATGAATATCCTGTATATTCTTTTTTTTCAGCTTTCTCAGTTTTGTTTTTCTTTTGTTATAACTACAACTATACAAGTCAATAAATTTAAAACGATATTCGAAAAGATAATATTCGTAAATATCGTACAAATAATATTC
The DNA here is from genome assembly GCA_032883995.1 of Coronaproctus castanopsis. Classification (NCBI taxonomy): domain Eukaryota; kingdom Metazoa; phylum Arthropoda; class Insecta; order Hemiptera; family Monophlebidae; genus Coronaproctus; species Coronaproctus castanopsis. Next base: position 20,226,228 of record CM065053.1, on the reverse strand, counting down.
ATAAAAATAATATTCATCGCAAGGAACCAACACAAAACACACTCACACACATATATATATATATACATACATACATACGCATATACGTATACACATATACATATACACATGTTGTACATATGAAACGGTTGGAGACCGAAAAGGTGTAATTGTAGTTATGAATTCAAAAGAACTTAATAATTAATTTACATCCAATTACCCGTCGAGACACGAACAACACACGCCCACACATCCAAAATACGTGTATACATGTCATTCGTATAATACAACATTTCATACTTATATGTATAGGCTCTTGAAAACTACAAATAATTATATTTTACTATGAATAAGCACATGTACAAATTAAAACCTTAATTTACTGCCTTACACACATATATATATGAACTATCTAAAACTTTTTCGCTGAATAAACCAAATAAAGACTGCTACTAAAATAAACATATTACATATACAGCAGTTATATTCCTATGTACAGTGACCATTCAGTTTCCTAAAAATATTGATCAAGTCGACTCCTATTAACAAGTTTCTAATAACGTTTTTCTATAGGTAAGTTTTAGATTTTAGATAGAAGAAATTCTTTCTAGAACTTCATTCGCCTTCGTTTTTGTAATGAATAAGATTCGACCTTAATTGTTTATTGTAGGCCGCAGCACCGGCATAAATCGCTTGCATGCGAATCCGTGTTTTATTAAAACGTGTAACAGTTCATTTCCTTCGATATATAAAATTTATTTGAATTTTTCACGACAAAGTTTAACAACTGCAATTTACATAATTAATGTACAGTAAAATATTTTATTTTGTTATCTGTAGTTTCACTACGACTTACTTTAGCACCGATTTCTGTATTCTCTGGATGGGCGCAATATGACATTTCGCTATACTACCCCAATTTAATATGTCATAGGTCAGGACTGGTTGATTAAATGATGTTCGGAAGAGAAATATTGTCTTAAGTAATAAAACAAATAATTTAGTTTTCTTAACTTTTTTGATGAATACAATGAATGTTTATTCTAAACTAGTCTAGAATCTATCTGAATCCCGAGATACTTAACTTCATTCACCCTATCTAACTTAATACTATGTTGTTTTAATTTGATCTGTACGTTTTCCTAAATACTAGAATCTTGATTTGTGTAAATCATAAATTTTGTTTTGTTCTCATTCATTCGTGAATATGAGTAACGTAGTCTTTAATTGTCTTAAGTAATAATAATTTTAAAATATTTATATTTCATTAAATTCTAATTACTTCGTATTAATTTTCCCCCCAGCTCCAAAAATCGATGAAAAGAATAACGTCTTCCAAGAAAACACCAACGAAGTATCCGGCAACAATATTTCAGCGCCTGCAACGGTTAATTCGTGAGTTAAAATTTACTTTACGTTTTCGATTAAAGATAGAGATAACTTTTTCAATTTTTTTTTTCAGAAATTTTTAACGAAAAAAAAAATTTAACACCGAAAAGGATTACAGTACACGTAGAAGAAGACAATTTTAAATTTAATTCGTTCGGAGATTTAACACAGATCGTTGTTCTGTTCGTCTTTAACCAGCCGTGTTGTTTACCCTGTCACTTATTTTGCGAGTATTTTCCGAACATCATAAGCAAAATACATCGGCACACACACTGAAGAAAATTTCTGAACTAAAAAAGAAATAATGAGGGGTTTAATAAAAAATCGTTTAAAAAGGCAATTCAAACAATTTACAGATATGTCGATATTATGTTACTATTACATCGAGTTTCCTGTTTGTAATAACCTACGAAGTTTGCCATGAAATATCACGAATTAATTATAAGCGTACGAATGAACCGCGTAAACCGGAGATCGAATAATTAATGTGTCCACGATATGAACGAACATAATAAATGTGTACATCTAAAAAATGTGAAAAAATAAAATTTGTACATTCGGACAAATATTTCGGAATAATAATAGACAGCCGTTTAAGATGGAGCACGTATATGGAGTATATATAGAAAACAAAATAAAGAACTGTGTAAAAAATGAAAATGGTATATTACGGTTTAATATAATCTTAGATTGAGGGGTATCATATTCAAGCATGAGGATTAGAAACGTACACTGAACAAATTGAAAGATCGCAGAAAAAACGCTCGAGATTAATAACTCGAGGCGAAGATGAATCAATGAGTAAATTAAAAAAAGAATTAAATGTATTCGACGAGTGGTCTATATTTGTTATTGAAAATGTGGAACTATATGAAAAATGCGATATTACATATGAGAAAAGTATACAGACAGAATACTGAATAAATATATAGTACCGATACCAGAGATAAGTCTATTATGACAAGAATGTTAAATCGGATGACATATTAAAAGAGACAAATATAAAAATAAAAAAAAAAAAAAAACAGAAAATAAAAGTTGGTTGATGGATAAAACGGTGGTAAAGAAAATAATAAGTAATAACTCAAAATAACGAAAACTCGATAAAAGGGCATTGTAAAAACAAAATTCAGGAGGGAAGGATTGAGCATAGCGACACTACGAAAGCGCTGCTACAGATACTAGTGAAAAAATGTATATGAAGGAATTAAAATAATTATATAATAACATAATTAAAGAAGTGTGAGTGGAAATGAATAAGAGCAAATGATGTGTCAAAGGGAACAAGTGTGAGTGTATCTAGATTATGAAAATTATTGCATAATTATATTAAGATGATGTAAATTATATATAAGTAAATCTGTCGGACGAACAATTGAGAAATGTTAATTATAAGGCGTGTTTGTGTTACTATATAAATGTGCAACTCTACTTGTATAAATTTAAACAACAGTGAATTCGAACATACGCCAATTTGTGACGTTTGTTTTTTTTTGTAACCTACAAAGTTATATCATGAATAAACCTATCCTATGAGTGACGCTAAAATATAAACAATCGAATTTGACACATTCACACATACACTTATATATCTCTGCATATCACTTTATGTAAGGTCTCGAACTATCAAGACTTTATTCTCTGATTTAGCAACGTATCTTCCCAACGACTATTGCGATTTCATCGTTTATCAGTTCAATTTTAAGATCTTCGCGAATTAGCGCCGCGGATTGTCGATAGCTAGTATCTCATTTATTATATATTTAATACGATATTACTATTTTTGGTAGGTGGCATCCGTGATGTCAAACCGATTTCGAAAATTTCTTTATGAAATAATAGCTCTTACACTGTCGATCTGTTACTTAACGACCAGTATATTTGTTTTCATATTTTTAATTCATTTCGTCTGTACGTGTTTCCCGCGAGTTAATACAATAGCATCCCTGACTGTATTTCCGGTGGAAACCATTTTCTGTCCCCCAGGATGATTTATCTTCGTGATTTCGATTTTTCGTAAATCCGCTGCTTAATTAATTGCTGCAAGTTTCGGCACGTACTCTTTAGACATTTCCGTCGAACTGTTGTCTACACAGCAACGTATGATGGTGTGTGTGAGAATAACTGCGATACTAAAGCAGCGGTTCGAATAAACTTCCTAACGAGTCTAAAATAGTTTTCGTTTAAATAAATATTATATATATAATTTTTGTTGTTTTAAAATAAATTCCTACACACTCCGTTTTATTCTTTTTTTTTTAAGTATTCCATTATATCGTTATTTGGAATGGACAAAATTATGAGAGTCGTGTCTGACTGCGGACTGGTAAACTTTGTAGAATTCGTTATTAAGATCCTAGTGTAGGGGAGTTAATATACATATCGATGTTAACGACAGTTTTTCGTATAATCTTACTCGTAGAACAGGGAAGAGCTAGAAGTAAGCATTTTTGTAAGAAATGTATGCGAATATTACTGAAGAGTGCTACTTAATGGTGTTACGCTTAGGGCCTATTAAACTTCAGACAGACAAGACAGTTTTTATAGCGGTTTGATCGCATTGACGAGGAGAGAAGTTCAGCAGGTTCGACAATTTATTACATCGCACCACTCTCTATATAGAAACCAAAAATTCAACTCCTACGTCGATTAAATTCGTACTATCCCGTATTTAGCTTTATATATTCTCCTACATTGTACCAAGACCAAATAGGCGATTGAATCGTTTTTTTAGTGAACCGCGTGCACGAACAAACCTCGATTTAAGTTCTCCGTTGCGGTCAGCTTTCCGCTTGTATAATTCTCTTTTGAACATATTTCCCTGTATGGATATATACTTTGATAACATATATTTCTTTAATAAGTTGCTTCCCGAACATATTTTGCGATGAGAACAGGAGTCTCGTCTATTCCAATGGTTCTAGATTGTTATTACGTGGTGGGTGTTTGGTATATGTGTTCCTTTATATACATGCAGTATATACGTTAAGGTTTATATGGTATTTATTAATTTGTTAAAGATTATTCGTCCGTTTATTTCGAGTAAGATTGTGTGAACGTGAATGATGTATGTTTTAATAAGTGTGAGACTTGTTAATGCGTGTAGTTTCTCTCGCGTGTTTAATAGGTGTGAGGCTGATGAATGTGTTCGATGTATTTTTTTTTTTTGTATTTTATTATTTTTACTTTTAATTTTATAATTCAGAAAAAATTATTCATTATATTATTTTATTTATAAGCCTACATTATAATTGGCTTTTAGCTCTTTTTCATAACTTTTATAGGGCTTCGGCGATCGTCATCTATTAAATACGCTAACTTTACTCGGAAGAGAAATTGTATATAAATATTTGCGAGGAATGTACGTAAAAAAAGAAATGGATATCGGTAAGAGTTGGAGAAAGTATATGACTAGGCGAAGGAAACAAATAGCTATATCGTTATCTAGAGTAGAATAATAAAATTCGGGTATTAATATTTTAATCGGAAGAGAAATATGTAAAGAAATCGAAACCGGTTGTAAAGCCTGGACGTCGTATTATTAATTTTTCGCAATAAAAAAAACGCATACGATCGAGAAACAAGCTGTTAAATTTTCGATACAATGGTTACTTCGCGCACAGACAAGAGAAACGAACAAATATTAAGCGTACTTTGAAGGAAATCCGATAGGGAACTTTTTAAGTATTGTTAACTCGAACAAGTCGTAAAAACAAAGTAATTAAACGAAAGCAACAAAAGTTGGTACTTATATAATCGGATATGAATGAAACGGTAAAGACAATTAAAAAATTATTCATAGATAAAATAATTCTAATAGCGTAATTAAATATAGATTATATATAAATATAATTAATATATTTATCCTACTCACAAACGTGGACTTTCACAAAAACAAATATTGGAAAAATAATAAGAGAAAAACAGCGCGCGGGAAAGATCAATATTCAATATAAGACGATTCGATCGGAAGCGAAACACTTAGATACAGAAGAAGACCGGATTTTCTAACGTGGCGGAGCAGATTGTTAAATTGAAATGGATCCAGGCAAGGTACTTAGCCAGAGGGATAATAGATGGACAAAACGAGTGTTGGAATGGTGGCTGCTTCATAAAAGGAGAAATATTGTAAATCGTTAGTACGACGATAGGAAGAACTGAATTCAGAAAGCTTAGAACCTGGAACGAATGTAAGAAATTGCGGAAAACCAACGTCCAACACGAAACCGAGATAAGATTATAAAAAAATGTATATCAGACTAAAGCAACAGATTTTTTTAAATTGATTACACACGGTCGTGTTACCTAATTAAGATATTGCATATTTCAAGATATTAAAATTTTCGACAATTGTTTATTGACGTAATTTTCAGCTAAGGCGATTAATTTATAGTTGTAGAAGACACTCTATTTTTACTTACGTATATGTCCAACGTGTTGATATCATCATATATGTGTGTTATATGTATATTCCTACATTCACATACGTATATTATTTATATATATATATATATATATATATATATATATATATATATATATATATATATATATATATATTCTGTTGTTACAATTACGGCCTGTTACTGCTTTTTCGCGTGATTATTTGATGTTAATTTCATGTTTCCGGTCAATAATATTTTTTAAGTTTTCTTCCCGAAGCTCGTAAATATTTCATCGATCCACACATGTATGATTCCGTCTTTCTGCATTCATTCTAGAATTTCTATCTTCATCTATCCGTAAAATATTAACCGTTTCAGCCACAGTATCCTCTATACGGTGTATAAACTTTTAATATACATATTTATATTTTGACATTAAAAGTTTCAATTCTACAAATATAATATTGTCTAATCGTCTAAAAATCAAAATAGTATACACGAAATATTTTCACCTATTCGAGTTATTTTCTTTAATTAGGATTGAACAGTTTCCGAATATATAATATTGCGAGTTTGTTTCGTTCTGCAACCTTTACTCATTATTATTTCATTCGTCTCTATCAACCTGTACATACAAATGTATTAAACGATGATAAATTATTTCGACTAGATTTTACATGAACCGCAGCGATTCACCACGCAGCACGCGCAGTGCGCCCTGGAGTACTCCGTGGGGTGGTACCGCGCAAACGCGACCGTACTCTAGTCATTCGCCAAGGAGCGTTCGATCCGCGGGTCCAGGTCCGCCGTTGAGGCTTAGTCACGCTCGAAGATCGTCTAGCGTCGAGAGTCAAAGTTCCAACGATTCACGGCCGTGTCGAAGGTGAGTCGAAGAGTTAAAAAAAAAAAAAAAACGATCAAAATATTATTAATTAGCGTTCTTTTTGAATATTAGTCTGTTTTAAAGTTTTTCTCGTTTTTCCCCCTTTTTTTTTAAAGATATTTATATAATAGACGGGTCTGCTTCAATGTGAGTTGTAAAATATATCTATTCTATTTAATTATTTGTTAATTTGGTCGTTCTTAATATTTCATTCTTTTAGGCACAAACATCGTAGCAAACGGGGGTCGGACAACGAAAGTGATATGTCCAAATGTTCCAGTAAGTCTTAATTATTAATTAATTAATTTCGTATCGCGTCCGTTATATAATTTGTTTAATTCATCTCACCGAACTTTGGAAAATTATAAACGTTAAACTTCTTATCGAAAGTTCGATCCTAATTTCTACAAGGCGTAATTTAAGAAGTGTTCCATCTTGACCGTAGAAATGTTAAAATATAACTGAAGTTACTCGAGATGTTCGGTTAAAGTAAATAAAGTGAAAACTGTGAAAATTTGCGAGCATTCGAGCACGGAACAACGTCTTCTAAATATATTCTTGCGATAATCATCGATCGTCAATTTGATTTTTTTTTTTTGTACCAATCTATATGATTATAAACACAAATGCGAGAAAAAAAAGAGAATAATATCAAATAAACAACATATCTCAAAATGCTATTTTGTTATAGCGATTTATATTTATTCTTCCTCCATTTTATGATGACGTAAGTGCATCCCGACATTGCCTTTTTTTAAGACTTCTGACAGGGTTACCTGGAAGATGTGTGTTGTCGACTGATATTAGCGGATTTGGATTTTCACTAAGTGCCGTATGTATTTTCCTGTATCGTCGTCTGTGGTTTGTTGCAACGGTTGGTATTCCGAGGTCATGAATGATATCGTTACGAACATAAAATGGTGCATTTGTCATAAAAACCTTCGACTGCAACGATTATATCTTATTTAGATTGGTTTTGGACGTCGAGCGGTACACCTCGAGACCATATTTCCAGATAGGAGCAATTACTGTGTTGTATAAGAGGACTTTGCAAGACTAAGTTGCGATTTGCGGCCTATTAACGGATACAACTGGCGGAGTAGAAGCGTCAGATTTTTCCGCGTATTTATGACATGCGGTCCCCACGTTGATCTTCGATCGAATGTTAATACTAAATAACTTCTGGCGCTGTTGGTATCATTCGACCGCACTATGTAACTGGCGGGCAATTCTGTCGTCTAGTTGTGAAAGTGGCACGCGATGACTTAAGGTTATTTATTTCGACTTTCCACTTTCGGGCCCATTGCTCAGTTATTAGTAAGTGTCTCTGTATATATCTTGACGCTTCGCGGGGTTCTTCGTGACTAGCCAAAATAGCAACATCATCCGCGAAAGTAGCCTGAATAGTGAACATTGTAGTCGGTATATCTGCCGTATATACGTTGTATAAAAGAGGGCCTAGGATGCTTCGGACTGATGCCATAATCATTCGCGGAGTAGATACAGCTTTGTATATTTTGACTTGAAATGATCTACTGTTGAGGTAGGATTTTAAAAGAAAGTATATTTCAAGCGGAAAAATCTCATTTATCTTGTAGAGCAGCCTTGCCAGGCGCGTTCTAATGCCCTGGCTACATCCAGAAACACCGCTGAACAGTATAATTTGCGCGTCGACAACTCTATGTGAACAGCCGAGTGCTTAGTTCGGAATCCGAATTGACTAGTAATTTCTCAAATAGTTTCTCAAACGTATCCAATAAACTTATTGATCGGTATAATGAAACGTCAGAAGCCGGTTTTACATATTTGTGAATTGGTATAATTATTGAATGTTTCCATCTTCTCGGAAAGTAACATAGACGCATCATCGAGTTATAAGTGTAAAGGAGTAGGAGAAGACCTTTTTGAGGCAGATGTTTTAGGATATTATTTGTAATACCATCTTCCTCCGGGGGTTTATTATTTTGTAGGTTTTTAGTGTAAAAACGTAGCTTGTTCGGTGTAATATAGTATTTATAATTTGGACAATACTGAATAACTCTGATATTTTGTTTACATAACTTTCTCAGTATGTAAGGGATTATCCAAACTATGAGGCTTAAATTGGTCCTCAAAATAATCTGCAAAAATAACAGCTTTCTCATTATTAGTCTTCGCCCATGTTCCATCGGGTTTCCTCAGATGATAAGAAGGAGCCGACTTTTTTGTTAATGTCCTCGCTGCTTTCCAGACAGAGGAGTCTGCGCTAGTTAAGGTTGACAAATAATAATGATAACGCGCATTGTTATATTTATCAATAGCCTCTTTTAACTGCTTGCAAAGTTCTTTGTATGCGTAATAATTAGACGGATATCTGCTGTGTTGCATTTTTTCCTAGCTTTTCTTCTCATGCTGATCAATTTACGGATTTGCAGGTGTAATATAGCGCAATTATTACTATTCAAAGTTGAGTTATATTGTGTACATTTCTTACAACTGTCTTGAATGATATCTGTCAAGTAATCAACTGCTGCATCAATACCGTCGGATGCTTTTTTTAGTTTTAAATCGATTCTTCCCGCGACAAGATTCCCAAATTCTATCCAGTTTGTTGATTTGTTGATAAGGTGTGCCCCTCGTTTTTCACATAGAGGTATTTTATCGAGATATAGTATCAGTGGTATGTGGTCATATGATAAGTCAGGAATAGTGTAGCATAATTTATGACGTAATTCTTTAATGAAGTAAAAATCCATTAAATCCGGTTGACGATTAATGTGCTTAGGCAAATATTTTGGTGAAAAAGGAGAAACTATGTCTAAGCGTAGTTTCTGATTTAAATTAAACAGTTGAACTCCACGTTTTTAGCGTTATAATCGCGCCCGCAAATAAATATTTTGCATTGATGACGAAATAAATTCAGAAATTCGTCATTCGGGATATAGTAATTTGGGTGGTAATAAACTGATTTCTTCATTGTCCAAAGTGTTTATACAGACTGCAACTGCTTGGTACGTTTCGGTATGGCGAGTAAAACCTTAATATTAGCCTTAACCAGGAAAGCAGCACCACCCATCGCGGTGTTGAAAGGGTAGGTTTCGTGATAACTTTTATATCCTGGAATTAACAATGTGCGTTTCAGTTAACAGAACAACATCAACTCGATTCGAGGTAAGAAGGACACTGAAGTTCATGTTTCTTATGATGGAGACCATTCGCATTCTACAGGATTATTGATAAAGCTTGGTCGCTTAACTTGACTTTACTCGTAATAATTTATTCATTAATTTAGTTAACATTGATATTAATGGTGAGAGTAGATTACGGAATTCATTCAGAAATGATGTTAGCGTTGCACTAATTGTCTGTTGTTCATTAGTTTGATGTGATACAAAGGATTCATTGTTTTGATGTGAAGAAATCGGATTAGATTCAGGACAGAAGAAGGAGGAGGAATATTTATTGGTATAGCAACATCTGAATAGGAGTTTCGTGTTAATTTTTTACGTATATTCATTAGAATTAGTGAGATCTGGTGTAGCTTGTTGAATATTTTTTTGATTCTTGCTTTCGAAATCTCCGCAACAAAAGAGACATGTCGATAATGATTCTTTAGTACAATCGATTGTTAAGTGTTTAGCGCTGCACATAACGCATCTAGGAGGAAGATTTTTTGTATGACCAAAATTTTGACAACGCATACATTGTATTTGTTTGGGCGTGGTTCTTCACATACTATAGATGTATAAAGCAGCTGTTTTAATTTAAATATTTCTACGTTGTTCGATGCTTGATTGAGGTCGATAGATCGAGTAAATTTATTAGGTTCTTAAGGATATTCTTGATTATTTCCAGAAACAATATATCGCACATGGTCAGAATTCTATCTCGTTAAACAGCGGTACGAGCGTATTTCTTTATTTTATTTATTCACAGTAGGCTGTATTGTCAGATAGTTCCTGTTAAGTTGTATTATGATGTCTTTTTTTTTCTACTCAAATCCTAGCGCATCATCAGAAATCACGTCTTCCGCGAACCGACTGATCTATTCAAATACACACGACGCGAAATATTTTTTTATGGTATGTACTTTACGAAGGTACAATAAGAATTTGCGACTCAATTAAATTTTTTGTTTTCTACGTAGAAGAAGCGTATCAAAAAGAAAGTCAGGAGTAACTAATTTAGTAAACCATGCTGATTTCTGAACCGAGGTTCTGAGATGTCGCTGGAAATCAAACCTAGCTATATGATTAAACCTGTATGAACTTACGGACTTTTGTAATGACGATTCCATATTGAAGTATACCTTTTTAGTTCAAATTATTCAGATGATTTGTTAACACACTTTCATGTATATTCGAATTAACAATAATCTCTACCGGGTTCCGTATATATCGATATGTAACGAAAATAATTAGTCAAAGTTATAGACATTATAACTCTATCCATTATTATTGTGTTTTAAACATTATTGCTGACTAATTATTCCAAAAACAAGATCGCAACATAATATTTTGGACAAAAATCTTCGACAACATATATTTAAATCAACTAAGGACCAATTAAATTCGAGTATCTATGTTGTAAACACGTTGTAAGCTTTTATTTATACATTTATTTTATATAATATCGTTGCAAAATATAACGGATGCACGTTTTAATTTTGATATAATCGTATATCAGGTCACAGTAACAGAAGACATCGTCACCGAAGTCGAAGATCGTCAGGTAGCGAACATGATCACCATCATTCAAGTTCAAGGTACTATTGACGAACGTTTTTCACCGGCTATGTATATATATATATATGTGTGTGTGTGTGTGTGTACGATCCAATTTAATACTTCAGAGTTAGGTCCCGTAGTTAGCTTAAAATCGAAATTTATCTCTTTTGTAAATCTGTTACTACGGTGCATTTCGCACACAAGTACAAGTTAGTTTAACATTTGAGAAATATATTTTTCATATAGAAAAATGTTATAGCAATAAATTCTTAGGTCATTTTCATGTGTACATAAATATAAATAGGTAAATAAATAATGATAAATAAAAAAAAATGTAATACAAAAAATCACTTAATTAACCAAAAATGAATTATATATATACGAAATTTTTACAAACGGACTCATTAATATCTAAAGATTTATTCCACCCAAAAATGCATAAATTAGTCAGTTTATTCAGTCTTATAAATAGAGAATAAAATGAATTTTAACGTATAGCGATAAAGTAAAGGAAAAAACAGAATAAAACAATATAACTTTGCTATCATTATTAAGTGCCGCCTCCGTATCGGAGGTAGGAGGCTACTTACCTATACATATTTTGTTGTACGATGTAAGTAGCGTACAAGGCAATCATAATACGACGTTAGCGTATTATGAGATATACCCGGGAGAACTGATTGTAATCGCTTTGATGTCACGAAACAATGCAGCCCCGCGTGATTTTTAATATATTATATTATTAATAACGCGCGTATGTTGTGCGCGGTGGTTTGCATCGCCTTCCATGCGGTAATAACATTAGGATTATTTATATTTTTATTTTCTCAGGATAATTTTTGCGTTTCCGATCGGATTCGAACTCGGTACCTTCCGTGTAGAAGTCGGTTGTGTAGGCTATCTCGACGACATAACCTTGCTGTAATTGATAAAATATGGAAAAAATCTTACAATAAAAATACATAAATCGATAAAAAGTATTACTTCGGTTAAATTGACTATAAAAAATGTAACGTAGATTTAGGAAATAATAGCGTATTATTGAAATCATTTAGTAACAGAAAAATAGAAGATAATAATTCAGGAGTATATAAATTAAATTTTCATCAATGTGAATGAGAATACATAGCAGAAACAGGCGGACAATTCTCAATAAGGTGTAAAGAACATTTTAATTCGTACATGAACGATGACGGAAAATCATTTTTTGCAAAACATTGTAAAGAATTAAAACTAGAAACCGATAATAATAATAATAAAAATTATAAAATTTTACATAAAAAAAGAAAATATTGAAATAATAAAAAAATGAGATAAAAATAATTTATTAAATTCGATGATAAATTTTAACGAAAAAATTAACTTTAAGAAGTATAATATAAACTTAATCATTTTTTATTATTTATATTGGACATTTTGTATTTTCTGGTTATCTAGTGTATGTAGTTATTGTGCACATTGCTGATTGGTTGATTGTGTTGTTTACCGGATTCACCATCATGTTAGTTTATAATCAAATCAGTTATTTTACGTGACTTTTCTTTGTAATATTATAAATCTCGGAATTAAGTATTTTCTTATAATTTTTTTTTGTTTTTTATTTTTTATTTATTATTATTCATATTTTTCATTTATTTACACCTGAAAATGGCTTAATACTCGAAAAGCTTTATGTCTTTTAATATAAATTTCGTGATTTTAACTGCTCTTTTATTGTTTACTTTTTTTTATAAAAATCACTACATTCTATACCGGATCAAACTTCCTAAAGTGTTTGACGAATTTAATTTTGATACATTACGGATATTAATGTGTTTTTTATTTTGTTTATATGTATATTAATATAAAAAAAAAGAATAAGTATTTATTTATGAATTGTTTCACATAAAAAACGACATATAACACAACCTTGGTACAATAATATCCTAAATGAGGAAATTAGCGTTTGTTAAGGAAAGGGCGGGAAGTTGCTGCCAACAGAACTTCACATTGTACAGTTTACATAATTTTCATATATTAATCGACTAGGCGAGTGTGAAATCCTAAAAAAAAAACTATGTATGATAAATATTATTATTTAAGTAATTCGTTTGTTTTTTAAATATTTGCGCTTAAAAAATTGATCAAGTATAATAAAAACAACTGAAGAATTTATGAATGAAATAGAGATTTGTTACACTTACTTTTCTTTTTAATTTTTTTTTTTTTTTTTTGTAAAATTTAATAGAAATTTTATCAAAACAGTAATCATCGAATCCGACATCTATTACTTATCTCTGATCACTCATTTCGATTAAATGTGCGTGATATTACCTAAAATATGTAATAGAACAATCTTTTATATTTTCTAACCGCGAGGTTCTTGATTTTCCCTCCATTTTCCATCCGTTTTTAAGGTTGGTTTCTCTTCTTGATATTAACTCTGGATACTCGATCCTTCGTATTATACGAATATCCAAATAATACCAGGTACCAGTATCTCCTAAATTATGGTGAACAACTTTTTATGCCGCGCCTTGAGATCGAACTGTTGACTGTCGGGTTGGCGGTCAAGCACTCTAGTTAGTATACTACACCGTGGCATTACCTATATATATATATATATATATATATATATATATATATATAGTATTTATATGTATTAAAAATGCATTTAAAAATATTTAATTATAGATATCAGTTAGTCGAATCGCAAAGTCAGTGGAAAGAAGTACAAAGAAGACAAGCTGAAGGAAGTTCAGGAGTACATCAAGCGAATGTCATTAGGCCTCGTTCTGGTTACCTGAATAGCGGTATCGAAACTGAAAGTGAAGTATCTTCTTGTCATCATCATCATCATAGAAGGAAACACAGAAAACATCGGTATGGACTTGCACAGATTTATCCATTACAAATTGTAATGTAAAAATTAGATTAAAAATATAGCAGTTATATCGCTAAGTTACAATCACGAATGAACTTATAAAGAAAAATGTAAATGTGCGTATTAGCAAGTTAAGAAAGACACGTGTTTATGGGGGAAAGGAATATATAAGGATTTTATTTGATCGTATATAATATATAATATAACATATAATAGGGCTGTTTAAGAAATTCGCATGGAAATTAAACTTATTAAGAATTTAGAAGAAAGCAATAATAAAAGCTGCGCCACATGTGTGATTGATTTAGAGCCATTCGTGTAGATAGGTGTGAATTTAGAAATTTTGTTGATGTGGAAAATAATCAATGAATTAGCAATAGAAAAATGTACAGAAATTTTTAAATATATAACCTGAAATTACGACCAGCGTTAACTGTGACATAAATTTCGTTTCCATGCTTGGACGTTTAAACTTACGTTTTATTAACTTCGTATAATTGTGGCGACGATTAAAATATTAACAAATTGCAGTTGGTAACACTGCTACAACGTAAAACTCTTGTTTCATGTTTAGTGTACATACGAGAGATTCGTCCAATTTCACTTATCATGGTATCCTATAAGGAGGAGCGCGCGTTTTGCGTGGAACGTTATGATCAGCGTGAATTGAAGTTCAAACTTAGGCGATCTTTTTTGTGAGCATACCTTAAGATCGGCGTTTGTGAAATACGTCCAGAGATCTGGAAGACCTGAAAACTCGGATTTCTGAAGAAATTTCAAAAATTCAGCGTATAGTCTTCGAAAACTTTGTAAAACGACTGAATGAATGTATTGTTGCAAATGGCGGTCATCTGAACGATATTGTATTCCATGAATGATCTCGTTTTCCTATTATGAAATAAAATTTCGTTCAAAAATTTTGGTCGAGTAGTTTTTGAGTTATTCAAAAAACAACAGAACCGTCCGTCCTCTTTTTGGGTATACTACGTACAGTTATGGTTCCACGGTATGTGAGAGGGTGATTCGTAAAAATCTTAAAATTAAACTCGTAAGTGGATGAAATCGTAATTGTTTGAAGACTTCAAGCAAGATATTCTGATAACATGGCCTAGTGGTTTTGCTAAATAACTAAATAGAACACGCTTTCAAGACCTTGCATAAAGTGGATTATATATGTATCCAATTGCAAAGTAAGCAGTCCTTAAATTTCTCCGTAGTATGTATACGATTAACTCTGTATACATAACATTATACAGTACAGCTTCGGTTCTTCCGACCATAGCAGCTGTTATCCGATTAAAAAAATCATAATTATAAAAGATAGTTCAGGTGTAGATAATTATTTTCTTTAATATCGTATTGCGTAGATCTCGATCTCGATCGCCTTCCGACGGTGGCGGTAGCGGTAGCAAACCGCGTTTGCCGGACGAATTAAAGAAGCATTTGGAATTTCAACTAGTGGATACGGAAGGCATGTCGGAAGACCAGCTTCGCGAAATACCGTACACTATCGTTAAAACTAATTCGGCCAAAGCCGTCCGTGTTCGACTGTCTCCTTCCGACAGACCTAAACCTCATCACTCGGCCAGGAGAACCAAGAGGTATTGAATTTCAATAAACGACGACAAAATAAGATATTTGTTATTAAAGTCGGTAAATTTTTGTATTAAAACATTACAAAGCTTCCATTAAGTCATTTTCGAGTGGGCATAAATAAACATAAAAAATATAAAACAAAAAATTAAATGTAACTTAATCTACATGTACAAGATTACAAAAAAAAAAAAAAAATCAAAATGAAATAATATATTACGTTATAGAATAATCTAATAGCGAATGTGGTAAATCGACTAATCGGCCAATATATATAATAATTTTTACATAACCAAACAGGCTAATAAAAGTCAAAACTCTGCGTCTAATATAAAAATAGATGAAATTTTTTAATGTACTTCTTGAAAATTAATTCTTCGTATCGTCGTCGAATTTAATCTTTCTTTCTTTAATTTCAATTTTTTCCTGTAGTTTTATTTTTTATAATGTTTTTAAAAATTTAACGATTTTATACCTATTTTATGTTGTTGTTTATTTTTGAAAAATCACTACATTCCGCACATCAGTCCAAATTATGAAACCTTATTCCGAGAGTATCGGTAATAATTCAGAATGTGTGGTGGTACTCATTGAGTATATTCGAAAAAAATACATAAATAAAAAAAGTTTTACTTAATTAAAAAGAAAAAAAAAATACAATATTCGCTTAAGAACGAGAAAATAGAAAAGAAAAATCTTTGGCTGAATTAGACGACGTGTATAATTAAACTGTATGCGACAGTATTAGAGAAAGGAAAAATATTATAAATAAATAATGGAAGTATAAATAAATTTTTATAAATGCTCGAGTATTTATTATTACAAATATAACCGATTCCGCGATGATTAAAATTCGTAAAATTCGGAGGAAGCTACGAACTGTATGGACAGCCGCAGCTATGGTTGTCACTGGGGAGGTCTACCGACTGACTTAAGCGCGTATGTTATAGTAGAATATAAAATGTTTTAGATTATCACGTACTTACTCGTTACAGATCGGTCAAACGTTTTCGTAAGAAATTTTACGTAAACTTACAATATGAAAACAAATGTTAAACATTTAAAAATAAAACCGGCATTAACGTAATTCTTTTAAATATCCGACAAAAAAAAGATGGCATAACCAAGTGTAGCGGTAGATTAACCTATAAATTATTATGCGATATAAACCTTAGACTAAGATTAAAGCGATTATTAAGAATTAATTTTTACCTAAGTCAAGTATTGACAGGACATGGTAGTTTTGGTGCTTATTTGGAAAGACTTAAAATTGTTGTGAATTCTGTCAACTTATACAGTTTGTCATTTTCTATTTAAACGTCCTTACACCGTAGAAGAATAAAGATGCGAATGGTTTAAAAACGATAGATCATTCGTACATTATTCTAACCTCGCTTTGAGGAGTTTCAAAATTAATGTAACATAAAACAAAGTATATATAATACGAAATGACCGAGCCAATTTGTAAATAATTAAGTAAATAAATTATTACTCGGACTAGGAATGGCACAGTAGGTAATTAGATTATTTAAGTAATAAATGTTATATAAGCATTATATACCTATTTGAGTTGTTATATATCGTTTATATATGAAAACTTAAATAGGTATTACCTATATACCTATTCAAATCTTTTATGTACCATATTCGGACTACAATCTATTTTTAGGTTATCTATTTTCGACTTTCCTTTTATTAATACTATTCGTACAGTTTTCTGATGTTTTCCCTTACCCTGTTTGTACGTATTATCCGTATTCCGTCTACGATCTATATTTATCCGCGGGTCTTGCTCTATCTTTACATTATTGGGAAATTACGTAATAGAGTAAAGGAGGAACTTTTTTAAGCGCCCAAAGCTCTGTATATGGAGACGGTACACGTGTTACTAAAATCTATTTTACGAAAGTAGGGGAAATTGGGTACGATGTGTTAAACATGGTAATTACGTTTTTACATTTATTAAGCATTTCTTTCTTTAAAAAGAAAAAAAATAATTGCGTCGTTAACGCGTATGTGTTAATATTTCGAATGAAAATTACTATACAGACTAGTGTTATTAATGCAATACGTTTATTTACACAAAAATTGAAAATATTATATATATATATAGATAGATAGATAGATTAAAATCAATTTTAGTTATATTCGAATTATTTACGAATCATTTCTTCAAAATAACTATTTATCGCATCGCCTGATTTTAGTAACAACATTTCTCAAATCGATTTCAGTTAGATTACGGATTAATTATCGAAATGCATAACGAGCGAAATATTAACAAATAAAATATATTAAAATTATTGCAACATGATAAAATAATCATTTTATAATGTACTTTTTCTTTATTTATTTTATAGCGGTATATATTTTTTTAAACGAATATATTCATTAATGAAATGCGTTTTATAGTACGAAATTTAAAGCGACAATCCAATTAAGTTTTACGCCATTTCCAAAAACTTCATTGCACAATCAAACACAATTATAATGACGACATTAATACGATTACGTTAATCTTAATATATATAGTAATAGATTTAATAATTCATTCTGAATATACACTATTTATTTTCAAAATAAATTTTTAAATAAATGTTATTAATATAACCAAATATAATTTTACCCGTTGTTTATTTTTTCTATAGTTAAATTATCGAAATCGTTTAATTCTTCCACGCTATAATCGAACGCTTTAACATTTATTAAATTTAATACAATTTTCAAGTGTTTCTGCTATGTCGAACCTTTTTAAATCTGTTTTAAAGCTACCACCGCAATGAAAATATTTTTAATAAGTGTTTCGGTTAAATCTGGACAATATATTCGTACGCTCATCCGTTATACCGATTCCATATTTTTCACGATATTGTAAAATATAATTTGGATTTAATAGTATAATTTTATTCGACGTTGATTTGTTTACTTTTATATATAAACTTTTTATTAATATATCTTCTAATTGATTAAATTCGTGTTCAGTTCTAATATTATTTTTAATTAAAAATAAATTGATACGTGTCTTACTATTAATCTACTCTATTATCGAGTTAGGCTATCGCGCAGTATATGCAGACATTGTCGAGAAGTATTTTATAAACGTCTTGTTGCGGTGGGATAGTTAAAACGATATTTACGCGTACAAATGAAAAAAAAATGACTAACGAAATTTACGATATTTCAGTTGTTTACTAAAAGACGCTCTTCCGGAGTCGGCCAGTGCGGATAGTCCGCCACCGCCCTACAGCGAAAGTCCGGTACTATCAGATCTCAGTAATAAAACAAGCGCCAGTACGAGTACTACCGCAGGTACGACTGTCAGCAGTAATAACAGTAGCAACGGCAATAAACAGAATTCTTCTCAATTATCGTCGAGGTATGAAGAACATTTAAGACAACCTATTTACGGTTTTTCCGTTTAAACGTAATTAGCTTTATTTACATACACACACACACACACACACGTTACGCGTGTACCTATAGGTTATTGAACCGATGTATACTGTGTATATATATATATTTCTACAAAATCTCGAATAAGTGCGCATACGTGCGTCGTAGTGTTAATGAACTTTACATTGCCGCATATATGAATACCATCGGTTCCTATAAAAGATAAATAATGTTTAATTTGGTTATTTAATATAACGGAAATTATTATACTCGTTAAATAATAATGAACTTCATTTTATATTAGTTTTTCCCGTAATAAGTTAAGTTTTCAATTCTTCGATTTTACAACGAAACACAGTTAAATATGCAACAGTAAACGCTATTTTTGCGCCCTCGAACGTTTACGCTACTACATTAGGTACTTCGCACGTGTTCGATAACCTTAATTAACTCACCTTATAATAATATTCGTCTGTTCTGATGCTCGCTATAGGTTTTCGTTTTAATTTACAATTATACATATATATATATATATAATTTTCCTCTAAAATGAAAGGATGTAAATTTATCACCTACATTCAGATTATATTTTAACAACACGGTGCCTTCAAAATTTAAATTACGAAAAATCGAATTATTCTGTAAACACTAACCCACTTATAAGGTATAAAGGATCGTTAACTCTGTATATACATATAAAAAATATATAATGTTGGTCCGATGATTCCAGTAAAACTGCAGAAGACAATATATCAAAGAATTCTGAAAAATAAGCCGCGTTAAAAGCTATCTTCCCGGCCCTATCAAAAAACGAAACACTCGTAATGATGAAATAAGTAAAAAAATGGTTGCAAAGGTTACAACATCGTCACAAATGAATGAAAAATGGAAAAAAACAACCTTACAATAAGAAATAAACTCAACCTTTGGTATACAAAAGAACCGGTCTAGATTCCTCGGGAATTTTTTTTTTTTACCAAGGATTTGATTTCTCCAATTTTCCATGTCGCTTTATACGTAAATGGATACTCTAGTTATTCCGCTTCTTTCAAATCTTACACGTTTCCAGAAACAATCAAGTCACCAGTTCCCTCAAAATTCTAGTAATTAACGTAGCTCTTTCTTGACCACGATTTAATTCGAAAATAACAAATACCGTATAATATTAAGGTCGATTCAGACACCGACGACGTATTTAATCTACGGCTAAAAACTTCACGCAGGAGAATTAACGTGTAGCATTTTAAACAAGAAAACAAAGACTAACTCGTGTACGAAGGTCTGTCAAAAAGTAATAACATCTCTACATGTTACATATGCCATAATTCTATATATTCGGTAACTGTTAGGTACAATGCAACGTTACGTTTACTTGTAGCGTGGTTTACTTTCTAAATTTACATTAAGAGAAATAAACCGATTCATTAGTTCACTGCAGTCGGTGTAAATAATTATCTACTTACGAGAAGTAAGAATCCTTGCTTTTATAAGTCCGATTTCTTTACATACATACATATATATATATATGTGCACACACACACAACACATAAACAGACGCACATATATATTATATATATATATATATATATATATATATATATATATAAATTATACACCACCCACAGTTAAAATTAAAAGTTAACATTACCCACGTTGAAAATATTTAAAAATATTATTCGTTCCTTTTAAAATTTACATTAAGATAAATCAAACAATTAATTAGTGCAACTGTAGTTTTTATATTTTTTTATTTACTTATAAGAAGTAAGAATACTTACTCTATATAAGTGAAATCCATTAAACACACTGCATTATATATATGAATACACGAGCAATTAATTACTGCAACCGTAGTATTTATGATTTTTATTTACTTATAAGAAGTAAGAATGCTTACTCTATATAAGTGAAATTCATTAAACACTGCATTTTATATATACATATATATATATATATATATATATATATATATATATATATATATATATATATATGCACTAACAGGCAAATAAATATATAGATAAAGATTATATACGCAGATATGTATGAATAAATGTATATGTATGTAAGTATACATATATATATATATTTATGTATGCGTGTGTATGGTACACTCTTGATAGTTATTGATATAAGGTTAATTTCATTATTATTTAGGAACGCAATTACTTTCTTAATAAGAGAAATCTAACAATTACTGAGTGCAACCGTAATTTTTATGAATTTTTACTTACTAATAAGAACTAAGAAAGTGAGATTCAACACTGCACGTGTAAGATTTCATCTTGCTCTTTGCATTGATAATGATGATTTGTTAATAATATCATCATTTACCAGTACGGTTAGCTTCTAAATTTTGCATTAAAAAAATCATTTAACCGCACGAACACTTACATACTTATAAGTACTAAGATTACTTATTCTATGTAAGTAAGATCCCTCATATATATATATATATATATATATATATATATATCCGGTGTTTTTTTTTTTCTTAATTTACGCTAAAAAAGTTATTTTCTTTAACCGTATGTTTACATAAACATTCAGCCATTTTTAACAAATAATTAGAATTATTAATATCAGTCAGATCTCTCGAACGCATAATATCGATAAATATATCTAACACGCGTCTATGTCGACTTTATAAATAACAAATAAGTTTAGACTTCATAGTCTGTCACTTCCAAGTATCGACTGAACAAATTTTATATATATATATATATATATATATATATATATATATATATATATATATATATATGATGTATATTTTATATATATATGCTTTATCTATACGAAAATAATGCGTATTGTTTACCGTTTAATAAAAATATTTTCTACCGCTTGTATTTATTATGTGTTATGATTTTTACGATGACTATATATTTAAAGGTAGACTGAAACTTCGACGAAGAAAATGTTAATTATAATTACGTTTTAATAATAATAATTAAAAAATATATATTTTCCCGATTATAAATCTGAATTAATCGTATAATCATTAGTTTGGATTTAAATCTGTTTTAACGATTGATCGTTTTCAACCAAGATTTTAGATCGCGCTCTACAGTGTGGCGAAATTCGATACATGTAAAAGAGGATAGATAACACTACACGACATCGATCGAATAATTACAGAATGCTCGAAGTCATCCGTGGATAAAAATGGAAAATATTATATGATTCCGCCGGACATTAGGCGGCAAGTGATAGGTATGATAGAAAAAAGAAAAACTAACCAAGAAGAAGACGCATGACGTCTCATTATATGCGAAAAATGAAGCGATAAGTTAGTTAGATTTTAGGAGAAGTTTTTTTTTTTTTTTAAACAGTAAATACTCCGACACACCATCTGGAATTACTAGAATGATCGATTGCAACTACGAGAACAACCAAATACCACTCGGTAGTAATAAATTGACCAATGTGAAAAACGTCGAATAGAATGAATAAGAAGTACAATAGGAAGAGCTACAAAGAAGACGAAAATATGGAAAATTATGGATGACGACAGAGATGCGAATGCGGCATGGTACAAGATTCGGATCACCTATTCTGCCCATTGTTTGACGATGCAGTATGAAAGATATGACTACTATAAATGGAATTCCGGACGAGACAATTCAGAGTGTTAATTATGAGCTGACCAACACGATATGAATAAGAATTAGAATATAAAGGAAAAACTGGATGAACATTATTATTTCCGATAGTCTACTCGTAATCATCCGTTATTCGATCTGTATCACGGCTGTATCTAGAGCGTTCTTTTATATACTCGCATTTATTCCATCAGGCTGTAATGCGGCGAAAGAATGCTGAAATTATTTCATTTTATCTGTTCAGAATTCTAGTTGTTATAATTAGATATTAAATACTAATCCGCGTGTAATATACGTCGAACAGTTTTCATTATTGAACATTACTGACCCGAGGTAGATGAAATCGGAGCAAAATTATTATTATAACAATGTTAACCTTCCTGTCGAGATTTTCTATCTTTCCAATTCGTTCGATATGTATCTCGTAATTAATCACGTGTATACAACATATTGATAGTCGTCGTACACGAGGAAGACACTAGGCGAAGAGAGATGATATCGTGAAGTGGACCGGAATTAATCGAATTCAGATAGAAGACGTTCGAAATATTTGAGGGATGCCTACACCCAACAGCCGATAGACATAGATATATCGTGACATATATTAAATAATAACGCGAGTAAATCATCTTGTTTTATTCCGTTTTCTACTTCGAATTCGGACGGATTATACTTTGTCAATTCGAACTGCGACCGAGTATTGTTTAATAAGGGCGTGTACGATTAGGTTCGTGTTCATCAGGTACTTTCTAAAATATTACATAGCTATTCATGAGTTCAATAAAATTGAAAGTTTTTTAACTATCTAAAAATCGCGGATTTTTTTCGATTTTTCGAGATTTCTTTTTTTTATATAATTGTCGTTAATGTAACTTTGCCGAAGTGCGGTATATATATATATATATATATATATATATATATATATATATATATAGTGTGCTTATACGTACGTTAATGTGTAAATCTTAATAAAGAAAACAATGCTCGCTTTAAAAATTTTGAAAAGATAATATTACGGATGGAATATTGCACTTGTTTATTAAATTCGTGGAATGAAGAGGACTGGTGCAGTAATCGAGTTGTAAGTAAACCTTTAATCCCGTCGCGTGGCAATAAATGAAGTAAACCACTCGAATTGTTAATTTTTTTTAATCTAGTTATTAATTCTTAATTATAACATGTTATTCTGACGACAAAAGAAATATTAAACGTCGAAATAATATTGTACAGTACATATTTTATATACATATATATATATATATATATATATATATATATATATATGTGTGTGTGTGTGTGTGTGTGTAATATACGTATATTCATATGTAAAAGAAAACTTTAAATTTATAATTATGTACCTTTAATCTATAGTTTGACTGGGTAATAAATAGAAAATTATTTAATGAAACATATTTGCAGAAATTGTTATCATCCTGTAATAGTTTGCCGCAAGTAATATAAATGTGTAAATTCATTATACGGTAAATAAATTCGTTCACATTGAGAAATGAAAATAAAAAAAAAACAAGTATTTTCATTAATTTCACCCTTAATGTTTACATGTTCAGTTTTTCATCTGGTATATCCGTTATTTACGTTGTAACATTCCAGAAAAATAACGATTGAAACGTTAAAACTCGATTTCTATCCAGAGTTTCGTAATACTACTAAAACGATCGTAAAAACTGCAGATTATATATATATATATATATATATATATATACATATATTTCGCGATCGTTGTTCGAGTAATTTTATGAGGAGAATTATACCCATTGATACATATCCGACAACTGAAACGCCTTAAACGTGACCCAGAAGCTTAGTTCGTCTTACGCCTCTTACAATACCAGTCGTGTCTAATAGGCTAGAGGTATTCGGATGATTTTACCGGCTTCTCTACGTTACTACCAGCGCATACTATTTCATTGTACGTAGGAAATATTCAAATTTCGGCGAATGATTTAGTTTCGAACGTACCGAGATGCTTCTTTTACTTACTAGCCGAAGAATTTTATTTCGAATAGTTTGTATCGTTTTTATGAGTTTTGTACAACCCGGCATCTGTGTACCACCTCCAACTTCTAAACAATCCAGAGAAAAGCAATGTAACTGAAACGTTGTTATCCATTGTTTGTACACACTAACCGCAACAGATTTCGAATACGATTCTTATTTCTCATTTTTATTTAAAATCATACAAATAATTTTCTACCTTTTATTTTTATTTTTTAATTTAATCATATATCTACGGTATGTACATTTTAAATTTTTAAATCTATACTGAATTATATTTACAACGCCAAGCTTTTGCAGCCATGATGATTTCTTTCCAACCATCTTTCAGAGCTCGCCTTTGGCATCCCATCAGGATGTGCTCCATTGTTTGCTCTGGTTCCTCGCAGTCACCGGCTGATTCGTCCCTGAGTCCATAAGTCTTCATTTTTTTCCCATATATTCCATGTTCTGTTCGGAAGCGATTCAATGTTGTCCAGATATTTCTCGGCAGGTCGAATCCAAGCGGTCTGTCATCTGGGTTACGAATGATTCCTCTCATATACGGATTTTCTCCATTCTTTAATTCCGTGAAGATCTTAGTCCATTAATTTTATTATAGTCCTATACAATGATTTTTCTCGACTTTAAACGATTTGTTGTTTATTCGTCATTACTTTTGTTTTAGTACCATAATCGAATGTACGATATTCTTATTTAAATCGAAATTTCATCGAAATCATTAAATTTCGATCTGTTTATAATAAAAGAATTTTTCGAAATTAGCGCGATGGAAATTTTTACAAATTTTACATGCTCTTTATAATCGGAATCCGATCACGGATCTCGTTGCATTTATTTAAATACGAATTTTCTCTGTGGAAATTTTAACATTTTCAAATTTTTATCCGTACAGTCTGGCTGATTATTATTTTATCACAATGTGTTCCCTATACATAAAAATTTAAATACTAGCGAAATTGTCTATTTTACGGCCGATGCAAAATGTATCAATTTTTAAGATGTGTATATAAACTTTTTTTTTAAATTATCCGGAATCATCTAAAAAGTGGAGTTGTACAATGAACACGATGTTGAAAATTTATAATTTCGTTTCGTGTAAAAATTTGATAATGTATGACTGAAAGGATTAACATTAATTAAAATCGAACTGTTTTGAAAATTCATTCTTTTTTCCCGCGTTTGCCATTTGCAGCTGTTGACATATTTTCGGTTGTACTTTTCCTTAATCGGCCTATTTTTGTTTGATCAACATAGACCGAACGGACACGGAATCTTGTACACATTCTCTCAGTTCGGTTGTTTTTTTTTTCAAATAAATTCCTAATTTTCGTATAAATACAAAATACGGGTCTAAAATGTTGTTCCTAGATAAGACATGAACTTTATATTACGAAGACAGCTTTCTTTTGGATATTAATAAAACTTATAGTTACTTGGAACTTGTCCAGAAAGCATATATATATATATATATATATATATATATATATATATATATATATATATACTTTAAAAAAGGTAGTTTTTACAAAAATGGTTATATTTCGGTTTGATTTAATTAATTTCGCAATGATATCGCGTTAATAGTTAATACGATGTTAAAAAAAAGTGTACGATATTTAATATTACTTTTTTCCGTCTGTCTCTAAATTTTCCCCTAACATCATTGAGCTCCGAAAAGAATTTTATAAATTATAATTTGCCAAATAATTTTCTAACGACTACTGGTTTGTATTTATTATTAATTCTTCTATGTTCGATTATTTAACTGAAGAAGAAAAAAAAACCGGAGATTATAATATTTGATATAAACTTTAAAATTTCTAAACGTGTTACTCTCGTTTGTATCATTGGTTACACGTGATTATGCCTCCGTTTTACTGTTTTTTTTTTTTACTATTATTATTATTTTAAATGGAAAATTTTTACAAAATGTTTTTATCGAATAATAAATTACTAAATTTATTGTCTACTTTCTAAAAAACATTTTTACATCTGCTATACGTAGGTAGAAAAGTTATTCTTTTTGTTAATTGAAACTTTGTCTAACGATATTTCTATTGGCTTCAGTCTATGCGATAGTTTATTTCTGGTAATGATTTAATTTCTACCATGTTTGATAATCATATTAGCCGAAGATGTATATTCGTTTTTTGTTCTAGTATATACGGCTTAGCTTTTACGAATTCTTTCAGTGTCATCCTCTATACGGTACAATAAACTTTTAACGCTAAAAAAAAATATCGGATATTTAATTGGCGTGCGATGTTTCAATTATAAATAGATTTGTACGTAACGCATTCCAAATGATCTAATCACCCGAAAAGTGATATTATATAAAAAATGTTATTTTTTTTTGTTTTCGCCTAGTCATTTTCATCGACTTTCTTCTTTTTTCTGTGGACCCCCCACTTCTTATACACGAAGATGTAAGTGTATTGAGCAAGTGAAGTACAACTATAGTAGAAATAATAGATTGTTCAGAATCCGTCCAATTATGTTTATGGAACGATGAACAAACTGTTTTATAATATTATAATATTAAATTAATTTCTATACATTTAGGCTAGGTGTACATTTATTCTACGATGATTTATTTCTGTCGTGGCGAAAGTATTAAAAGTTTTAAACAGTTTAGTTATTAATTGATCTGCTCTATTATCGCTAAAATTTTCATTACAACGATTGTAGCCGGAAAGAGCGTGATTAACAATAAAGTTATATGTTACACAATTGTCGGACTGTGAGATGTTATACTTTGAATAAATAATTTAAATCAACCGTCGCCCGTAATAAATTGTACGTTAAAAAAATTAGGCGTACAAGATGTATTACCGAATCTTTTTCTAAATGTTTGGAAATTTTTTTTAGCTATAGTATTATATTCATTCCACGGATATTAAAATTTATTTGTATAATGCTCAAATACATGTACAAACTGTTTAAACGTTCAAAGTTTTTGCTTATGAACGAAATAAGGTCAATACTTTACATTATTGAATTCGTAATCTAAATTTATATTATTTTTTTATTAGAAATATGTCAATATGTTTCTCTATATCTAAAGTTAATGGTTTGATTCGTGCAATAACAATGCTGGACAAATAGCTAGTAGTATAGTTCTTTGAAAACTTTTTAATAAAAATCTCTTTATTTTTAGCATGCATATATATATATATATATATATATATATATATATATATATATATATATATATAAGATGCTGGCCAAAAAAGCTGGTAGTTTTATAGGATTTTAATTATTTTTATTATTATAGTTCGTTGAAAACTTTTTAATAAAAATCTCTTTATTTTTAGCATATATATATATATATATATATATATATATATATATATATATATATATATATATATATATAAATAGTTACATATGAGACACTGACATAAAAATGTAATTTAAACGGCTGTTATTATTATTATTATACAATTTATTAAATATAATTAATGATTTATTTATTATATATTGAAAGTGGGAATAAAAGTTTACTTTGTTATCTATATGTTATTACGCCTAAGTATTTAATTTGGATAATCATGCTAATATTTGACGTTTGATTGAAATGGTTAAAAGGTATGCCGGTTTTTGAGTTTATTTTCTAAACTATATTCATTGGTCAGTTTCACATTAATAATGCAATTGTGTTGTATTCTATGCAATGTTGTCTCGTATTAAATAATATCCGAGATTTTATTCCGATTTGATTTGTTAATTGACCACATTCACTGTGCTTTTTTTATTTTTATTTTTTTTTTTTAATGGAAACGTGAATAGCATTAATTTTAATAATTTACAGTATCGTTATAGGAAATCAACCCCACGTCACCGTAGTATGTACTGACGGTTATATGTATATATAATTACATATATATATATATATATATATAATTTTATATATATATAATTTTATATATATAATCTTATATATATATATATATATATATATATATATATATATATATATATAATTTTATATATATAATCTTATATATATATATATAACCTTATATATATATATATATAATTATATATAAATATATATATATATATATAATTATTATTATCTCTGCCCATTTTCTTACGAAAAGACGTATAGCTGCACTGTAGTTCTTCATTATTCCAAAACTCCTCGAACATAGTGTATCCTGTTAATTTATTTTTTATTTGGATATTTAAATACTTCTTTTTTTATACTTTCAATATATATATATATATATATATATATATATATATATATATATACACATACATATATATACATATATATATATATATATATATATATATATATATATATATATATTGTGCGAAAACGCGTTTTATTATATATAAAAAGAAACTGTTGGAAATTGTTTATTTTGTACCGCGATTTGTCGAATATTATTATAGCTTCGATTTTGCTTCTTACTTATTTTTCATTGAAATATCAATAGTTTTAAAAATATTAATAGTTAATATTTTTAAATAGTACGTGTTATCATTTTTAGATCATATGCGTTATTATGTTTAAATATTAAGCGTTAATATTTATCGAGGAGAGACGGATATTTCTGAATATTTCGTTATTTCGATAATCGTGCGATCAATCACTTGAAATTTTATTATCACCGTAAAGTCGTAATTTTTTAAAAATATTTAACACTTTCATTAACATAAAGGGTTTCATTATTATTTTTATTATTTCTATTATTATTATTATTATTATTTTAGTTTTGTGTGAGGTAAATCCTACATTCATATTTTATTTTATTCTTGTTTCATATAATACGTTTTTTTTAGAGGTTATGCTACTATAATGTTAATTTTTTTTTTGGAACTGTAAATTTCATTATGGGTATGTAGGTATTTTTTAGGTATTTTTATGGAAATGCGTTGTTTATCAAAACCGTTTATTTAGTAATTAACTGTAAATATATACGTGGTCGTAATCGGTACTGTACGTCTGTATATGCGGCTATACGTATGTATTACGTATGTTTATGCGTATGTGTATATATGTTTATAGAATACTGATTACACAAAAACATTTTTTACATATAGTCATGTTGTAATGGTATATAAATTAAGTATGTACTTACATTATATGATTACGCTTATTTCTCAGGAACGTATATGTATTAGCGTGCCTGACACGTTGGAGGGTTAGAAACTTTGTGTATTATTGTTACATTGTTTGTGCGAGCGCATAAGTATGTGATAGCGTTTTGATATGATATATAATAGCCACCTGTCGGCCGTTCGCGCAATATTGCGCATCGGTGATTTTATATAATATTGGCTGAAATAAATTTGATTTATTATTATTACTTAAAATTATTATTTCTATTATTTATACTTTTTACTAGTATTATTACTAGATATAATATATTAATCCGGCTAGTGTCTTGTAATAAATCATACTGTTCGACATTCTGTAGTTAACACGTGGTTTACATAACCAATACTACGTTTACTTTAAAATATCTTTCTACGAAATCAGAAATTTCCGTCGTTCGCAATTATAAACATCAAATAATAGTCTTCTCTGTCTTAAGCAAATGTCGCAATTAATTTTCGAACATTATTTCAGTAAGTATAAATTATTTCTATTGAAGATTTTTTTTATTTACTATCAAATAGAAAACAGAGCTTTATTAATATTGTTTTCATTACCTCGAAGCGAGAGTAGTATCGATTTAATCGTTGTATTATTTGCAACTAACTTCGATCTTCAAGATAGTTAAGAGCTTTGGCCCGAGTTCGCAAGTTCAAATTTATCACAATCCAAAAATTACATTTGAGAAATACACACAGATGTGTATATATATATAAAATATCATGTATAATAATCATCATTTTTGAATTTTTGTTTTCTAAATTTCGATGTTCAAAGTCCCCCGTATAATGTATTTCTCGCAGACTAATATTTTAGTCTGTGACGAATATCTTATTCTCTCTTACTGTCCTTCTATTAACCTCGTGATTAACCTAAAATGTATAATAACGGGACTTCACGTCCGACAATTCGTTTTCAACATTTTCGCCATCACTGATAATAACAGTGTAGAAAAATTCGATTTTTCTCGATAATAGTACGACAAAATTATACGAACGGTAAGCGTAAAAAGTATTTAAAAAAAAAAATGAAAATCGCCTATTATAGGCTGATTCAATTTCTTCTTGGTGTGATCTTCATTTTTTACATCCGGATTTCGTACTTATTGTTTATCTGAAACAGTAAATTAACGTCAGAAATTAATTAAAGGAATTAGAATTGACGTCAACATTAATTAAACTGAGCGCGCGCGCGCGTGTGTGTGTGTGTGCATTACTAATAACTAAGAAAAAAGTTATGGATGTGACCGTCGTCTTTTTTATTACACAAACATGTATAAAGTTTTAAATATACGCAAAATCGTCTTTTTTTCGGAAATATATTTATATACTAAAAAGAACAGTATTAATAACTATTATATACGTAATTATAACTATTTTAATCGCGTAGAATTTCATTCCATTAATTTTGTGGAATTATAACTAAAAATGTCAGTTTCAGCAAATATCAGAAGGAAACGATCACCATCATTTATGTTTTGTCTTTTTGGAAATTAATTTTGGATTTTTTCAATCGATTTTTTTCCCTTAAATTAATCTTGTTGTAGGTTAAAAAATATCGATAACTTAAATCTAAACATTAGGCGAAATACGAAATTTTAATTATATTTATCGATGAAACGTATAAGCGGTAAAAAGTAAATTTCTATTTTCAACGTATATTTAGAAATGTATCAAGAATAACACGATTGGAAAATCAAAATTACCAAAATTTTATGAGAGCATATATACCCGTGGTCGAGGTCTAAAATTTCAAAATTCGTTATTTCCATATAGGATATTTCCAATTATTTCATAAATTACACGTATGTACATTTCATCGAAATCGTTATAGTTCTTTCCGAGATGGCCGAGTATATATATATATATATATATATATGTGTGTGTGTTTTAAGAATTTCTCGTTTAAATATACGAGATTAATTAATATAAATATATCCCTTTTTGCAACGATCAGTTCATACTGAATTAGTCTTTCAACAATGATCTTCAAAAGAGCCAAAATCCCTAATTTGTAGATGTGAACGTTTGTAGGTTTTCATCATGTTAAAAATCCCTCTTTATGTTGATCAGTTTATATTTATGTATTTATGTAACCTTTCGACAACGACTTTTGAAAAAGCCAAATCTCTAGTTTGTGCATTTCAACCGTTTGTAGATTTTCATCATATTAAAATTACTCTTCACGATGATCAGAGTTCATATCGAAATAGTTTTTCAAGAACGACCTTCAAAAGAGCTAAAATCCTTAGTTTACAGATTTTAATCGTCATATTAAACACTGGACAACAAGTCATTCTTAGCGTCGGTCAGATCTATAATGAAGTACAAAATTCAATTAACTACTTTGTATATAAAAACGATTTTTAACTTTTTGTATCTGAAACTCGTTACTCGTGTATGTAGTAGAGTGTATATTACGATTATAATATATTAAACATATTTTCTTACAGATTACCCTCGATTGCGTCATTTTCAAATATGCCGTCTAACCATTCGGTAAATTCAAATTCGATATCTACCTGTTCCTCGAGTTTATACGGTAATCCGCCTACGTTGTATCCGACGCTCGTTCAACATCAACTACCATCTTCTTCTGCATCTTTAACATCTAGAAAAACCAGCGCCCTAGAAAATAATTCTTGGTAGGTAATAAAACTTTGTTTTAAAGGGGGAAAAAATCTGTATATTTCGACAAAATAAAAGCACGATTTTTATTATTTTTTTCGAGAACTGCTTTAGTAAACCATAAAGGTAAAGATCATTTTCGCGATGATAACATTAGACTGGTGTCGTCGAAAAGATATGTAGTCAATATACCGACATTTCGAATTAAATTAAATTTATTTTAATTTCAATACACTAGTACATTTTAAAATAGAAGGAATATAAAATAAAAATTAATTGCAAATTAGAAACGAATAAACAAATAAAATGGATAAACAAACATTGAGAAAATAAAGTCTAATAATAATAATAATAATAATGATGATATAACACTCAAATGATATCGCACATATTTTATCTTTGATTGTGTTCTATGCGCAACACTGCGCAAGAACGGCTGATTAACTTATAACCAAATATTCATCCGGAGTTAATTATTAGAAATCCACATAGCCTATATATAAAGAAACAGGTACACGACTTCCCTAAATGAACAGTTAATACCACACCTACAGAGAACTGAACCATGTGAATTTATCCCCAATACACTGGGTATTGATGAATGTAAAGTTTCACTTTAATTTTTCTTTTAAATTTTGATAATTGCATTCGTTAAAACTGTCATCGTTTAACACTTTTCTCGTCTACAGCAGCAGATGCATTGAGTTAATAGTTTCCTTCGACTTCTTTTATAATCAATTAGGTTAATTTTTAGTTGCATCGTACTCCACTGCTCCGACATAAATTGTCTGCAACTCCATTCTAGTCTTATTATAATGAAGGACATCGTCTTCTTCAGACCGAGTCATTCCATTACGAATTAATATGTTAAACTTATTACCAGTTTTGAGAACAAACTGCAGCAAAATTAACTTATATAAATCTGATACGGATAGAAGTTTATTTTCTACATTCAAATTCT
This sequence comes from Coronaproctus castanopsis, assembly GCA_032883995.1. NCBI lineage: Eukaryota > Metazoa > Arthropoda > Insecta > Hemiptera > Monophlebidae > Coronaproctus > Coronaproctus castanopsis. Next base: position 20,192,715 of record CM065053.1, on the reverse strand, counting down.
CATTTATAATTATATATATATCTTAATATATATAAATCTCGTGTCACAATGTTTGTCCTCAATGGACTCTTAAACTACTTAGCCGATTTTAATCAAATTTGCACACCGTGCGCAGTTTGATCCAACTTGAAAGATAGGATAGCTTACATCTCAATTTATAGTAGCAATGGGTTTTTTTTGGGGGGGCACATTTTCAAATTTAGATTTTTGTAAAATTTCGTAAGAACCGATTTCATAGATAACGGCATGATAAGTTCAAAGCAAAAAACCGTTTTCAAATACGATCGATAGGTTTTGAGTTACGAATTTTTCAAAATTGCCGACTTGCCACATTTGGCAGGGCGTAGCGTGGGTAGTAAAAATTTTTAAACGATTCTAACGGTTGAATATGTGTTTTCTATATAAGATCTATCGTATAAAGCGAAAAAAAAAACGCAAAAAAAAATTTCAAACCGAACCCAAAAATTTCAAGAACCTTTCGATTTTTTCAAAATTTCGATTTTTTCGCAATAATTCAGGAACGATTTGAAATTTGTAAAAATCGTCTAAACGAAAGTTACGCTTGATTAAAATACGCGTCTAACTATGGTATTGCCGTATTTTTATAGCAAATACTCGCCGAGAAAATTACGGTTAAAAGGTTTTGGAGTTTTGGGCCCTTTTTGAGGCCCCTATGATAGGTAAGGGATTCGGATTGGTCTTAAAAGAAATTAGACGTGGAGATCTATCATTTACGTTATTAGGTAAACGTTACTAAAATTAAAACCGGTAGGTAACGAGAAATCGCGAGTTGAAAATTTCATTTTCGATTTTTAAAAATTCTGCCAGCGTTTATATTTTCGACTATAAATCGCTTACGTTTAGAGATACGGAAAAAATTGTTATTACCTAATTTGATCGTCGTAAAAAAACCTCTTAAACTAAGTCGTCGTCGAAATTCAAAAAAAATACTTTAGGGGTGTTTGGGGGTGACTCATTAAAATTTCGATTTTGGAAAAATTTTTATAGAACTGATTTGATAGATGTTAAAATGACGAATTCGAAACAGAAAACCGTTTTCCGTTACAATCGATGGGTCCCGAGTTACGAATTTTCCTGACCTACCACCTTTGGCAAGGCATAGCGAGCGACGTAAAAATTTGTAAACGATTCTAACGGTTGTGTTTTCTATATAAGATCTATCGTATAAAGCGAAAAAACCGCGAAAAAAAATTCAAATTGAACCAGAAAATTTCAAAAGGGGGTTGGTCACCTTACGGTTTTTTCAAAATCGACTTTTTTCGCGATAAATCCGGAACGATTAGGAATTTCAGAAAATGAATTAAACAAAAATTAAGCGGTATTAAAATACGCGTCTAACGATGGTAGTTACGTATTTTTAGGTGAAATAGGCATCGAGAAAATATGGGTTAAACGTGTTTGTGGTTTTGTGACCTTTTTGGGGCTCCTATGATAGATAGCGGTCTCGGGTCAATTTTATACGAAAATAGACGTCGGGATCTATAATTTATGTAATTGAGTAAATTTATTAAAAATTAGAAATCGCGAGTTGAAAATTCAATTTTTGATTTTGAAAATTTTTCTGGCCGATTTGGGCTAGGCCGTGTCTACAATGCATTTAGCATGGGATATATATCTTAATTCATTGTTCAAAACTCTTTCTCATGGACAACTATATGTTGCATGTTCACGTGTAGGAAAACCATCGAATCTATTTGTATGTTAGCTAAAGACAGGTTAACCAAAAATTTTATGCACCGATTAGTGCTAAATTAAATTAAAATTAAAAGTATTTATAATTCGAATTAAAAAATATTATTGTTAAAGATTTAAAACTATCTGCCCTACCTACCTCATTCATAATTTTAAGTGTCACATGTTATTTACTAACAACTTTGTAATATGAAAATTTTTTCGATTTTACAAATGGCATCTATGTAAAAAAGCATAATGGTCTTCATGATTGATGTTCTCCTACCACTCCCCTTGAATAGTTTACTACAATGTAATACAACAAAAAACAAAAACTTTAGCCACAGCAACGCGTGGTCGGGTCTTCTAGTATATATATATATATATATATATATATATATATATATATATATATATATATATGCACATTTGTGTATATAGTATATGTAGATGTGTACATGTATCTCAGAATTTTGTAGATATAAAAATGAACAGATAATTTCGATTACTATAGGTTTATCGACGCTTACTTTAATTATAAATAACAATGTACGATTACTATTAATTATGGCTTAAATTATAATTATATATATTATCATCATCATCATCATCACGTTGCGTCTTTGATTTCCAAAAATTGCATACACCAACGTCTATGTGTAGTTAAATCAAATATATGCCCCTGCTCCTCGTGGCATTCACTACGTCCTTAACTGATACTATCGTTTCTAGCCCTTTTCTTGCTCTGGGATAGCCAGCGAGAATAATCCTTTCTCTCTGATTTTGAATTATATATATATATACATATATATATATATATATATATATATATATATATATATATATATATATAAGTATAGCGAAGAAATGAATATATCAGTCAGTGAAAAAAATCTAGAACAAGTCGGTTCTTTCAAATATTGAGGACATACAATAGCTGAAAGCCTACATTGTAGCAAAGCGATCCAGTGAAGAAATGCAATGGCTAAAGAGGCGTTTAAAAGAAAAAGAACACATAACAACGAAGAACACACTGTCTATACAATTACGAAAAACATATCAAGTTGTGTGTGTATATGGGTGGTAGTAAGCGGCGGAAACACTGACCTAAAAAAAAAAAAGATTTACAGAAAATTGGAGCTTTTGAAACGGGGTTGTGTCGTCGCGTTTTAAAAATTTCGTGTGTTGATAAAATTCTCCGAATAAAGAAGTCTTTAACCGAGCACAAAAGGAAACAAATCGCTCTGGAAAACGATTAGAAAAACAAGAACGAAATGCGTAAGACACGGCCTATTGAAAGATATTATAGAAAGAAAAATACCCGTGTACAGGGCGGGAAGACAAGAACAGTCAGTTGAAGAAACATTGAACCGAAAAGGTTCATAGCAGAACGAAAAAATGTAGGACTTGATGATAGGGACGAACCATTGGCAAGGATTGATTGATGTTTATATAAATAAAATTTAATTTTTTTCTCCGGATGATAGACGATTGTTAAGCAAATCTCGGTCGAAATTTAGGATGTTACCTTATCTTTCGGTTATATTTGCAATTTTTTGCATGACGTTCATTTTCGCATTTCTCGAATTACGTGGAATTCTCGGAGGCCGACTTATTTATATTCAAAAATCATCTAACGCGAAATATTTTTTTTAGCGATACAATTTTTTTATACGATTCTATTATACATATTTTTTGTTTAGTTTTTTCTTTTTTTCTGGTATAAACTATGTTATCGATCTGATTAAATTTGATGAAACCTGTGTTGCGTTACAGCAACAACTTGAAGATGTCACAGTTTCGGACGAATGAAGTTACCTTTTACTCAAACCGAAAGAATCAATATGTGGAAAAAATAAAACTCATTAAAAATTCGATAATTTCAATGCTGACAAGAATAAAAACACGACGGTGCTCAAAAAAAAAAAATTGAAAATTAAAAAAGTTCATTCGCGTCTTAGTAATCAATGTGATACTGACGTTCCTGAAAGTATAGTCACGTTCCGGAAAAAGGCTTGAACTTTGCAGTAGCGTCTAAGAAAATTCCGGTAGAAGAAATACTCATGGTTTATGATCGCGATACGGAAATAGACAATTTTATCAACACCGAAATTTCGTATACGGTGAAAGTACAAACTAGTAAAATTAACATCGATATGAAAATAGCCGTGTAGGAATCATGAATCACGGATCGCCGTGGGACGAGATATTTCCTGGGTGGCGGTGCTCGTGATCTAAGTTTCTCTGCGACTTGGTAAATTTCGTCGATGTTAAATTCTTATGAGCGAGCGAAAGAACCAAAGGCTAATACAAACATTCTCACACTGTATTTGGATTACCCCACTCTTTCCGGCATGCTGTACTCATATACGTGTATATTCAGTTTACATACATACATACACGTACAGAAATTATGACTGACATGCATATATATATATATACATATACGCTAAAATTTTTTTGCATGTTCCTATTCTTTCTTTTGTAAGCATAGCGGACAGTGCGTTGCTTGTATTTGTTAAACTTGTACGAAATCGTGAGTTTATTAAATAAGTGTCTTTTTGGCAAAACGTCTTTAACTTTCACACACACATACTATAGACAATCATATATATTCGTCGCAGATAATGTTTTTTTTTTTCATATTTTTATTGCGTTATTACAAAAATATCCGTTTCTTCTTTAAGGTACAACGAAGCGTCAGACATACCGCCACCGCATTCTACATCTTTAGTCGGTCTACCACCTCAACCGCATTCTAGAAGAAATTATTATGGCATCGCCTCGCATTCCGAAACATCGTTAAATTCGACGCGATCTCACAGGTACTGTCAAATACTAAGTAGTTGTGTAATATCGTTAAAATTAATTCGAATAAAAACGATTTTAATAAAAAATAATATATAAATAAATAATAAGTAAATATATATATTTTTTTAAAAAAAAAAAAACACGATAATAATGTGAAAAAATATTATCCAACTTTATTGTCGTCGATGAATATTCAGAATGATGATTCCCTATAAAGGTGTCGAAACGTTGCACTTGTTGCTTATCAATTTGAACGCAATAACGACATACACCGAGACTTAACCGATGGTCATCGATAAAATTACCAGGTCTGCTTGCAAATGCGCAAAAAGATTGGAAGAGAATGCCGAAGTCGTAAAGCTGCTGGACAACTCTGAGGATTTAAGACGACTTCAACGTCGATAATGATTTAGTGAGGTAATGAACAAGTCGGACTCATTTCATCGGAAGTGTAACTCTTTTTCACGTGATTTCAACATCGTTATTCCCAAATATATATATTTTTTTATCTAGCTTGCGTCATTTAGCCAGTTTAAACCTTTTATCTCAGATTTTTAATATTTATTTTCATTTTATTTGTAAAATTGTGTTTTTTAAAAAAAAAAAATTTTGTGGTTGTATATTTTTATATTTTATATTTTACGTTTGGACATCATACATCGCAATAGTGAATGAAAAATTTAAAATTCCACCAGTATACAACTTTTACAGAATCAGGAAAATAATATTGAAGAAAAATTAATATAAAAAAACTAAATTAATAAACAAATATACTGATATTAATTTTCAACAAATCAAAAATAGACCGACAGAAGCAGACATCATTTTTGGATCATATTTTCACAATTACCATCACATTTTTAAGTAATTATATTTAATTTATATTTTTAAAATTGTGATTTTTTAAAATTTTTCACTTGATAATGGCGTAAATGCCGAAAAGCTTTGTGTTTTCCTTAAGAAAATAAATAATAGTGATTTAACTAATTTTCAATTGATTTTTTTTTTTTATATATATATCAATTTGTTTAGTAGGTGTTCACCTTAATTGTTACATTATATGTAATGGTATTTTTCTTTTTAATCTACGTGTCTGTTGAGGGTTATCATTAATTAAGCCTGTTGCTAGCGGATTCGGATGCGATCTTATGTGCATATGTTTCACTGTATATTCTAATTACTTCTTTCACGGTTTCCATTTTTAGGTCTCTATATATGTCATCATTTCTGATGTACCAAGGTGCTTTGATCATAATACGTATAGATTTTGATTGAAATCTTTCAATTTTAGAAATATTACCCCATAATTGGATACCGTACGACCATACTGGCTTGAAGATAGTTTTGTACAATAGTAACTTATTCTGTATAGAGATAATGATGATCTTCTTCCAACAAGCCAGTAGTATTTACGAAATTGAATGTCCAATTGCTTTCTTTTTATGTTAATATGTCTTTTCCAAGTTAGCCCTTTATCTAGGTGCATTCCTAGGTATTTTACACAATCGGTGGCTTGCAGTTCTTTACCGTTCACAGTAATTGATTTTGCATTATGTTTACATTTTGCAAATAGTATATAATGTGATTTTGTTTCATCGAGGTTTATCTGCCATTTTTTTGTCCATTTCTCGATCATTTTTACATTCTGTTGTAGTAGTCGAGTTGCTTCTAAAGGATCCTTGCTTATGGATAGTACAGCCGTATCATCAGCAAATGTAGTAGTGATAGTATCTTGACAGGTCGGCAAGTCAGCTGTAAACAGGAGGTACAGTACAGGACCCAGAACACTCCCTTGTGGCACACCCGATTCTATTTTGTGAAGCGATGTAACCTCTGCTTCATATCGCACTCTGAAGTGCCTTAGGATTAAAAAAACAAAAAAAAAACAACTATATCGGATGATTGGTAGGCATTCTTCGCTGTTAATTTACAATAATTAATATACAAATTTCAAAAACCCGTCTGGACCTATACAGTTATTATAAAAATATTATATAACGTTTCGAAAATAAAGTTTTATTAAGACACATCGCGAATGCACACTGTATCATGTTAAAAACGTATCCATAATACAGATCGAGCAACTGGATGAAGTAATTAAACATTTTGCAAAATGTTGCCGATAAAAATCGTCTAAATACTGAAGCGCCCCTCGGCTTCTAAACACTGCGGATTTAGAACGTAGGCTACAAAATCGCGTGAACTAATATATTAGATCAATTTAGATACATAGTTTTAAGAGGTATATAATTTATTGCTTTTAGTTAATATGTACAAATTAAAATTTCATTAAATAAATTTCGGTATTAACATTATTTATTAATTATTTGTTATAGTTAACTTGTTTATTGGTCTATCTAGACTAGATTACAAGAAAAAAGAATTTAAAAAAAAAGTAATAATTTCTTCATACTTTATACCGAATATGCTGCTTTCGGATACAATGAAATTATAGTTTACGTATTAAGTCGATTAAAAAAATACTTCAATTGGAACACTTTTGATCATCTAGAGCCTCGGAAAAATGTTTAATCGTTGTCGAACCTATGTGTGGCCGCGTAAAAGGATTAATATCATCGGAAAATCTTAGGTTGTTGAAATATTCTTCGTCAATTCTAAATATAAGGCTATCTAACCGAAAACGAAATACTCGGAACAATATCTAACGTAGCGGAATAGATGACCAAACTGAAATAGACACACCTCGATAGGGAACATAGCACGAGAAGAGGATAATAAATGGACAAAACGGGTGTTCGAATTGGAATGATGGGCAGTTTATAAGATAAGAAATATTGACGGACTAAACTCGTTGCTACGACGATATAACTCGAGTAACCGGAGAGAGTGGCATTCGGAAGATTCTAGACACTGAAGAAAACTTAGTGGACCTATACAGAAATATATATAATATTAAAATATGAAAAGAAAATAGATGTATTATAATAGTTATTCTTGGCGCATTCAAGGGGTTGCTACGATTCTATAAAAAATTTTCGAAATTTTATTTAAAAAAAAATTTCAAATTTAATCTTGTTCCGTAATATTTGATTTTGTTAAAATTGGTTAAAAAGCACATGTTTACTACTTTCCGTTTCTTATCACGTTTTACAGATATGCTTAATTTTTTTAAAATAAAATTCTGATACCTAATTAGTGCAATCAACTGAATTTTATAAACCTTAGCAGTTTCAAAATGACTAAATGTAAACGTGCCAAGATAAATTTGTTTATAGTTGAAAATTTGTTAGTTATATCTCTTATATGTATATACATTTATTTATTTATTTCCATTATCGCGCGTTATTGTTTAATATTCATATTAAGAGATACTGAATTAGAAGTAGTGAATAAGTATAGATATGTAGGGCTCATCAACCCCGATGATTCGAACGAGGAGATTAAATGCAGGATCGTACAGGCAAGATTACATTTATGAACACGAAGAAAACACTAACATCGCGTGGCATATCTCTTTCGATAAGAATTAAGGCGTTAAAATGCTTTGTAAGATGTTGCTGTATGGCTGCAAAATATGGACGCTGAAGGCTAACATAATAAACGCTATAGAAGCTTTCGAAATGTTCATAAATGTAATCTTGCCTGTCCGATCCTGCACGAACGAAGAAAAACAGCTAGGACACATTTTAAGAGGCTCACTGTATGTACTGCCGTAGACCATAATCGTGGAAAAAACAGAAGGAAAAATAAGATTTGCTAGAAGATTCGTTCCACGAGGCAAAAGACCGAACCTTATACCGGGAACTAGTCGCCGTCTACCAACGATTGAGAACAGTCAAATGGACAAAAAGAAGAATTAAGAAAAAAAAACGAAATAAATGCAATTTTTTTTTACCATTTTAAAATTTTGTTTAAATTCATCGTATACATACGTCGATTTAAGCTATTTAAATATATTTTCCCTTATTAATTAACGGCGGTAATAACGATTATAATAAATGTTACACTACCTTCCGCAGTAACTCTAGATCTTGGACTAACAGTAGCAACACGGTCGCCTCAACCGGTCACGAAATTCGAGGCGGTGTAGGCTTGCCGTGGACTTCGATAAGCGAACAATTACAAACAACGAATACGTCGATTCGAGCCAACGACGACAACATCGTCTACAGTTGTCTAGACAGTCCGAGGAGAAACGATTCGACGTCGAACTTCGGCAGCGAACGTAGCAGTATCAATCAGAATATCCTGGAACATCGTTCGACCGGTAATAACGTCGTAAACTACAATCACCATCATCATCAGAATCAAAATCACAGTAATAATAGTAACAATAATAATAATAATAATAACGCGATTAAAACTACGTTACCGCCGATGATGAATACGGGCATTTCTTACAATCAAACGTCGTCTGGACGATTTTCTTCGGAAACCACTAAAAAAAGCGCCTTAGCCGAGACCGGAGTACTGGGCAGTCATTCTAGGACTTCGAACGGAGCGACCAAAGCTTGGCCGAACGATAAACAATTAGGATGGCAACCGAAGAATACGTACCAATATCAATTTACGAGAAACTCCGTTCAACAATCTTCGTACAACGCCGGGAAACGAGAAGCGACGGCTAGTAACAATAATAATAGCGCGATCGCAGATTCTAAACAACAAACGATCGATCTAACTTCATGGGTGGATTCGGTCGCAGCAACAGGAATCGCTACAGATAACAATACGTGGCAATCCTTCGATAAAGGACCGCTAATATATTCGCCTCAAGTTAGGACGGTAAGTGTAAGATAAATACTTTTATAGCTAATTTTATGTTTTCAAATTACTGCTCAAGACACGATAGATTCACACACTCGCGCGCATATATATTTACATATACCGTATATACGTTATAGTGGTCATAGCTCAAGATATAGATGACAAGACATGTTACAGGAACTGGAAGGAGTTGTAAAAAAACTGTAGGGTTAAAAATCAATACGAAAAAAAAAATGTACATATGAGTACGAAAATTCGCATAATGGATACTCTAGTCTTCTCTGTTTTTCTATATACTGCGGAATGCTGGACACTAAAAGCAGCTGATATTCGGCGCATTGATGCTTTTGAGATGTTCTGCTGGCGACGAATGTTGCGAATCTCGTGGACAGAAAAGCGAACCAACCTCTCTGTTTTGAACGATATAGGATCGGATCTACGTTTACGAGACATAGTAATACAGCGCATAATGAGGTATTTCGGACATGTGGTACGTCGGAATGGAATAGAAAAATTAATTCTTGAAGGGATGGTAGCAGGCAAAAGGATACGCGGAAGGACAGAAACCAGGTACACAGATAGGATTAAACAATTAACTAATTGGAACTCATAATTTCACGATGCTCGGACCGAGCCAACGAATATGATGATGATGATACGATCAACATCGGCAACCAAGGTATAAAATAAAATTACAAAAAGGCGAGATGGAAACGGTAGATGAATTTGTATATTTAGATAAAATTTTTACAAACGATCTCTGATCCATTCAGAAAAATAACACACGGGTGGGTCGCATATCACATAATAAAGGGAATGCTCAAAAGTAAAATTAGTAAAATGACGTGTATGGGGCAGAATCATGACATTAAAAAAACAAGTAATCGATAGAATGAGAAAGAACGAAAGAAAAATGGAACGTGCACTATTAGCAATTCGACTCTAAGATAAAATCAGAGGGGAAATAATGTTCGAAGATATCGGTGAAAGAATAGCGAGGAATAAATGAACACGAGCTGGACATGTTGGTAGACAATGTGATGGGAGATGGACAAAAGAGCTGGTTGTACGGAGACCATATGGTGGAAAAAAACAGGAGATGGACGGATGATATTGTCAACACAGCAGGATTAAACACAAGATAGAAGAGAATGGAAATTATTAAGGGAGGCCTACATCAGTAAAATGATGTAATATAGACAAATATGAAGTTATGTAACGATATCGATCGCAATCGGTCGAAACATCGATTCTCTCAATCGCGACCTATGCATCCGAAATTTGGACGATTAAAAGAATCGTACGACATGACCTCACTTATGTGTGAAATTTTATACCGATGCATCTAAAACGATAGAAGGTGCTGGCTGTTACATTATATATCGTGCTACCACTTGATACGCTTTACACCAACCGAACTTCCGGTGCTCTCAGCTGAACTAATAGCAATAAACCTAGCTATCGACTTTAGCTAATGACTTATGTCTACAAAAAATAGTTATTATATTCGAAATATCGATCTCGATCGCACAAAAGTTAAAAACCGGATAGTCCAAGATATTTTTCTGTCAGTTAGGCCAACATACGCGAGAAATACGCTAGATCCCATCACATTCCGATATAAGGCAAAATGATGAAGCTCTGACACCGCCGCTAAAAAAGCAACAAACATGTTCCCAGTGGCACAAATTAAAATACTAATGATCAAATCCACCACATTAAAAACAGTTTTCACGATGCACGGGACTTAAACTAGAAGCATCCCCCCTTGCACTAACAAACTACAAAACAACGAGTCAACGACAGCTTCTTGGAAAACAACCATACCAACGCAACGGGTTGAGGTCGTGTTAACTCGGCTTAGAATTTGTCATACCGCACTAACACACGACCACATGCTGTCACTGCGGACCGGTCATTAACAGTCGAACACATTCTAATATCGTTGTATCTCGGTACAATCCAGAGGATCTTAAAAGCACCATCCAATTTCTGAAAGCAATAAACGTATATCCGCTCATTTGAATAATAAGCCTCGGTGTCTATAACCTAAGTTGTAGTACACGCCACCTTTAAAAAAAAAAAAAAAAAAAAAAAAAGCAGAAAAACTGATAAATTTCTTTAAGACGGGATTCTACAAAAAAATTCTTCCGATAACAAAAGCATATTTAATCGAATTAAAATTAGACGCAACGCCAACTAACAGAAATCATTGAAAATATAATAAGATACATACGTAGCAAGAAATGAGAATTTGATACAGAAAAATATTATACAAAGAAGAACAACACTACGAAAGGCGAAAAGACGAAGAATAAGAATATTTCTGTGGAGTTTGAAACACTTGCAGGTGGCCAATACGTGTGACAATGGTGGCAATGGAATGGTGGTGACATCTGAAAATGGCTGCAATTTTAGTAGAAGCTTAGGCGAAAACCGACAACTACAGCTTTCTCTCGGTAATATTCAAAATGTAATGGATTTCCGCGTTGAGCTTCGTATTAATCGTAGTTTATCCGAATACTGTCGACTTTTTGAAATTGACCGACGATAATTTTCCGAATATCTTAAAATCGTCCGTCGACGTTTTAAAGTACAGTTATATTGATTTATCGTTGTCTTACCGGACTTTTTTACTTTGCAGTAAGTTGTCGGCCGGTTGCACGTATAACTGAGTTGGTTAGAAGCTTTTCCTTCATTACAAATTTTCTATCTTCGGTTGTATTCCAACTGAAGTTGTAGGAAACACTAATGTATTTCTGAAACACGCAATTATATATTACATTAATAGTTAACTATACAAAGTAAATAAAATAAAATATGTGTTCCATTATTTAAATATAGTTCCAATCCTATATTAACCGTTGACGTAAAATTCGTTTTACAGCATACTAATAAGTCGACATCCAGTTCTTCTTTAGCTACTTTCAAGTCGACTAACCGGCACTCGAATGCGACTACCGATAAGACTACTTTCGCTGATGATTGTCACGTTTCGATCGATAACTTAGAAGATATCGATAAGACGTTGTTATCAACGTCGCAAAGTGCGATCAAGAACGTCGATACTAGAATAGCGAATTCCGTTAATAAAACTATTTCATCCAGTTTGGATAGAATCGATCGTAACAGTATTGAGCGATTGATACAAGACATGACCACCGAACTTTGAAGAATAAATATTTAGTTATATAAATATATATATATATATATATATATATATATATATATATATATATATATATATATATAATCGCTATATAAATAAAAATATAATATACACGTTTTATATATTTATATATAATATGTTTATAATGAACATTATCGAATATTTTTTATTTAGACGCAGTGTATATTTTCTTGATTCCTTTTGAGCATTTTGTAAATGTAGAAGATATTTTATCGCTTTTTGCACATAGTACATCTTACTAGTATGTGTACCTACGTGAAATTACAATGGTGATATGAGTATTATTTTTAATAGGTCGCGCTTGGAAAACTAAACGTAGTATTCCGCAATAAACAATTTCCTAATAGAAAGCAAAGTTTACACCAATGTATACTGCCAATACGCACATACGCTTCGGGAACACGACCACATACAAAAACGAATATAACAAAGGCAAGAAGGACTCAAACTGCTCACGAAAGAGAGCGATACTTAATATAAGGTTATCACGTAGAAAAAAGAATACGTGGATACGTGGGCAAACGCAGTTTGACAATGCCGTGGAGCTGATGACAAGATTAAAATGGTGACAAGCTAGCCACGTGGCCCGAAAAAACGACAATGAGTGATCGAAACGGATCTTACAAAAAACAGTTAAGGAAATCACGCAAAAGAGAAACGTTCTGGAGACGTTGGGAAAAGCTTTCATCCGGGTATGAAATCTACCTGATAATACCGAATACATACTTCTTTTGGGATGTAACTATAGTAATTTATTGATTTTATTAATAGTTGTGTTACTCGATTAGTCAATAAGGAATTTATAAACTTTAATGCTTTTGCAGTAGCTGAAATAAACTAACGAAAAATATATTTACAATTATACTAATTAACATAAATTACGTTTATTTTAAAATAAACTGAATAGAGCGCCATAAACTGAAATGGATGGGCTCTTTTCAGTTTATTACGTATAATTTCCTTATATCATACATTTACCCTATCGTGTATTCGTGTACTCTTTTAAAATTTAATAATTTCGCCGGATATTTAATTTTATTATATATATTTTTTTTATATAATATAATCGAGTTAAATATCCCGAACATTCGTCCGATTAAGTAACAGAAATCTAATATAGGATTGCCGTTAATTTTTTTTTTTAAGGTCCCATGTGCTACAACTTGGATTGGAGACATAAGGCTAATTATTCAAACGAGCCGTATGTATGTTTATTGCTTTCAGAAATTGGATAGTATTTTTAAGTTCCTTTGGATTGTCCGCAAGTGGGGGGAGGCCGTGTGTACCGAGATGGTTCGTCTGTTAATGATCCTCATTCGCGGTGACAGCATATTGGCGGGGTTTTCTTTTCTAATAAGTGCTTATGCGTCCAATTCTAAGCCGATTCAAGACAATCTCATCCCGTCGTGTTAGTTATTGCTTTCTATGAAGCTGTAGTTGACTCGATGTTTCCGAGTTGATAAGTTTAATGGTAGGGATACGCTTCCAGTGGTAATCAATTATTTGCTAAGGCCGTGCGATAAATTAACGAAGAAAGTAATCTCTACCTCGAAATAATCATTAATCGGCCGCTAGAATATCCGTAAGAAAAATCGGTGATTATTGAGTTATCCGCTTCCCCGAGTGTGAAAGTAACGAATTTTATATATATATATATTTTAAAATTAACGTTTGGTAATAGAGAATATTTATTTGATAATTACGAATTTACGTTAGGAAAATTTAAAGAAGTGGCACAATCCGACTGAGTTTATCGCCGCTATAAACTCCATTCGCGATCTTTTTACTTACGTGATATTTATAATTTTGTAAACTTGATAATATCTCGCGTATAAAATTAATTTTTATCTGCTTAATATAATATAATTTTTCCGATCGCTTATTTCATCGACGGCTAACCTATTAAATTCGTTATATTCGTTTTTTAATAATTTTCTGTTACATTATAAAACTACCCTCTTTGCAATATCGTTGAAGAATATGGAAAATCGTATCAGAAGACAGCTGTACAGTTTTCTGTATTCGCTTTTTAACGTTTTAGATATACCGTAGTAGTAAAAATTGTGTATTATAAAAATAAGAATCGATTATTATCGAATACGTCGTTCGGATTAGATATATCGATTCATTCATAGGTTAAACGTTTATTCCAAATGATTTAATATCGCTCTAAATTAATGTTTACAATTTGAATTTTTTTTTTTTTTCAATTTTTCGTATACGAATTTTCTATTTATATAGTCCGATTAAATTCGCGAATCGTATTAATATTAAAAAATAATATAATATACGGGATGACGTAAATATCTAACGTGGAAAATTCCTGCTTATCGCTATCGATACTCGGTAGTTGGTTAATTTTAATTGCTAGCTAAAGTATAATTGTGAAATTCGTATTTCTCATCGTATAGTATTCAGTTTTAATTCTATTACTAGCGCGTATTTATTATCGTCGTTTGGAGAAATTATTTTTAAGCTTTTTCTAAATTTCAAATTTGTATATATTTCGTTTATTTTATAATTTTGTAGAGAATTGTTTATAATCAAAAAATGTACTTCGTTATCAAATATACATTTTCGTCATTTACAACTTTTTCATTTCTTTTCGAAAGTCCGGTTAAACCGGTTGTTAACCGAAGACTTGGTAATTAATTATTTTACGAGAGATCAGTATGGTAGCAAGGAAAAATCCGGAAGAAACTGAATTCTAAAATATTCTCACGCGATTTGCCATTTAGCCGGTATATAAAGAAATAAATAAAAATAAAAGATAGAATGGTAATAAATTTAATTTTTTAAAATGGCAAACCGCGTTGTGAGAATATTTCGAAATGAAGACGGACATTAGTATTCAAGGCGCTAATTATATAAGCGATATATTTATAATTTATAAAAATTAATTAAATTATAAAGTCGTCGCAAATTATTATTCTTTTTTTTACAACTATAAATTATTTATATTAAACCGGCGAATTAAATGAGTACCCCTAATATAAGTAAATATAAAAAAAATTAAGTGGATGTTGAAGTATTAGAATAATGTTACACGTGGTATTATACCTGAAATTTTCTACATTATTGTTTTTACATTTAAGATATAACAAAATAGATCGAGGGTCATGTACAGTGACGTAGCCGGTGAGGTTTTGGGCCTCCTTGGAATCAATTTGATAATAAGAAAATGTATATTCGTTGTTAAACGCAGTTTTGCATTTGTTAAACATATTTTTTTTTTATTTTCATTTCTTTTATTTAAATTTCGTTGTTTTTGAAGTAAATAAATAGTTTTGTAATATAGGAGGTACGCGAAGAATTTCGTAGAAAAACGCGAAGAATAGATTTCAAATTTTAAATTTAGTCAAGTTATGTACTTCAAAAAATATAAAATCATTATTTATCGTTTATTTTTTCGCGGAATTTATTGTAACCATCTCCCTCTGTCCTCAATAACATACTACTAGTGTGTTCCAGTGACGTTAAATATTTCTGCCGTCTATTGCTTCTAATAGAATTACATATTCGACGTCTAATAAGTATAAAAATAACTCTGGTGAGTTGGATTGCTTAGGGGTTTAACCTACTTGAGTTTTGGTTATTTACTTAAAGTTCAATTTAACTCGGGTTTACTGTTATAATTTAGTTTCGTTTAAAAGCCCCTCTTCAACCAACTCTGGCTACGCCACTGATCATGTATCTAATTAGACGATATGCCAGTACGAAAAGACGCGATTTTAACTCTGTTTAAGACATATTACTTCAACCAATTTTAATTTTTTCGAGTTGATGGTCACACTTTGTCACATGGTATTAGTTAATAATTCGGTTTTTTTCTTCTGTCATTTATACACAGTTCTGCTTTCTTTGGACTTTCTTCTAATTCGTTAAGCATCATCTGTAATTGTTTCGTCGTGGAAGATATAAGTGTTACATCATGTACGAAACGTAAATTTGGTAAATGTGTATCATTGATGTTTATTAGAAAGAAGAGGAAATTCCGCTGTGGGACATATTGGTTTACTAACCCAATAGAAGTAAAAAAATATTGGAAAATTTGAAAGAATACCACGCGGTAGATTCATGGATGACATCCGAACGAGGTTATATTAAATTATTAGGCGGAGCCTTACACGCTGGTATGTTACTTTAATATCATATTTAGGAGAAAAATAAGAACATATACACACACATATATATATATATATATAAATATATATACATACATATTTTTATATATTCTTTATATAGAATTGTTTCAACCGTGGCTGAACCACTTATTACAAAGAGATATTGCCTACTGACTTAAATATTTTCAAGTTGGCTTTGATGTCAGAGTTCAGTATGTTTATGAATAAATTGATTACAATTAAAAACTAACGTAAAAGATTCTGCTTATTTTAATTTCGGTTACGAGTTAAATTATAATTTATTTAAATGTAAGAATTAATGAATATAATAATTGCAGAAATACGGCAGAATAGATAGATTAATAATTTGCACGGTAGAACAATTTTCAAGTTTTTTCACAGTACAGAAAATTTATTTAGGATTGAAGATGATCTTGATCTAAATTTATTTTCCAGACAAGTCTGTTTGGACATGGTAATTTCGGAATTTTAAGCGTTTTGCTATAAAACCATGTCCGCATTGTAGTTCTGACAGTGATACGGTTGAACATATTCTTTTTGAATGTTCGTATACCGCCGATATTCGCAAAATAAGTAAATATCCGGGTTCGGTAGTAAGTAATTTAACCATATATTGCTATGCGTATGCGTTATAGATAAATAATTTTAAGCGTGTTACTTCGAGCAGACTTTTGTATCGCGGTTTATAAATAAATTTTTTATATATATATACACATATACAGGAGATTTGGTGTTTTCTTTGGAAGTCAAGCAAAAAACATTGGAAAACTAGGCGTGAACAATTTTTTCGGCTGCTTTTATTTTCAGATTGCAGTGTTTGTAATTTTATTAGATAATCTACATTACCGTAATTTTTTTTATCGATCTAAGCGTTTCTTCGATATGTACAATATTTGCGGGGGTTGATTTTTTAAATTAAATCAAAATTCATTTGAAAAAAAAATTGAGGTTGACTTACGTTCAGTTAAATTAAGCGAATAATTTAAGTGTTTTAATATATTCGGTTTCGAAATGTTTAATAAACGTGTCAATTTTGGAAGTAGAATGAAAATTAATATTTTGGAAGTAATTATAGAAACATTTGCACTTCGCGCATGTTCAATATGATGAAGAATTTTCTCCCTTTTTACATAAATCAATACAGACGAACGCTAAATACCGTCGACTTATTAATATCGATATAAAACGTATTAATGGTTCGAAAAAACGGAAAAAAAATTACGTATTAGTCACAGAATTTAATAAATATGGGAAATTCCTCAAATTTTTTTTTGTACGCAGTCACGCCTTAAATAATCGTTTTCCGAGTATTTTATTTTAATCTCGAACTAGAAATTTATACGACCACAGATGGTTTCAAATTTTTCGAGTGGTAATTTACTTCTTAATTACTGTCAAAGACCGTAATTTTCGTATCTGAATAATTCGATGGTTTAAGAATTTAGATTCATTTTTCTAACATACGCGCTGTTCTCTCACGCTTTGAGAGAGTTACGTTATACACAGGACGAAAGTACAGATCAACTTTAATACAGGAAAGGTTGTCGAAATATGATTTTTTATCGTCCGTCTGATCGAGACAGATACCGGACATCAGTGAAGCATCCAGGATTTTAATCTTTGGTTGGGCTCAATCCCCCCCAAAAAAAAAATTATAAAAAATTCCCGATAAAAATGAATAAATAACAAAATTCAACAGGCTAAATAAACTATAAACGATCACGGACAACAACAAGAAAAAACGCACTGGTCACGACCTGGGCCAGATTCGAAAAGGCCATTTTTTTTCTTTTGTGTTGCACAGTCAGCTGGATTCTTAATGTAATTAGTAGGCACAATGTAACGAATATTTTCTAGCAGTGCTTTTTGCAATCTAAGCTGTTTTGCACGCTCTTCAAGATCAGGTTTTATTAGGAGCTCTTTCAAATATTCTCTTCTATTTCAACCATCATTTTAGCTGCGAAATTATTTAGAGCTTTACGCGCCTTCTCGATATTTATCTTATACTTTTATAAGCCCAATGGGGGGCTTAAGCCCGGTAGCCCCTCGTGGGTGCGCCGCTGCTGAACATTGGCTTTTTTGATTTTCATCCTCTGCCAAAATCACCAACCACGGATAGAACGCTCGTAGTACTCGACATGAAACTGAGCGGTGCTTGTGGTAAGAAGAAACGACGACAGGTGGACGAAACGAAGAACGAAATGGCTGCCGATGAAAGGATTCAGTCGGGAAAAATGTCGGTATGATGTAAAAACGTAGATAAACAGGTGTAAAGTGGACATTCAGCAATGGATCAATTTAAACGTATCGTGATCGTGGGATCGCGATCGAAATTCACTAAATCGTTAGTGTCGAACGAATTTTAAACGACGGACTTTGCACAGATTGAAGAAACCTTTTTCGAACGTAGCATAGAAAATGTAGCTCATCGTAGTAATTTACAAATATAAATAGCCGAAAAATTGGATTCTATACGAAATTTTCAATGTTTAGACATCAGTTTGTTTATTAAAGTAAAAACATCTTAGTATTTCCTTTTGTGCATATAAATAATGATAACTTAAATCGGATAGATTAGACGTAGCTACTTACTTTTTAGGACGAAGATATTCGCAACCGTCATCCGAGAACACGAAAGTTAAACCGCGTACGGAACTTCTGTATTTTTCGTCGGTACGTATACTGTAATAAAGTGTAATTAAAAATTGATTCGACCGCGAATGGGCGGACTTGGTAACTCTCGCCCGGAGACGTATACGCCGAAGCGTGTACATTCGGTAGCTTTTCTACTTCCAGGTAACCATTATTACGAATCGGTCGGATAATTAAAGAAAAAAAAATTGAGAAAAAAGAAACTAAAAACAGAGCAATAACCCGAGGTCAGCTTTATCTAGTTTAATATATTACGTCGCTAGGAATGTTTCTTTGAACAGTACGTTAGGAGGACTTTACACGTTAAAATACGTGGACGAGATGAAGTATCTTACAATGAACATGTATATGTATATATATATTTATATATATATGTGTGTTTAGGTATATTAACACACTCGTGGTAAGCTTCGGGAAAGGCGGAATAATAAATGTTGCCCCATTAAATTAAACTAGTTCGTAGATGACTCGGCTTTATTACGAATTATATATATATATATATATATATATATATATATATATATATATATATATATATATATATATACATATTTGGAAGGCGAAGAAGTTGTAGCGATAACATCTATGAGGGAATAAAAAACCAGGTGTCCAACTGGTTTCCAGGATAGCTTTTTTTTTATTTAATATAGAATAGACAGTGCCATTAGGCTCTTGTACCGAACTTCACATTCCCTATTCGATAATAGTCGGTCCAAACAATCCCATTT
The DNA here is from genome assembly GCA_032883995.1 of Coronaproctus castanopsis. Classification (NCBI taxonomy): domain Eukaryota; kingdom Metazoa; phylum Arthropoda; class Insecta; order Hemiptera; family Monophlebidae; genus Coronaproctus; species Coronaproctus castanopsis. The sequence continues at coordinate 20,172,769 of CM065053.1, read as the reverse complement.
TCTAGTCGCGGGTCGTTTTGTATTATCTTTCACTAGGTAAAAATCTATCTATTTATCTTTGTTCTATTAAAATTTCCGAACAAACTTTTAAATACACATACATACATACATACATATATATATATATATATATATATATATATATATATATATATATATATACATAAACACAATAGACGTAGTAAATGAGATGCTAGTCGGATTATGGAAATCCAGATGGAATATCCTAAAAAGGCGAAGTAACCCGCCTACTCGCAATTCACAAGTCGATTTTCGAGGCCATTAAAGAATGGTAATAAAACAATAATAATAATAATAAATTAATGACAATAAACTGGAGATGAAACTAGCGATTTAACCCTTTCAGTCATGTCCACTATATGGTACATGAAATTTTAATACGAACAAAATTATATATTTTCTAGTTCGACCGTGTAATGTCTCAATTCTAATTGTATATTTATGTAAAAACACTGAAAATCATCTGGAGTTATCTAAAAAACTGCTTTATGTAGTAAACAGCCTATATAAGATTTACAATTTTCTCTCAAAATTTCAAGTCGCTTCAGGAATTCGTAACTACATTCTCGTAGCACGATCGAAATTTTTTAAGTTACGAAAAAAATTCTAGTGAAACGGAAAAAGCGAACGAAATATTTTAGTAGAAATTTTTCGTTAGTTATTTCATTTATGCAGCGAGAAATGAACCAGGTTTCCAGATAATACTGCAGCGTGAAGTACGATGGCCGCTACCTTAATCACGATCAAAAATTCAAAATGTTACGATGGTTAAAATTAAAAATGATCCAAAGAGTTTGGTTGTCGTGAAAGTGTGAGGAAAAATAATTCGCAAGCGAATTTCCGCATAAATCGTTTATAATCTGGAGTAGAAACCAGCGAAGAGAATTGGTAATGCGCAGATTGCCCAAATAAAAAGAAAGAGTTTGTCTGGAGCAAAGATTTTTTCTTTCCTTCTTTCCCATATAGCTGGGTTGTGCTGTCAATAGTGTGTATGATGTCTGCAGTTAGAGGTACTTTTTCCATCGAAGGAGGCCTAGAATGTACAGATTGGATTTATTTGATAAATTACCACGGTTTGACCTTATGCAATCGTCGCAGTTCTGGCGAGTTATCAAGCAAATTGACCGTTGTCCAGTTAGGGTGATCACGTAACTTCGTTGCAATTGATTCCTATTTTATCACGTCAGTAACATATGGAACATGTAGGTCACGATGCAAATTTTGTTCGATACTTGGACCCGTTTCTGATAAATTGCACAAATACGATCGTACGGCGAACTTTACATCTAATGCAGAACAGAGAAAAAGTAGAGCTTTCGCGACTTACTTAACATTCTGATGACTTGAGGTTTGAGCGACAAAATATGTAATTAGGTTTACTACAACGGAGTTCGCTAATATGCAGTGGCGGCTCGTGACAAGTTAATCTGGGAGGCTCTAATATAAAACTATAATAAATTATAAAATGTAATGACATAAATATCTATTTTTAGCTACTTCTTCATTATGTTTAATAATGTTTAACCTATAAGCAGAATCTAATTTAAGCGCAATATTTACAGAACCCATTAAACCTAGTTCCATACAACAATTCATGTGACGAGCTGATATGCTTTTTTGCTCTTTGATTTAAATGTTTTAGATCATTAAATCCTAATCGTGCCCATGCCATGTCACTTCCATCTTTAAAAAAAAAAGTACACAAGGAAAACAGAAAAAGCGATTAATTATCTCACATCCGCATATCCATTTGAATTTTTTGTAAATTTCTTTTGAAAAATGTCTTATAAAAGTACGTGTACCTACTTTATCTTGTTGATTCAAATTTAATATGGGTGTGGGTCTCCCTAGTTTCTAAATTCTAACCTTTTCTGATAATGGAAGCATTTTAAAATTTCCTTTTAAAATATTACTAATTTTATTATCCATCATTATGTTTTAAAAATCAACGTTTAACAATAATTAAATGTAAACGTTTAATTAGATAAATAAAAAATATTACACGTTGAAAAATTACTGTAAAATAAGTGTCGGCGAAAGCAGTGCTTGCCTTCAGTTAAGTAACAAAATCGATATTGTAAAATGGATTATTTAAAGAAGTGGAAGAAGGATAAAAAAAAACAAAAAAACGGCAAATGAAAACACGTGTTTTTCGATAAGTAAACAACGACATGCAACGCAAATATATTGTTAAAACTGGTTATAATCGCGTGTGAAATAGTCGAGGGCTCACTTATCTAGAGCCCCCAGACTCCTTTAAGTTACGCTCGGGAAACTTCGGTTCTCTTCGTTTTTCCCATGTATTCTATATACCGTGTGAGGGCTCAATTCTGAATAGCCCACGTACTGTATTATTGGTTGTTATTATCACGTGACCGTAAAATCACGCGAGTCGATTGCATAGTTCCAGTACAGTTAAAAAATCCCACGATTGTTAGCCGGTGTTTTAGCTGTTCGTTTAAGGAATCCGCGCAAAAAACGCATATTTTGCATTCTTTTTTAAAATGGATTCTTACAAAAAAATTATTTTAAAATTAAAAGTTTTATTCCGTATACGGATTTTTTTTAAGTCATTAAATAATATGCATTTCTTAAAAACTCGCACAGGGAGGCTCGCGCCCTTGAGCCCCCCTGGAGGAGCCGCCCCTGCTAATATGTCTAAATTCGAAAGACAATTATTGCACATTTCCGGATACTAATAATGACACAAACGAGCTGACTCGTGCGATACATTGCCGTAAAATTTAATCACAATCAATGGAATCGCCGAAAACGAACCATCGTGGGAGTTCTTTTATTATATCTACCGATATTCTAAATCTTAACTATCATAAAATGGCAGATATTCAATTGCTACATGATAAGCATGATATCCGTGCATTCTTTACTGCTATTAATACTGTATCTGGTCCTATATCTAGGCGTAAAACTGCCATACAAAGTTCATCGAGTATATTACTTCGAAATAGAGAGGAAATTAAACGCAGATGGAAGGAGTATTTTCAAACGTTGCTAAATAATAAAACCACGGTTAATGTGGATATTTTTCGGTTAATACCGCAGGAAAATATAAATTATTAACTGGATATTCCACCATCTGAAGAAGAGGTTCTATTAGCGATAAAAAACCTGAAGATTAATAAAGCGGCCGGACTAGACGGTATACCAAATGAAATATATAAATTTGGTGGAAAAGAATTAACGTCACAATTGCTTGAGTTATATAAACGATTCTGGGAAGAAATGTACTACCGAAAGATTTTAAAAATGCAGCCATTGTTTGTATATATAAAAATAAAGGGGATAAAACGAACTGTTTTAGTTATCGAGGTATATCTCTACTATCAACTGCTAGTAAAATTTTGAGCAGAGTACTTCTAACGCGATTACAAACATTAATAGATAAGTATCTTCCTGTAGAGCAATGTGACTTCCGGCAGCAACGAAGTACATATGATATTCACTCTACGCCAGCTACTTGAAAAAAATAGGGAACAAAATGAAAAATTGTATATGGCATTTATTGACGTACAAAAGGCCTTTGATACGGTAAACAGAGATGCGCTTTGGAAATTTCTAAAAATAATTGGATGCCCATCGAAACTGCTGTCACTTCTACAACAGCTACATGATGATATGGAAGGTGTGGTCATTTGCGAAAACGGATTTACAGATCCTTTTAAAATATCGACTGGAGTTAAACAAGGTTGTGTACTTGCGCCTACATTATTTAACCTTTATACGAGTATGGTTTATATAGTATATAAACAAAAGATTTTAACGTCCGGAATTAAGATAGAATACCGGTTCGATGGAGGATTATATAATCTATCAAAATTTAGAACTAAAAGCAAGACAAACACGTTCACCATTCAGAATTTACAATATGCGGATCACTGCGTCATCTTATGGAAAAGCGCTCCAGAATTGCAATATGCAGTAAAATTATTATACGAAACATATAAAGATTTTGGTCTGTCTATTAACTGTAACAAGACAGATGTTATAGAAATATCTACGACTAACACAGAATATATTATCGATGGAAATATATTAAACAAAATGAAAGAATTTAAGTATCTGGGAAATATTATTAGCAATGACGGCGGTGTAGATGAGGAAATTTCATATGAATTAGAAATGCAATGATATCATATAAAAGGCTTTCTAGACGAGTTTTTAATAATAAAAGTTTAACAACGGCTACTAAAATGACCGTCTATAAAACTGTAGTAATGCCAACCATGTTATATGGCGGAGAAACCTGGCCAATAAAAATTAATCAACTTAAAAAGTTAGAAATCTGCGATTTTAGATTACTAAGACGGATTCTGCGAATTAACTGGAAAGATCACATATCGAATGAAAAGGTACTACAAATGGCCAGCCGTTGTTCGATTGAACAGCAACTAGCGAGCAACTAGCGAAGTCTCACCTAAGATGGATTGGCCACGTAGTGCGGATGGATGAAGAACGTATTCCGAAACGTATATTTTACGGAGTAATAAGTAATGGTAAAAGACAATGTGGCCGTCCAAAATTTCGATATAAAGATATGATTACAAGGACAATTAAGAAAGCAGGAATGAATCCACGAAAAGACATTACTTGGGAGGTAACGGCCAAAAATCGGATCGAATGGAGATTATTCACAGATGACATCGTGAACCAGCGGCTTGTATACCGGAAACCAAAGAAAAAGAATAAACATCATATTGACGCCGTTACCGGCGCTTTGCGATTTCAAAACTTATTTTAAAATTGGTCTGATCCCGCATATGCGACACAAGCATTAAATAACATGAAGAGCATGATAAATGAGACTCATACTCGTAATCGATTATTTACCTATACATATTTTGTTGTACAGTGTAAGTAACGTACAGGGCAATACTAATATATCGTTAGTGCAGATAGAGACGCACACACCCGGGTGAACTGATTGTAACGATACAGTACAGCCCCGCGTGTTTATGTAGTGTACTATATTGTTAGTTGGAACAATAAAGTTATTTTCATAAATTAATGAATAACGGAACTCTGTGATAGTTATGCCATTTTCAAGTTAAAGTAATAATAAATAAATTGCATGCAAAAAAACATTGAGAAAAGTAATAGGTAAAATATACTTAACTAATAATAACAATTAACATTTATCTAATTTAAGATTGAGATGTTTGTCAACAGATACTATACATTACAACGTACAATATTGCACACTAAATGCTACACACGAAGTATATTCGTAGTATGATTTTTAAAACATTCATCATCAAATGTTATTAATGCATTTAATAAATTATTTTTCATTACTATGCCACATTTTGTTGCTATTATTATTAACTTCACGGTGAAATTGTTTACAGCGTTTACCGTATAATGATTTATTGTCATCGTTTTTATATGGATTTAAATGTTCATTATCTTTAATTTTTTTTTTTTTTTAAACCAGTATTTAATACCTCGTGGATATTACTCGATGTATACATAATCATTAATTGTACTACATATAACTAGATGCTATTAATGCTATTAATAATATTAGTCTTGCTGAGAAAGTCTAAGAATTTTCAGGTTGTAGACATCCGGAATAGCTGAACTTATCTACTTAGCACGATATCGAGTGTATTTTTGGTAAGTCTTCAGTATATGACGAACGGTTAATGGTGCTTGACATTCATCATATATATTTAAGTTAAATTGTTCCCTTACATATATTTTTTTGACAAATATTTTTAAATTAACCTTATATATATTTTTTGACAATTATTACTTTTCTTTATCGTTAATAGGTGTTAATAGTAATTTATTATTATTTACCACTACGAGGGCACGTGTTAAAATATTTTATAAATGTAACTTCCTACAATAATTAATTGACCCTATTTCGCTAATTTTTTCTTCCATTCCTATATATTAACCGAAACTACAATAAGAAAGAAAAACTAAGATTAGTTAAATTATTTAAAAAAAAAATATTAAAATTTAATTAAGAAAAGAAAATAATTTATTAAACCCGTTAATAAAACATTTGATGACGAAATACTTTTAAAGATTATATTATGAATATACTTAGACTTTAGAATTTAGTGTGGAAAATTGTAGGTCGTAATGAATAGTACTGTTGACAAGCTTCTGTCTTGAACTAGATACTCTAAATGATATTTCATACGTATATATTACTTTTCTTATTGTTATTGTATATAATTTATTATAATTATTATTTTAACTAGAAAATGGTATAGACGCGGAAAAGCTTTGTTATTAATTAATAACAATTATTTATTGATAACTTCATTGTTTTTTTATATATATATATATTAAAAATTATGACTGCATACACCGTCTCTCATAACACACACACACACAAACACAAATATATATATAGAAGGTGACTCAGAGAAGACGGAAGGTTTTGTGGTTCCTTGAATAACTCAAAAACTACTAGACCAAAATTTTTGAATGAAATTTTATTTAAAAATATGAAAACGAGAGATGATGACCGCCATTTGCAAGAGTATAATCATTCAGTCTTTAGAAAATTTTCGAAAACTTTTTCGAGCATAGATGGCTGAATTTTCAAAAGTTCATCAGAAATCTGAGTTTTAAAGTGTCCTAGATCTCGTGGATGTGTTTCGTAAACGCGGCTTTTACGATATCCTCACGTAAAAAATCGCGTATCGTTTGAATTCCTTTTGAAACTCTGTTTGCACTGTCGTGATCGGGAAAATAACGTTCCATGTAAAACGCGCATTCTTCGTTATAGGATGCTATGATAATTGAAACTGGACAAAAATGAATCTGACGTGTGTACACTAAACGTGAAGCATATGCGCTTGTGTCTGTATATAATCCTATATATGTTTATCTTTTCAGGAAATTAGTTTTCCGAAAAGGATAGTCTTTAATATATATATATATTTTTTTCTGATAAATTATTATATATATAGTTCTTTTTCTCCGAGAACTTTTAAAATATTATCGCTTAAATTTTCGGATTAATTTTGAATGCCCGTACAATGAATGGAATACGTTGTTGCTTAGGGTCATTTTAATACGTAAATTTATTTTCAACAATTTTGTGTAACATATGCGTAATGACAAGCGTAAATAGTAATAAATATAAATCATCCGGTTATAATTAATTATAAACCTGTTAAATCCACATAATTTTGAGAGTCAAAAATTATGAACGTTTCAACAAATCGAAATTAAAAAATCGCATATTACAGATTACCGAAAGTAAGTTATACGTTAAAATAACCCATCACGATATACATATTTTTACGTACATATATATATATATAAAATAAAACTTTATAATCAAGTAAATTTCTCTAATCATTTGAATAATAATAATTTAATTTAACGAACAATTTTAATATATACGACTAATTTTTAAAAAACGAACACAATAATAAATAATTAAAAAAACACACAATAATTGTGTTTGTGAAAAAATAACAAAAATTTTAGAAAATTAGTCGACTCAATTATGAACTAATAAATAATTATTTACGAAAATTTTCTTCGTAAATCCAAAAAAAAATAATAACGTAACACAAATGAACAGCTGAATATTTAGAATAATTCAGTCTGCGCATGTAATATTCGTTACTGATATTATAATACCTCATTTATAAATGTCGGGATATATGTAAAATAAAGAGCTGTTGCCTTCCGATAAAGAATTTCCAGTTGGAATGTAAGCGTTAGTTTGTAATTTGTTATTTTTGCTAGCAACAGCTCCGTTTTCTAATCACATGACCTGAAATAAGACCATTACGTACAATATATTTGAAACGTATATATATGCCATATAGAAAACATAAATAAAATAAAAAGTACAAAATGACGAAAGTTACAAAATAAGTAATTACCCATATGTTGTAAATTTCCAATTATAGAATTGACTTATCGATCAGCTCTGTCTATCATTATAAACATTATAAAACTCTTTTAGAATTAAAAGCAAGTCAAAATATTATTATTATTATTATTATTAAATTAGATTAACGTACCGTGTGCAGCTACTAATGGCTAGAGGAACGAGAGGAAAGACTGAGTAGCAGAGGACTGTTTTATATATGAAAATAATGTGGTTGGAGAGGGCGTTGATATCAGCGAGGAGAAATGGAAGTGAAGTCGGAAGATTCATTAAGGATCTCTGGGAGGAATATTTTGGTTATAAATGACGAGTACACGATCATAAACAATAAGAGTGATACCGCACAAGGCACACTAAGGTGGATCATTCCGTTGTAGGAGGTGAACATGTGTTATCCTTGCATGACTCAGTCGAAGTCGGGTGATGATCACGCCGTCTTTGCGGCACTGTATGTTTACATTCCACGGTCGAATTGCTGATTTGATCAAAGGGAATTTATTGGTTGAGGAACAGAACGTAATTTTTATTCCCATCGATGCAATAATTCCTCCTTGATGTGTTGAACAATTGCGATGTTTTGGTGCAGGCGAGTTCAATCATCATCATCATCATCGCACCGAATGTCGGCTAACATTTGAGCAATCTTCCTTCTATTATCGGGTACATCCTGGAATGGTGGACACTTCGTACCACTGCGTCAAATTTTGAGTCCATGTTATTCTTTTTCTTTCTGGTGGTCTTTTTCCAGCGATCTTTCCTCGCATTATAAGGTGAAGCATACTATATTGTCGCGGATGGCGGATTATATGACCAAAATATTTTAGTTTTCGGTGTTTGATTTCTTTTATTATTTCTTTGCACTTGTTTAACCGATTTAGTACTTCCAAATTTCGTATTTTGTCAGTCCATTTTATTTTAAGTATTCTACGATATATCCACATCTCAAAAGCATCCAGCCTTCTTTCTGTCGCCTTCGTTAATGTCTAGCTTTCAGCATCGTATAGTAATACCGAAAATACATAACATCTTCCAGTCTGATTTTCAATTCTACATTTACATTATTACTGCGCGATATTCATTTTAATTTTAAAAATGCATTACGAGCTTTTCCAATTCGTATTTTGGTTTCTTCGTTCATATCACATTGTTCGTTTAAATTACTGCCTAGATAGGCGTTTTCAATTTTTAGTCCAATATGAGCTAAAATCCAAGGAAATGTGCCCGTTTGTTGTGGACTTTTCCTTAGGGAATTGATAATTTTCTTTGCTACCAGGTGCTGTTTGTGATTAAGTTCGAATATTTAAAGGGGCCGTCTGTAGCTAAATTAAACAATCTACTAAAAAGCTTGGTGAAATCTCAGGCGAGAACTCTCCGTAAGTTACCGAGGATCTTCTTTGATGAAAGTAATAAAATATATTGTTTTCACGTTTTCATAAATACGTTCTACGTTCGAATTTGATATAATATTTATAAAATCCAGAATGTTTTATAATCAGATCATACATCATTCTTCAACTTTACGTCAGAGCTGAGTCTTCATGCGAGCGGATTGCTTTAACGTATATTACGATGTTATGAAAGGCGACAGATTATTTGATGCGCTACAATCGACAAATATTTTCGGTTAGTGATCTGCAATGAAGGAAGCAATTTAATCGCAGTTGTACACATTTACATCACCTATTATAAACGTCGTGGTTTACTTTTTTGTATTTTAAATCAAAGCGAATCGAATTGACATATAGTCGACGTTAATGTATTTTTTTCTATCAGTTTTCATATAAAATTAGAATTTCCTCTGAATTCGTGCTAAAAAATAATATAAGATCCGTTTCTATAACGGTCTACTGGAAGTATACCGATTTAAGAGAGGTAAATTTAGCCAAAATATCGAAGCCTCTTAATTATTTTTTTATTTTTTTCTAGCCAACGTGATACTGTACGTAGTAACCCATATTTCTATAAACGAAGACTCCTTTTTCTAGAAATATCGCTATGTCTGGAAATAGATATAAATTCTTAAGATGAAGAAGGGACGATATATTGTATGGAGGATCGTTACACGCTGAGCGCAGCAATTTAAGATATTTATTAAAAGCCTTTCGAAGAACACCTGAACAGGATTGCAAATTGCACGTCTAGTATGGAGAGAGTAGTAAGGAGTTTATCCAAGCTGCATAAGAAACAGGCGGTCCGACAACAAGTGATGCCCGAATCGCAATCTACCAATAAGTACAGTTCCTTTCCGATTAATGTTTTCGAAAAATTACAGCCATGGAAATTTAGGAAGAGACGGTTTAGTATCTAGTAAGGGGTGACTGCTGTATACACCCCACATATGTCTGTTCCTAAAGTTTTTTATGTTCTGACTGTATAACATTTATATCAATTGCAGAAATGAAAGAGAATACCTCACTACTAGAAGAGCTTTACGCGATGGTATTTTCCTTGTAAATTTTATTATTTGTATATTCTGGTCCTTTCATTTTAAGCAATGCCAATATCAATAACCTTTTAGTATATGCGTGTATACGGATGTTTGTTTAGTTTTAGTCTTTGTAACACTTGCCCGTATCAACATTTTTAGTCCCCGATACTTTGGGGACCTTCATTCTTTTTTTAAGGTGAAGGGTGTACCACTAGAAGACCCCTCTTTAGCTGATGAATCTACAATTTCAACTTCGGGTATTCGTCGAAAGCCTCTTAATAATTTCTTTATTATTAAATCGATTATCTTAAAAAAAAAACATAGGATAGAGTAAATGTGTTAAAGTACCTGTAAAACTTGACTCGCTTCGAATGTAGTACCTGGTCGTAAATGAATCGGCTGCGACACACAACCAGATTCGACGCACACCACATTCGGATATTCGTCATCTCCGAAATCGTGTAGTTCTTTCGCTTTATCCCATGGATTCCATACGACTAAGATAGTAATAATAATAATAATGATTATGATTAGTTTAAAAATCAACAATTTAATCGGAAAAATTCATAAAAATACATTAATTTTTCTCGCAAAATTAAACCCAAAACTCTTTTGTAAAACAAATAATAAAATTATTTTATTAAAATAAAAATAATAATTATAAAATTACAATTTAACCGTTATTATCAATTTAAATTATCAATTAAAAAAAGAAGCCTAGAAAAGCTGATTTGACCAAATTACAACCTGTACCTACACTCAGTTATTTACATAGTAGAGTTTCGGTGTGACCCTCACCTCAACCTCGGTAATAATATTAAAATGACAACTATAGTTAAATAATAAGCGGGCATAACAAAGAATCATTTAAAAGAATAATAAATAAATTATAAGGAAAAAAATTCAAAATATACTTACTTCAAAGAGTATTATAATAATATGCACAAGAGGTATACACATAAATGTAAAAATATCTTAATAATTACAGCAAATAATAAAAATTGGATAAATATAATAATATTATAACAAATTATTTTTAATACGACGTATACCTAGTACAAATGAATATAAGCAGAAGAAGAACGAATCTTTATTTCATAATAAGACATATGTAACAAGAGGTTCATAAAGTTAAGTGCCTTATACCTTAACAGTTATCTTATATAGTATTAATAGAAAATTAATGAAAGAAATGTTAAGCTACATGAAAAAACAAAAACGTGCAAGGAAAAGTTGCTTCCAATTGTAGTTGCCGATTACTGTTATGTATATGGCAGTTTTGAAAAAAAAAATTGTTTGTTAATTTAAATATATAGTCTTTAATCATACGAGGTTCTGGTATAATGAGATGCATTTAAAATGCATTTTAAATATTGAATGTTAACGAATTACCGTTTCTTAAAATTAGAATTACATACGGAGCACCAAACTGAACAAGAGTAGATGATTATGGAGTGGATAAACTTGAGCACACTTTGACCTTAAGATGTTGGTAGAAGGTCAGAGTATGTTACGCCCATACTAATGTGATTTTTTTCACTATATTTCGTTTTTTTTTGTTGTATCCTCTAAAATTGAGGTTTTCTGCTTTCCTTTTTTTAAAAATTTTATCACATATGAAATTTTCCCCCAGGATGTCACTTGAGCACACTGATGAGAATCCAGGAAAATAAACAAAACATACCGGAAAAAAGTCAACGTATATACAAAGAAAGAATAATCTTAATAATTATTAAAAAACAATAATAATAAAGAATAATCATAATAATAATAATTATTATTATTAAATAAGAATAATAGTAATTAAAATTATAATAGTAATCATAATATAATAATAGTAATAATCATAATACCAAAAATAATCATTATAAAACAATAATCATAATGAATAATCATAATAATTATTATTTGAAATAAGGATAATAGTATCATCAAATCAAATTCAAATCAAATTTATTTGTATTCAATACAATATAATGCAATTTAATACAATTTCAATTACAATTTCAATTTCAATTAAAATAATAATAATAATCATAATAATAATAATAATAATTGTAACAAAAACCGATTCAGAATTGCATGTGAACACTAAAAAACTGGTTATGCGCATAAATGCGCGAGTACCAGCTCTATTTGTAATTTATAACTTATAAAATACACAGGGTTACCCGAAGTAGAAAAACGTAAAATAAAGCGAACGCAAAATCTTATCTTCTATATGTAAAGTTTAATAATGAAATACTTATGAACAAAAATTTAATCATCGGTACAGCAATAATGATATAAATGATTTAATAAAAATCAAGATTAACATAAATAACACCCAACGTAAACTTAAAATATTAATCTTACTATATACAAAAATTGATGATAAAAATTTTTAAAATAACAAAACATACTAAAAACAAATTTTCCATAAATCAAATAATAATAAAAATAGTAAAAAATAATAATAATAGTAATCATAATATTCAATTTAATTCGATTTATTATGACATTTCATTAAAAAGTTTACATACATGAAATGAAATAAAACACTACGCGCATAAATTGCACGAGCGCCGGCTAACAAATTAAAATTGTAATATTTTTCAAATATGGTAGTAATAAGCGGAAAATTATAAACAAGTTATAAAACGCTCCTTAATAAATTATTTAACTATATACAAATCAAATTAAAATAGGCGAAAGATTTATTCGCATCTGAAGAGAAGCAGGAATTTAACTATAATAATAAAGTATCTCCGCTAAATCAATTTGCATACCCTAATGATGGTCAAGGACTACTTTTTCCTTATGTCGAAGGCGTAACCTTAAAAGATTATTTTATTCCTCTTAAATCTTTAATCGGGTCAACAAAATATAGCTGCATCTCGCATAAGCCAAAATCGAATCCTAATTTTTCTCGCTTCAAATTCGCTCGTTGCAAGTTTCATGAAGGGGCACGGTCAAATTGTTGAAAGTATATAAAATCAGCAGCTTGGTTTGCACGTCGATAATAATTGAGCTTACCAAGTCTGTTACAGAAAACGCTTTCACAAAGGGCCGCAAAGTTGCGTAATACGTGAGGTGGCAAGAGTTTTGGATGGACTGTCAAGGTTTTGATACCGAGTGTAATTGATCGTGAAAAATACGAATGATTTGTGCGCGTAACGGCGTTGACATGTTTAGGAACGCGTCACGGTTCATTTTCATGCTACGAGGAGAATTTCTCTCTCAGGGAAACAGCAATTACTGGTGTGCTGGCGGAGAGCTGGACAAATTTCTTCAGAAATCTACGTGGATAGAATCGCACTTGAAAGTGGAGTTGAAATTTGCACTGTACAATGCGTGCATCATTTACAGATGTTATTATTTTCTTGTTTTACGCGTTCTTAATACACTATAAGTAACGATCGTTCTATTATATATAAAATATATAATGGTAAATTAAAAAATGAATTTCGTAAATTGTTGAAAATCTTGTATCGATAAACGTGTTAGTAGTAGTAACACTACGTATTAAATTAAATACGCGCTATAATTTCATACCCGTATCGGATAAATTATATTTTTGTATCCTCATCTTTCTGCCAGAGACGACGTTACTTATAACAATTTCTGGAGGAGTCGCTTGGTATATACTGTCAGTCCACTGATCGATAATAATAGATTCGCGCCCTTCTTGATACGTCATATTACCGCGAGTCTGCGAAAAAATAATTATATAAATATATATATATAAAATAAGAAACATCAAAATACTTAATATAACTCTAGCAATTTTCCAGTAGTCATGATAGTGTTGAAATTTGATAATACCATTTATTATATTATTACCATACCTATATAGGAAAAAGATGGTTCACAAATTACCAACATTTCTAATTAATAATTTCAATAAAATTGCTGAAAAAGTTTTGCTTATAAAATTAACAGCGTACGTCGATGTAATATCATCCAAAACTTTTAGTTTGGATTCCGTTCTACTTATTCTACCACGCAACAAGTACGCGTAATAACTGAATTTATTACGCACAATGTCAACTTAACTAAGCATACCGGTATACGGTGCTATTCGATATTGTTAAAGTGTTCAATACAACGATTTCGCCAATATTTTGATTCATCAATAATTCGTAATTATTTAAGCGATATCGTTTTTTCTTCTTCTTATATTTCTATAGGTAATGCGAAATCATCTTAAAAAACCTGTTTAGCAACGGGTGTACAGCAAGGTAACGTACTTGGTTCATTTCTTTATTCATTGTATGTACACGACTTTCCTGTTTTGCCAAATATGCAAGTCGTACTTTTTACAAATGATACTGCTACATAGTACTATAGACCAGTCACTATTCGCAGTAGATTGTAATTTTGAAAAAAAAAAAAACTTTAATTAATCATTTACAATAAGTGGCAAATTAATATAAATCTAAGGCTATCTTTTTCTCACTCGTAGAAGACCAACGTTGCCAAATAGTCTGCTCGCTCAACACGTTCAAATAGATTGGAGTGACCATGTATGTTATCTGGGTGTTACTTTAAACAGCAGATTTACGTTTACTAAACATGGAAATAATACTAGTCTTAAGGCAAATAAAGCCATCTGTTTTTCATATATTAATCGTAAATCTCATCTTAATATTAACAACAAGATGATAATCTACAGGTCATTTTCATCTTATCAATAATAAACTATGCCTGTCGAGCGTGTAGCTCGATACCTAAAGTCGCTTTTCATAAATTACAAATCATTCAAAATAGACGTTTAAGGTGTATTTTACATATGCCCCGTTACACCGATGTCGATAAAATACACATTTACTTGATTTTAAAAGTATCGAGCGACTTTTTGAATAAATTTTTGTATTACGATAACGTGTTTCGGTAATTACGATTCCAGGAAACTAAAATTTACGTATACTAAGTATGAGACGCATTCTTCTTCTTTTCCTCAATCCGTAGGTTGGTGGATAACCTTTATGACTCATAGTGAGTAAAACTAAAATTGTCTTTTTTCTGCCCTTCTTTTGAGGTTTGCAATAACTTGTCGTGTCTTCTATTATTTAATCTATATATCCTTCTTCTGTATCGGTTTCCTTCCATTTTCCCTTCAATTATACGAAACTTGAATTGTGTGGATATAAGTGACCTGTCTATTTAATTATTCTACGTTCCAACTTTATCTCGATTCGCTTATATTTTTAAAAAATTTTCGTTTGTCACTTTTACTCATTAAGCATAATTCATTATAAGCCTTAACCTCATTTATTATTATTTTGCGAATTTTATCCTTATCTCTTTTCCAAGTTGCGGGTTTTTATATAATTTTTTTTCCTGCGGCTGCATATATATTTATTTCATAATTAACTTTTAGTTATAATAAGATAATTCTGTTTATCGCGGTAAGGATGCATCCGGTACACAATTAACTGCTTGTTATCAATATATTGTATAACTTTTTCTAAAAAAAATATTTGTTCATTAATACTTAATTTTTCTTTTTCGTATTACATAAAAAAAAAAAAATTAATTATCGTCCTTAGATATATTGAATATATAATTATTTACCGAAGAAATTTAAGTATAATAGTCGGTTAATATTATGCGTTTTCACCAAGTTATCATCGACCATCGTATTATTTGCCAGAGATAAAGAAAACATATTTTCCGACTGATCATCTATACTCCCTTCATAATATACGCATAAATACATAAGCACACACGCACACACACACATACGCGAGCGAATACAAACTAAGTGCATTTTCAACACTTCTTATTTCTTGCCGTATTCGAATAGTGGACGCCCGGCAAGAAACTGTTTAAAAAACTCACGTTTTCTTGTCATATCTATCCATGTCATCCACGATCTGCCGCCAATGAACTTTTTTTGCATTCTTCCTCGTAGTATTTCATGTTTCATCGTCGCATTGTTGACTAGCCACTGTACGTTTATTTTTACGTAAAACAATAGGCTAGCATTAAAGGCACTAATCATATGAAAAATAGATGCGCGCGCATATGAATTCCACGTTTTTTTTTTTAAATTTTGAAATGGGAAATAAAGACTATCGTAATTATAATGTATATATACATATATGTGTTTTTTTTTCACAGTTATCTATCGTCATATATATATATATTAAATTTATAATTTAATAAGGATACATAAATAGCCTCCAGAGATATTCATAAAACAATTTTCAGACCCAAAGTATTCAGAGACTGTATATAATAACAAACCAATAAGTAAATGAATATATATAAATGAATTAAATTAAAACAACGATATGCTTAATAAATAAAATAAATACGTACTCGGTGTCTACGTATAAATAAGCAATCGAAACTGTTTACAATCTAACTTAAAATTTCTTAATACAGACGAGATTAACGAAATAAATAATAAAACGAAGTTGAAATCATTAAAAAATTATTTTCTTTATGAACAAACACAAAACTGTTTGTGGTTATTAAGCCATTATCAAGCGAATATAAAAATAATTTAAAAAAATACAAAAATAATAAATTTTTAAAATTATTTTTATATTCACTTGGTAATGGCTTAATAACAGAAAAGCTTTGATTTGTTCAGAGAGAAATTTTTTTCTAGTGGCTTTCACTACTTTTCTTGTTTATTCTTTAAAAAATCATTACATTTAAAAAAAAAAAATAATTTAATACAAATATTAACAATATAACAGGATAGACTCACACCATATATTCTAAT